>CM061558.1:59522967-60175467 GCA_030864225.1 Capsicum baccatum var. pendulum
TTTTTAGAACTTAGGAGCTTGGATTAAGGATATTTTAAGTATGTTTTTGAGATTTAAACCTTGGGTGAATCTGTAAACTTCGTTTTCATCATTATCCACTGAGTTTGGCCTTTACGTTCGTGACAAGGGGGTCATGTTTTCTAAGGTATGTGTCGATTAAAGGGTTTATTTTTTTGTATTTTCTACCAAAGGTCCGTATTTGAAAAGGTCTAGGCCGAGTTATCTACTTGTTCTAGACAAGGGGGTTGCATTTTAAAAGCAAAAATGACCTTTGGTCAACTCTTTATTTCCTTTTTGGCCTCAAATCGTATTTACACCATTTCTAGAACTTAGGAGATTGTATTGAGGGGATTTTAAGTGTGTTTTTGGCATCTAAACCTTGGGAGAATGTCTAAACTTTGATTTCATAATTATCCACTAAGTTTGGTCTTTACATTCGTGACAAGGGGGTCATGTTTGCTAAGGTATGTAGTGATTTAGGGGTCTGATTTTCTTTTTTCCATTTTCTACAAAAGGTCCATATTTGCTATGGTCTGGGCCGATGTAGCCACTTGTTCGACCCAAGGGGGTTTAATTTTAAAAGAAAAAATGACCTTTGGTAAACTCTTATTTCATTTTGGCCCCAAACATTTTTTACACCATTTTTAGAAGTTGGGATCTTAGAATGAGGGGATTTTAAGTTTTTTTTATTGAGATCTAAACCCTGGGTGAATCTCTAAACTTGTTTTTCATTAATATCCAATGATATTGTAAAATTATCTTCAAAACATGGTTTTTAAACTTAAGATTTTGGGGTTTTATTGGTAAAGTGAAATTGATATTTTGATGATTTTTAACTCAATTTATATTCCATTTTGTATGGGATACTAGATCTAAAGCCCTTAAAACATAGATAAAGTGATTTCCCTATATGATGTTGTCTTATGGAATTTAGGAGAACAAGAAGTTAATAGTGAAGGAGAGACAAATCTGTATTTAGCAGTTAAAAGAAGTCAAAGGACGATGATGTTTTATTATATCATGTATGTAAAGAAGGAGATTTATCTCCAAGGGTGATGAGCGAAGCTACAAAGGAAAGAAACAAGGTTGTGGGGATAGTACCCAACCTATTAGAGTGCACCCAAAGAGGAATAAAGGAATATCTCATTAATGATGAAGGCTTTCATTAGGTATATTAGATCAGTGAAGTTACAATAAGAATTTCAAACGGTTCAAATGCTAGATAACTATCACTAATTTACTTTTGTTGCATTAATTGAATATGTTTAGCATGTTAGATATATCGTCAGCAAAGAAGGAAATTGAAAATTGCACTAGCCACTTGAAATTGAAATGAGAAGATCTAGATATTTACAAACCATGATATTGACATCATAGAGCCGGGGGTCTATCAGAAATAGCCTCTCTACTTCTTCAGAGGTATCGGTATGGTTTGCATACATCTAACCCTCCCTACACCCCACTTTTTGGGAATACACTGGGTTTGTTATTGTTGTTGTTCTTGATATTGACATTATAGTTCTAAAGGATACAAAATAGTAACTCACTCCGATAGTGAAGTATCAAACTCGACCTCTGAGTTTTTTTTTTGCAATTTTTTTATGCTAAGTATGATGTTATATAGAGGTTAAACTTGTGTAATGACTTATAGCATACTTTTTATGGTATGTATAGGCCTTGGTTCATTGGGGTGATTTTAATGCAGTTTTGAATGAGGATAAAAATAATAGGTGGCCTACTAGTTCTAAATGTTGACCATGAAGAATTTGACTATTGTATTGTAGCTTGTGATTTATATGAAGTTAAATATAAAGAGGAGCCCTATCAAATATAGGAATGTAAACAGGTAATGATTCCATTTTTAAAAGATTAGACATGATCCTGAATAACCAAGAGATGCAAAACTAGCTCAACCAGACTAAGCTAGAGCACTTACCTAGGAATAGTTCTGACCATGCCTTTATGCATTTTAATTGTGAAATTACTACTGCAAGACATAGGAAACCTTTCAAGTTTCTCAAATTCTAGACTGATCATGAACCTTTCAAGGAGGTTTTCAAATAAAATAGGGTTACTAACTCTCAAATCCATTTTTGAAGGTCAAGAAAAAGATTATGAATGATATAAATACTCTACCTAATTTGACCATAGACATTTATGGTTAAATTCTAAGTATTTGTTTATTAGAGAGGAAATAATTAGGACCAAGGAAAATATTTTTCTATTGAAGAGATGCCATCCCCTGAAAATAGATCTGTTATTTAGAGAGCCTAAGTAGATCACAAAAGGTAATTTCACTATGAAGAGATATTTTACAAATATAAGGCACAGTATAATTGGTTTGAGAATGGGGATAGAAATACAAGATTCTTTCAAAGTCTTGTAAGAGGAAAAATAAAAGTATTACATGTGTAGAGTATTAAGAAAACCTAGGGTACTAGGCTAAAAGAGGAGTAAGATATAGCTACTGAAGCCATTGATTATTTTCATAGTCAATTCAGTTAGGAGAGAAATGCTACTGATTTGTCATTATTAAAGGATATCCTTGAAATAACTAGCGCTGAAGAGAATTAAAATTTATATAGACAAACATACTTAGAGGAAGTCAAAAGAGTTGTATTAATTAGAATGGGGATAGTTCTAAAGGTTATGATTGATTGAAATGAAATTTTTACCAAAATTGTTAGGATATTATTGGCCCTGGCATTCAAAGGATGATTCAAGGTTTTTAAAGTGGTAACACTCTGCCTAAGAATATTAGTCATACTAATTTAGTTCTCCTATCAAAGAAAGAGAATATACAAACCTTCTCTAATATGAGAACTATTAACTTGAATATAGTCATTTTCTGGATTGTGTATGATAGATTAGAATCTCTCCTTCCTAAATTGATATAAAGTAGTTAACCAGATTTTGTTAAATATAGAAGTACCATTAAGAATGTCCTTCTCACTTAAGAGATGGTTAAAAATATTAAAAAAAGTGGAAAACCAGCCAATGCGGTCATTAATCTTGATATAAATAAGGATAATTACAGGGTTTCCTTGTTCTTCTTGATGAAATTTCTAAGGAACATAAGCATCTCAAATGAATTTACTGATATGGTTTGGAGGTTGATTCCAAACAACTATCTTATGCCTTAACTAATAGGAAATATCATGATATTTTCCATACCACTAAAGGAGTGAAGTAAGGATATCTTCTATCCCAGCTTTGTTTATTTGATCTGCTGAGGTTTTATCTAGGGCCATAAACTCTTTATTTGGGTTACGCAATTTGTTGGTTATGGTTTACCAAAGTGGATCACAAATTTAAGTAATATTCTTATACATATGATATTATTATTTTTGCCTTATGGTGGTAAAGATATATTGATTAAAAATGTTCTTCAAACCATTCCTATCGATGTACTATCTGTTATAGTTCCTCTAAAATATGTTATTTGGAAACTTCATATATATTTTCACCAAATTCTTATAGGAAAATAATGATACTGGTATGATTGGCCTTCCTGGGCAAATGTATGTCTTCCAAATCTAGAAGGAGGTTTAGGTTTCAAATCTTAATTACTGGATTCATTGGCTCTTTGTGCTTAGCTTTGGTAAAGATTTAGGAATCAAAGATCTTTGTGATCTATTTTTTTTTCAATAAGTACTGCAAGAAATAAATTCCAACACATATGATATTGAAGGGTGGTTCATAGGCATGGAAAATATGCTAGATATGGGGAATATAGAAGAAGAAAAATTATGGTGTGAACCTAGCGGAGGTACATATTCTACTTGGTATGACAATTAGACTATGCTTAGTCCATTATTCCTTCACTAGTCTGATGTACAACGTTGTCATTCATTGATAGTTATTAATGCTATTCTGAGATAAAATGGATAGGACTATGATGCTAAATTCTTATTTTTGACATAATTAAATATGTGAGGTTAAGGATGGACCATGTTAGATATAATAATTGGGTGGAAAAACCTTACTGGTTACACAATGGCACTAAAAAGTTAACATTGAAGACTACCTTGGAAATTATAACAAATAAGCATGCGCTAAAGACTTCTCTAGGCATTTATGTGTGAAAGTGTTTTCTTTTAAGATTTGTTTTGGATGGAGAGATTGGACTACAAGAATCTATGTTGAAATAGTCATGTCTATCTAGAATCCTCATATTTGTCAATAATGTACATATTGAAAAGAGCATGTTAGAGAGACTATTAAACGCTTATTTCTAAATGATGAATTAACATCTAGTGTGTGGAGGTAACACACTAGCGCAGAAAGCATCACATGTCTTTGATTTATTTGAGAAAAACTACAATAAAGTGATGGGATACTCATGGTAATCATAGGTTAAAAAAAGTATATTAGGTCATCCCCAGTCTTATACGATGGTGTCCTTAGAATAGGGGAAGTGTAATATTGTATAGAGGATCTTGATGTAGTGGCAAGGTTATTATGGGAAATCAACGATCATAGTTACAAGTTTTTCAAATTAATTTATAATTGGGTTCTAAATAATCCTTAATCTTAGCCTCAGATAGTTGCTTAGCCAGATACCTACAGGCCAAGTTTTCTTCATAAAATTATAAGATGGTCCCTCATCCTCTTGGGCTGTTAAATGTAACAGTTATGGGTCCGCTAAAGGAAATACTAATCCTAGTTTTAATTTCTATTTGAGAGATTATAATGGTAACCTAGTGAGTGCAAAGGGTGTGAATTTGGCATTTTCTAATTTGATAGCTGAGACAATTGCTATTAGAGAAGGTATGCAAGAGTAACTATATAACGATATTCATCATATCATCATTGAGTCAAATAATTTAATTATAATTAACATTAACAATGGAAAATGGATTATACTTAGAGAGTGACAATGGATGTCAACTCCATTAAATAGGATCAGAATTGCTATATAAGTAAAAGTACAACACTCCATAAGGGAGGAAAATACTCTGCTGATTTTTTTCTGTCCTAATGTTTGTTTTAAAGGATTTATGAGTTCAATTCTTTTCATGAAGTCCGAATAGCAGATAAAAATATAATAATTCTCAAGAAATGCAACACTCTATAATTGACAAGCAAGCAATCAAATATTTCTAATTAGATAGGACGAAAATTCAAATACCAAATTACTCTAAATTCATATGTACCATAGAGAAGCATAGTATAGGAATAGTAGAATAACTACTGTAATATTCTAAAGTTTGAAGTTACTGGTTTGGTTAATAATATCACACACTTGATGAGAGCTTAGAGGTGTCCAAAGTGATAAGAAATTATGACTCGAAACTTCTAAGTGGTGTACTCGACTAATTTTAGCTCATGTATGGATCCTGCCCAGATTTAGTTCCCTAGAAAATCTCTTCAATTCCAGAAACTAAATAAGCATACAAGAATTAGTTTTTCTATTCAAGTTGTAAATTTTAGATAGTGGTATTAACCTTTTTGTAGAATACAACCTATCAAAGATTAGACTAGAGAAAAGGAGATCTAATTCAAATAAATTGCTTATAAATAATTACCTAGAGAACTTTCACGCAGAAATGTATTGAAAATGAAGATTCTTCATAAGATTTCTATATTTTTTAGCTGAGAGATAAGAGTTGAGATAAGTTATGGGTTGACTACATGTGATATACAAGAGAGGCTCTTTGGTTGGGAGAAGACTTCATTGATGTTGGTGGTCTAGTCGGAGTCAATCGCCTTTTGTCTAGAAGCTTCATTGGAGTCACTTCACTTACCTCTTCAAATTTGTTTTTGTCTCTCGTCTTTCTCTTTAGTTTGTTCTATTTATTTTTTGCTTTTTAGTCTTGTTTCCTTATTTATTTTTGGGTTATGGCTAGTTGCTTGGCCTTTTTTGTACATAGCATGTTTATTTTCTTAATAAAATTGGCATTTTCAAACCTTTTGATCAAAAACATATCCAACTGTTTTGGTAAACAATAGTAAGTCAAATAAAGAGAAGTGGTCCTTAGCAATATAACCTATTTTCACATCATTTTCATCTACATATTTCAAGATAAGGTTCATTGTATAATAATCATCATATGGTGCAAATAAACATCAATTATATTATGATATGTATTGTTTTTAACATTCTTAATCCATTGAAAAACATAGGTACTTTCCTAAATAACAACAATACTGACCACTATATGTACTTCAACAATATTTAAAGCAAAAGCAAAAGTTACTTTTTCTAAAAAAATTATAGTATTTATATGGTAGAACTTTAGACAGTCTACAAAATCCCAAATTTACCTTCAAAACCCACATAAACATTAATTCCAAAACCCTAAATCATGAAATAATAAATTAAGAGAAAATGAACATTAACACTACAAGAGTATGAAATTGGGTGAATTTTAAAATGGTTATTAGAATTTCTATGGGGATGTTGTTTGATGATTTTAGTTTGTTTTAGTCTTTAGTAAAATCATCTGGTGAGGTAAATGAAGATTAGGGTTCCATTTTCAAATGAAAAAGGTAAATAAGTATGTATAAATGTAAAAATACATGAATATCTAGTGGTAAGATCCCAATGTGTGATGTGTGGATTTGCATATTTTATTATTCGAACCCTACCACAAACAAAAGTTGGGTATTTGAGTGGAGAATGTAGGTTTAATTATCCACCAAGGAATCATTTTTTTCATTAACACTCAGATATCTTAATCTTAATGAACATCGATGTGCATTGAGATTTAGATTTATGAATTTGAATATGAAGATGTTTTATTAAGCTCTAAATAATAAATAATTAAAAGTGTTTATTATTTGAACATTTGAAAGAATTAGATTTGACTTTATTTAAAACTTTCTACTATTGTATTAGTAAGAAAAAAATATAAACTATATGTTGGTTGGTGATGGTGATCGCTAGCTGTAGTGGTAGTGGGTACTAGTTAGGGATGTTGTAAGTTAATAATGGTGTTGTGGATTGTAGATAGTAGTTATAGGGATGGCAGTAGTAGTCTATGGTGGTGGTTGGTGCAGATGATATAATTATTATGGTGGACAATTATATAGCTAATGCTTATGGTGAGTAATGATGGTGGTTAGCGATATATAATAGGGACTAATAGTGATGATTGTTGGTAGTGATTAGAGGTTGTTGTGATAATGGTGATTGATGGTGATGATTTTAAATGTGGCTAGTGGTTTTTGGTGGTGGGCGGCAACATTGGTAGTTTATAATGGTTAGAGATCGAGCGGTGAGTAAATGAAATTTGTGAACAATGATCTTTCTAGAATTCTTTGACTAATCATTCGAATCCATTAAGTGGTTGGAACATATAAAAACATATTTAATGGTTATAATCTTAATGATTAAGATTCAACCTACAAAACAAACAGGCTTAGGACTGAAAATTGAATGATTAATATTAAGACTTTTATTAAGTGTAAGCAAATGAGTCCCAAGTCTCGAACCATTCACTATTAGACCTTTGGGTTTTTTTGTTACCAAAAAAATTCATTCTGTGCTGATATAATATGTGTTACTGATGATATACGCTAGTGCTGACTGTCCTCAGGCTTGTATGTCCTTGTTTATAATGGAAAGTTGTACTAAGTTGCATATATAAAGTCGTGATTATATGTACCAATTGCATATATAAATTCATAAAACCTCTATGTAATGAATTTTTAGCCTAGAGCTATCCTCTCCACTCAAAATTTCTATTGATGAATTTGTAGAATCGAGCTATCCTCTCCACTCAAAATTTCCATTGACACTTGCCTATTTCCCCTTGTTACTTAATATTTGTTTTGAATATATTAAATATTTTTTACTTAATATTGTTTTGAATCTATTAAGTATTTTTTTCGCTTACAACAAATATTTGCGATGAATCAATCTAGTGTATTCATATTCTGTACATAGTTTTAAAATCATCAATATGTTTGCTTAAAGATTTTATGAAAGGCGACCTTTTGCTACCACTTAGTCAACTACCACTTGGCTACACAACCAACAACACCAGACTACACCACAGAAACACAATGGAATATTCTTATTGCCAACTGGATCCACCATCGACCAACACTGCCATCTATCTCAACAACCACTACTAGCCACAACCATAAGTTACTTTACGTGATATGGATTTATAGCACTTTTGACACTTAAATCGATGGAAATATGCAAATTTCTTAGGTTGTTCTATGAGATATGATGTGTTTTAGGTATGTTTTGTAGGAAATCGGGTTCTGGATGCTATACAAAAGAAAAAGATGAAAATTGAAGTTTTAGGCTACTTACTTAGGAATTTTTGGGCATAAGTTACACTTACCGGGCGTAGATGACCAAAGAGGTATCAGAACTTGAAGTCTAGAGGCTCAAAAGAAAGAAAAAGTAGATTGTTTCACTTACTAAGGGAACATACAGTCCGTGCGTAGAACATACGATTTGTAGGTGACCAAAGTTAGTGATAGAGGTCCAAGTCCAGGGAGTTACAGGAGCTGTGCAGGAGGTATGGCACTTAATTAGGACCATATAAGGTCCATATGTCGTACATACAATTCGTAGGTCACCACCAACCTCAATTTTCATTTTTCATTCAGATTTTAATTTTTAGGGTTTTCTAGTATCCTATAAATACCATTTTGACATCTGTAGTTAGGTTACACAATTTCAGCACTTACAAACTTATATTTGATTCATAGATTAAAATTTGATCTTGGGATTACTTTGTTCTTGATTTTGGTTGATAATTTAGTTGTTGGCTATTGGTTTTACTTATTGATCATTGTGATATTGTTTAATGCTTTTCATTATGAATTTCCTTAATCATTTCACAAGCATGCTAACATGAACCAAACCAGAGCCTCGGCATGTCGAGCATCTCAAGTCCAACCAGGATCGGGGAACACCCCCAATACCCAACTGTAACCACCCTGTACCCTATGTCGGATGAATTCTGGACATATAATAAGATAAAAACAGAATAATTCAAAGATATTAAATAAAGTCTATAATCATAATCCAAAGAACTCAACAAAATATTAAACTGGTGCCAACCCTAATTCCAAAAGAAATATCTAGGCTGACACCTATACCAACACCGTCCATGCCTATAGTGGCCTGACAAAGCCTCCAACAATAATCAAAGAAGATCTAGTCGGAATATGCCCTCAACCGTAGCCAAAACCAAAATCCATAAAATAACAATAATGAAAGGAAGTCCATAGCATAAAATGGTGTCTTCCAGAGTATGGAATCTCACCACATCAATCTGACTCAAAGTTGTTCACGAATCAAAGTCACTGAGCAGGAGGAATGATTGTATGGCTGGTTCCTACAACGCATGGGGATACAACTCCCAAAGATGATTAGAGTTGTGGGCTAGCATGTAACTTAGTGATAAAGATGAAATAATGCAATCATCAAAATCAAATCAAATAACTATATGCAATAACATATATAAATATATATTGTGTCGGAATTGGGAACAAGGTTTAGCATGTATTTAAATAGCTCCACCGTCCTAAATACACCCACGGGCTATATTGGTTTAGCTCCCCCTGTTAAAAGGGCCCTGGTGCGTGTTAGCCGTACGAACTGGAGAATAACGTGAGATGACTAGTACATCTCTTAAAATATGAAGTGTGACATCATGCACCCTGTCACCATGACAAAATCTCACATCGACAAACATGATTTTCTAGTATTGGTCCCCTGTGGGACCTCCACCTTCAATATCTTTGCTACCCAACCCCCTTTAAGCCAATATTAAAACTAATTACACAATCACAACCTTTTATAAAAGAGTCTTCCATTAGACATTAACCTTTAGTATCGTCATACCAAAATTAGAGATTGCAAGTCAACATTCTTATACCACATAGAACAATTAAACCAAAATAAGACTCCATTGTTTACAATTAAACCAAGACTGTCCACCGAGGCCTTCCCAAAACCATTTGAAATCAAACCAAACAAATTTAAATATCATTAACATTAATGCAATACAAGAATTCCAGGAATAGCCCAGCTAGGTGACAAAACTCATTCTCAATGGCATTTTAACAAACAGGTCAAGGGCTCATAAGTTTCAAAACTATCGCCAAGTAGCTTGGGCAGTCCATAATACCCCAAATTCCATTTACCATTAAAAAAAATTCCACAATGACAAAATCATACTAAAACCAAGAAAGTAAACATAATTAAACCATGACAACCATTATTCAACCATGAACATCCAAAACCCCCAACCTTTATTACAAAACCATAATAATACCATGAAAACCATACATTAAAACACATAAACTTTGTAACTTAAGAATGAGGAAGGAGTAACATTCCTTAGACCCCAAGGAAGACGGAGAGAAACCACCCTTGTAAGCCTTTAATGATTATCTTGAGAAAAACCCTATCCTTTGCCTTAACCAAAAGTTTGAGAGAGATTTTTAAGACTGTTTGATTCAGAATAATTGGCTAATAAAGTCCCAAAAGGTATTTTACGTAGTGGTATCAAATGGAGTTAAAAGTAGAAATGTCCAGAATGCCCCTACCTAAAACTATAAAAATACAATAAGTGGTTACGAGTTGATCTCGTGAATCATGACCACAACATAAAACTCGTACCATTGAGTCGTCACCAATACAGTAAGTTATACACCCACACACTGTCCACCATACGTCTCCATGATCCCACTCATTACCAAACCATACGACTCGTATGGCATAGTCATACCCAAGATAGAATCCAAAGGGATTAGACATTGGACAACATAAAATTCAACTATACCACTCATACCCTATACCCATGGCTTTTAGAGAAACTTGTACTCAGAGCCAAGTCACTAAGTTTTTCATTTGATAAAGGATCTTCCTAACCACCCATCACCATCCCTAATAACCTGTACTGCCAAGTTGTAACCACAAAAAAAGCCCAACCATAATCTAGTGGACTCCTTATGACTAGGGTCACCGAACCTATATCCACACCATATAAATCGCATGGTTAACGCATCACCAGGATAGTGAGCTCAAAGCTTAGGAATTTTCTGAGGTTGAAAACCTAGGGTGTTTCAATTCTCCCCCACTTGGATCATTTGTCCTCGAATGGTAGAACAAGGCATTGACTAGCATGATCAAACCCCAATATCTCTACTCTGACCTTTAACTAAGTTAAAAAACAAAGATGCTGAGAATAACACAAACCTTACGCATAATCTTCCAGAGCGTAAAACATGAATTGATGCTTGAACTTTATGTACTATTTAGCTTCCTAAGTAGACTCTTCAACCTTGTGGTTCCACCATAGAACCTTTACAGAAGCTATGTTCTTAGTACGCAACTGACCAACCTGTCGATCCAAGGTTTTAGTAGGGACCTCCTCGTAAGGAAAGGAATCTGATGCACCAATATCCTTTATAGGCATAATATATGATGAATTGCCTACACACGTCCTCAACTAGACATATGAAACATCAGGTGAATGGATCACAAAATAGAAGGTAACTCTAATTCATATGAAATTTTACCCACCCTGTCAAAACTAAGTATGGAACAATATACCAAGGACTAATCTTCCACTTTTTCCCAAACCGCATCACTCCCTTTATTTGAGACACCTCAAAGAAGACCCTATGCCCAAACTCAAACTCTAATTTTCTATATCTCATATCTACATAGGACTTCTGGTGGCTTTGGGCAGCTTTAAGTCTATCCCGAATCACATTCACCTTCTCCATATCTTGGTGAACAAAATATAGGCCAAACATCTATACCTCACAAACCTCGAACCACCCAATAGGAAACCTATACATCCTACCATACAAGGCCTCAAAAAGAGCAATACCAGCTACAATAGTAGCTATTGTTATATGCAAACTTTATAATAGGAAAATTCTCAACCTAACTACCTCCATATTCAATCATACAAGTTGTAAGAATATCTTCCAATGTCTAAATAGTTATTTCTGCTTGCCCATACGACTATGGGTGGAAAGAAGGATTAAGACTCATGTTGGTCCCCAAGCCCTTCATAAATGATAGAAAAAAGTACAATTAAATTGCGTGCCACAATCCAAGATGATATAAATAGAAACCCCATGTATTTTCACAATCTCTTCAAAGTACAACTTTGCATAATCTTCTGCCAAAAAATTAGTCCTCACTGGCAAAAAGTCAGCAGACTTAGTAATCCAATACACTATGACCAAAATTTGAATTAAACTAATTCTGAGGATCCTGCTTTATATTATTCCATCAATATTTATGTAAGGTCATGATATATTTTGGTCAAACCAGGATAAATAGCATATCGCGACTCATACACCTCACTTAAGATCCTCTCTCAAAAACCATCAATATTGGGAATACATATCCTCTTTTGGTACCACAAGGTACCATCACTATAAATCTCAAAGGCCATCACCTTTCTCCCACCTACATTACCCTTGATCCTTATCATGATTAGATCTAACACTTAATTTTTCTTTATCTTCGTACCAAGAGACGATTGCACCACCTCTTGCAAAAATATACCAACATCCTCAAAGTCAGAGAGGTGAACTCCAAGATTAGGTAAATGGTGAATATCCTTCACTAAATCCTATTTCACTTCATCCATATGAGCTAGAATCTCCATGGATAACCTGCTAAGAGCATCAACAACAACGATAGTGTTATCTAGATGGTAGTGAAAACTTATATCATAATCCTTGAGCAACTCAAGCTATCATCTTTGCCTGAGGTTCAACTCTTTTTGAGTAAACACATATTATAGGCTCTTATGATCTTGAAAGATATCCACATGCACTCTATACAGATAGTGATGTTGGATCTTCAATGCGAATACCATAGCCAATAGCTTTAAGTCATGAGTCACACACCTTAAACTATCTGAAGGCATAAGTTGTTACCTAGCCATGATGCATCAATACGCAACCAATCCCCACATAGGATGCATCACAATATAATACAAATCTTTATTCCTTCGATCAAAGTCAAGACTGGAGCCAAAGTTAGCTTATCCTTCATCTTCTGAAAAATACCGTCACAAGCATCAAACTAGAAAAACTTTTCCTTATTCTGAGTCAGCATAGTCAATGGGGTAGTTCTAGTAGAGAAAATTTCCACAAACCTTTTCTAATAAATAGCTAAACCCAAGAAGCTTTGAATATTAGTTATAGTCGTCGGTCTAGGCTATCTCTTAACTGCTGCAACTTTCTAATGATCCACCATGATCCCTTTACTAGAAATGACATAACCTAGAAAAATGACAATATTCAACCAGAATTCACACATAATTTTTTTTGCATATATTTTTTTATCTTTCTGGGTCTGCAACACAATGCAAAGGTGATCAACATAATCCACCTCACTCTTAGAGTACACCAAATATCATCTATGAATAAAATAATGCACAAATCTAGAAACTAATGAAAAACTCTATTCATCAAGTCCATAAATTCCACTAGGGAGTTACTCAACCCAAAAGACATAACCAGGAACTAAAAGCGCCCATACCAGATATGGAAGGCAGTCTTAGGAATATCTACATCTCAACTCTTTAACTGATGATACCTAGATCTAAGATCGATCTTGGAGAAAAACTTGTCACCTTAAGCTGATAAAACAAATCATCTATACTTGGAAAATGATACTTATTGTTTAGCATTACCTTATTCAATTGTTGATAATAATACACATATGAAGGAAACCATCCTTCTTACATAAAAACAACACCGGTGCACCCAATAGAGACACACTAGTATGGATAAAATCCTTTTCTAAAAGATCCTTTAGTTTCTTCTTAAGCTTTTTTAACTCAACTGGAGCCATCCTATATGGGGGAATAAAAATAGAAGGAGTGTTCAAAATATTATCTATCCCAAAATAAATCTCCCTATTGGGGGAAACACTCGAAAGATCATCAGGGAAGACCTCAAGAAATTAATTCATCGTGAGGATAAAATATAGAGAAGGACCTTCCGAGTTAAAATCTTTAACCCAGATAAGATGATAGAGACACCCTATGGATATTAACCTTTGAGCTTTAAGATGTGATATAAAACACTTCTTAAGAGCTAGGGACCCATCTCCCCATTAAATAACTGGCTAATAAGGGAACTTAAAGACAACCTTACAGGTCCGATAGTCTAAAGATGTGTAGCAAGAGTGCAACTAATCCATCCCCAATATAATATTGAAAACCACCATGTCTAATTCAAACAATTCTACCAAGGTTTTCCAACTATCCACAGATACCATACAACACCTATAAACTTTTCTAGCCACCACAAAGTGAAATATCTTAGATTTTTACCATTAGAAAATTACCTAGAAATCCATCATCTGGACCTGGTATAACCCATTAGTAAGAGTAATATGCTGGGGTACCAGTGGTATATACTTGTAATATGCTGAGCAGTTTTAGTGGGTGAGATAGTTTTGGTCACTAAATTGGGTAAGACTTAAGGGTATGAGTCATATGGCTTGGTACAAGTCGTATAAAGGACTTGTATAGTGGGCAGTGTTTGATCCTCCTAGTATTTTATTCTGCCAGGGATATGGGTTATAGGTACAAATCATATATTGTGCTTATGACTTGGTTAGATGAGTCATATACTAGATAATATTTGATCCAAGGGTTGAGGCTTGGATATGAGTGGTAGATAACGATTATATAAGAGGGTACGACTCATGTAGGTTAGCTGTTTCCGTGTGACAGGGATTAAGAGATTTAAGTGGGGGTATTCTTGAAATTTTCCTACTTTCCCTAACTCGGACCCATGACTTCTAATATACTTAGGAGGTTATTTACCATATCATTCTACTAATTAACACATACAAACTATTCAAAAACATCTCATAATACTCATAAGAGCATTTAGGGAAAGAAGGCTAGAGCTTCATCTTGTGGATTGTTTTAGGGCATGTCTTGGTGATTTCCTTCCATAAATTCATTGGTATAAGGAATGATTCACCTCCCTCATTTTAATTCCAACTAAAGTCATGGTTTATATGATTGATTGTATGGCTTTACTATTTTGTAATTATGGTTTTCAACTATTATTTAGGGGTTTTGACATTAAATTCTTGGATATGGTTTCTTATGGTTTAAATTATGCTTTTATATGTATCAATGGTGGATTTGGACAATTGTATTACATGGTAAAAGCTTAATAGTCTTTGGAAATGGTTTTGGTTATATTATACCTCCAAGGTGTTTGATAAAATTCTTATAAATATATGTTATTGCTTTGACTTATTTTAATGGAACTTTTGCATGTTTTAAACTAGAAAAAAGATTTATGAATAGTTTAAATAGTTTGAAGAGGATAAAGGTTCAATGGTTATTCTTGTGTAGAAAATGGTAGTCTCCCAAGTGAATTAAATATAGTAATTGGAAGGGAACCTAAGGTCCTATTAACCTAAATTGTTTAGCTATGGATATTACTTATAAGTAAGGAGTGGTATGATGATACCACTAATATTTTCCTTCATTAATAAATGGTAAATGGATTGTTTGGACATGGTTTTAAATTGGCATTAACGACGAAGCATTTAGCTAAGCGTGGAAAATGGAGGTCTCAGGGAAAACAAACTTGAAAATTCATATTTGTCGATATTAGGGGTCTTAATGACCATGTGCATGTGTTATATTTTCTATTGGGGGATGTACTATTCATCCCATGGGATACTCCTCACTCGTGTATCTACATGTATTGGGGCCCTTTCAACAGGGGGAGATGAACCCATATAGCCCATAGGTGGTTAGGAAGGTGAAGCTACACAACCCAGGTATAAAGGTTTTAAATATATGATAAACCCGGTTCCCTTTCTGTGCACTAATATATGTATGGTTCTATGCATTATGGATGGTTTAATTTGGTTTTATAACTCACTTTATTTTATCCTTATCTGAGATTTATGCTAGGATTCAGTCACTAACCCCGTCTACTACCATTTATATACCTATGATATACAAGAACCAACCATTCTACTCCTCTTGATTAGCATGCAGATTAGGTATAAGCATTATGACTAAAGTGGTATGCTTTCATCTTTTTGGAAGGCATAATTTCATGTTATGAATTTATTTAGACACATTTATTGTATTTTAGATATTGGTTTAGCCATGGTTGGATGTATGTCTCAACTGGATTTGTTTAGTCTTTGGATAAAGGCTTTATGATACTTCTGGGGATCAGTATGGATTGGATCAATAGAGGTGTCAACCTTAGCAGTGGAGTTGATATTGAGGCTGACATCATTAAACATGATTTCTCACTATTCGATTCTACTATATTTTAGGATTGACTTTTATATTATGTTTTGGCATTCCTTTTGGTTTATGGTCTTTGGTTTGGTTTGGTTTGGTTTGGTTTGGTATTGTTGTGCAGTTGGTTAAGTATGATTGGACTCAGTTAGGTAGTTCATGGTTGTGCCCCAATCTCCCAGTCTTAATGAGAATAAAAATGCTATCTTATTATATGTTAAAAATTTAGCTTATCTAAGGCTGGATATAGATGATTGGGTTGGGTAACAGAGGGTGGACCCTGGTCTTGGTTTGACTTAAGATGCCCATTATGACAAAGCCTAGGGTCAGATCATGTCAAGTTGGTATCAGATCCTAATTTTATGGTCAACTAGGAAGTCCACAAAGCTATGTCGAGTAGAGTCTCTTCTAGAAGTGTGAAACACTCCACACTCATAAGAGAAAGGATGCAAAACATTTAGGAATGTTTTACTTTCTTGGTATTCTATCTTCAAGCTTGAGTTCTCAATCATGGAATCCCCTCTAATACGTGATTATTCATCTTTTAGATCATGCCTTCTAGATCTGGAACACAAGAAAATTCTTTTGTCCCATCTGGAGATAATTTTGAAGGGGTATGTCCTACATCTAGAGTACATCTTTGATCTTATAGTCCTATTCCTAATGGTGGTGAAGTTTTTTCTATTATAGATAGTTCTCCTCAGGTCCCTCAAGATAGCATAATGAAAGAAATATTTCATTAGTCTATCTATGTTACTGCCTAATTGGTTATTACTCAGGCGTAGAGGGGTGCAACTAGTGCTTTATATACTTAGGCCATAAGGGTTGGTCAATTTATAAAGATGGGTCCTCCAACTTTTACTGGGGTAGAGGTGGAAAAAGATCCACAAGGATTCTTGGATGAGATGGAAAAGAACTTTGGGGTGATGCAGGCTATTAATCTAGAGGGGGTTAACTTTATAGCTTATCAGCTCAAGGATATCACTTATTAGTGGTATAAGTAGTAGGAAAAAAATAGAGGTGATATGGAAGAGAAAGGCTTATGGGAGGCCTTTTCTAATGCCTTTTTTGATTGGTTCATTCCTCAAGAGTTGAGGGAAGATAAGATAAAGAAGTTTGTGAATCTCAAGCAGGGGAGGGTGTCAGTAAAGGAATATTATTTAAAGTTGCATTAGCTATCAAGGTATACTCCTAATTTAGCAGTTGATTGAGGTCAAAAATAAGGAATTTTGCTTCTAAGTTAAGTAGTGATTTGATTTTGAAAAGCAAGATTGCCCTGTTGATTAAAGATATGGATATCTTAAGGCTGAATATTCATAGTTAGTGGGTTAGGAGTTCTAGAACCTTTTCTACTACTGCTTCTTATTAGTTGGGAGACAACCATCATCAAGGTGGTGATAATTCTTGAGCATATATTTCCCGATCTCAGGCAAACGAATGTCAATCTATTTTTTTGTGTCCTCATTATTAAGTTTGTGGTCATCCTTATCAAGGCTATTATGATAAAGAAAGGTACAAATACTTCAAGTGTGTCGAGGTAGGCTATAGGCTCAAGGATTTTCCAGTCAAAAAGGTTTCTACAAGGGCAAATAAGATTCATGTGGCTTCTTCTTCTACTCCTACACCTGTTGGAGTGGTATCTGCTTCTGTTAGTTCTCCTAGTTCTAGTATTGGTTAGAACAGGTTGTATACTTTAGTGTCCCAACAGGAATCCAAGGCATCATCTGATGTCGTTATTAGTACGTTACAACTTTTCTTTCATGACATATATTGTTTACTTAATCTAGGGTCCACTATTTTTTATGTGACTTATATGTGGTTGTGTTTTTTGGTTTCGATCTAGAAGTTATCTCAAATACTTTTTTGTTTATACCCCGATAGGTGACTCGATTATTACTAAAGTGTCAATAGGGGGTTTGTGGTATCTATTGGTAGCAAGTAAATCTTTGTGGGTATGTTTGAGTTGGATATAGTAGATTTTGATATAATTCTATGTATAGATTGGTTGTATTCTTGTTATGTATCTGTGGATTGTCGGACTCATAGGGTTATCTTTACGTTTCCTAGTCAACTAGTTATATAATAGGAAGGTAGTTCCTTACATCCTATGGGGAGGTTTATTACTTACATTAGAGCTCGGAGGTTACTCTCTAAGGGTTGTTTTTATTACTTGGTCTGGGTCAAATATTCTAACCTAGAAGGTCCTTCTTTGTCTTTGGTCCTTGTGGTTAATGAGTTTCCAGAAGTCTTTCCAAATGATCTTCCTAGTTTTCCTTCGGATAGGGAAATAGAGTTTTATATCGATTTCCTTCAAGAAAAAGTATCCTTTTACCCCGGATAGATGACTTATTTAACCAGTGATAGAGTTCCAAGTTCTTTTCTAGGATTGATCTTCAGTTTAGGTACCATCATCTAAAAATTATGGAGGTGGATATCCCTAAGATGACTCTTCATACTCGATATGGGCATTTTGATTTCTTGGTGATATCATTTGGGTTGACTAATGCTCCAAAAAATTTATGGACTTGATAAACAGGGTATCCCGATAGTATTTGGATGTATTAGTTATTGTATTTATAAATGATATTCTAGTCTATTTGAAGAGTAAGGTGGATTATATTAATCACCTCTATGTGGTGTTTTAGACCTTAAAGGAATGACAGTTCCATGCCAACAATAGCTATCATTTGAGTTTGGGGCTTCCTCCGGTACATATGTGCTTGGGGTGGACATGGCCCAAATTTTGGGGTGTGTTAGCAATTGGGTTGATCATCTACCTTTTGCATAGTTTGCTTAAAATAATAACCATCATTCGAGTATTGGTATGGCTCCTTTTGAGGCATTGTATGGTAGAAGGTGAAGATCTTCTATTGGGTGGTTTGAGGTTGAAAAAGCAGACATATTTGGTCCGGATTTGGTTTATTAGGCATTGGAAAAGTTCAAGCTGATTTGAAATATGCTTAAAGCTTCCCAAAGTCACCAAAACTCATATACGGATGTTAGGCATAGAGACTTAGAGTTTTAGGTTAGAGATAGGGTGTTCCTTGAGGTTCTTCCCATAAAGGGAGTGGTGGGGTTTGGAAAAAAGGGGAAAACTCAGTCCTTAGTTCATTGGTTCGTATGTCACTTTGCGGAGAGTTGGAAATATTGCTTATAAGTTAGAGTTGTCATCTAGCTTAAGTTTGGTTCATTTGTTGTTTCATGTTTCTATGTTGAGGAAGTTTTTGGTGATCTTTCTTCGGTTGTTCCTCTAAAAGTATTGGGTATTTCAGATTCTCTATCTTATGAAAAGATCTTGATTAAGATATTAGATGTGAAAGTTTGTCGAATGAAGACCAAGGATGTGCCTTTGGTTAATTTTCTATGGAGGAACCATAAGGTGGAAGAAGCTGCTTAGGAAGAGAAAGAGGACATGAATTCGAGGTATCCGCATTTGTTTTCTGCTCCTGGGATTCATGCATAAGGTGTGTTTTCTTGAACACGTCTTTACTTTTTGATTTTCTAAAATAAAAGATTTACATCTTTGCCTCTTGGTTTTCAAAATTTATTAAAGGGATGTTTGATAATGCAAATGACTTTGTGTGTGGTTACCTCAACTATGTTTATCATTCGGGGACGAATATTCCTAGTGGGGGGACCCTTAGAAAATTTCTTGGAAATCTATTCTCAGGACCCAATATGACTCATGAGTATGAGCCATAGGCTTTGGTACGAGTGGTATGGTCCTGTTGTATGTTGATGTAAGACCCTACAAAATCCTCTCGTAGTTTGAACCTTAGAGCATGTTCAGTAAAGTGTTAATCCATTGCTAAAAGGTTGAGAAGTGTCTTCCCAAGTGGTAAGTATTTTGAATCGTGTACAATTTCCCTAATATTAACTTTTTGTATGTAGAGCATCAAATAAGCTTTCTGTCGATACCAAATTCACCCAAATCCGATAGTCGAGCAAAGAGGTAGAGCTATTATAGTGACACATCGAGCCAAGGCTTAATTTCAGAGTTTTCAATGTCCAGTGAACTGGCGCGATTATGGCATGTCGCGCCAGCATGTAAGATTTGGATTTTCAAGTTTAATTCCACGGGCAAAAAGGTTCTTTTCCCAACCCCTATATATAATCTTTATGACGGGATTTGGCCTCTTTTTAACCTAAACATGCTAGTTTTCTTTCAAAGTTTTTCAAGAACAAGAGCTAGGGTTTCTACAAAATCAAAATCCTTCCTTTTCTTCAAGAGAAATCAAGAAATCAAGAATCTCTCCAAGGGATTTCAAGAAAGAGTTTCTCTAAGGTATGTAGATGTTGATTCTTGGGTCCTTTTCATCTAAGAAGCTCAAGAACCCTTCTTCAAAAATTCAAAGATTTTATGTTTTTGAATTTTCATGATTCATATGAGTTGAAATTGATGTTCATGCTATTATTAAGTTTTTATTCATGGTTTTTTGTAAGATTTTCAAGCTTTAACACTAGTATGTGATACCCATGTGATGTTCATGATAAATCCTCTTCAAGTTGCTTGTTAAGTTAAGTGTTCATGTCAATTAAGTCTAGAAATTTTTGAATAAGCAAAGCGTGCTCCCAAAATGCATGATAAAATGATTATATGAATGAATTAGAGCCATTATAGCATGTTGACTAGAAATCCCCAATTATGTGTAAGCCCATGCATGCCAAGTATTTGTTGAAAAGCCTTAGTGAATGAATTGTGGCATGATAGCATGAAATTCTCCAGTTATGTTCTCTTTGATACATTCTAAAACTTAATGCAGGCTAAGTGTTTGATGAATGAATTGAAAAATGATAGCCTGAAGTTCCCCAATTATGTGTTCTCTGGTACCTGCCAAGACTTAAATATGTGTGAAGTGCTTGATGCAAGGCCTTGTTGAATGAAGTGTGATCCAGTAGCATATCCCCTTATATTATTACATGTTCAGGATTCCTGAATGCTTGAAGTGATGCCTTAGTGATGGTGATAGTGAATGACTGTCCATGGTCTTGATTATTCAAGAATGGTTATGTTTCACTTTTATGTTATCGAGTTCTGGGGGTATTTATACCCTAAAATTTAGCTACTGTCTAGATCCCATGTTAGTTTTCACAATAATTCCAGTCGAGCCATGATTCTCAGGACTACCGAGTTATAGAACTCTGTATTCTCAGACAAATACAGAATTTAAGATATCTCTGTAATCTCTATAGTCGTTGTAATCTCAGTATCGCTAGTAATCTAGCCTCAGTTCTGTACCCTACTTAGATCTAGTTGTATTCAAGTGTTCAGTTCTGACCTCTGTAGTAATTGAGTACTCTATTCAAAGCTCAGTGTCATTCAATTAGATGACGAGATTCAGTAGTATTCCGTCAGATATGAAACTAAGTAAATTCATCTTAACTCAATCAGATCTTTCAAGAAACATGATTAGTATTAGATTTAGCTTAGTTTGTGTTCAGTTAAGAATAAGTTTAGAGTCTTTTAGTTGGGAGTAGAAGCTAGCACTGAGCGAGGGCAGGGATGATGGCTCCCCATTAGAAGAGAAAGAGTCGTTAGGAGCAATCCCTAAACTCCATAACTGCATAGCCAGCACAAGATGCAAGAGTCACTGGTCACCCATCCGATAGGCTTTACTATTATATTTCCTTAAGCTTGACTTACTGCAAGGGTCACCCGTCAGATAGGCTTGACCAGAGAGGTCTTTACCCATGGCCTGGTATGGACACCCTTCAAGCTGGGCTTACAGGTTGGACCCCACCAATTGAGATTCAAGGAATGTTGGTTAAGTGATAACTTCCCATAGTTGTAGTTTCAGTATCAATATTTAGAAATCAGGACTGTCAGATATAGTCATCTATCTCAGTGTGGAACTCAGATAGTTCCATTGATTCATAGATCACCCATCAGATATGCTTGGTCCCAAATAAAGCTATTGTATATCAAATCTAGAGATCACTTGTCAGATAGGCTAGATCTCAGTCTTAGATTCAGTTAAGTATTCTTGTTATCAGATCTAGAGATCACCTATCAGATAGGCTAGATCTCAGTCTCAGATTCAGTTGAATATTCTCATTATCAGATCCCAAGATCACCCATCAGATAGGCTTGATCTCAGTCTTAGATTTAGTTGAGTATTCTCATTATCAGATCTAGAGATCACCCGTCAGATAGGCTTATCTCAGTATCAAATTCAGTTGAGTATTCTTGTTATAAGATCTAGAGATCACCCGCCAGATAGGCTTAATCTCAGTCTCAAATTTAGTTCAGTATTCTTATTATAAGATCTAGAGATCACCTGTCAGATGGGCTTGATCTCAGTCTCAAATTTAGTTGAGTATTCTTGTTATTAGATCTAGAGATCTCCCATCAATAGGCTTGATCTTGGTCTCAGATTCAGATAAGTATTCTTGTTATCAGATCTAGAAATCACCCGTCATATTGGCTTGATCTTAGTCTCAAATTCATTTGAGTATTCTTGTTATCAAATCTAGAGATCACCAGTCAGATAGGCTTGATATCCGTCTCAGATTTAGTTAGTATTCTTGTTATCAGATTTAGAGATCACATGTCAGATAGGCTACATATTAGTCTCAGATTGAGTTGTGTATTTTTTATATTAGATCCTGAGATCACTCGCTAGATAAGACTATTCTCAACTCCAGTACTCATTTATCAGTATCAGATGATTTAGTTATTCAGTATCTCATGCATTAGTAGTAAGTTTGGATGACAGTAAAGCAGTAACCAAGTTTTAGTATTTCGAGTCACGATGATTTCGGTTATGGTTTGTGCTTTCATGCATATGTTCTCATTCAATCCTATCATGATTATTCTATTAAGTAATTGTTAATGCATAAGCCCTTAAATTTAGCCTTACCTCATCTTCATACTGAGTACATTCCCATACTGATGAATTTGTGCTATGGTGTTTTATTTGACACTATACGTTCAGGGGCACAAGATCCAGAGTACCCTTAGAGGCTCAGTCCCAGTAAACAACAGTAGACATATTAGTGAGTCTTCTTCAATCGAGAATGATTTTTATTTTTTTATTATCATATCAGTCTTAGTTTGTTTCAGTAGACGAAGTTAGTTGGGGACATGAACCATCAACTCCATAGCTCAGACTGTTTAGAGTCTTTTCAAATAAATGTATCAGTGTTTAGTTTTCAATTTTGAGTAATTTTAGATGTTTTGAACCTTAAGCCCAGTTCTGGCATTTATTATTTATATATTATACAGTGTCCAGGTACAGATATCAGTAGAGGGTTAGCTTGTGGTCCTTTAAGATCATAAGCATTGTGTAACGACTAGCGGGCAGTCTCGTGCCATTACAAACTTGGTATCAAAGCCTAAGTTTCAATAGTATCCTAGGGAGTCTGAAAAGCCGTATTTAGTAGAGTCTTGTGCATGGGTATGTCACTCACCACATTTATTTACCAGAGGCTATAAGATATTTTAGAAGCAGTTTCCCTTCTTTCAGTATTCATGTCGTACGAGTGAGCATGAGCTGGAGTTGATCTCAGTCTAATAAACCTCTTTCTTCCATTTACATAGTGTATCTCCTCGTAGGTATTATGTTTGTAGGGTTGATGACCAGCCCTCTCATCTAGTAGATCCTGCGAATGAGGGTGTCTCACATGTAGAGTTTTGGGTAGCTTTTAAGGCACTATACCAAGCAGTGACTAATGTCCAGGGTAACCGTCAGGCTGTGGCCCCACCTCAATAAGATGGGGGTTTATTCGTAGCCAAAATGAGAGATTTTATAAGAATGAGCCCGCCAGAATTCTTTGGGTCAGTAGCAGGTGAGGACCCATAACTTTATCTAGAGGAGGTAGGAAAGATTACCCAAATTATACATATTTATGAGGAGGAGAGTGTAGTGTTAGCGTCCTATAGGCTGAAACATATTGCTCATTATTGGGTAGTGATATGGAAGAAAGGTAGAGGGGAGGATGCAGCTCCCATGATTTGGCAAGAGTTTCATAATGTCTTTTTAGACAAGTTTTTCTCATAAGAGATGAGGGAAGCTAAGGTATAAGAGTTCATGAAACTAAGGCAAGGCTCTATGACAGTGAAGGAGCATTGTCTTAAGTTCAACAAGTTAGCTAAGTGTGCCCCTGACTTGATAGCTGACCCTAGAGTGAGTATGAGTAAGTTTGTGACTGGTGTGTTCGGGTTGGTGTTAAAACAGTGTAGAATAGCTATGCTTAACAGAGATATAGACCTTGCTAGGCTGATGATGTATGTGCAGCAGATTGATGAAGATAAGACGAAAGAAAAAAAGAGAGAGTAAGTAAGAAAACCAAAACAGGTAGTCAAGGTTTCTCTCAGACAGGGTCCCAAGGTGGTAGCCGTTTTCATCATACTCAGAGATTTTTAGTCTCAGCACCATCCTTAGATAATGTACCCATACCAAAGTTTGAGGATGTAAGTTAGGATGGGGCGCCAGGCTCCAAAGCCCTGAGTAGTGCTAGTGGTGTTCGTACTAATCCGTTTGGTGGAGAGTGTGAAAAGAGCCACCTAGGTGTGTGTAGAGTCAATAGTGATATGTGATTTGGGTATGGTAAGCCAAGCCATTGAATGAGAAAATATAGAGTTCTAGCTTAGAGGGGTAGAGAGTTTCATCAGTAGGGTACCCCTTTTAGTGCCAGCAATGGTCAGCATCACAATTGGCTTTATGCACTTCAGACCCACCATGATCAGAAAAGGTTCACTTATATAGATTCGGGTATGTTATGAGTCCTACATCTTTATGATATTCATTTTTAGATACTTTGCTCCCATTTTGAGCTTATATGTCAGCATGAGTCATGCATTAGTTTTAGATCTTAGTCGATCAATCATGACTCAGTTCGTAGGTGCCACGTGCACCGCCCCAGTGTTTCAGCGAGTGTTTTTAGAGCGACATAAAGTTCCAAGGGAGAGATACCTCATGATATTGCAATAATTTCATATCCTTAGACTCATTCAGTTGCATGTTCAGACTCTGCTTATGAAGTTAACAACAGTTATCATTGCATAGCCATTAATTCTTTTGAGAGTCAGTACCGTCAAACATTTAGGCATTAGATATGCATGTTTAGTAGAGAGAGTTTAGATTTTCAATATATGAAATCATGATTTCATGAGAGCCACTCAGTTATGGATCCATACGTTAGATATGCATGTCTATTATGAGAATTCAGCTTATGAGTAGCTTCAGTCGAGTATTCCATGCATCAGATATGCTTTTCTAGTATGAGAGCTCAGGATATCAGTAGACTATTCTTGTTATCAGATCTAGAGATCACCCATTGATATGTTTGATCTCAGTTTTAGATTCAGTTGAGTATTCTTGTTATCAGATCTAGAGATCACCCATCAGATAGGCTTAATCTTAGTATCAGATTTAGTTGAGTATTCTTGTTATCAAATCTAGATATCACCCATCAGATAGTCTTGATCTCAGTCTTAGATTCTGTTGAGTATTCTTGTTATCAGATCTAGAGATCACACATTATATAGGCTTGATCTCAGTCTCATATTCAGTTGAGTATTCTTGAAATCAGATCTAGAGATCACTCGCTAGATAAGACTGATCTCAACTTTAGTACTCAGTTATAAGCATCAGATGATTTAGTTGTTCAGTATCTCAGGCATTAGTAGTAAGGTCGGATGACATTAAAGTAATATCCGAGTTTTAATATTTCGAGTCATGATGATTTTGGTTATGGTTTATGCATTCATGCATGTGTTCTCATTCAGCACTCTCATGATTATTCAGTTAAGTAATTGTTTATCCATAAGCCCTTGCATTTAACCTTACCTCATCTTCATACTTAGTACATTCCCATACTAACCCATTTGCGCTTTGTGTTTTTATTTGACATCATAGGTTCAGAGGCACGAGATCCAGAGTAACCTTAGCAGCTCAGTCCTAGTCAGCAGCAGTAGACATAACAGTGAGTCTTCTTTAATCGAGGATGGTCCTTATTTTTTTATTATTTCATCAGACTTAGTTTATTTTTAGTAGATGGAGTTAGTTGGGAACAGGTCCCATCAACTCCACAGCTCCGAAAGTTTAGAGGCTTTTCGGACAAATGTATTAGTGTTGACTTTTCAATTTTAGGTATTTTTAGATGATTTGAACCTTATGGCTAGTTTTCGCATTTATTATCTATATATTATGTAGTGTCCAGGTATAGAAATTAGTAGAGGGTTAACTTGTGTTCTTTCAAGATCATGAGCACCGTGTAACAACTAGGGGGTAGTCTCGAGTCGTTATAGCTAACAAGTGTTAGTGGGTGAGATGATTTTGTTCATTAAAATTTGTAGGCCATGGGGGTATGAGTAATAGGGCTTGGTACGAGTCATATCAATAACTCATATAGTGGGGAGTGTTTGTTCCTCCTGGTATTTTATTCTGTTAGGGATACTGGTTATGGGAATAGATTATATGTTGTGGTTACGACTTGGTTGGACGAGTCATATACTAGACAGTGTTTTATCCAAAGGTTGAGTATTGGATATAAGTGGTGGATACCTATTGTATAAGAGGGTACGACTCTTATGGGTCAGTCGTATCCCTATGACGAGTTTTAAGGGATTTAAGTAGGGGTATTCTAGATATTATCCTATTTATCCTAACTAGGACCCAAGACTTCTAATACACTTAGGAGGTTATTTACCCTATTATTCTATTCATTAACTCTTAGAAACTTTTCTCAAAAATCGCATAATTCTCTCAAGAGCTTTTGGGGCAAGAAGGCTAGGGTTTCATATTGTGGATTGCTTAGGGGCTTTTCTTGGTGATTTTCTTCTATCAATTCTTCGGTATAAGGCTTGATTCTCTTCCATCATTGTAATTTTAACTAAAGGCATGTTCTATATGATTGATTTCATTGTTTTACTATTTCATGATTATGGTTTTCAACTATTATTTAGCGATTTTGATATTAAATGCTTGATTAGGATTTTCTATGGTTTTACTTATACCTTTGTATGCATGAATGGTTGATTTGGACAATTGGATTGCATGGTAATGGTTTAATGGTCTTTGAAATTGGTTTTGATTATATTACGCTCCAAGGTGTCTAAAAAAATACTTATAAAGATATGTTCATTGCATTGACTTCTTTTAATGGAACTTTTGCATGTTTTAAACTGGATATTAAGCATGGTTTAAATTGTTTGAAAAGGCTAAAGGCAAAATGGTTTTGCTTGTGGAGGACATAGAAGTCTCCCAAGTGGATTTAATATGGTAATTGGAAGGGCACCTAAGGTACCCTTAACCTAAATGGTTTGACTATGGATATTACTTGCAAGTAAGTGGTGGTATGACAATACCACTAATATTGGCCTTGGTTAGGAGTGACAATTTCAGCCCATATTTGTGAAAGAAATTCATTTAACCTATATTTATTGAGTTGGATCACTCATATTTCAATTGGTTAAGTAGGAATTCAACTCATTTTAAAAGCTCATACAAATGTTGATAAAATGAGAAAAATATGGGTATTAATTTAAACACGGATATCAACCACCTAGGCTTAAAATTTTATTTAATTTCTTTTTCAATTTTTCATTTTCTTTTCTTTCTTTTTCCTTTAATTTAAATTTTTTATTTTCCATTTTTCATTTTTATTTTTTTTCTTTTGATTTTTTACTCATTTCTTATATTTTTTTCTTTCTTTTTTAATTTTGCATTTTTTCATCTATTTATTTCTTCCTTGCTTTTTATTTTTTTTCGTTGCATTCCTTTTTTTGTATCTTAATTTACCTCTTTCTAATTCATGTTTCATCATTTTTGTCACTTTTCTTCCTTTTTATATTTTTTTCTCATCTTTTATAATTTTTTATATTTTATTTTTATTAGTATCATACTATATATTTTAAATAAATTTTTTATTTTATGTGAATAGTTTAGTCTTGAATATGTACAATTTATTATTTGTATTTATATACAAACAAATATATGGATTGGTTATACTTGGCTGGGACCTACACGGGTTAGCAAACGTAAACTTCCAATTATCTCATTTTGACTAAATTTCAATTAACTACAATTCATGACATCTCTTACCAATTAAATACAATTCATCGTCTCTCTCCTTTATTTTCTCTTTTTTATATCTTTTATTTCTCTTTCTTGTTTTCCACTTTTTTACGTTTCTTTTTTTTTCGTCTTTCTTTCCTTTTCCCTTTAATTTACTTTTTTTTTTCTTTTTCATTTATTTTATTTTTTCCTTTTCATTTTTAGTTTCTTATATTTTCTTTTTTCTTTCTCAATTTTTCCATCAATTTTCTTTATTTCTTTCATTTTTATTTATTTTTCTTTGCGCTTTTTGTATTTTTCCCCATTTTCATTCTTGTTTCATCATTTTTTTCATTTTTCTTCTTTTTTGTATTGTTTCTCATCTTTTTTGTTGTCATTGCATTTTATATTTTATATATTTTTTTATACTTTAAATTTATTTGTATCATACTACATATTTTTAATAAATTTATTATTTGTATAGTTTAGTCGTGAATGTGTACAATTTATCATTTATATGTATATACAAGCAAGTATATCGTTAGCATTTATATATCGAATTTATCATTTATATTTGTATATAAACAAGTATTATTTTATATGTGTATGATACAAGTTATATAAATATGCATCATTTTAAGCGAATGTAATATTTCTATTTATATAATTTAGCAATTGTATTTGCATATTTTATTATTTTTATTTTTACTGTTTAATTTGTAACATTAAAATATAATTTTTATAAATATATATAAATAGAATTATTCGTAGAAGGAAAAATAACTATTCTTTTTCAACTATTTAAAAGTATAAATGATATTGTCAACTACGAATTCAAATACTAACAAATGAATTTATACATATAAATACAACATGCGGTCAACTTACGAATACAAATACAAACTAGTTCTTTAAAAATACAAGTTACATTAATGAAAATACAATACAAATATAAATATAAGCAAAATGAAACCACAATAAACAAATACAATATGCAGTCAATGATGAATTAAAAATACAACACAATTCTTTAAAATATAAGTGTGAATTATATAAAATATATATGATGGTGAAAACTATAAACTACAAATACAAGTTTGAAGTATAAAAAACAAATGGAAATACAGTTGTATTAACAAACATAGAATTATAAATGTTGCACAAATACTAATACAATAAGTGATTATGGTATTTTGGTTATCATAAAAAAATGAAAATAGGAAAAAACCAAAAAAGAAAAATAAAGAAAGAGAAGTAGAAGTTAGAGATAGAATAGAGAAAAAACCGTAAATAAAGAATTGAAGAAAAAAGAAAAAGATACAAAAAAAAAATCAAAAAGAAAAAAAGAATGAAAAAAATAAAATATGGTGAATACAAATACAATGAATGGTTTTGATATTTCAATCATCATCCATGATTTATACTAGACTTCGTCATGTTCTTCGAAAATATAAAAAAATATAAAATGCAACCCAAAAAAATGACAAAGAATGAAGTAAAAACAAAAAAAAAATAAAAATAGAAAAAAAGAAAACTAAAAAGGAAAAGGAAAAAAAGAAAAAAAAAGAAAGAGAAGAAAAGTAGTGAAACATAAGAAAAGTAGTGGATAAATAAGTCAAGTTGATATGAGATTTACGTTTTTGACTTTAGGAGTTCAAGTGGGTAGCAACCAATTTTACCCAATCCATATTTGACCAAATCCACATTTACGCATATATTATATAAGTGGATTCGATACAATCAATTTAAGCTCAATCCATATTAAATCCATCCAAATCCAGTCCAATCCGCCTATTTTCCACCCCTAGCCTTGATTAATATATGGTAAATGGATTATTTGGTGATGTTGGTGTATTTATGCACTTTAGTCTTACTATTCTAGATTATTTTGCCTTGTTTTGTGGATAACTTGAGTGTTTAAGGTGTTAATATTGATTTAAATAAGCATATAAGTGATAAAGTGTGTGATTATAATGCGCAAAGTGTATTCCAAACAAGTTTGGGTTTAATTAGATCACTTAGAGCTCAATTAATGAAACTAGTGTTACTAGCTTGAGCTAGGTGCTTGTCTTGTCTCTTTTGTAGGATTCTATGGTGTGTAATGTGTCTGGAATGGTTTTAATGATGTCATTATATATGGAACAACATGATGTTAGTGAACAAATTTCAAGAGAGTCAAGTATAAAGTCGAAACATGAAGTGGAAGATCATGGAGATCAACATAGTCTAAGCTCTTGTTTTTGATTCGTTGAGATAGATGTTGTTTTTTTTGAACCTCTAATTCGTGTGGTGTCATCTTGTAGGATATTTTTTGATCTTTTTATGATGATATATAGATGAATTGAAGTCTGGAAAACCAAGAAAAAGACACTACAATGTCAAGGATGAATGGAGGAACGTCCAACACTTATTTCGTGAACCCTAGTCAACTCAAGCAAGTATCGCATCACGATCCCCCTATAAACATTGTACTTTGAATCCTATATGGCTTGGGCTTTGCTGTCCATTATAAATACATCTTTTTACATGTTATTATTCATCTTTGGATGTCTTGGAACATAAAGGACGCTTTTAAAACTTCATAACTTAGTTTTTTACTTTTTTTATTTAGAATTCCATTAGATGATAACATGATTTCGACCTATTGGATCTTGATTATGACTATGACTGGCTAAGAACCCCCTTCCAGGGTTGAATCCAAATACATGAGTACTATGGTTTTGATATTACTTCATTGATTTGCTTATCATTATTGGTTTTGTATTAAATCCTATTTTAACTATTTTGAGGCTTGATCACCCTTAGAATATGCCCATTGTCAACCTTGTGAACTCAGGAGAGGGAATAGGGAGATAGAACGTGGGTGTTAATAAAGTATGGTTCGTACTCTTTTATGAAATAAGGAAAATGGATTAGTATCTAGGACAAGGATGTAATTAGGTTCTTTTCTTGATTCAAATATAGGATGATATCTTAAAGAACCTAATTGGATTATTACATCCCCACTTAACTATGTATTTGTAATGTATATATTAGGTAATTGGTTAGAGGTTGGGAGACCATGATCATGCGATTAACCCTATGAATAGACAACAAAGATAAGTGAATTGATGAATGAAAGTCAACAACGTTGTACAATTTTTGAAACTGCTTCAACTCTGGGTCATAATTTCGTAAATAAAGAAGACCAAGTAGTAGTTCCTGCTCCAATGGTTGAGGAAAAAGAAGCCCACCGGACAGTGACGGAAGTGGCAATCCCAATTTTGACTAAATTGACTTCCCCAATTCAAAGATAGGCTACTAGTGGGGAATTTTGAGTAAAATCACAACATGGTGCAACTTCTCATTAGTAGTTGACAATTTCCAAGTGTTTCACACGAGGATCCACAAGTCCACGTGCATACTTTCATTGAGCTTACTAGAATATTCATTCCAATTGTGGTGAGTACAGATTATGTTAGGTTAAAACTTTTCCCCATTCACTGTTGGGGAAAGCTAAAAGGCTGTTGAATGAGGATCCAGCTAATTTAATCAATCATGGGATGACTTAGCCTGAAAGTTTCTCATCAGATTCTTTCCATCAGGCAAAACTGTATGACTTTGTAGTGAGATAGTAAGCTTCAAACTAAAGCCTGATAAAAATCTATATCACGCTTTGGAATGCTTTAATTCCATTCTTTAGGATTGTCCACACCATAAAGAGTCTAATGAGGTACTTTACCACACTTTTGGAGAAGCACTTGATCACAAGACAACGATTTTGCTAGATTTAGTAGGTGGTGGTCAAGTACTGGAATTGACTTATGAGGAGCTATACACATTGTTGAACTACATAACACAAGGAAATTGAGAGTGGCATTCAATTTCTAAAAGTTCCACGAAAAGACTTGCGTGTGTATTAGAGGTAGACCAATTCACACCTTTATCAGCTCAGGTTGCAACACTACAAAATATGATAAACAATCTATTTAGCAGCCTAAAATTTGGAGATCCACAACCTGCAATCACAATCAATGCCATCAAAAAAGTTGCAGGTTGGTGTAAAATATCCGATAATCCTGGTCACTCAGTGGCCATATGTGCATCCAATCCAGAATTTGTAATGTATGTAGGTAATGCTAAAATAAAAATTATGGTAATGCCTACAACATGAAGTGACAGACTCAACCATGAAATGTACAAAAACAAAAAATTCAGCAAACACAGGCACAAAGGAATCAGTAAACTAGCAACATGGAAGAGATGTTGAAGCAGCTTCTAGCTAGTCAGACGTATTTGGCTGCAGACATAAAAAATTCACAAGCAGCTTAGAGAAGATTAGAGATTCAAGTGGCGCAGATACAACAAGCATTAAACACTAGGACACAAGGTAGTTTTCCAAAAGATACAGAAAATCCAAAGCAAGTTATGACAATCACCTTGAGAAGTGGTAAAGATCTTCAAGAAGAATCTCCCAAGGCTATAAAGGAGGAAGATGTAGATTTGACTCCTCAACAGTTTTCTAAAAAAGCTACTGATAATTCAAGAAAGTCTGAGTACTGAGGAGACAGTTGTTGCTGAACCATAATAGAAGCAAGTGCCACTACTACCCTTTCCTCAACATTACATGAAAGCGAAGGAGGACACAATTTTTAAGAAATTCTTTGAAACATTCAGAGAGCTTTACATTAACTTTCCATTGTTAAATATTTTACAAATTATGCCCAAGTATACAAGGTACTTGAGGAATGTGGTTGCTAATAATATTAAATTGCAGGATGTGGGGGTGATAACACTCACTGAGGAGTGTAGCACAGTAATGACATAGAAAATCCCCAAGAAATTAAGAGATATGGGGAAGTTTACTCTCTCTATCCAAATTAGGAGTAAAGTGGTCCATTCATTGAGTGACTCAGGGGCTAGCATAAATCTGATGCCCCTATCCCTACATGTAAAAATAAGCTTGGGAAAGCCTAAATCGACAACCTTGGTTCTACAGCTAGCAAATAAGTTATTTTCATATTCGGAAGGAACAATTGAGGATGTCCTCATAAAGGTTGGTAAATTCATTATTCTTGCTGACTTTATTATTCTTGATTTTGAGGAAGACGAATAGGTACCAATCATCTTGGGGCATCCATTCTTAGTAACTAGAGGAGCGTTGGTTGATGTTAGAGAAGGCACACTCAAAATAAGGGTAGAGGATGAAGTGGTAGTTTTTGATGTATACAAAGCACCCACAATAACATCCCACAATAAAGATTTATATGAAATCAATGTGATTAAAGAGGATGAGGGTGGAGTGGTAAGTCCACCAAAGATTTTTTTTCACTTCCTAATTGAGCATCCAAACCTTCTACCTCCTAATCCTAATTTAATGCTAATTGATGATCCTGAAAAGGATAAAATTAAGGAAACTATTGCTCTTGAAAATTCACACCCAAGAGGGGCGAGGAGAATAAGAAGTTGGAGACCAAGCATAATAAAGAGAAGGAAAGAGAATGACTAAGTTATTAGTTGGGTCGTACTGTGACACTAAATCAGGAGCTTCTTGGAGGTAACATAAGTTAATAAGGTATATCTTATTTTTCAATTGTTAGTTTTTATTTCACGTAGTTTTGTGTTTCTATTAAGTCGCAGGTTATTGGAAATTTTGAGTACCAAAAACCTGAGTTAAGGAGCATGGCAAAGACTTAGTGTGGGGTTTTGCGGATCCCATAAATTTGAAAGATGCTACTAGCTAGGCCTAGAGGCCTCAGGGGGTATTTCTATCTCTTACTTTAAAGTTCACTTTGGGGACAAAGTAGATTTTTAAGTGTGGGGTGGGCAAATTCTAATTTTTAGCTTAATTTAAAAAATTTTAGGTTAGGAATAAGTGATATATTCTTGTTGGTGCTATTTTTGATTGCATAATGCAAGTGGGTTTGTTTGTAAAACCATGTTGAATGAGTTAATTGCTACTTTTGAGACTCCTAGGCTCATGTTTGTGACTTTTGCACTTGTGTCTTAAAATTGAATTCATATTATTATTTGTTTGGGAGTCTATGATAACCCTATTGACCTGAGCATTTACCATGTGAGTGTGAGATTTTTATATATTCCTTGTTTCATGTGATGTCTAGAAATTGCCCGGTGAATGTGCAAAGAGAAATAAAAAGTATGGGTTTAAGATATAACGTAGGCATTTCCTTGATAGCCATGTTTTTACCTTCTATTTGACCTACCCTTTGTTTATTATCCTAATTAAACCCATTAAGCCTTTATCTTATTTTCTTTGGTATCCTTATATGTAGCCTAATCCCCTTCTTTGATAGACCATAATTTGATCCAAAAAGGTCCTAAGTGCTTTAATGAAAAATTGATTAAGGAGTTTTAGAAATTGAAGTAGAAAAAAGTGAAATTGATGACCCAATGTAATAGTTATTGGTGTAGATAATAGATGTAGGGTGGATAGGCGTGATATAATTTATACAAGAAATATTTCCATGGTTGTGAAAATAGAGAAAAATTAATTCATATGGTAATGAACAATATGTCCACAATGTGTTTGTGAAAATACTTAAAAGAGATAGGGAAAAAAAAATAGGTAGACAAAAATGGTATAAAGTGGATTGTTGGAGATTGGTTTTTAATGTATAATTTAGTTTATTAAAGCTCTTAGATAGGTTAATCACTATTCCTAAATAGTTCCTACCTGTCCCTTAGCCTATATTACAACCTGAAAAATACCTATTTGATCCTATGTTCATCATTATGATATTAATGGAGCATTATACTAAGGTTAAGCCTATGGTTCATTATGTGTAACTAGTGAATTCTTTTGTGAGAGTGAGCGTAACTTGATTCTTGTATCCATTGTGTTATTCACTGCATTATTGTGAGTTATTTAAGGTAACTCTCTTTGTTATAAGGGGAACATATTTGGATGAATATGGATGATTTGTATGATGTCTCAAATGAATCAATATGCATGAGTTTTCCATTAGGTGGGTAAATTCTTAAGGCTAGGATGTCTTGAAGTAGTGTTCTTGAGCTTTCAATTATGTATAACATGCTTACTGTAGACACTTGCATTCTATATAGTCATTGTAGTACTAGCTTGAGTTTCTTGAATGTAGAAGAAGTGTATATTCTCCTCAACTTATGATTCTTAGATAAAAGAGTTGTTCAAGGATGAACAAGGATTTAAGTGTGGAGTGGTGATGTTGGGTGTATTTATGCACTATAGTGTTACTATTGTAGCTTATTTTTCCTTATTTTGCGGATAACTTTAGTGCTTAAGGTGTTGATGTTGATATAAATAATCATCTAAGTAAGAAAGTGTGTTATTATAATATGTAAATTATATTACATACAAGTTTGGGTGTAATTGGATCACTCAGAGCTCAATCAACGAACTAGTGTTACTAGCTTGAGCTAGGAGCTTGTCTTTTATTGGATTCTATGGTGTTTAATATGTTCTAAGTAGTTTTAATGTTGTCATTATATTTGTTAAGACTATTTGATAGAGTACAAAGTTCAAGCAAGTCAAGTATAGAGTCAAAACATGAAGTGGAAGATCACAGATATCAACCTAGTCTAAGCTTTTGTTTTTGATTCGTTGTGATGGATGTTGTGCTGTTTGAACCTCTAATTTGTGTGGTTTGTTCGCGTATTATATTTTCTCAGATGTTTATGATTATATAAATATGAATTGGAAGATGTAAAACCAAGGTAAATACACCACAAAGTCAAGAATGAACGGAGGAACGTCCAACACTTAACCAATTTTTGAGAAGCAAATTCTAGAGAGATGTCGCGAAAGGGGCGCTTCGTTACCCCCATATGACTCAATATAGCCTTTAATCATGACCCCTAGTAAACTCAAGCAAGTATCACCTCACGAACCCCCTCCAAACACGACAAAAGTTGTACTTTGAATCCTATACGGCTTAGGCTTTGTTGTCGACTATAAATACATTATTTTGAATATTGTTATTCATCTTTGGACTTCTTGGAACATCAAATAGTCTTTTAAAACTTCATAAATTAGGTTTTTTACTTTGTTTATTTATCATTCCATTAGATCATAACATGATTTCAACCTATTAGATCATGATTATGACTATGAGTGGCTAAGAATCCCTCTTCCGTGGTTGCGCCGAATACATGAGTACTATGGTTTTTATGTTAGTTCATTGATTTTATTATCATTTTTGGTTGTGTGTTCAATCTTATTTTAACTATTTTGAGGCTTTATCACCCTTAGAATACACCCAATGTCAACATTCTGAACTAGGGCGAGGCAATAGGGAGATAGAACGTGGTATTGAACAAAGTATGGTTTGTAGTATTTTGTGAAATAAGGAATACGAATTAGTATCTAGGACAGAGATGCACTTATATTCTTCACTTGATTCAAAAGTGTTATGATAGCTTAAAGAACTTAATTGTATTATTAGATCCTCGCTTAACTGTAATACCCTGATCTTTCCTTAGGCCTAAATCCGTCTTTTGAAGTGAATATGAATTACTTCCAAGGTAAATGATGTTTAAACCATATTATTTCTCTAATTTCTACTTTCTATCACGTAGAGATTTGAATAAGCTTTTTCTTGATACCAAATTCGCCCAAAACCGACCCTCGAGTGAAGAGTTAGAGCCATTTTAGTGCGATAGTATGCCGCCTGACACTTTAGCACATTGCGGAGCCATCCAAAATGGCAATTGTCATTTTCTAGGAAGCCTCCGCGATATTGGCTCATTGCAAAAAGGCTCAATATTAGGATTTTCAAATTCTAGTGCACCAACGTGATTCCTCCGCATCGCGGTGCCATTCCAGGTCACGACTAAGGTGACAACGCGATTTCACTGCATTGGGCCACTGATCAGTTTCCCCATTATCAAAATCTAGTGAAGGTCCATGATCATGGCGCGTTGCGCCAGGGCCAATACTCGGGCTCCAGTTCAAGAATTTGCTCAAGGGTATTTTAGTCATTTCTACCTATTTTGGCCTATATATATATCCAAGTTGAGAACAACAATTCATTTTCTCTCCAATATCTTCCAAGAAATACCTAGAGCTAAGGTTTCTCCTTTCCAATTCCCAATCCAAATCTTCTCTAAGAAAATTCAAGAATCTTCCGTATATTTAACCGAGTTGTTCAAGAATCAAGTTTTCTAAGTTAAAGGTATCAATAAACATAGCTCAAAAGTGTGAAGAAGAGTTTCCAATCAAGTGTTTTCATCTTAAAATTTTAATCCCAGGTATGTGGGGCTTGAACAAGAATATCCTTTCATTCTTGTGCCCAAAGAATTGATTTTTACTATTAGATTTCATGATCCTTGAAAGTGGGTCTACACTTAAATTTCTTTATTTATGATTTATGAGATTTGAGTTGAATAAGTTTGATATTTATGATTAGTTAACCATCATATTTCTTAAATTGAGAATTTATGCCATGAATTGTATTTTTCTTTTATGTATTGATAATTTCTAAGTGATTTAAGACAACTGTCATGAGTTATACTTTTCCATGAGAAGATTGAGTATTGAATATATATTGATATTGATCTTGAGGATCAAGAATGAGTCCTATGATATTTTCTTGAAGCTTTTGATACTTGATATGATTTGATAACAAAGTGTACTTGATGTTGAGAAAATTGTTTGAGTTTGAGTTGAGTTTGGAATCCACAAGTTGCATATAATTTACAAATGAGATATATTTCTTATTTGATATTTATGATAGACCCTTGAGTTTATTAAGGTATATTTCCTAACGCGTTCTGAGATGAGTCTGGGAGGAGTATTTAGCACCGAGTGGGAAATGTGGGTTCAGTGCATCCTACTTCCCCAGAACTATATGCCACCATAGGATTGATATTTGATGGCCAAAGATCCTAGATTATGATCAAAGTATTGAGTTTGAGATTGTACTCCATGGTAAGAGTATAATGCTCCCGCCAATGTGGGGTTCCCTCCTTATGAGGGAAAAACGTTGGACTCCACACGGCTCACATGATTTATTTCGGTTATATGAAACTCCCAACACCATAATAGTCTATGTTTCTTTAATTACCGAGTCACTCTAAGTCATGAGTTAAAGAGTTTGAGTTGAGTCCAATGATTTATGATATTTGTGAAGTATGTGTTATTATCGATGATTTATGGAATTTATGTTTTAGAAAATTCAAGCAAAGAGAGTCATTATTGTCAGCATGCATGACTTTATTTTACATTTATGATATTGTATAAAAGTGTTGCATAACCTCCACATACTCAGTACAATCGCAAGTACTTATTCCCATACTCTTCTATATTTTGTATTTTCTCATGATGTAGGTTCAGGTGCTCAGTCTCAATAGAGACAGTGATCTTTGAGTGCCTCTATCTAAATTCTTACAGTTGGTGAGTCCTCATGGTTCGAGGACCTATGTCCTTGATTTTTTCCATACATGGTTGTTTCTTTTCAGTTCAGGTGAGTCAAGTGGGGATCTATCCCAATGGCTCCTAAGTATTTTGTAGTAGAGGCTTTGTTAGATTAGAGTACTAGTATTTACAGAACTTTCAGTATTTTGTTTTTATATAAAAGTATTTCTTCGTACCATAGTATGCTCATATATGTGATTTTTTTGCCTATTTTAAAATAATTAGTGTTATAGTAGGTTCTGAAAGTGATGATAGGTTTAGAGGGTTAGCTTGAGGCCACGTGTAGCCTTAAGCATCGTGTAACATCTCGAGATAGGTTCTCGGGTCTTTACAAGCTTGGTATCAGAGTCTAATGTCTGAAGAGTCCTAGGGAATCTGACGAGGCACGTTACGTAGCGTCTTGATCATCGGTGTATTGCACGCCACATCTATGAGCAAGAGGCTATGGGATGTTTTTGGAAAATTTACTTCTTTTTTCAAAAGTCTATCGTTTTTATAATTGTTTCTCTCTGCTTTCAATTCGTGCTCTACTATGACAAAAAATGCCTTCTTGTAGAGCTTGCAGAAATAATGAACGACCTCAACCCATTGATCCTTTAGTTGAGACAGTGTCCTATGCTAAATTTTGGGTAGCTTTTTAAGTGCTACTCTAGGTGGTTACTGCCAATGCTCTGACCCATGTTTAGGCTATAGTTCTACCTCCACAGAAAGGTAATTCAGTGGCAGCTCAGGTTCGTGATTTTATACGGATGAATCCACTAGAGATTTATGGGTAAAATACAGGTGAGGCCCCATAAATGTATCTTGATGAGGTGATAAAGATCACCCAAATTATGTATGTAATGAACACAGAAAGTGTGGAGCTAGCTTCCTATAGCTAGAAAGATATTCCTTATGATTGGGTGGAGATGTAGAGGAAGAGTAGAGGGGAGGATGCCGCTCCTATGACTTGGTAGTTTTCTAGGATGCGTTCTTAGGAAGATTGTCCCCCTGAGGGAAGTAAAATTAGAAGAATTTATGAAATTGAGAAAGGGCCCTATGACAGTTAAGCAGTATTGTCGTAAGTTCAACCATTTATCTAAGTATGCTTCCAGTATGATGGTTGATTCTAAAACTAGTATGAGTAAGTTTTTGGCTGGTGTGTCTGGTTATGTTGTGAAAGAATGTAGATCCGCTATTCTTAATAGGTATATGGACCTTTATAGATTAATGATACATGATCAACAGATTAAAGCGAACAAATTAAGGGAGAGAGAAAGAGTAAGGCAAAATAAGAGAGTTAGGTCATAGAAACAGTGGTATGGTCAGACTAGATTTTCTGGAGGGAATTTCCCTCAATCCCTGAACCTTTCACTTGTGCCAGTGCCTTCATTAGCCAGTGCTCCCGCATTTAGAATTAGGCAAGAGCAGGGTAATAGGTCTACTATGTACAGGTCCTAGGATAGTGTGAGTAACAAACATCATCCTTTCCTATGTTTGATAACGTCCAAACTACAGCTCTCGTTAGAAAGGGTAAGCGATCGATGTCAAATATAGAACCCAACTGGGTTGGGTGTCGAATACCACAGGGAATACTTGGTCACTAAGTGTTGCATTTTTTAGTAGACTGTTGGTCAAAAATTTTACGGAAAGTGGGGGATTTGATTGTGGCGTGAATTACTATTATTAAAGTAACAACGAAATGCTTTGTTTAGTAAGATTTAATCACAGAGAATAATATGTTAGGGTTATGTCCACCTTATGAGTTCTACGCATCTATTAACTATGAGTAATGCAGAATTTAGACATGTATGCACTTATAGAGATTCGTATTCTAATGGTAAATCCTAGTGTTTCTCAACCATCAAGGATTATTTCACTTTAACTCTCTCGAGCTTAAAGCATATAACTAACGGTACAAACTTTCCAAGAAATTAATCCGGTTAAGGTATTAATGTGTAAATAGGGGTTGGTAGCCCTATTTCCTTGTCACACTCTCTTTTCCAAACATATAACTTTTCTCTCGAACAAGTTAATGCTATAATGGCATGTTCTCTATGTTTGCGACCGTGAGAATTTAATTAAAACGAAGAGAGTAGTGATATAAGTAGCATACATATCAAGACTTGGGTGTTGAGGAATTGTTGAATCCTGGATTACCAAGTCCGTAGACTAAGGGACAAGGAAGTTCCCTTAGTTAAATTTCTATGGCAAAATCAATCAATAGAGGGTGCTACTTGGGAAGCAGAAGTAGATGTGCAAGTTTAGTATCCTTATCTCTTTTACACGTGTTCAATTCAAGACGAAGGTATAATTCTTCCTTAATTTAGTTTCCTTCTAATCCAGTGTATTAAGATATATTAATATCCATTGTATGATTTGTGCATTCTATGGAGTACTCAAAAATCTAGAGTGAAGTAAGTCGGTTGAGCAAATTGTTTCCATAAAGTATTTCCTATTCTCTTTGATCTTGAGCCAAGATAGAAACATTTGAGGACTAATGTTTCCAAGGGGGAGATATTGTAATACCCTGATCATTCCTTAAACCTGAATCCATCTTTTGAAGTGAGTATGGATGACTTCCAAGGTAAATGATGTATAAACCGTGTTGTATTTATCTAATTTATACTTTCTATCATGTGGATATTTGAATAAGCTTTTCTTTTATACCAAATTTTCCTAAATCCAACCCTCGAGGGAAGAGTTAGCACCATTTTAGTGTGACAGTGTGCCACCTAGCACTTTAGCACATCGTGGAGCCATCCAAAATGGCAATTGTCATTTTCCATGGAGCCTCCGCGATATTGACATGTCTTACCAAGGCTCAATATTAGGATTTTCAAATTCCAGTGCACCAATGCGACTCCTCCGCATCGCGGTGCCCTTCCAGGTCACGACCAAAGTGACAACGCGATTTCACCGCATTGTGCCACTAAGCAGTTTCCCCATTATCAAAATATAGTAAAGGTCCACGATCATGGCACGTCACGCCAAGGCCGAAACTCGGGTTCCGGTTCTAGAAATTGCTCAAGGATATTTTGGTCATTTCTTCCCATTTTGGCCTCTCTCTATATATATATCCAAGTAGAGAAGAGAAAATCATTTTCTCTCCAATCTCTTCCAAGAAATATCTAGAGCTAGGGTTTCTTTCCTCCAATTCCAAATCCAAATATTCTTCAAGAAAATTCAAGAATCTTCCATATATTTCATCGAGTTGTTCAAGAATCAAATTCTCTAAGTCAAAGGAAAGAAGAGTTTCCAATCAAGCCTTTCATCTTAAAATTATAATCGAAGGTATGTGGAGCTTGACCAAGAATATCATTTCATTCTTGTGCCCAAAGAATTGATTTTAAATTTTGGAGTTTCATGATCCTTGCAAGTAGGTTTACACCCAAATTTCTTTATTTATAATTTATGAGATTTGAGTTGATTAAGTGTGCTATTTAAGATTATTTTACCATTATATTTATTAAATTGAGAATTTATGCCATGAATTGTATTTCGTTGTTATGTATTGATGATTTCTAAGTAATTTAAGATAAGTGTCATGAGTTATGCTTTTCCATGAGAAGATTGAGTATTGAATATATATTGATATTGATCTTGAGGGTCAAGAATGAGTCCTATAATTTTTTCTTGAAGCTTTTGATACTTGATATAATTTGATAAGCAAGTGTACTTGATGTTGAGAAAGACTGTTTGAGTTAGAGTCGAGTTAGGAATCCATAAGTTGTATATAATTACAGATGAGATATATTTATGATTTGATGTTCATGGTAGACCCTTGAGTTGATAAAGGTGCATTTCCTAATGTGTTCTGAGCTGAGTCTGGGAGGAGTACTTAGCACCATGTAGGAAGTGTGGGTTCAATGCATCCTACTTACCCAGAACTATGTACGACCGTAGGATTGAGATTTGAGGGCCAAAGAGCCGAGTTTCTGATCACACTTATGAGTTTGAGGTGATACTCCCTGGCATGAGTATAATGCTCCTGCCAATATGGGGTTCCTTCCTTAGGAGGGAAACATGTTTGACACCATATGACTCACATGGTTTATGCAGGTTATAAGAAACTCCCAAGTCCATAATAATATAAGTTTCTTGAGTTACTGAGTCACTCTAAGACATGAGTTAAAGGGTTTGAGTTGATTCCAATTATTTATGAGATTTTTTATGCAGGTGTTATTATCGATGATTTATGGAAATTATGTTTCAGGAAATTCAATCGAAGAGAGTCATTATTGTCGGCACGTATGAATTTATTTTACATTTATGATATTGTTCAAAAGTGTTGCATACACCACCACATACTCAGTACAATCCCAAGTATTGATTCCCATACTCTTCTATGTTCTACATTTTCTCGCGATGTAGGTTCAAGGGATCAGTTTCAGCAGTGACAGTGATGTTTGAGTACCTCCATCTACATTCTTACAATTGGTGAGTCCTCGTGGCTTGAGGACATATGTCCCTGATTTTTACCTTAATTGTAAATGGGTGTTTCTTTTCAGTTTAGGCGAGTGAATTGTGGATCTGTCCCAATCGTTCCTCAGTCTTTTGTAGTAGAGGCTTTGTCAGACTAGAGTACGAGTATGTACAAAACTTTTAGTATTTTATTTGTATAGGACAGTATTTATTCGTATCACAGTATGCTTATGACATGATTATTCTTTCTTTTATTAAAAGGTTTATTGTTATAGTGAGTTCTAAAAGTGATGACAGGCTTAGAGGATTATATTAAGGCCACATATGGCCTTAATCATCGTATGATGTCTCAGGATAAGTTCTCGGGTTGTTACAAGCTTGGTATTAGATCCTATTGTTTAAAGCGTCCTAGGGAGTCTAACAAGCCATGTTACGTAGAGTCTTGATCATCGGTGTGTAGCGCGCCATATCTATGAGAAAGATGCTATGGGACATTTTAGAAAAAGTTGTTTCTTTCTTCAAAAGTCTATCATGACTACTATTGTTTCTCTTTGCCTTTAAGTCGTACTCTATTATGATAGAAAATACCTTCTCGTAGAGCTTGTAGAATTAATGAACAACCTCAACCCATTGGTCCTTTAGGTGAGATAGTGTCCCACGGTAAATTCTGGGCAGCTTTTCAAGCACTAGCCTAGGTGGTTACCGCCAATGCTCCAACCCATATTAAGGCCATAGTGCCACCTCTACAGGAAGGTAATTCTACGACAGCACGGGTTCATGACTTTATGCGGATAAATCCGCCAGAGTTTTATGGGTCAAAGATAGGTGAGGACCCAAAAATATATCTTAATGAGGTGAAAAAGATCACCCAAATTATGCATGTAATGGAAAGTTGTAGACTGAAAATTTTGTTTGTGAAAATTTGTTGATAGTGAAGTTTCCTTTATTTATGTTTCTTTATTGTTTTGGTTTATTGCAGGTACTATGTTTTTTATGCCAAAAACTAGAAGTTTTGGAGCACCTCTATTACCAATTAACCCGGAACCTCAACTAATTTGAAGAATAACTAAAAACAGAAAGCAGAATGATTAGCTGATTGAGCCAGGGATCAGGTGAATGTGCAATATTTAGGTCAACAAGAACATCACAAAAACCCTGATTATGAGGACTTGGGTGTTGAGGAATTGCTGAATCCTCAAAACCCAAGGAGAGCGAAGCAAGTTGCTACACCAGTGCAGTGAAACATCAATAAAAATAGCTCAGCTCGAGGTAGATATGGTCAAGAATCTAAGAACTATGAGGATGATGCTGATAACGAAGGAATGGATGGAGCTGGTACAACGGGTGCTATCATCCCGCCACCGTTGGCACTAGCTGCAAGTTTCAGCATAACAAGTACTATGATCCAACTCCTGAATCTGAAGGGGTTATTTGGAGGCTTTCCTAGTGATGATCCTAACATTCATTTAATGAACTTCACCACCATCTATAAATCCTTTGTCAATTTAGGAGTGATCCAGAATGCTATTAGATTGAGTTTATTTCCATTGTCTCTGTCTGGAGAGGCAACAATATGGTTGAATGAGTTAGAGCCAAATTCTATAGCAAAATGGAGACGGTTAAAAGATGCATTCCTGATGATAGGCGAAATTACGCGCCTATATCAATATATTTTGCCCATATTTTATCCTAGTTTTGAGAACAAATTATATATTTCATGCACTTTTAGTCCTTTTTCCTATAAATGAGCTAACGAACATGATTAGGAAAGTTTCAGGTATAAATGATGCAAAATACAGCATTTTATGGCTTACTTGACGCAAAAGAAAGCTCACAAACGAAGTAGAAAGGAGCTGGACGCCTAAAGGACCAAATCTGCTGCATGGAAAATCTGTCCCGGGCTAAAACAGCATTTCTGAATACTTTGGGGACTGCATGGAAAATCTGTCCAGGACTAAAACAGCATTTCTGAAGACTTTGGGGACTTACAGACACAAAGCTGGATTTTGACAATGATACATTAACCTAGTACAATTGGGTTATGTATTTCATTAGTTTATGTGGATTAGGAGAATGTTACATTAACCTAGTACAAATGGGTTAAGTATTTCCTTAGTTTAGTAGGATTTGGTTATTTATTTCATTAGCATAGTAGGAGTAGGATAGGAGTATTATAAATACCCTATCATGCTAGAGATTTTAAGGAAGTCCTCCCTTAGTGGAGGCAACTCCTCCCTTAACTCAAGAAATTCATTCTTAAACTGTTAATTTTCTTCCATCTCTCTCATCTTCCACTACAAACACTTCTAATCTATTCTTCTATTCTTAAATTCCACAACAAGAGAATCGTTACTTTCTAAGGAATCACCAAAACCACACGCCAAACACCTACTATTCACGCCATCCACCATGCAAAACGTGATATCCTTCGCATTCATGGGTAACTAAACCTCTTAGTTGGGGTTATGGAAGCCGAATGAGTTACTATCTATTGCTATGAGCTTGTGAGTTCAAGACACGTATATTGCTTATATCATTATTCTCTTCATCTTAAATCTACATTCTTTGCGGTTCAAACACAAGAACACGCCATTCTAACATCTAACCTGTTCGAGAGAAAGGTTATTTGTCTAGAAAAGAAGACGCATAGACCAACGCCAGGCTAACATTTAACTTGTTCGAGAGAAAGGTTATTTGTCTGGAAAAGAGATAATGTCAAGGTAGTAGGACACCCTTTCCTATTAAAAAGCTAGTGCCGTACCTGGACTAACCTCTTGGAGAATTCGTACCGTTAGTCACGCTTTAAGCTCGAGAGAGTTAAAGTGAAATAGTCCTTGTTTAGGTCGAGAGACGCTTGGATTTACCATCGACTACAATTCTCTATAAGCAATTGCATGTCAAGACTCTACACACTCATAGCCAATAGAGACGTATACCTCAGAAGGTGGACATACCCCAACGCTTCAATTCTCATTGTTTACAACCAACGTGACAATCTTTCTCTTTTACTTTGCTATTTTTCAGCTTTTATTTCATTACTTTGGTTACTTATTACAAACCCCCCATTCTTACGAGACTTGCATCAAAAGTCTAATAATTTCGCTTACTTGTTGACCAAGCTATTCTCTGTGGGATCGATACCCAACCCAGTTGGGTTCTATATTTGCTAACGACCGCTTTACACTCCCACGAGAGCTGTAGATTGAGCGTTATCAAAAATTGGCGCCGTTGCCGGGGAATACGAGTGTCAATCAAGTTCGTGATAATTACTAGACCCTTTGGTCAAAGATTCTCGTACTTTTACTTTTAGTTGTTGTTTTTGTTTTATTTAGGTTTATTCAGTGCATCAATGGAGGCACAACGTGAAATTGAAAGGATGGCTGCTCAAGTGCATCAACAGAATATTGATAATCGTAGGCGAGCAACAAATCCTGACGATGAGGATCTGGGCGATGAAGAGCTACTAAACCCACGACATACTACTGAGGTGGCGGCACGCATGCAGAGGAGAGATCGTCAAGCGAGATTGAGGCATGATCGCCGAGCTATGCAAATTCCTTTTGATGACGAAGAGGACGATCTAGACGGACCTGGTGCCACCGGAGCTATTATTCTTCCGCCATTGGCACCCGGAGCAAAGTTTAATATCACTAGCGCCATGATTCAGCTTTTGCAACTCAAGGGATTATTTGGTGGACTAGCAGGCGATGATCCGAACATGCATCTGATCAACTTTATTTCTACATGCAAGTCATTCGACAATCCTGGAGTTGGACAGAATGCAATTCGATTACGTCTATTTCCATTGTCTCTGTCTGGGGAGGCAACTATGTGGTTGAATGGGCTGACTCCTGATTCTATTACTCATTGGAGGCAATTGAAAGACGCTTTCCTAGAAAGATTCTTTCCGCCATCCAAGAGGGCTCAATTGAGAGATGAAATCAGCAACTTTCGTCAGCTTCCCTCTGAAGCTCTTCACGAAACATGGGAGAGGTTCAAGACAAAGCTAGCGAGATGCCCAAACCATCACATGACTAATGTTCACCTCATGGAGATCTTATATAGAGCCTTGAATTCAGTAACTAAACCAGTGGTGGACAACGCAGCTGGAGGTTCTTTTATGGACCTCACCTTTGGTCAAGCAAGCAACATGCTAGATCGTATGACGAAACAAAGTAGAGCTTGGCATACCAGGGATTCTGAGGTAGCAAGCCCCACTTTATCTATTGGCATGTCTGCAGATCAAAGAAGGAGAGAAGAAGAACGTGATCAAGATATGGCGCACATGAAAACCCAAATGGATCTTCTTACAAAGCATCTATTAGGGAAGACTGAAAAAGTGAAATCTATTGCGTCAAAAGGAAGAGACGAATCTGATTCAGAAGAGGAGGCCAACTACTTGAACAATCAGGGTGGTTTCCGTGGGAATGCCCAAGGAAACCAAGGTCGGAACTATTATGATAAATCTGGAGGTAAAGACCAAGGTAGTTGGAAGAAAAACAATGAAAATAGTGGTTTGTACGTTCCCCCTGGTAGACGTGATACCACCACATCTAATTCTATGGAAGACATGATGGCTAAGTTATTGAAAGGAGTGGAAGCGACGAGCGCGGGAGTTAAGGAGGTGATTGACGATTTGGCCTCCATGAAGCAATTAGTTGATTCTCATTCCACTTCTATCAAGCAACTAGAGCAGCAATTCAGTCAACTTTCAGCAGCACTCAACCAAAGAAAAGCCGGCACCTTGCCTAGCGATACTGTGCAAAACCCAAGGACTGATGGGTCATGCATGGCCATCACTACCAGAAGTGGTAAGGCGCTGGAAACTTCAGCAAAAGGCAAGAAAGTGATTGACGAAGTTGTGGACATAGATGACAACGCAAAAAGAGAAGATGCCCCAGCTACTACTCCTGACGTTAAAGACGCCACATCCAGCACTGTGCAGCCTGAAAAAGTGGAAAAACGGAAGCACGAGGAGAAGAAAACCGTGGAGAGAACACTTCCATACCCACCACCACCTTTTCCCCAAAGATTGAAGAAGGTGGCGGATGACACAAAGTTCAGCAAATTCATGAATATGTTAAAGCAACTCACCATTAATGTTCCATTGGTGGAGGCACTTGAACAAATGCCTGGGTATGCAAAATTTATGAAGGATCTCTTGACAAAGAAGCGGGCAGCAAGTTATGACTTGGTGGATAATGTTCATCATTGTAGTGCAATCGCTACAAGGTCGCTAGTTCAAAAGAAGGCAGATCCTGGAGCTTTCATTATTCCTTGCACAATTGGATCATTGGATTTTGCTAAAGCATTGTGCGATTTGGGAGCTAGCATCAATTTGATGCCACTATCTATCTACAGAAAGTTGGGGTTGGGAGACCCTACACCAACCAATATGAGGCTCGTGATGGCTGATAGGTCGGTAAAACGACCTGTGGGTATCTTGAATGATGTGTTGGTGAAGGTTTCTTCATTCATATTTCCTGCCGACTTCGTTATTCTGGATTGTAAGGAGGATTCTGAAGTTCCCATCATCTTGGGACGTCCCTTCCTTGCAACTGGAAGTGTGCTTATTGACATGAAAGATAATGAGCTTTTGTTTCGAATTAATGACGAAGTGGTACGGTTTGATATACGCAAAACAATGAAGCAGCCCAGCGATATGAATGAGTCATCCATAGATGATGTTCATTATGAGGATACGAAAGCATTATCTATAGAGAAACAACCTACTGTTGAGCCATTGTCTGTTGCACCACTGAATGTTGAGCATGAAAACAATGAAGATTATGAAGAACTTATGGGTGATCTAACAGAAATAGAGTCTTATACTCCTAAGCAACCGGGATGTGACTTCAAGAATCAACCAACAGCAAAGACTCCCATTGATGAGCCACCAGTGCTAGAATCGCAAGAGCTCCCCGATTATCTAAGGTATGTGTTCTTGGAAACTAGAAATATACTTCCGGAGAGCGTAGATGATTTAAGTGAACAGCACGTAGAAGCTCTTATCTCTGCTCTGAAGAGATACAAGAGAGCTATGGGTTGGACTATTGATGATATAATTGGAGACTCTCCGGGGGAACGTATGAACCATCTTGAAGAAGATCGCATGCCCACAGGTAAGCCTCATTGTCGTCTAAATCCTTTCAGAAAACGATCCATCACTTACCTCGACGAAGTCTGAGTACTCGAGGTAACTACGTCGAGCCACGACAATAAATAAGGCGCTAGATGGGAGGCAACCCATCGTTTTATCATTATATCGTTTTATCATTTTATCATTTTATTGTTTTGTCTTTCTTTCATTCTAGTACTTGTTTTTGCTTTTGATAAATGAAAATCCAAAAATAAGAGTCGTGCCACGACCAAAACTAAGGCGCTTGGTGGGAGGCAACCCATCGTACTAATCGTCTTCATTTGTTTGAGCAAATATAGGTGCAAGAAGTATGCAACGAGGAGATTGATTTCAATTGACGATTTGGTCGCATTGTATGGTAAAGTCGGTAAGTTAGGAATGGTGATGCATAAGGCTATGAAGTGAGCCTTTCTCACGTCATAATAGGCTTCGAGGAAGGCTAGGCCTTGGTTAAAATAGGCCACGAACGATGCACAACCTATTCTATAGCCTAAGGACTCGGAATCTAGTGTGCTATACACAATGCGCCGCCTATTCCTAGGTGTGCTTTTGACTATGCGCCGCCTATGCTATGGCATTTGAGATACTGAGACCAAATGCCATAGGATATGCGCCGCATATGTCTAGATATGCCATAGGAAATGCGGCGCATAGGTCCCATTATGCCATGGACAATGCGCCGCATATGTAAGTGATATGCCGAGGGATATGCGCCGCATATGTGGTGATTTTGTCCCCAAATCCGATTGTAAATGGGTCATAACCCGACCCATACTCCTCCTATATAAAGGGGACTTGGTTTTTCATCACAAACACATTAGAATCAACCCTAAAGGCGCCGCATATCATCCCAAATCCTCTCAAATTTTTCTTCCTTTGTTCTTCCAATCCACAACAACTTCTCCACAATCTTCAAGCAAGTAAGTGCTCTCTTATTCTCCACCTATTTATCGTAAGTACTACGTTGCTATGCTTATTATAAATTGCTAAATCATATAAGATTGTTGGTGATGTTCATGTGTTCGAATTGTTGTTGCATAATCATGTGAGTGAACATATACGTAGGGAATTCTTGACTTATTTCCGACTTGAATTTGGTTTCAATAGCATTGTTATGATATTTGCTGAATTGATATGGCTATGAATATTGCTTAAGAGTGTTGTTTGGACGCTTACATGTTAGACTATCCCGGCCATCGGGATAAGATTATAGTGCCTATCGACTTAGGAGGTTGTGTTTGTTGTAAGAATAACGATTCCATGTGGTAACCCCTATGTCATAGTGTTGCTATATCTACCATGAAAGTAGTCCAATGGCTGCAAATAAGTGATACAATGCTGATTTTCTTGCTGGAATACAAGCCTAAAACGTATGTCGACGAAATCTGAGTAAATCGACTACGTTCACCTCGCTGATTTGTGCAACAAAACTAAGTGTGGGGTGGTACCCCTAGTACTTGCTTATAGATTGTATCAAGTGAGATTGTGCTGCAACTAACACTATTTCTAGTCTCAGGTACAATGGCACCTAAAGCGAAACAAGGCAAGGAGAAGGCTACCACCTCCCAAAAGGGCAAAAAGAGAAGTTGCAAGGACCAAGGAGAACCCTCCTCGCAGCAAATACCCCGACTCACGCTTGGAATTAAGTGGGATACTTATGAGAAACTTCTGAGGATGACGACTCTGACGATGATTCCAATGCAAGGGGTATAACCCCAGACATAGAGAATAAGTCCGACCAACCAGGTTCCTCGTATTTATTTTCCACTGAGGACAGTGTCCCGACTAAGTGTGGGGTGGTGGTATTGCATGCTATACTTCTCTATTCGCATCTATGTTTGTTTGCTTTTGTTTTGTTTTACTTCTCTATTCGCATCTATGTTTGTTTGCTTTTGTTTTGTTTTACTTCTCTATTCGCATCTATGTTTGTTTGCTTTTGTTTTGTTTTTGTTTCGTTTTGTTTTTTTAGTAGTAAAATTTTTTTTTTCTAGCTACGCATGAAATTATTTTGATAGGCAGCACGAGATTAGAACAAGAGTATGTGCTACAATTGTGACTATTGAGACATTTAGGCTCTAGTTGTGACTCATTATGTGATAGTGTGTGATTCAATTCCTTCACTTGTTGGGTTGAGAGTCTATATTACTACCAATCAAGTCGACCATGTGCCTTGTGTGTGTGAGATTAATAGTATATTCTATGTATGTGGCTGATGCTAGAACTTGCCTGGTATGTATGCAAAGCGAAAATAAGGAATGTAAGTTTAGGATATGATTTAGGCATTTCTTTGACAACCTATACATGTTTACCTTCAGTTTTTCCTACCCATGTAAATCATCCTAGTTAAACCCTTTTGAGCCTTTAGCCTATTTCTTTGACAACCTTGTATGTAAGCCTAATCCATTTTTTTCAAGACCGTAATTTGATCCAAATTCCTAAGTGCTTTAAAGTGAAAAAGTCATGTGACAACATAAGAGGAAATTGGTTGAGTAGGATGCTTTAAATTGTAATGGTGCTTGAATGTGTTATGAAAAAGAAAGTGCTATCATAAGAGGTATGTTGTGAAAAGAAAAAGGAAAAGAAAGCTGAAAAGTGAGTTGTGCTTTAAAATTGAAAAACAAAAGAGGAGAACAAAGGTGGTAGAATAAAAGAAAAAAAAAAGGTTGAAAGAAAAAAGTGTCAATGATACAATGTGATGTATTAAAGTGCTTAGGAACTTAGTCACTATTTCTGGCCAAAATAGTCCTACCCGTCCCTTAGCCTACATTACAACCATCAAAAGACCTACTTGATCCTAATCTTAACATTCTGACATTTAGTGGAGTATTACACTAAGGGCAAGCCTATGGTCATCAGTTGCTACATATGAATTCTTTGTGAGAGTGAGTGCAAGGATATTTTGATACCCATGTTTGAAAATATGCTATACTTGTGAGTGATTATGGGTACTATATTGTGAGACACACATGGTTGATGAGTCTTGGATAGTTGTATATGATTCTATGCACCTTAACGTTTGCATGCGAGTTGATCACCATCACGAGTCTATGCTTGAGGTTAAATTGTTTCTACTTATAATCGGAAAGCTACTCTTCGTTGATAATTGTTGTGCTTGTCTTGAAGAATGTTTTGTGTTGTTGCTGTAAAAACCCTAAGTTGATGCTTAGAAGGACATGATATTTTGTTCGAGGACGAACAAAGCTGCAAGTGTGGGGTGTTGATGATAGGCAAAATTACGCGCCTATATCAATATATTTTGCCCATATTTTATCCTAGTTTTGAGAACAAATTATATATTTCATGCACTTTTAGTCCTTTTTCCTATAAATGAGCTAACGAACATGATTAGGAAAGTTTCAGGTATAAATGATGCAAAATACAGCATTTTATGGCTTACTTGACGCAAAAGAAAGCTCACAAACGAAGTAGAAAGGAGCTGGACGCCTAAAGGACCAAATCTGCTGCATGGAAAATCTGTCCCGGGCTAAAACAGCATTTCTGAATACTTTGGGGACTGCATGGAAAATCTGTCCAGGACTAAAACAGCATTTCTGAAGACTTTGGGGACTTACAGACACAAAGCTGGATTTTGACAATGATACATTAACCTAGTACAATTGGGTTATGTATTTCATTAGTTTATGTGGATTAGGAGAATGTTACATTAACCTAGTACAAATGGGTTAAGTATTTCCTTAGTTTAGTAGGATTTGGTTATTTATTTCATTAGCATAGTAGGAGTAGGATAGGAGTATTATAAATACCCTATCATGCTAGAGATTTTAAGGAAGTCCTCCCTTAGTGGAGGCAACTCCTCCCTTAACTCAAGAAATTCATTCTTAAACTATTAATTTTCTTCCATCTCTCTCATCTTCCACTACAAACACTTCTAATCTATTCTTCTATTCTTAAATTCCACAACAAGAGAATCGTTACTTGCTAAGGAATCACCAAAACCACACGCCAAACACCTACTATTCACGCCATCCACCATGCAAAACGTGATATCCTTCGCATTCATGGGTAACTAAACCTCTTAGTTGGGGTTATGGAAGCCGAATGAGTTACTATCTATTGCTATGAGCTTGTGAGTTCAAGACACGTATATTGCTTATATCATTATTCTCTTCATCTTAAATCTACATTCTTTGCGGTTCAAACACAAGAACACGCCATTCTAACATCTAACCTGTTCGAGAGAAAGGTTATTTGTCTAGAAAAGAAGACGCATAGACCAACGCCAGGCTAACATTTAACTTGTTCGAGAGAAAGGTTATTTGTCTGGAAAAGAGATAATGTCAAGGTAGTAGGACACCCTTTCCTATTAAAAAGCTAGTGCCGTACCTGGACTAACCTCTTGGAGAATTCGTACCGTTAGTCACGCTTTAAGCTCGAGAGAGTTAAAGTGAAATAGTCCTTGTTTAGGTCGAGAGACGCTTGGATTTACCATCGACTACAATTCTCTATAAGCAATTGCATGTCAAGACTCTACACACTCATAGCCAATAGAGACGTATACCTCAGAAGGTGGACATACCCCAACGCTTCAATTCTCATTGTTTACAACCAACGTGACAATCTTTCTCTTTTACTTTGCTATTTTTCAGCTTTTATTTCATTACTTTGGTTACTTATTACAAACCCCCCATTCTTACGAGACTTGCATCAAAAGTCTAATAATTTCGCTTACTTGTTGACCAAGCTATTCTCTGTGGGATCGATACCCAACCCAGTTGGGTTCTATATTTGCTAACGACCGCTTTACACTCCCACGAGAGCTGTAGATTGAGCGTTATCAATTCCTAGAATAGTTCTTTCCACCCTCCAGAAGGGTATAGTTGAGGGATAAGATCAGTAACTTCGGACACCTTCTGGCTGAAGCACTATATAAAACTTGGGAAAGGTTTAAGAAGAAACTTTCATAATGTCTGAACGATAATATCACCGACTTTCAATTGATGGAGACTTTGTACAGAGCTTTAACACTGTGACAAATCTAATATTCAACAACGTTCAGGTGGTTCGTTCATTGACCTCTTTTTTCTAGATGCTTCTGACAATATAAATAGAATGACCAAGAAAAGTTTGGGTTGGCACACTAGGGATGCTGTAGTGGCTAGCCCTACTATTGCTGGTGGTGTTACTGAAGAACAACGTAGAAGGGATGAGGAGCGAGATCAGGATATGGCCCCCTTAAAGATGCAGATGAACTTGTTGGATAAGCACTTGCTATACGGAAAGACTGAAATGATTAAGGTTGTGGATGCTTAGGGTACCATATTTGTAGTTTCTGAGGCTGAGGCCAACTATGTGAGTAATTGGGGGGGGAGGGTTCTGAGGCAATAGCAAAGGGAACTAAGGTCGGACTTTCTATGATAAGCCTGATTATAAAGATAGGGAGGAGGGACATTGGAGAAACAATAATGACAAGAGTGGATTGTATGTTCCTACTGGAAGTCAGGATGCTTCATCTACTAGTTCTGGCAAGTTGTCCATGGAGGACATGATGGAAAAGCTATTGAAGGGAGTCGAAGCTACTAACTCAGGGGTGACTAATTTGAAAAGTGAGTTTTATACCCTCGGTTAGTTAGTAAGCTCACACTCTACTTTTATGATGCAGTTGGAGCAATATATGAGTCAACTGTCGGCTACTCTGAACTAGAGAAAAGAGAGTACTTTACCTAGTAATACAGTTTAGAACCCATAAACTGATGGCTCTTGTTTGGAAATTAGCACTCAAAGTGGTAAGCTATTATCTGGCCCTTTTATAGGCAAAGATGTGAAAAAAGAGGTAAGTGTTGATGAATCAGAAGGAAGAAATCCCGTGGAGTCTAAGAAGATGGATGGATTTGTTAACATGTCAGGGAAAGAAGATGACAATAAAGAGGAATTTGAATGGAAACAAATGCCAAGGCCACCACCTCTATTTCCTCAGAGGTTGAAGAAGAAAGAAGATAATGAATAATTTAGCAAGTTCATAGCAGTAATAAAACAACTTATAGTAACAGTGCCATTTATGGAGGCACTTGAGCAAATACTGAGCTATGCTAAATTTATGAAGGACTTGCTAACAAAGAAGTGGAAGGTAAGCAGTGAGACGGTGGACAATATCCATCACTGTAGTACAGTCTCTTCATAATCCTTAGTGCAAAAAAAACCTGATCCTAGAGCATTTACTGTACCATGCATAGTGGGTTCCATAAAGTCTACAAAAGCTTTATGTAACTTAGGAGCAAGTATTAATCTGGTTCCTTTTGATATCTACAAGAAGCTAGGATTGGGGGATCCTACCCCCATAATTATGCATCTTGTGATGGAACACAGATACTAGTGGGTGTATTACATGATGTGTCGGTAAAAGTGGACAACTTTGTTTTACCTGTAGACTTTGTGATATTGGATTGTGATGTTGATTTTGAGGTGCCCATCATTTTTGGTAGAACATTATTAGCCATTGGGAGAGTATTGGTTGATATAGATCTCAATAAGCTCAGGTTCAGATATGAAAAAAAAAGGGCAGATTTAAAATGCAACCTCCTACAAATAAATTGGAAGAGATGAACATCTAATCGGCTGTGGATGTATTCCACGGAGGTGGTAATAAAATAGTGATATGGCATCTTGACGAAGTCTAAGTAGTCAAGATGACCAAGTCGTGCCGTAACACTAAATCAGGCTCTATTGGAAGGCAACTCAAAATTTATTTTCATTTATTTTTAGGCTAGTTTTTATTCTTATAGTGAGGTTTTTAATACGTAGAAGGTGAATTCAATATATCTGCTAAAAAGGAGCTTGACGACCTTTATGGTAAGATGTCACACCTGTTACGGCTTACCAGAACATGACGTCAGAGAGGTGTAGTATAAAGAAGTGTCTACCTAACCCTGACTATATTGCCTAACGAGTTATCACACCTCTGATGGCAATTTTCTATAACATCAGGTATTACGGGCCCAACTATTAAGTTGGATCCAACCTGGCCTAGGATTAAACTCTTTACCTTCCCATAAGTTTATTTTGTTTCCATGTTTAGTTATTTCCTTCCTTAGTTATAATAACTAATATCTTCCTTCCTTCTCCAACTTGATCCCAACTAAGCAAAAAAACCTTTGCTTTCTAAACATGGAGAAAATCAAGCAAGAAAACCTTTCCCTTGAGAGATTGGATTGAAAGAAAAGTAACCAACTTTCTTCTCTCATACACATTCTCTCATCTAAAGCTCACACTTTACACGAACTAAGCTCCATTGTTAAGGAAATGTGCAAGTCGACAATCAGGTATGATTGATGCTTAAAAATCTTCTTTCTTTTAGGTATGTATAACATGAGAAGTTTAACCTTGGTTCAAAGGATCTTAAGTTGATTCAAGCAGTAAAAGCTACTTTAAATCTAGGGTTTCACTGGGTTCTAACTGAAAGATCTAAAGTGCAGCTCAAGAACTCAACTTAAGATTAAAATCAAGACAAAATTGAAGTTAAAAATCAATGATTCAAGCATTACAAGATACATCTGTGATGGCTTACCACAAATGTCATCATAAGTTAAAGAAAAAATGATGAGGTTCTGTTAAGGTTTGATGACATATCTGATACATCTTCATAGGTGTGATGCCTTACCAGACAATATTGTCAGACAATGGTAAGCCATCTAAATTATGATAACTTACGAGAGATGCCTTCAAGCCTCTGAACTAAAACTGTAGTAAACCCTTTTCAGGGATTCGAAGCAACCACTGATGCATCTTGTTTATTTATATGATTTAGAACACTAAAAATTGACTCTAACTTACTACAGGAATAAAAAATAACACCCAAAATAAAGAGTCCTAACACTCGAATGAAAGTGGCGAAGAGTGGTTCAAAAGCTTATTAATGGGGACTCCGACTATGAAGACGAAGAACCACTGCTCAGGTAGAAGAGAAAGAAATCAAAATGAAAGGCATCTCCTCCACCTAAACCCATTCAGGTAGAGAATAGTGATGATACTAAAACTACTACCCCACCTAAGAGTGAGTCCTCTAAGATAGAGGGTTCCAAGCAAATCGAGTTTGAACAACCTGAGTCTGATAAAGTTGAATCTGAAGAGTAGGGGTCTGAGGAGAAAGAGTTGGGAGCACTATTCTCAAAAAAACAAAGTGATGATGATTCTCCAATTCATAGAGTTATAGTGAGATGCAAAACCCAAAGGATAAATATAATGTTAGATGGCTCATTTTAGGAACTGAGAAGGTATATCTTGATGGTTTGCATAGAACTCAGCGAAGACCTATTTGGATACCTATCTTTGATGAAAAATAAATCATTACCAAAGGGTTGATCAACTACCCGGAGGTGATGAAAAAGTTCCAAGATCATGGTATAGAGTGGACTACCAAAATAGGAGATTTCTATAGTCCAGCAGTAGTACGGGAGTTCTATGCAAACTACCAAGCAGACCTAGTAAACAGATGCAAGGAAGGTGAGATAATATTAGACATACCATTATTGGAGAAAATTGCAGTTAGGGGAGTGATGGCAAGTATCTTGAATACAACAATTAACTGGTTTCTTCATGGGTTGAACTTCAATGTTCAGGATACTTCACCCATATTTTATTCCCATTTGAAAGATCGGGTGAATCAGCTCAGATGGTCGAGGACTTACATAGCGGATGGAGAGCCTATTTGGTCGACCAACCTGAACGAAAGAATCTACAAATATTCTTTGACACCTGAGGCAAAGTCCTAGTGGGGCTTAGTGCTCACGCACTTGATCCCTATAGAAAATGATAATCTACTAGGAGATGACTGGGTCGTACTAGTTGCTAGTCTAGTGAATGAAATGTCCTTGGATTTTGGTGAAATTATTGTTGAAAAGATAAAAATTTGGGTATCTAGGCTCGACACTGCATATCTATTCCCGTGTTTGATCACTAGGCTATGTGGAGCAGCAAATGTGCCCGAGATCGTAGGTTTGGAAGAGGATGGCGCTGCCAAAAAGACTCATAACCCAATCAAAAGTGAGGAAGATCTACTAGTATTGATGCTTGAGAGGGGATAGAGGTAGCAGTTGAGCATCCTATTCTAGGTTCTAGTTCAGTGTCTACTATGGAGACACAAGCTCTTGAGGCTACAACAGTACCACAACTACCTTCAGTAGAGGCAAGTTCAGTGCCTGCAGCTGAATCAGCTCCATCAGCTTCTGAAGCACCAGCAGGACTTGCTTTCAACTTGACAAACTTTATAAAGATCACTAGAAAAACTCAATGGTGCGAGGCTCAGCTGATGCAATTTGCTAAGTAGTTTGCAACTGCAGTAGATAAGAGAATCAGTGTTGCACTTGAGCCTTATGAGTCCTTGACTTCTACGTTTTCTGACTTGGAAAATCAGTTTGATATGTGAGAAAGAGAAATGTCAAATACAGAGCTTAAATATTTCAGATCTGAGTTTAAGAAAATAAAGAGAGAGTTTGGAGTGATTAGACATCTCCAGTGCATTACAGAAACAGAAGATATGGGTGAGGAGCCTAAAAGTGAATTAGAGTTTAATAAGTTGACCCCACAAGATAAGGTAGTGCCAATGAGGTTAGTCACTCTAAATGCTGTTTAATACCATACCAGCCCCTATAATACGTTACAAGCCTGAGAAAGTCCTATAGTGATCCTAGCTTTCCTGTCTGGACACCTTGGTAATGACGATAAGGGAAAGCTTATGGTATTTGGCATACACTGGTTGAACTTTATTCTGATTGTAAGAGCCTTTGTGATTATCCCCATGATTATACCTTGATTGCTAATAATGAGAAAAAAGGGAAATTTCTTTGCTGGGAGACACAATAGGTATACTACTAGTTGCTGACTTGTTTTGCTAAATGTGATTTAGATGCATGTAGGAGTGTTGTTGCCGAATGGATTCCATACCTTGATTCCTATGAGTTGTATTGTTATTTTCAAAAATTTGGCATAACTGATTTTAAAGTTTATTGACCTTGGAGAGGATGCATGTGTTTTTAAGAAAAGTCGAGTGATTGGTTGCTGATTGTATTTTGTATTCTCTTAGTTGTGTTTTGGTTGCTTGAGGACAAAAAATTATTTTAAGTTAAGGGTGTTGATGTATGATAAGATGCTAACACATTTGAGGCTTTTAACTCTAAATAATTGCAAAGTCTTAAGCAACTTTTGGTTGTTTTTGATCATTTTCTTGTGATATTGTAGTTGTAGCAAGGATGGGAGGAAAACATAGGAAAGATGAACAAAATAAGTAAATCTGGTACAAGTGAGCTGATATGAGTCCGACAGCATTTATTGCAAGCCATCAGAGATATGTTATGCTACCAAAAATAGGCGTTAGGAAGAACAGTAGAGAAGAGTTGCGGGATGAAGGTGACAACATTGTCAATAAGTCATCAAAAGTGTGGTAAGCCGTCAGAAGATGCCATCAAGTAGGATAGAACATAGTGATATAAGCTAAAGGTCTGAAGACATTTGATACACGCTGTCACTCCTATCGAAAGCCATCAAACGATATCATCAGAGTGAGGCATAACAGGTTAAGAAGGCACGACTTTTGACGACATATATGAGACGCCGTCAGAAGCCTGATGATCAACACCAATATACCGTCACCTAAATACGAGACCAGCTATGATTTTATTATTTTATTACCTTAATTAGGATTTAGTATAAATAGTAATTTTGAGGTTTTTTAAATGAGCAAGTTTTTATTATTCAGAACAAGAACTTTGGAGAGAGGAACACGTACATTTTTCTCTTTTGCCATTTGTTCTTAGTTTTATTTCTTATAAACTATTCTTGGGTTTCTAACTTGGGATTTAATTAAAGAAATTGCTTGCTGTTTTCCATCTATACATAAGTTGATTATTATCATCATGAATTCAACTTGTGATTTATTTCATCAAATCATGAGCTGCTAATTTCATTAGCCGGGGTTATGGGATCCAAGGATTAGGGTTTGATATGATGCTAGGTGTTTAACGGAGTCAAGGAGTAGTAGAACATCTTGAAATTCTGTGGTTTTAAAGGAAATCTAGGGGTTGCAAACATTAGACTATGCCTTAGGCTTTATTTTCTTCTAACGGAGAAATAGACTAGAGCACGGGAATTATCAACATAGACTAGGAAGCCACCAACCTTCTGTTTAATGATTTATGCCATAACGGGATTAATCTACCTGGGATAACATCCATTTTGATATAGATAAATTATCTAAGTTTGAGAGAATTAGATAATAAATTGTCTGGTAAGGTCGAGAGATAAGTCAGATAGTATCATAGTCAGGGATATTCTGTTGTTCTACTCATTTCGAGGGTCTCTCGCATTACCTAGTATCTGTTAACACCCGAAACCTTTGATGATCATAACTCTGGTTTCCAATTTATATTGATAACAACACTATAATTCAGAAAGTGAATATTAATTCATTGTGAACTTTAAACCCCCATCTTTCGGAAACAATAAACTACTAGTAAAATATTTCATAAAATAATTAATGTTCACACCCTAGTCCCTGTGGGATTCGACCCCAACCTAGTTGGGTTTTATATTTACAACAATATCTTACACCCATTTACGAGTGTAATTTGAGAATTATCAGAGGGCCAAAGAGCCGAGTTTGTGATCACATAGATTAGTTTGAGGTTATACTCCCTAAAAAGAGTATAACGCTCCCGCTAATGTGGGTTTCCTTCATTAGGAGGGCAAAATATTGGACTTTATGTGACTCACTTGGTTTATGTCGGTTATAAGAAACTCCCAAGTCCATAATAGTCTAATTTCTTGAGTTACCGAGTCAGTCTAAGTCATAAGTTAAAGAGTTTGAGATGAGTCCAAAGATTTATGTGATTTGTGAAGCATGTGTTATTATCGATGTTTTATGGAAATTGTGTTTCAGGAAATTCAAGCAAAGAGAGTCATTATTGTCAGCATTCATGACTTTATTTTACATATATGACATTTTTTAAAAGTATTCATACACCCCCACAAACTCAGTACAATTCTAAGTAATGATTCCCATACTCTTCTATGTTCTATATTTTCTTGTGATGTTGGTTCAAGGGCTCATTCTCAGCAGTGACAGTGATCTTTGAGTACCTCCATCTACATTCTTACAGTTGGTCAGTCCTCATGGTTCGAGGACTTATGTCCCTAATTTTAACTTGATTGTAGATGGTTGTTTCTTTTCAGTTCAGGCGAGTCAATTAGGGATCTGTTCTAATAGTTCCTCAGTGTTTTATAGTAGAGGATTTGTTATACTAGAGTACCAGTATGTATAGAACTTTTAGTATTTTTTTGTACAGGACAGTATTTCCTCATATCATATATGCTCATAACATGATTGTTCTTCCCTATTATAAAATGATTAGTGTTATAGTGAGTTCTGAAAGTGATGATACGATTAGTGGTTAGATTGAGTCCACGTGTGGCCTTAAGCACCTTACCTACGAATTGACAACCAAGATAAGTCAATTGATAAATGAAAGTCAATAACATTGTACAATTGTTCAAAAGACTTCAACCTAGGGTTTTACTGTTATTGATTATCCAAGATCTCTACTTTATACACTATTTATTTTACTTCAAATTTACAAACTCAAATCTCTATTTTGGTTACATTTTAACTAGTTGAATCTAAATTGTGAACTGAAATCGAACCGCTGTTTAACGAAGTCCCTCCGGTATCGATACTTGGCTTTAATTAGGCCACTTTACTACTTGATAACACCACATACTTGATATTTTGTTTGGTATGGTTGGGCGGTTGGTGCGATATGGTTTGACTAGCTTGGGTTGGTTGCAGTTGTGACCCTATCCCAGATTCTTAATGAGAACAATAATGCTATCTTGTTATATGTTCAAAATTCAGTTCATCCAAGGTTGGAGATAAGTGGTTGGGTTAGGTAACAGGGGGTTGTCCCCGGTCCTGATTAGACTTAGGACACCCATTACGATAAGGCCTGTGGTCGGGTCATGTAACAGAGTTACCCACAGGGATAGAAATAGAGAAAGTGTCTGAAATAAACTCAGGACCAAAACCAAAATGCCCTGACACAAATAAGGTCACATAAGCGAGAGTGGACCCTGGATGAAGTAAATAGTACACATTATGGGAATAGAGTTTCAACATACTGGTAACGACATTAGGCAATACCTCAGGATCCTAACGAGTGGTGATTGCATATAGTTGGTTTCGACAAGTGTCAGAGCCAGATAATGTACCTTTATGTGACGGAGATGAAGAAGAGGAAACATGAACTTTATTTTCCTCTGAAGCAACCTTACCAACAGGACATTTCCTAATAATGTGCCCTGACCGGCCACAGTTGAAGAATTTGTCCTTTCCTTCATCATAACAACCTTGATATAATCAACCAAAATATCTGCAAGGAGGGTAGGATGGAGTTGACTAGGACCCACTAACTTGGGATTGGTTACCTTGTGCCCTATAATTTTTGCTACTCTAAAAATTCCTGTCACCAGATGGATTTGGGTAGGGAGCACTAGTAATCTAGTAACACCCAAAATTTCCCATATTTTCTTTGGGGAACTTTTCGCCATCCCTTCCACTCTGTTGTTGACCACGACCCTACTCAGAAAATCTAAATTTCTTGCTCTACCTCTCCCCCATTTTAGTTTGCTTCTTCTTCTCTAAATTTCTTAATCTACCTTTCCCCCATCCCATCTTTCTTTTTCTTCTCTTCCTAAACCTGCTGCATGTATATAACTAACTTGGATATGTCCATATTCAATAAGGAAGCCTCACTCTCCAAAATCAAGTCTCAAGACAATCCAAAAGCAAACTTTCTCATTCTAGCCCTCATGCGAGAAACCAACTCCAGAGAATACCGAGATAACTAATGAAACTTCAAGGCATACTCCTTGACTGACATCTTGCCTTAATTCATGTTGACAAACTCTTATGCCTTCGCTTCCCTCAACCTTTTTGGAAAGAAATAGTCCAGAAAATCACCAGAGAAATTATCCCAAAGGGGTGACTTGGTATTGTCACCCCTAGAGTTTTCTCATTCCTCTTACTATTAGTATGCTATATCTTTCAGCTGATAGGCAGCAAATTCCATACCATCCAATTTAGTAGCATACATAATGTGGAGGATCTTCTCCATCTCATCAACAAAACCTTGAGGATCCTCCTCAACCATAATACCAACGAACACATGAGGGTTCAACCTAATAAATTAGCCAACCCTTCTGGCCTCAGAAGATGTAGTAACAGAGGCACTACACTCAGACTGAGAAGCTACAAACTATTCCAATATATGAATAGAGTGACGAAACCCAGCTTTCTTTACATCATCCTAGAAAGGTCGAGAAAGACTAGAAGGAATCAGAGAAATTCAAGGAGGGCAATCAAGGATTGGATACCTAGACAGCGTATGGACCCCATAATCCAACTAGGATCGCGAAACACCTCTAATACCCAACCGTAACCACCCTGCTCCCTATATGGGATGAATTTTGAGCATATAACATGATAAAACAAGAATAATTCAAATACATTAAATAAAATCCATAATCATAAACTAACAACCTTAACCAAATATCTAAGTAATTTCTTTTCACATCCGATGGTGCCAACCCTAATGCCAATAGCAATACCAAATCTGACACCAATACCGATAGCATCTATACCTATAGTAGTCTGGTAAAGTATATAACCAAAATCAAAGAACATTTAGTCGAGAATACTCCCCACCATAGCAAAAACAAATGTCCAAGTAATAACAATAATAAAAAGAAGTCCATAGCATGAAATAAAGTCTTCCTGAGTGTGGAAACTCCCTACTTCCATATCACTGAAAGGTTTCCCCGAATCCAAGTCACTAAGCAAAAGGAATGGTACTATGGCTGGTTTCTATATCATGTGGGGATACAACACCTTAAGACAGAAGACTGAAAGCTAGCATCTAACTCAGTGATAAAGATAAATAATGCAATCATTCAAAACCAAATCAAATAACCAGATGCAATCATATATATACATATATATATCATGTCGAGATAGGGAACAAAGTTTAACATGCATTTTTAACCATAAGCTGGACTATGTAGCTCTGCCATCCAAAATACTCACCTATGAGCTAAATGTTTTTAGCTCCCCCTACTGAAATGGCCTTGGTGCGTGTTAGCCATATGAATCAGAGAATAACCTTATATGACTAGTACATATCCCAAAATATAAAGTTTGATATAAAGGTCACGATCACCATGAATAAACCTCTCACTGACAAACATGATTTTCAAGTATTGGTCCCCCAAGACCTCCACCTTCCACGGCTTTGCTACACAACCCATTTTAATTACGTATTAAAACCAATTACATTATCACAACCATTTACCATAGAGTCTTTTATTAGTCATTAACCATTGGTATCGTCATACAAAAATTATAGCTTGCATGTCTACATCCTTATGCCGTATAGAACCATTAAAAAAAAATTAGACTCCACTGTTTCCAATTAAACCAACACCATGGGCACCAAGGCCTTCCAAAAACCATAGGAAATAAAATTAAACCAATTTGAAATCCATTACCATTTATGAAATTCAAAGGATACAAGAATAGTCATGCTAGGTGACAAAAATCATTCGCATGGGCATTTTAACAAACAGGTCAAGGGCATATAAGTTTCAAAATAATAACCAACTAATTTGGGGAGTCATAGTACACCAAAATCCATTTACCATTAACATACATTCCATAATTCTAAAATCATACTAGAAGAATGAAAGAAAACATAATTAAACCATGAGAACCATGAACATCAAAAACCCTCAACCTTTATTGCAAAAGCATAATAATACCATGAAAACAATACATTAAAACACATATTATATGTAAAATAACAATGAGGGAGGAGTAATATGCTTTAAACATCAAGGAAGATAGAGAGAAACGACCCTGAAAAGTCTTAATTGATTATCTTGAAGAAACCCTAGCCTTTGCTTGAACCAAGAGTTTGAGAGAGATTTTTAATAGTGTTCGATTGAGAATATTTGGTTAATGAAGTCCCAAAAGGTATTTTAAGTAGTGGTATCAAAGAGAGTTGAAAGAGTAAATGTACAGAATACCCCCAACTTAAAACTGTATAAATACAACAAGTGGTTACGAGTCGATCCTATTACTCCTGATTGCAACATATAACTCATACCATTGAGTCATCACCAATACAGTTAGTTGGACTCCCACACACTATCCCCCATACTACTCCCTTATACCGCCAGTTACCAAACCATACGACTCATATGGCATAGTCGTACACAAGATAGAATCCAAGGGTATTAGACACTGGACAATATATGATTCAACTACACCATGCGTACCCTATCCTCACGGCTCTTAGAAAGCCACTCGTACTCAGATCTATGTCAAGTCGCTAAGTTTCTCATTTGATCTAGTATCGTCCTAACGACCTGTGACCGCCCATAATGACCCAAACTACCAAGTCATAACCATAATAGAAACCCAATCACCATCTACCGGACTCCTTACTACTAGGGTCACCTGACCAGTACCCATACCATATGACTCATATAATTAAGTCATCAATAAGACAATGATCTCAAGGCTTAGGAATTTTCCAAGGGCCAAAACCCAGGGTATTTCAGTTGTCCCCCACTTGGATCATTCATTCACGAATGATAGAACAAGGCATTAACTATCATGACCAAACCACCAACATCTCTACTCTAACTTTAACTAAGTTAGAAAATAATGATTTTAAGAATAACGCATACCTTACGCATGATATTCTAGAGCGAAAAACAAGAATGGATACGTGGACTTCATCTATTCTTCATCATCGCAAGTAGCCCCTTTAACCTTATGGTTCCTCCACCGAACCTTTACCAAAGTTGAATCCTTGGTCCGCAATCGACAAACCGGTCGATGCAAGATTTCAACCGGCACTTCCTCAAACAACATGGAATCCAAGATACCAATATCCTTAATAGGAACAATTTGAGATGAATTACCCAAACACTTCCTCAACATAGACACATGGATGATCGGGTGAATGAAAAGCAAATTAGAAGGAAACTCCAATTCATACGCAATATTACCCACTCTTCTCGAAAGTATGTTCGGACAAATATACTGGGGACTAAGCTTTCTCATCTTCCAAAACTGCGTCACTTCTTTTATGGGAGACACCTACAAGAACACCCTATCCTTAACCTCTAACCTTCTATGCCTCACATTCGTATAGGACTTCTAGTGACTTTGGGAAGCTTTAATTTTATCTTGAATCACCTTCACCTTCTCGATAGCTTGGTGAACCAAATTAGGGTCAAACATCTCCGTCTTACCAACTTAAACCACGCAATAGGATACCTACACCTCTTACCATACTAGGCCTTAAATGGAGCCATTCCAATTCTAGAGTGGTAGCTATTGTTATATACCAACTCAATAAGGGGTAAATTCTCAACCCAATTATCACCATACACAATCACACAAGCTCTAAGCATATTTACCAATGTCTAAATAGTTCATTTTTCTTTCCATTCAATTGCAGGTAGAAAGAAGTACTAAGAATTACCTTGGTCCCCAATCCTTTCTTAAACGACTTCCAAAAGTGCAATGAAAATTGTGTACCACAATCCGAGATGATAGGAATAGGTAACCTATGAAATTTTACAATCCCTTAGAGGTACAACCTTGCATAATCCTCTTCCAAAAAGTTAGTCCTCACAGGCAAAAAGTGAGCAGACTTAGTCATCCTATCCATGATGACCTAAATTGAATCAAACTAATATTGAGATTGATGAAGGGTGATAATGAAATCTATATTGATCACCTCCCACTTCCACACAAGCATCTCAAATTCTTGATACAATCCTTCGAGCCTCATGTGACCAACTTTCACTTGTTGGTACACCATCCACTTAGCCATAAAACTAGCCATATATCGCTTCATATTGTTCCACCAATATATTTCTGTTAAGTCATGATACATTTTTGTCAAACCAGGATGAATAGCATAGCGAGACTCATGCACCTTAGCTAAGATCCTCTCTCGTAAACCATCTAGATTGGGAACACATAACCTCTTTTGATACGATTAGGTACCATCACCATAAATCTCAAAGGCCATCACCTTTTTCCTATGTACATCATCCTTGATCCTCATTGAGAATTGATCTAATACTTTTTTTCCTTTATCTCTGCACCTAAAGACGATTGTGCCGCCTCTTGAAGAAACATACCTTCATCTTCAAAGTCCAAGAGATGAACTCCAAGGTTAGCTAAATGGCGAATATCCTTTACCAACACCCACTTTCCTTTGTCAACATGAGCTAGACTCCTCATGGATAACCAGCTAAGAGCATCAGCAATCACGTTAACTTTACCTGGATGGTGGTGAAAACTCATGTTAAAAATTCTTGAGTAGCTCAAGACATATTCTTTTCCTGAGGTTCATCTCTTTCTGAATAAACATATATTGCGGGATCTTTTGATCTAAAAAGATATCCGTATGCACTCCACATAAATAGTGATGCTAGACTTCAATGCGAACACCACTACCAATAGATCCAAGTCATGAGTCGGATCATACTTCTCATGCACCTTCAACTATCTATAGGCATAAGTTTTCACCTTCCCATGTTAACTCAAGACGCAACTAAACCCCAAACAGGATGTATAGAAATATACCACAAATCTATCAGTGCCTTTCAGAAAATTCAAGACGAAAGCCAAAGTTATCTTATCCTTTTGCTTCTCAAAACTACCCTCACAAGATTTAAACTACAAGAACTTTACCTTTTTATAAATCAACTTAGTGAATAGGGAAGCTATAGAAGAGAAACTTTCCACAAAACTTTTGTAATAACCAGCTAAACCTAAGAAGCTTCGAATACCAGATGGAGTGGTAGGTCTAGGGTACCTCTAAACCACAATAACATTCTGTGGATCCCCCATGATGAATTTACTTGAAATGGCATGACCTAGTAAAGTTATAGCATCCAACTAGAAGTCATATTTTGAATATTTGGCATACAACTGTTGATCTTTCAGGGTCTTTAAATGTAGAGGTGATTGATATGATGCACCTCACTCTTAGAGTACACCATAATATTATCTATAAGCACAGGGATGAATAAATCCATAAACTGACAGAAAACTCTATTCATCAAGTCTATAAATGCACTGGGGAATTAGTAAATCCTAAAGACATAACTAGAAACTTAAAGTGCCCATATCTGGAATGAAAGATAGTCTTAGAAATATCCACTTCCCTAATAGTTACCTAATGATACTCAGATCAAAGGTTGATTTCGGTGAAAAACTTGGCACCCTGAAGCTGATTAAACAAATTATCTATCCTTAGAAGAGGGTACTTTTTTTATTATTACCTTATTTAATTACCAGCAATCTATACACATACGAAAGGAACCATCTTTCTTACGGAGAAACAACATGGTGCACCCCAAGGATACATACTAGGACAGATGAAACCCTTGTCTAAAAGATCTCTTAGTTGCTCCTTAAGATACTTTAACTCATCTTGAGCTATTGTATATGTGGGACTAAAAATAGGACGTGTTTTTAAAATAAGATATATCCTAAAATTAATTTCCCTATCGGAAGGAACACCACGAAGGTCATTAGGAAAGTCCTCAGGATATTTATTCACCATGGGACACAATATAGATAAGGACCTTCCGAGTTTGAATTATTTCCCTGAACCAGATGATAGAGACACCCCTCAAAGATTAACCTTTGAGCTCTAAAATATGATATAAATCTACCCTTAGGATCTTGGGAACCACCCTCTATTTTAATAAATAGCTCATTGAGGAATTTAAAGAAAACCATATGGATCCGACAGTCTAATGATGCGTAGCACGAATGTAACCAATCTATACCAAAAATAATATCAAAATCCACTATGTCTAATTCAGATAGGTCTACCAAGGTCTCCCAACCACCCACAAATACCACACAACCCCTATAGACTCTTCTAGCCTGCACAGAGTCGCCCACTGGGGTTGAAATAGAAAAAGGGTATAAAATACACTCAGATTTGAAACTAAAATACATAGCCACAAATAGGGTCACATAAGTGAGGGTGGACCCTAGATCAATTTAACAGTACACATCATGGGATAAGGATTTCAACAAACGTGTAATGACATCATGTGATGCCTTGGACTCTTGATGGGTAGTGAAAACATAGTGTCGGTTCTGACCTATGCTGAAGCCAGATGGTGCACTCTTTGATGCCAGAGCTAAAGAAGAGGCAACTGAACCTTATTTGCCCAAGAAAACATCTTACCAAAAGAAAAATTTCCTAATCATGAGCCCAGACTAGCCACATTTTAAGCATTTGTCCTTTCCTGATCACAATAACCTCAATTCAATTGACCACAAATCTACAGAAAGGGTAGAATAGAGCTGACTAGGCCTCAGTAGCCTGGGATTTGTCACCTTGTTCCCTATAATTGTTTCCACTCTGAAAATTCTTGTTACTAGATAGATTTGGGTAGGGAACACTACCATTTGAATAAGACCCAGAATTTCCTCACTTGTTTTTGGGGCCACTTTCCACCATTCCTACCACTCTGATGTTGACCATTATCCCACTTAGAAAAATCTAAATTTTATGCTTTGCTTCTCTCCAATTTTATCTTGTTTTTTTATCTCTTCCTCAACCTGATGCATGTATACAACCAACCTAGAGATCTCCATGTCCTAGTTCAACAAGGTAGCTTTACTCTCCAAAATCAATTCTCTAGAAAATCCATAAAAGAACTTCCTTATTCTATCCCTCATGCTAGAAAACAACTCCAGATCATACTGCGATAAATGGTAAAACATCAAAGAATACTACTTGATTGGCATTTTGCCTTGCCTCAGGCTAACAAACTTTTTCTCTTTTACTTCTCTCAACTCACGAGGAAGGAAGCAGTCTAAAAAAGCATTGTATAAATCATTCCATATGGTTGACTCAGTATCGTCACCCCTAGTCTGCTCAAAATCCTCATACCATTGGTATGCTTTATCTTCAGTTGATAAGCAGCAAATTCTACACCCTCCACGTTAGTAGCATGCATAACGCAGAAGATCTTCTCTATCTCATCAGCAAAACCTTAAGAATCCTCCTTAACCTTAACACTAGTGAATACATGAGGGTTCAACCTAATAAATTGGCCAACCATTGTTGCATAAAAAGATGGAGTAACAAAAGCAGCACACTTAAACTGAGAAGCTACAAACTAGATAATATATGAATAGTCTGACAAAACTCAACATTTATCATATCAATCTGATTAGCTCAAGAAGGACTGTAGGGAACTAATGGAACTCCAGGAGGGCAATAAGGGATTATACCCCTTCACTAGGCTGGGACCTAATAATTAGGACAGGTTCCATCAATATTGTCCTCGGGTGGGACAGAGGAATTTTTGTGATCTTTAGATCATCTGGGAGACATGATATACAATGCGAAAAAATAGGTATTAGAGAAGATTTCAGGACCTTAAACTCTACACCTTCAAAGTAGAACACAAGAAAGGGAAACATTCCTAAATTTCTTATAGCATCTGCCTTTTGAGTGTGGCACACTATACACACTTAAAAAAGACTCTACTTGACACGACTTTGTCGAATGCCTAGTTGACCAAAACCTAGGGCTTTAATACCAATCTAACATGACCCAAACATGGGCCTAGTTGTTTTGGGTATCTCAAGTCCAACTAGGACCAAAGACCACTCCCAATACCCAATCCTAACAGCCCTACACACTATGTCAGATGAATTCTAAATATATAACAAGATGAAATAAGAATAATACAAGGACATTAAATAAAGTCTATAATAATAATCCAACAACCTCAACTAAATATCCAAACAATGCCAACGCTAAAGCCAACACCAATACCAAGGCTAACACCAATACTGACATCGTTAATGCCTATATCCCTGACCATAGCCAAAACTAAAATACAAGAAATAATAATAAAAAGAAGTTCATAGCGTGAAATGGTGTCTTCTAAAGTATGAAAGTTCACTACTTCAATCTGACTCAAAGTTATCCCCAAATCTAAGTCACTGAGTAGGAGGAATAGTAGTATGACAAGTGCCTGTATTACATGGGGATACAGTGCCTGTAGACGATTAGTAGAGTAAAATCTAGAATGAAACTCAGGGATAAAGATAAAATAATGCCATCATTCAAAACAAAATCAAATAACTAAATGTAATTATATATACGGGATAGGGAATATGGTTTAACATGTCTTTAGAACCTTAACCTGGATTGTGTAGCACTTTTGTCCTAAATGTTCACCCATGGGCTATATGGGTTCATATCCCCCTTCTTAAAGGGTCCCAATGCCTGTTACCCGCATGAACTAAAGAATAACCAGAGATGATTAGTACATCTCACAAAATATAAAGTGTGACATTATGCATACGATCAACATGACCAAACCTCACATCAGCAAATATGAGTTTCCAGTATTGGTCCCTCTCAGACCTCCACTTTCAATGTCTTTGACATACACCCTCTTTAAGCACATATTACAACCAATTACATATTTGTAACTATTTACTAAGGAGTATTCTATTAGTCATTAACAATTGGCATTGTCATACAAAAATTAAAGATTACAAGTCTATATCCTTATGCCATAGAGAATTATTAAACATAAATTTGACTCAAATTTTTCTAATTAAACCATGAACATTGCCACCAAGGCCTTCCCAAAACCATTTGAAATTAATACAAGACAATTTAAATTCCATTACCATTTATGCAATGCAAGGATTCAAAGAATAGTCAAGCTAGGTGACAAAAATCATTCTCGTTGGCATTTTAACAAAGAGATTGAGGGAACATAAGTTTCAAAACCATAACCAAGTATTTTGGGGAGTCTATAGTAACCCAAAATCCATTTACTATTGTTATGCATCGTATAATGTCAAGAACATACTAAAAGTATGATAGTAAACATAATTAAACCATGAGAACCGTTATTCAACCATAAATATCCTAAAACCACAACCTTAATTGAAAAACCATAATAATACCATAAAAACCATAAATTAAAACAAATACTCTTTGTAAAATAGCAACAAGGGAGGAGTAACATGCAATAGACATCAAGGAAAACGAAGCGAAACAATCCTTGAAAGCCTTAGTTGATTATCTGGAAGCCCCAGCCTTTGCTTGAACCAAGAGTTTAAGAGAGATTTGTAAGAGTGTTTGATTGAGAATAATAGGTTAATGAAGTCCCAAAACATGTTTTCAGTTGTGGGAACCCTCACATATTGATGAAGTAGGGGAAGTGCTAAATTATTCTGAGCTAGTATGTTTGTATATAATGTATTATCTTTAGTTTGATAAATATCTTAGCAGTTGCAAATGGTAAGATCTCGCCTAGAATATCACTACTTACTCTACGAGAAAAGTAGTGACTATTAAAAGATAATTGCAAGATTAATTTGAAGATTAATTATTGATCTAAGCTAATCAATATTCTATTATATAATAACTTGAGACTCGAAAGGAATAGTTAACTGGGATATAGGGTAAAGTTTAGTAATGCAATATCCTGAGACTCAAAAGGGAAAGAATGAAATCCATCAATGAGTCCCCAAGATAGTTGATGGTACGTAACTTTTTAGATTCTGCATGCAAGGTAATGGGTTGGTTCAATAAAGCACGATAAGCCTACTAAGATGAAAGATAGGGGGAATGCAATCCTATTGTTCGTCACTAACTGATTACAACCAAATTTGAGACTTGATACTTGTTTAATATTGTTATTACAACCCCTCTCTATTTACTTTCTTTTTATCCCGTTGAGTTTAGCAAGCTAGAGATACAAATCCGCATCTTCCCTATGGGTTTGACCCTAACCTAGTTGGGTTAATTTACGAGACAACAACTACTTTATCCTTTGGTTGGAGGTATAGTTTAGGAATTCATCACTACTACTATGAAAAATCACCTCAAGATAATCGTGGACACTAGCTATCTTTTAGAGTGTACGTTATCAAACAAACAACTTTATAGACTAACATTTTCTCTAATATTTTGTGGATACTATATTTAATTAGTATGTTTAGATAGATTATACTCATTAAGTTGAGATGAATATAGAATATTATTCATGTAGTTGCAAAATTTAGAGGTAAGTCCTTAAAAGCAGATATATATATCCAAATCTAACATTTTAATACAAGAAAAAATAAATGGGTACTTCAAGTGTTTGATTCATAAGTTGTGTTTCTTTTTTTTTTATTTCTATCCCCAATTCCTTAATAAATTCCACTAATTGAATAAATTATTTGTTTAATTAAGTAGAACCATTAAGAAACTAGGGGCTTTTAGTTGTATGTGACAGAAGAGTTTGAAAAAGAAGTGTAGGTGACTCAAGACTTAATAATTGAGTGGAGGTGGCAATGACTTTATTATGGATTAAGAAAGTTTGGAAAAATTAAAAATAACCCACAAGTTTTAAAATTTACACTTTGATCCAAATGTTTGTTAATATAATAGGAAACTGAGGGGAAAAAGCATATTTCTCTCTTCTCATCCATTGTCATTTTCTCTCTCTTAGAATTTTTTGTTGTTCATTATTACTGTTGCTTTATCTTCTTCTTTTTCACCATTATTATTGTTGTTATCGCTACTGTTGCTAGTTGACTAATTTCTTAGATCACATTTTATTTCATACATCACTTTCCACTTTGACATTACTTTATAGGAAACTTCGGTAAGTCAATTTATGATTTTTAGTTGTATTTATCATTAGGGTAACTGTTCTTGTGCTATTTTTTCAACAATAGATTGCATGCAAACATGAATGCAATATAAGAGTGATTTATTTAAATAGATCAATTATCTGTTACGACTGGTGAACCATCTGTTGCAATGAAAGAATCATTTGTTGGATTCATGTTTATGGTTCTATAGTGATGTAACATAAATCAAATAGATTGGTCATATATTACAACATATGGCACATCTATTACAACAGAATGGATATTTATTGCCACAGATTAGTACTCTTTTGCAATAGAACAAGAACTTGATTCTAACAAATGCATCATCTGTTGCAACAGGTAAGTATCTATTGCAACAGGTTAATTATCTATTGCAACATATTACTCACCTGTTGGAATCATTTTCAAATACTCCTTAGTACTATAACATTTATCCCAACAGGCACTTCAACTGTTGCAATAGATATATAGTATGTTGCAACATGTGATTCACCTATTACAACAAATGACTCATCTATTGAAATCATATTCAGGAGCATAACATGAATCCCAGTAGGTAAGTAATCTATTGCGACTGATAACTTATCATTTGCAACTTATTTTTCCCTGTTGTAATATATTACACATATATTGGGATTCATGTACGACACTATGAAATCAGTATTAACTTTTTTAAAAAAAAATAACTTTATTTAGGTACCACTAATGGAGGAATGAATAACAATAGGGGTGGATTGTTATGGTCAACGGATTAAGAAGAGAAATCAATATGTATGGCATTGGAAGGAGGGTGAAATACTAGAGACGATAGCTATGACAGCCCAAAGTGATGTTTTATATGATGATTTTATGAACGTAATCATAAGATATTATGGACTGAATTGTCAACCAGAAGAACTCATAATTATATTCATGCACAACTCATTTGAAAATCAGAGGGTACTGCCTTTCAAGATAACCAATCAAGTTTGGTTGAGTGTTTATCTTAGTGATTCATCCAGGATAGTTTTAAGGATGTACGTGGTTGAAAAAGTGAGAGAGAATAAGAACCAAAATATATAAGAAGAATGACAACAAGACATCTTTGATGCTAGGTTGGATGATCTAGACATGAATATTTCAGATGATGATCAAACACCTACGCCCGTTAATGTGACCAATACGGTAAAAAGTTCTTCTCACCGACAAAGTCTAGCAATCTTCAAGATGACTGGACCATCTTTTCAATCAAATGTAATTCAAGGAAAAGAAAGAACTATATACTACTTTGTTTATTTCTTGCTTGAAAAAAAGATTTCATAATAAAGAAAGTGATTAATTAGTGCAAAGTCTTTTGCTATAAATGTGCTAATCCAAATTGAAAATGGTGGTTGAGAGCAGTGAAGTACTTAAGTTCTGAAAAATTCGTCATTTATAAACATAAAAAATATCACACGTGTGGTTCAGATCACATCGTGAGCCAAAATCCTCCCGCCACATCAAAGGTCCTCAGTTAATATTTAAAGAATAGTTTTTCCGATGGCAAAGGCCCTTATATAAAGGTTATGGAAATCAACTCCTTAGGAAATTATGTGTCCTGTCAGTTATTGGAAGATGTATATGGCCATGGGGATTTCCAAGGACTTGGCTAGGGGGACACACAAGAATGTATATGCAATCCTGGATGCCTACCATTACATGATTAAATCCACAAATTCTGAAAGTAAGATGGTGTTGCATGTTAATTAAAATGAAATGTTCAAGTAATTTTTTGTATCCTATGATTCTTAGATTCAAGGTTTTGGACATTTGAGAAAAGGCATAGCCGTTGATGGTAACTTCTTGAGTAGCAGGTATAATGGAGTTCTGCTAGCGGCAGTGGCACCAGATATAGATCACATCTTTCCTATCACTTTTTATGTAGAAGATATGGAATGTGATGCCTCTTTTGAATTTTTTTGAACAATTACGAAGATGCATCAAAGATACCAAGGAGTTGTGTTTTGTTTTGTATAGGAATCCAAGTATTCCAAAGACGGGTTCAATTTTCTTCACTTCAGCTTACTTTGGTTGTTGCATCAGGCATCTTGGAGAGAGCATTTGGACCAACTTTCACAACGTAATGTTCGTGACCCTTTTTTTATCTAGCAGCTAAAGCATATAGTAGAGAGGAGTTTTTAGAACTTTTCAATAAAAAAGTGGATATGTATCTCCACGCAGCAGAGCATCTCATACTTTTCAGTTTTGATAGATGGAGGCGAGCATTTTGTTCGGCAAAATAGGTACATTTTTATAAATTTAATGCCTTGTTTTAGTTATAAGTTTAGTATGATGTCATGCGAAGTGATTCTTTTGTATAGGTATAATATGATAACGTCAAACATAGCTGAATAAGTGAATTCATTGTTTTGCAATGAAAGACAATTTCCAATAAACTCTTTATTTAAAATAATAAATGAGAAGTATGGCCAATTTTTTAACGAAAGGCGTGTTCAGTTCGAGGATGAAGGAACCCCATTTGTTCTAGAAATAGGAAAAATGATATGAACGAACATCAGTCTGGGGAATAGGTTATTAACTCATCACATAGTAGATTACAAAATCAGTTCACCGATGATGGTAATGTTGCCACAATCGATCTTCAAATAAGATCTTATACGTGTAGAGTATTTGACTTTGACAAAATACCCTATTCACTTGCTATGACAGCTCTTTGAGCTCAATACAGTGCAAAATATGGACCTATAATTTATGAGCACTCCTCTTCATATTATTTGGTGGAAAAATATACAATGATATATAGTGGGCATATTACTTCGGTGCCTCCCGAAGAATCTTGGGTTGTTTCTAAAGAGCTTTTGGAGAAATCCGTACCTCCTCCATGCATTGACCCAAGCACTATCAAACCGGGAAGAAATCCATATAAGAGGAGCGTGGAATTAGAGAATCATTTCTATTAAGAATAAACAAGTGCTCCATACGTAAGTGTATTTTCCACAATAGAACAACATGCTCGGATACTAATCCACCATGATCGTTGCAATTCCAAAAACTTGTATTGTTGTTTGTTGTGGACTTTTATATATTTAAATTATTGTTTTGAACGTAATGTTCACATTTATTATATATAAAAAATCTTTTTTAATAACTTGTGTATCAATAAAAAGAGGCAAAACATGAACTAAATACAGCAAACCATAATTATATTCAACAGATTTCCCATCTGTTGCAATAAATGGACATTACCTAGAAGAACACAATATAGTTCATTAAACTAGAATATTTTCCTCCAAAAGATGACAAATCTATCACAATAGATGGATAATCTATTGACAGAAACTCAACCGATGACCAATCTATTCCAATACATGATTAATCTGTTGAAAGAATTCAAAAAGCAAAATTGTTATTTCTTATAGATTAAAAATTGCTCCTTACCTCCAACCTTCGACACTTTAACATGTATTCTTAGATTAAGAAATAGATAGAATGAAAATTGAATAATAATTTAAAGGCCAAAGTTGACTAAAATAAAATTTTCATTAAAAAAAAATAAAATACAGTAGGTATAGATCCGATATAGGAAAATTAAAATACATATGCTGAAAGAAATAATTCTTTCTAATTATTATTATTATCATCAACATCACTATTATTTCCTGCTAGATAATCAACCAGCAGAAGTAGGGCCCTCATTGACCTCAGCATCTCTCTGAATATCCTTGCTCTCATGGCGACCAACTCCCTCTGCAGGTCATTGACCTACCTCTGAAGTCCCTGTATGGTGTTACATAGAGTTGTAATGTACCAAACATGATCAAACATATCTAGAATACGTATGAATTGAGGAAAAAAATAAACACAAAAGTAACAAGAAAGAGTCTAAATATAATACGACATAAACTACCAACTAGTAGATTTACACAGAAAAAGACTTATCTCGATCAGACAGGAATATGCTCTTTGTATAGAAGTGGTTGAAGATGTAATACAAAAAGAGAAAGTGAAAGAACTAAATAAAAATCGAGTAGAATGAAGATAAATGATCATCCTATTTATAAAGGATTGAATCTGAATGTGTTAGGAAAAAAGGTACGACTATTCAGCTCAATTGTATTAATTACATTTAAACTGCTGGATTTTTGTTTTCTATGAAAATTCATGACTTTTTCTTTTAGATTCAAACTTCTCACCCTTTAAAAATGGTTTGAGATATATAAATAACCATTATTATTGAGTTATTGCAACAATTCATCTGTCTATCACAATAGGTATCTGTAATAACCCGATTTGCTGAAGCAGAATGCGACACGATGATCAAGACCTTGAGGGACAACTACCTAACCCATGACTGATATCTGTACTTGTATACTATTTTAGATAACTTAATAATGTGGAAACATGCACTAAAAGGCCATAAGGTTCAATCATAAATATACTAAATAATGTAACATCTGTGTGGGGTAATAGAATACACAAAATAAAAATTGAAAATACTAAAGTTTGAACATGATAATCTATATCTAGTCTGCATCTACTCTGAAAGCCTCTACTATCTAAAGAATCTAAAGAAGGAGTTGATGGTACATGTCCCCATCTAACTCCAACTAATAAGCTAATTAATGAGATAGTAGAAAATTATTATATCCTCGAAGGATGAGGATTCACTTCTACTCTGACTGCTGAAACTGGAATCTACTGCTGATATGGAACTCTTGTCTCTAAACCTATGGTGTAACATAAAAAGAAAGACCCATAACACAAATGCGTCAATACATATATACCGAGTATACATGTGAGGTAGGCAATATGCAACGATTTATATGCATGAATAATGCTAACTGACTATCTAATATGTACATGAGAAGACATATATAAATATGTAATGTAATTGAAAACTTGATTTTGTGATTTAAGAGTTGGTATACTGATGACGTGATATGCTAGTAACTGATCTAACTGATAACATGAAGGTCTATATCTGAATAATGCTGATAACATGGGTGACTATATCTAAGTATAACTGATATTGTGGGTGACTGTAGCTGACAGTCCTGAATTTGATGAAACCATCTGAGTTCCATACTGTATCTGAGTTAACTGTATCTGATAGTCCTAAAATCTAAAGAACTATATGAGTTCTATTACTGAGACTGATTGAGTATATCTGACAGTCCTAATTCTGTAACATGAAACTATGGGAAGTAGTATCTAACCGATATGACCCAAAGGTGCTATAATAGCTGAGTTGGGGTCCAATCTATGCCCTAGTTAGAAGGGTGTCAATACTACACAACTGGTAAGGACAACATGTAAGTAACCCTTATATAAGAGGTAACTATAGTGAGAACGGTGGGAACCCTCACATAACAGGTTAAGCCACCTCATCTACCCTCATATAGAAGGCTATAATAACTCAACCTATGCTGGATATATAGTTCTATAATACATGGATTTCTTCTAAGAATCACACCCTCATATGACATGTGAGTCCCAATCCTTGGATTCACTCGGTGCTAATTCCTACTCCCATCTGAATGGACTCTGAACAAGATTTATTAAACTAAACTAAGAATGGACCGAGTTACTAAATTTTTGTGGCTGATGGAATACTACTGATATCTGACAACTGACTGAGTTATGGGATCATGAAGATTTTTCCTGAGTCATACGACTATCAGAAGTATAAAAGTTCATAGCTTGACTGAGAGTATCGTGAAAACATGACATCGATCTAGGCACACAACTAATATTTCGGGTACAAGTACCCCCAGGACTCAATGAAAGGAAACTGACATGACTTGATATTCTTAGATACATGATAATCACCATAATACATTTATTAAAGCATTTCATCAAACATCTAATAGATATAAGCTTGTACATTTATGGGTATTTTCATGATATCATGATAGTTAGGCAAATTTCCTTCATCCAGGCTCAAACATATGGTAGGCATAGTACATGTAAACATCATGGTATAGAAATTAAACATCATGGTTCACTTACAATTTCATCATAAAAGATTTTTGTCATGAGATTTGATAAATCTTTATCTATACTAATTAGCCCATATTGAATTTATCATTAAATTATGGAATAGAAATCAATTTCTCATTTATAAACATGAAAGAGAACATACAAATTGAACACATGAAGAGAATCCAAAACTTGTAGTTGAAAAGGGATTCTTAGACTTCATGGACGAAAGGAGCCCATGAATGAACACTATGCATACATTAGTTCATGATTTCGTAAATATTGATGGTGAAACCTTCTTGAAATTGGACCTTCTATGAAAACCCTAGCCTAAGTTCTTAAGAGTATTTGAGAAAAACATTAGGTATAGATGCGATATAGAAAAATTAAAATACATATGCTAAAATAAAAAATTCTTTCTAATTATTATTATTATCATCAACATCACTATTATTGCCTACTAGATAATCAACCGGCATTAGTTGGGCCCTCATTAGCCTCAACATCTCTCTAAATATCCTTGCTGTCACGGTGACCAACTCCCTCTGCAGGTCATTAACCTGCCTCTAAAGTTCCTGTACGGTGTTGCAGAGAGTAGTAATGTCCCAAACATGATCAACCATATCTAGAATACATATGAATTGACAAAAAATGTAAACACAAAACTAATAAAATAGAGTCTAAATATAATACTACATAACCTACCAACTTGTTGATTTACACAGAAAAAAACTTATCTCAATAAGAAAGGAATATGCTCTTTGTATAAAAGTGGTTGAAAATGTAATACAAAAAGGGAAAGTGCAAGAAACAAATAAAAATAGAGTAGAATGAAGATGAATGATCATCCTATTTATAGAGGATTGAATCTGAATATGTTAGGCAAAAAGGCACGACTATTCAGCTCCATTGTATTAATTATATTTAAACTACCGGATTTTTGTTTTCTATGAAAATTCATGACTTTTTCTTTTACATTCAAACTTCTCACCCTTTCAAAATGGTTTGATATGTATAAATATCCATTATTATTGAGTTATTGCAACAATTTATCCGTCTGTCATAATAGATAACTGTAACGACCCAATTTGCTCAAGTAGAATGCTACACGATGCTCATGACCATGAGGGACCTCAACCTAACCCATAACTGGTATCTGTACTTGTATAATGTTTAAGATTACTTAATAATGTGGAAATATGAACTAAAAGACCATAAGGTTCAATCATGAACATAACTAAATTATGTAACATCTGTGTGGGATAATAGAATACACAAAACAAAAATTGAAAATACTGAATTTTGAACATAATAGTCTGTATCTAGTCTGCATCTAGTCTGAAAGCCTCTACTATCTAAAGAATCTGAAAAAAGAGTTGATGGGACATGTCCCCAACTAACTCCAACTAATAATCTAATTAATGAGATACTAGAAAATCATTATGTCCTCGAAGTATAAGGACTCACTTTTACTCGGACTACTAAAACTGGAATCTACTGCTGATATCGAACTCTTGTCTCTGAACCTATGGTGTCACATAAAATGAAAGCACCATAGCGCAAATGCGTCAGTACATATATACCGAGTATACATGTGAGGTAGGCTATATGCAATGGTTCATATGAATGAATAATGCTAACTAGCTGTATAATATGAATGTGAGAAAACATACATAAATACATAACTGTAATTGACAACTTGATTTTGGGATTTTTGAGTCGGTATACTTATGACGTGACATGCTAGTAATTGATATGACTGATAACATGAAGGAATATATCTGAATAATACTGATAACATGGGTGATTGTATCTAAGTATAACTGATAATATGGGTGACTGTAGCTGACAGTCCTGAATTTGATGGAACCATTTGAGTTTTGTACAATATCTGAGTTGACTGTATTTGGCAGTCCTGAAATATAAAGAACTATAGGAGTTCTATTAATGAGACTGATAGACTATACCTGACAGTCCTAATTCTGTAACATAAAACTATGGGAAGTAGTATCTAACCGATATGACCCAAAGGTGATATAATAGATGAGCTGGGGTCCAATCTTTGCGCAGATTGGAAGTGTCAATACTACACAACTATTAAGAACAACATGTGAGTAACCCTTATATAATAAGAAACTATAGCGAGAATGGTGGGAACCCTCATATAATAGGTTAATCCACCTCATCTATCCTCATATAAAAGTCTATAATATCTCAACCTATACTGGCTACATAGTCATGGAATACAAGGATTGCTTCTAAGAATCACACTCACGTATGACAGGTGAGTCCCCATCCTTGGTTTTAATCGGTGCTAATTCATATTCCCATCTGAATGGACACTGAACATGATTTATTAAACTAGACTGAGCATGGACTAAGTTACAAAATTTCTGTGGCTGATGGAATACTACCGATATCTGACAACTGACTAAGTTATGGGATCATGAAGATTTTTCCTGAGTCATACGACTATCTGAAGTTTAAAAGTTCATAGCTTGACTGAGAGTATCATGAAAACATGACATGGATCTAGGTACACAACTAATAATTTGGGTACAAGTACCCCCAGGACTCGATGAAAGGAAACTGACATGACTTGATATTCTTGAATACATGATAATCACCACAATACATTTATTAAAGCATTTCATCAAACGTCTAATAGGCATAAGCTTGTACATTTATGGGGATTTTCATGATACCATGCTAGTTAGGTAAATTTCCTTAATCTAGGCATTTTATCAAACATATGGTAGGCATAGTACATGTAAACATCATGGTATAAAAATTAAACATCATGGTTCACTTACAATTTCATAATAAAAGGTTTTAGTCATGATATTTCATAAATCTTTTTCTATACTAATTAACCCATATTGAATTTATCATCAAATCATGGAATAGAAATCAATTCCTCATTTATCAACATGAAATAGAACATACAAAGTGAACACATGAAGAAAATCCAAAACATGTAGTTGAAAAGGGATTCTTAGACTTCATGGATGAAAGGATACCATGAATGAACACTATGCATACCTTATTTCGTGATTTCGTGAAGATTGATGGTGAAACCTTGTTAAAATTGGACCTTCTATGAAAAACCTAGCCCGAGTTCTTGAGAGTATTTGAGAAAAATATTAGTATTTTGGATGAATAAAGGCTATATCTCATGTTTGGAAGCTTATATGGTGGGTGGGGGCAATTGACCCTTTTAACCTTAGACTCATAATTTAATTTTTAGTAAAATTTCCCAAATTGGGCCCTTGGCGCGACGTGGGGTTATCGTGACATATCATTGGAAATTGACAATTGGGAAACTACATGGTCGCACAATGTGGATCTATCATGTTACCTTTTTGTCTACGACCTGAAAGTTTTCCATGACACACCAGTATCACAGAACAACACTGGAATTCGACAATTGCCATTTGAGCTATTTTTGTGATGCGCAGAAGGCTCAGGTCAAATTCTGTGTCACTAAAAAGGCTCTAACTCTTAGCCCGAGTTTCAAATTTGGGTGAATTATATATCGATGGAAATCTTATTCAATTTCCCACAAGATAGGAAGTGAAAATTATGTAAATAACATATGTATAAAAATGAATTGTTATTTCAAATCAAATTCTAACATCCTTGATAAGATTTTTAAGCTAAGAAAAAGCACGGGTATTACAATAACCCACTTTCACAACAGATTTATGATCTATTGCAACAGATGGTCTGTAAGTAAAATAGATGAGATATCTATTACAACATATGGATTATCTATTGCGATAGATGGAACATCTATTCGAGAAGATGTTTTGATTTCTTCTAACAACATTTATCAATTGCAACAGATAGTGAATTTGTTTCATTAGCTGCTTTGAATAATTTACCATCTATTGTAATAGATGGTCTGTAGGTGCAATAGATGAGAAAACTATTACAATATATGGATTATTTAATGAGATAAATGGACCATCTGCTGGAGGAGATGTTTTGATTTCTTCTAAAAGTTGATTCATCAGTTACAATAGATGAGGAATTTGATTCGTCAACTGGTTTGAATGTGTCAGACAAAAAGTCATGACTATTCACCTCTTTTTAAAAAAATATCATCTGTATGTAGATGAATAAATATTGTCTGACAATGATAGGGTAAGAAGAATAAGGTGCGTACAGATCAATAGATCAAAATTTCAAGAGTGGAATTAGGATATCTTACCAGACACACATAGAGTACAATGATCTTGTGAATGCAGTTTTTATACTGAATAGAAATTGATACTTAAAATAAGATCCTATATTTTATAGTTTAGTTTTGTAGATGCGAACTAATAAGGATGAAGGGTTCCAAAATGGTGGTGTCAATACCCTATTATAATTTTATGACAGTTTTGCTCATGTTTGTATGTCAAGTTTGGTGAAGGGTGAAAGTTTTTAGCGGCAATGTAAATATCCATTAGTTATTTGACCAATCTTAATGGTGCAATGGACTTTTAAATGGCCTCTGAAGCCTCACACAACAATAAAAAAGAATGGAAAATCAATAAAAATTCCCCTGGTCCAAATTTATATGGATGGGTTGCTCGAGGAGACTATTATTAAACAAAAGGTTCTTGGAAGAATACCCGTGTGGGAAAAAGGAGGTGGAGAAAACCATATATCATATCAAATCTTATTTAAGATGAAACACATGGAAGCAAGGAACTTCAAGAGAATCTGGCCAATGAAATTAACATGAGAGATGAAAAAATTGAATGAGCTTCAAATATGGAAGTGTATCCAAATATTAAAATCCGCCATTCGTTCTTGAAAAATAAAAATGCTCAAGAGGATTGGAGCTGGAAACTTTGCTAGGGACTGCGGCTAGCGAGCATGGCCACAATGAAGACCCACAAAGTGCAGGACCAAAACTCTAAGAAAGCATCTTAGCGAGCACAGAGGATTGGTAAGATTATAAGTCAAGAAAGAAACCTAAACCAACAACTCTAGAAGTAAAAATAACAAAATCCAGGACATCAATTTCTGAAGTCTAACTTGCATCCCATGCCTTTTGTTTGTGGTTCTGATCAGGTCAATGGCAGTAGAAACAAAAAGTCTAAAGTTGAGCAGAAATCCTATGCCTTGTTGTTTCCACTGCCTTTGACCAGACCATAGCCATAAATAGAAGGCATGGGATACAAGTTTTAAATTGAAAAATTGCCACCTTGGCTTGATCCCTTCTTTTTACTCCAGGAGTTGTTAGTTTAAGTTTCATTCCTGACCGATAATCTTACCACCATCAGTGATCGCAAAGCTGAAACCTTAGAGTTCTGCTTCTGCATTTTGTGGTTTTTCATTCAAGCTACACTAGCTAGTTGCATGTATCGAACAAAATGCGCAACTCTAATCCACTTGAGTATTTTTCTTTTCAATATGGACTACTAGGATTTTAATTTTTAATACTCTTTCACATTTGCAGCTTATTCATCTTTTTCATTTTTCATGTCAATTTCATTTATCAGTTTCACTAGACTTTCCTTCCTACCCTAAGTTTTATCTTAAATAAGGTGCGAGTTGATATATGCTTTTCTCCACCTCCCCTTTCCTGCACAGGTATTCTTCCAATCAGTTTCTTCTGTATAATAGTTTCCTCGAGTAACCCATCCATATAAATTAGGACCAGGGCAATAACTTTATTCATTTCCATTCTTGTTTGTAGCAGTGCGAGGCTTTGGAGGCCTTTTAAAAGTCCATTGAACCCATAAAATCAGTCCAATCAAAATTCTAAACTTGGCACATAAATATTATTAAAATCTTTATTAAACTGTAATAGGGTATCAAAACTACCTACTTGGTCCCTCAGCCTTACCAGTTTGAACCTAACAATCATAACTGTAAAATGACATATCTTATTTGAATGATTAATGCCTAATAGGTAAAGAACCAACATTTACAAAATCACTATATTGCATGTGTGTTTTCACTATAGGTTGATCAGTAATACATACCTCCCAAATATGAAGTGGTTCTAACTACAAGTAGTTTATTCCACTAATCCATCATTACTCTAGCCTTTAATACTGGCCAGGTAAAAGTTTTTCCATTTTCACTCGTTAAATCTGCAAATAATAGAAAAATATTTGATATCAAACAAGATAAGAACAAAAAGAACATTACGAAAGGGTAACACAAAATTAAATGAATCAACAAATGACCCATCTGATGAAACAAATTCCCAATCCGTTTAATAGTTGAGACATCTATTGGATCATATGACACATTTGTGGCAATAGATAGATGACATATGCAACAGATGGATCATCTATTGGAATAAGTTAACCCAGGCTTGATACTGGTTTGATTTCTTCCAAAAGTTGATTTTTCTGTTCCAACATCTAATTCATTAGTTGCAATAGTTGAGAAAACTATTAAAACACAACCAATAATATCAACAACAATATAAACAATAATTAAATAACACCATATGTTTCAACACTATCAATAACACAAACACCATATGTTCCAACAACACTAACACCCCTTTATCAATAAATAGGAGACTAGTAATGGGTAAATCAATAATAACAACAAATGTAAATATCTAATTTAAATAACATACAAATAAGAAGATGAAAAAAAGGAGCAATAATGAGCCATACGTGCAATGTCAAAAAACGAAGGGATCAGGACACCCATTTCAATCAAGAAATAATTTTGGGGGGGATCGGTTGACATCCAAAAGAGTCCTTATGCAAAAGAGGAGAGCAAAGAGAGAAAAACAGGTAGTTGTGATTACACTAAAGAGGTGAGAAAGATAATTCTAAATCTGAATAAGGAAGAGAGATAAGTTATGTTAATTTATGGCTAAAGGAGAGTGAATTCTAGAGATGGGTTTTATAAATTCATTAGAAAATTTTGAGGGGCATGAGGAGATGGGGACATTGAAAACACAAGATAAGACTAATCAATGAGGATATTTTTGAGTTATCCAAGTAATATTTTTTACCGCCTTAGTATTTTATCTTTTTTTTAATCTTGGATAGGAAATTAGGAAATTTCTTTAAATTTATAAAAGTAACTTAAAAAATATAAGTCATCTGTTGCAACATATGAAAATTTATGTATGAAAATTTCCAATGGATCAATCATCTATTTTGATAGATGATAATTTCTATTTGAAAATTTCCAATAGCTTAGTAATCTATTTTAATAGATGGCAATGCCTATTTGATAATTTAAAATAAATAGTTAATCTATTACAACAGATGACTTAATCTATTTGATAAATTCCAATAGATAAGTCAGTTATCGCAACAGATGGCAATAACTATTTGATAATTTACAATAGTTAATATATTGCAACAAATAACTTAATTTATTTGATAAATTTTAACAAATAAGTCATTTGTTTAAATAGGTTGAATATTTGTTTTTATACAATTTCAATTGACTTCATATGTTCAACTATAACTTCAATTGATTTAGCTAGAACTAGGGGTGATTTCATGGGCTCAACTACAACTTTATTTGAGTCTTAGGCAATTACATGATGTTGGTTCCAAGTTAAAATGATTCTTATTAACTCATTATCAAAATAATACCTAAATTAAATTGACTTAGCTAGATCTAGGGGTGAGTTCATATGTTCAACTATAACTTTAATTGCATTTTTGGAAATTGTATGATATTGATATTACATTCCTCCTGACCTGATTTTGGATTGATCACTCCAAGTTAAAATGGTTCTTATTAACTCATTATCAAGCTAATGCATAAATAAATTTAGCTAGAACTAGGGGTCCGTTCATAGGGTTGATGTGTGAGCTAATGCAAACACATTTGAGGATATTAACTAAGAATAATTATGAAGTATTAAGAAAATTTTGTTATTTTTTATTGGTTTATGTTTGATTTTATAGTAGAAACTAATATGATAGAGAACAAACAAGAATGGAAGCAAAGGAGTTGAAATCAGATGTAGATAGAGGCAAAAGTGTGGCTGATAACATTTATCATAAGTCATCAGCCTTATGATAATCTATCAGATTTATCGTCAACCATAGACAAAGAATTGGCCTAATATTGAAAGCTGTGATGACATTTTGTGATAGGTCTTCAAGGATCTAATAAGTTGTTAAGAATGCTGTCAACCTAAGGCAGCACATGAGAACTGAAGAAGAAACTTGATGACATTTTTTGATAGGTCATCAAGGAGATGATAGGGCGTCACTTTTTGTCGTTAGCGATAGGAAGAAAGAAACAAAAGAATAAAGAATGCTAACAACATTTGTGATAAGTCATCAGCCTCCTGACAGGCTATCAAAAATAGCATCACCTAATCTGAAGAATTTCTGAATTTTATATTTTATTTCCATAATTATGGTGAAATATTTAAAGCCTTGATTAGGGTTTTTTTAGGAGTTCCGAAACTTGAGTTTTGAGAAATTATACTTTGATTTTTTCTTTAACTTCTTGGCTTGAGAAAACAATTACTTTGGAAGAGATTATATTCATTATTTCGGGATTTCCTTTGTGAGTTAATCTGAGAATATCTAGTTTCTACTCATCGTGTGGTAATTTTATATTTCAAATCATCAATTCATCTAGGTGTTTCAATTATTACATCTTGAGAGGCTAAATTACTTTAACCTAAATTATGGGATCTAGGGTTAGGTCTTGATAAGGTGTTGAGTATCCAATAATTGAAAGGTGGTAGGACTCCATGATGATTCTGATGTTTTAATTATTGTCTCTTGGTTGAAAAGAATAGATAACACCTTCTTTGATTTGGTTGATAAAGAAATCCAAGTAGTAGGATGTGAATTATCATCAGGGACTTGGAAATACTACGTTTAATAATCAGTGCTTTAACGAGGTTGGTTAACCTGAGGTAAAATCTGGGCAGTAAATATAAATTCCCTAAGTCTGAGAGGATTAGGTAATTAAATGCTTAGGTAGGTCGAGAGACATTTAAGCATAACTTCAATAAAGATAACTTGTTGTCCTACCTACTGTGAGAATCTTGAACCACTAGTAGATCTGTCAAGTACCAAAAAGCCTAGGGAACATAGTTCTATTTTTTTTTCATAGACTCTTGATTACTTCCTCCTCTGCTTTGAGAATCGTGTGAACGGAGAGTTGGCAGAAGAGAAGGAACACTGAATCTAAATTAACAAAAAATTACTTGTTAAACTAAGAAACCCCTTTTCTGGAAACCTCCTACTATTAGTTGATTAAATTCAAACGACTTACGTTCACACCATATTCTCTGTGGGATTCGACCCCAACCTAGTTGGGTTTTTTATTGACAACAATCACATACATTCTCATTACAGGGGAGTAGTTTGAGCATTATCATGGGTCAACTACAACTTCAATTAAGTCTTTGTCAATTTCATGGTGTTGGTATTGTGTTTATCCCGACCTGAATCATCGATCGATCACTCTAAGTTTAAATCATTATTATTAACTCATTATAAATCTAATACCTAAATTTAATTGATTTAGCAAGAACTAAGGGTGATTTCATGGGGTTAACAATTTCAATTAATTCTTTGGCAATTACATAATGTTTGTATTACATTCCTCCTAACCTGAGTGTTGATCAATCACTCTGAGTTAAAAGGATTCTTAATAACTCATTGTTAATCTAATACCTAAATTTATTTTTATAGAACTAGGTATGAGTTCATGGGGTCAATTACAACTTCAATTGAGTCTTTGGTAATTGACCGATGTTGGGATTGCATTCCTCCCGACCTAAGTCGTTGATCAATCACTCTGATTTGAAACAATTCATATTAAATCATTATGAAGATAAAATATAAATTGAATTGGCTTAGCTAGAACTAAGGGTCAGTTCATAGGGTCAACTATAACTTCAATTGAGTCTTTGGAAATTAGATAATATTGGTATTGCGTTCCTCCTGACTTGAGTATCGATCGATCACTCCGATTTAAAATGATTATTATTAACTCATTACCAATCTCTATAAGTAGGGTGAGATGATAGAGTGAACTATAAATTCAATTGAGTCTTTGGAAATTTCATGATATTGGTATTACGTTTCTCCCGACCTGAGTATCATTAGATAACTACGAGTAGAAATAATTTTTATTAAATCATTTTCAAGATAATAACTAAATTAATTTAGTTATAACTAGGGGTGAGTTCATGGGGTCAACTATAACTTCAATTAAGTCTTTGGGAATTGCATGTGTTGGTATTGAGTTCCTCCCAACCTGAATGTCGATCGATCATTCTGAGTTGAAACGATTCTGATTAACTCATTATCAAGCTAATACCTAATTTGAATTGATTTATATAGAACTAGGGGTGAGATTATAGGGTCAATTATAGCTTCAATTAAGTCTTTGACAATTGTACTATGTTGATATTACGTTCCTCCAAACCTAATTCGTCAATCGATCACTCCGAGTTGAAATATTTTGTATTAACTCATTATAGACCTAACACCTAAAATTTATCATTGTTTGATTTGAATTTAATACACTTTATAATGATGATACGGATTAAAACTATGTATATCTTTTAACATTTAAAAAATAATTAACATAAATTCAGACCAAATCAATATTTTCAAAACATGTCATTCCTTTCCAAAATACAAATCGACCCATACAAATCATCCATTTGAGGGAAAAAAATTTCATCATTTCAAATCTCGAGTACTTTCTCTCTCAAAAATCCAGACAACAACTATTCAACAGATTGTTCAACCCTTCGCAATAAATCAATTTTCTTCCCATTTCCGACCACATAGGTGTTATTTTTGACTTTATTCTTGCTTGTATCTGTCATTTCATAGGTAATAGAGTTTGAGAAGATTTATATATTTGTTATTTTTTCTAAAAATTAGGGATTTTAAGTTAATGATGAAAAAGAAGACTTTTATATGTATTATCTTTGAGAATGGGTTTACAATTTTGAGTTTTGATGATAAAATTGTAGGAAGAACCTGAGAAAACCCTAGTTTTTGTTGCAAAGTTCTGTTGACTATTGTGGAATTAGTAGTGGTTGTTGTTTCTTAAAGTGTTGGTGGTTGTGGTAGTGGCACTAGTGGTGTTTTTATGGTGGCTGTTGGTGGTGGTATTGGTGGAATTGGTTGATGGTGTTTGTGGTGGCTATTGGGGGTGTCGGTATTAGTGGTGGTTGTAATGTATTATTTAAAATTTATGCATACATCAATTGTAAGGTAATTTTCATTGTTCTGTTATTTGTAGCTAAAACATGTCTTCCAAAAGAAAAGAATATGAAAGTTGATCAATTTCAGACAACCTAACAAAAAAGGCTACAGTATAGAGGGATTCGGAGGAGCTTCTTGAACAATCCCATCTAGGAAATAGTGAATTTTTGGAAAGATATGAAAATAATATTGAGGTAGATGGACAAAGGTCTATAGATAGTGAGGAGGAAGAAGAAGATGAACAAGAAAAGGAGGAAGTAGAAAGTAAGAAAGACAATAATCATCAACATTATGATAATGCATCACTAATGGGGCATGAATTAACATCGAAATCCTAACAGGAGGATGTCAAAACTATTAGTATTGACAAATTTGAAGTTAAAATGCCGATAGATGACCCTGAAGAACAAACTGGAGATCTTGTACTTAAATATCAGTTAGGGAAGCCTTTTGATGAATTTAGGAATATTATGAAGAATAAAAACATGGACAAACTTTTTAAGAAGAGCTAATTTTGACACTTTCTTAGGATACTTGAGAATCACACTGTTCATTTCCAAATGAGCATGGTAATGGTCTTCTCAAGTACGTGGGGGATTATTGATAGTCGAAGGAGGGCAAAAAAAAAATGGATGAAATTTGGATCAACTACTGTGGCATGACAATTTTTTTTGGCTTTAAAGAGTTTTCCATAGTGAAGTCTTGAGATTCGATCACCCAGAAGAACCTCTCATCAAGGAAACACCCTACAAAAATTCTAAGACATGCAGGACAGCCAGACAACCACCATCAAATAAAGGGAAGGCCTTGTCCCAGCAATCACCCACCAAAACCAACAATTGCAAGGAAAAAATAGATGGGTTGTTGGACATTGTTGGACGTGGGTACAAATCCAATAAGATGATAGAACATATAAAGGATAAAACCATATCAACGAAGTCCAAGGAGCAATTTTTCTTAGTTTGGTTTGCCCATTGGTTATATTGGCAAGTGACATCTTCAAAGTCATAAAAGATGATTTTTTAAAGCTTGCGAGGATTTTGATAAATTCAACTATTATCCCTAGGGATATGATATATACTACGTGACTTTCAAATCTTTACTGTCAAAGCTATCCCCAATTACCATCACCTTATACGGCTTTTCTTTGCCTTTCATGGTAAATTTAATCACTATTTGTTTACTCATCCATTAATTTATATTGAAAAATTATTTTCTTGCTCCTGTTTTCATTTTTTAGGCCTGGGCATTTGAAACCATTCCTCCCCTCCGAAGGTAGGTCAAGGATTACTCGGATGAGGTTTCTCGTCCAAGGATCCTTAGGTGGTTGACTGTAAAGAATATCAAAAGAATTAAGGAGGTTGATCTCTTTAACCCTCTGGATTATGCAGTACGTCTTTTTTCGTGTAAAATAATTTGACTAAAAAAAATATATTGAAACAAATGTGCCATCTATTGCAACAGATGGGTTATCTATTGCAATAGACTACCCATCCACAGTAACTAGTACAATAGATGGGTAATTTTTTGTTACAGACAATTTATATTTTGCATCATATTACCCATCTGTTGCTTTTGTTCTTTTAACTCGACTCAACAGATTGCATATCTATTGTAAATTATGGAATAGATGGATAATCTATTGTGATAGACAGATCAGTTATTGTGCCTGAAGGATCATCTGTTGCATAAGTTACACGTGTTAATATGTAACCCAACTGACTATAAATTATTATTTTGATTTAAATGTATCTATCTTTTTATAGGGTTTACATCTGTGGATCGTACCTACTAAGCAGGAGTTGGGGATGAATTTTTTTATTACTCTAGGTTTTGTTGATACTATAGCATACCCAATAGTAGAGGTAGTAAAGAAGGAATTGGATAAAGCAACAACCATAAGAAGAGCAGTTACAAACGTAAGCCTAATAATGAGGCACTTCATGAAAAACCTACTGATAGAGATATGGGCACTTCTTTTGGGGGCATTGGTGGTGGAGTTGTTGATGTTGGTGGCAGGCATGATATTGCTGGTAGAAGTCATAATGATGAGCATGTTTATGCTCAAGAAAAAATAAATATTTTTAAAAAACCAATTTCGTAGGTCCCTCTCACCTTTACAAAGGTCCCTCTTAGCCTTACATAGGTTGCTCTCACCCTTATACCGGTCCTTTTTACTCATCTTCACCCTCATATTCTCATTGAAAATTCGAAAAGTTCAAGGATATAAAGGATAAACTCTTTGAAAAACTAGAGGCTATCTCTAAAGTTATTGAAGAATTGAAATCCAAGTGGGGTGTCATACCATCCAAGAAGGTAAGGGAGCCATGCACTCCTACCGTGGCAGTTGGGAGGAAGAAAAGACCAATTAGCCAAGTACTTTCCTATCGAAAATCCACAAAAATTGCAAATTCTCCCTTTCTAAACATTTTTGAAGTTCAGAGGCCATTGAAGAAGATATACATATACATGGAACTTGGCACCAAATAGAAGAGGGATCTGCAATGGGCCAAGACTATCAAGCAAGGGTCACAAAATTAGCCCATCCATTCCTTTTTATCCCAATACTTTAAGAATATAACAATTATGTGTATGCATTATGTGGAAAGGCTGAATTTACTTTTCCTAACCTAGCCTTCTAATTTACTCCATATGGATAAAACTACAGAACAGGTGTGTCATCTGTTGCAACAACTGTGTATTCTGGTGTAATTTGTGGTGGTTCTATTGCACTATGTTACGCTTCTCTTACATAAGTTGCTTTAGATAGGTAATTTGTGAATAGATTCAGATGGACCATTTGTTGCATTATTCCACTATGTTTTGCTTCCTTCTTTACAATTACTAACCTATTTAAAAATTGACTTCTTATATCACAGTATGTTGAAGAAATTCTCTGCCTAATGATGGGCTGCAAATTAGCGTATCCACAGGATTATGATGCTGCCGATAAGATAGTTGACCTCAACTTTTACAATAATTTGAATGATAGGTATGATGATCTATTATGCTAGTGTCAACCCCTAGTGCGCAGTATTTTATTCGTTACTTTCTGAGTTCCAATAGGATGAAGAAATGATAAAATATGTTAGAGAGGAGAGTCCAAATCCACACGACAAGATCTGGATTGGGGAAAAGAGGATTCTTGGAGTCATAAACATGTATGACATATGTTATCAAGCGGTTGAAATACTACTAAAGGAGGGAAAGATGAAGGTTTATGACTGCAACTTACCTACCTTTGACGAGGCTAATTTTTTATCCACATGCAATCACTATTGGAGTTATTCCCCATGTTGTTGGGTCAAAGTGAATTAGTGCATTATTTGCCGTTAGAAGTAGTGATGAAGAAACCATGGGGTTTTAAGGGTCGAAACAACGACATGGACCATTCAAAAAATGAAATCGGTGCAACGTATGGGTCAGACACGCTAGCATACATCGAATGTTTGCTGAACAACACAGAAATGGCTGAACCAATGATCTTTCTGTATGAAAAAACTGTAGAAAACATAAAATATTTCTGGGCTTAGGGGGTACTAACTGGACGCTTGGATCCTGAGCAAAAAGAAGAGCCTGCAAAATAATAATTTTTTATTTTATCACTTGACATTACATACGTACCTTTAAATATAGTGGTAATTTTTTGATACTTTACAACAATTATTCTTGAATATCCATGTGCTAAAAAACACCAAACTAATAGCAAAAACAAATACACCACCTTAAAATTTCAACAATTAGGCTTGAATATCCATGTGACCAAGAACACCAAACCAGTAGCAATAACGTCAACAATGTAGTATCATCTTGCTTGATTTTGTTTCTCTTTAAAAGCCTTGATTTCTTCAACAAACCAAAGATTACACGATTTTCTTATGAAGGGTGTCGTTCTTCATAACAATCAAAGTAATCACATCCACCCAACTTCTATAAAAATAAGACTACAATTACAAAACAATTACAAGTCAATAATTAATCGACAAATTATATAAAAAATATTACCTTTGAAATCTTACAAGTCAAAAACCTACGGCATGGATTTTGTTGAGTCCAATAAGTCTTCAATAGATCTTCATGAACAAACATACAATATCAAAAGTTTTTATCACAAAAAACATTGGAAGATAAACTCGATATTGTCGAGCTCAGTTAGAGAAAATAAAAAAAATATGCAGAAAAATCAAATAGAAATAATTTAAAGAATTTTGATAGAGAAAAAAATGATAAAGAAGAAGATTTTGGAATTTAGGGTTAAATTTTAGGAAGAAGATAAATATATAAGAGGGAAATATAATAGTTGGGGGCCAAATCAAATGCCTTGTCAGCAAAAATGGGGTTTTAATGAGCCTTGGCTACGTGAATTACGTGCGAGCTACCAAATTGAAAGAGCGCTTCAACTTCAGGTACCTTTCGATGGGTTCCACCTTTTTTTATTTCTAATCACTTCAGTTTACATGAATTGGAAATTTTTTATGTCTAAAGAAACTTCAATTTTTTTATAATAGAACAGATTATCCATATGTTGTAACAAATATTATACCTGTTCTAGTAGATAGCCTATCTGTTGCAATAGGTTGGTCATCTATTGCATTATATCAATTTTCTATCTAAGTCTATCTTCTGCAATAGTGGGAAGACTTATTTGATAAATTCCAACAGATTACCTACATATTGCAACATATGTCTAAATCTATTTGATATTTTCCAACAGATATGTCATTTGTTGCACAAATACCTTATCTATTGTAATATTTAAATCTAGTATTCCATTTTAATTAAGAAATTCAAATCTAAGAATGAAATAAAATAAATTGTAGCTTTGAGAAATTACATGAAATAAATTAACAAATAAATGAAATGTAAAAAAATTATTATAGGTACAGATTCTCAATAAATAAATCAGCAATATTAGTATTGATTCCAACAAATCCTATGGAGGGGTGAGGTTATTACTATAACAGACACAAGCTATAAATATATACTCAATATGGATAAGTTGTTCTTTATCCGTTTCTATGAACATCGGCTTTGGTCATCGTGGATCTTTAATGTCGCATGCGTATGGTTTCTGCACTTTCGCTTCTCCATATTTCAATAAAAATAATATCATATTATCAGTGTTGTTCAAGAGTAGCTTCTATAATGACATCTAATTGAAAAGCCAAAAATGGTCAATGCTAATCATAGATACAAAAAATATAGGAAAGGGGAACTCAAGATCTTTTTTAGCAAATCAAACAGGTCTTTCACCTATTTTAAATTATCCCAAATAAATTACATCTCTGTTGCAACAAATGAGACATATGTTGCAACAAATATTATATTTGATGCAACAAGTTAGTCAACTGTTGCAACAGATGTATATATATGTTTGATAATCTTCAGTAGATGTGTCACCTGTAGAAACAAATATGTGTCTATTAGTTAGTTGGAACTGATGATATATATTTACCTTCTTTAGCTCATACTTCTCTCTTATGGAGCTTGTACATTACTCAATAGTACAATACACAGAAAGAGGAGTTGCAATTTAGCATTTTTGGATGCATGATAATGCCTTGGAAATTACTTTCCTTCTCCGCTTAGTCTTAATCTCAAATGGAGTGGATGGATATAAAATCATCTTTGATGTAATAACACCCTCTTATATGTCAATTCCTTTACAAAAATAGTTAATCCATTAATAGAATTAATCACTATATTATGTTTTGCCTGCAGTCTTGACATTTGTAGGCAGAACACTCGCTAGGAGAGGTAAAATCTGTATAACCGTTATGATCACACTTATAATGATTTGTTTTAAAAACTGTAAGAGGAGAATCATTAGCACCAACAACTACACCACTACAACCACCAACAGCTCCATCACCACTAATATCATCATCAACAACAAGCTCACCCTCTAATATTAATTTTTTATTATGGTTGTTGCTCTAAAAAATTCCATTTTTATTCTATCAATGACCTTCGGGTTAGATAAAGTTTGCAGAGATCGTAAAGTAAGAAAAATGAAATCTTTAACTCTTTATTGGTCGGAATAAGCAACAGATGCAGAATCTAACATAAATTATTACATATAATATTAGACTGATGATTAGATCATTCAAAAAAAATCATTAATTAAAACAAAAAATTAATTAGAAATAGACTTACTGATTCCTTTGGGGGGTTGAAGAGATCAAGAAAAATTTTGCATTTTTATCAGTTTTGACCGAAAACCATCTCAAGATTCTTGGACAAGAAAGTTTTTCTTGGTAGTTAACCTGTTGTTTCAAATAAGGAATGGCTTCAAATACCGTAGCTTGTAAAATAACACCAATAAACCTAAACTATTATTGATTACAAAAAATAAATCATTTTATAATAAAGAAATATTTGTCATGAATGCAAATGGAAACCTATATAAGTTGACTGTCTTTGGTGTTAACGGAGTCAACAAATATTTGACATTTATTTTGAAGATTTTATAACCCCAAGGATAGTTGTTAAATGCCTCAATATCCTCGGAGAGGTTTATGAAATCAAGTGTTATATTGTTGTTAACGTCTCTCGCCCAAAGAATATTATGTACGAACCAAACCAAGAACAATGATTACTTGTGCATCTTTGAAATTGTTTTACCTTTCAACGCTTCTATAAAATTTAGGTTTTTGAAGCTTAGACCGACAATGGACACTAGGTTATCACGATCACTCAACTTGCGTTTACCTTTCTTGAATGTGGGGTGCTTTTTTGGTTTAGAATAGGTATAACTTGAGTAGGAGATAGAAGATAACCTTTTAGTCCAGTAACTATGGCAAACTCCTTCAAACCAAAACAAGCAGGCATTCCATAGTAATTTATCCACATGTCAGCCATCTTATCTTTGTTTTCATATATAAACCTACACTTGAGAAGATCATAACCATTTTTATTTGGAAATGAGCACTATTATCCTTCAGCAAATCAATATATTGCACAGAGCAGTTATCCCTGAAATAAGCATCTAATTTTTATTCTTGAAGTACTTTTATGAAGGAGTCAAAAGATTTTTCCATGGCTGACTTAACCATGAAATCACTCGTTAAATTTGTTGCACCATCGTACTGCATTCTAATAGGATAACATCAATGTTAAACGTTATATCCAACTCTATGGTGGAACTGCTATTAGAATTTGGATCTTCTCTTTTGAAATATTCCTACTCTCCATGTTCATCATATTCTACTCTTAATTGAGATATTGCTTATAAAGTAAGCTCATAGAGTGATGGTGTAGCCTAGCTGCTTTACTTGTTCCTTTACTTGGACTTTTGGGAGCCATATAATCTAAAAGTAAGAGGAACATAAAAGAGCTTATAATTGAATAGTGCATCATTAAGAATGGATAACAATATATATCTAACATGTACAATAATAAAATAATAGTTCCAGTAGATTACCGATATGTTACACCGGGTAGGTTATCTATTACAACTTATAACCAACCCATTGTAGTGGATGAGTAATCCGTCAAGCCTGTGACAGGCCATCATAAAATATCGTCACAAAAGGATGGATTTTATGATTTTCTTCCTCATTGTGATGACCTTTTGTCTCAAGCCATCACACCTATGATGGGCCGTCACAAAATGTCGTCACACATTTTCCAGACTGACATACTGCAGTAAAATAGGCATAACTCTTTACTCCGATATTGGTTTTTGACTAAATTGGTATATTTGGAAACATAATTCAAAGAGATTTCATTTGATATATGGTAGTTCCTCTAATTCGATATATACAAGGATTTATGGTCGATTGAAGTTGACCCAAATTTTTGATGGTCACTAAAATTTAAACTATAGGAAAGCTTTCAACTCATCCATGAGTTAGGGGTCCTCTATGATCTTTATTCATGGTCAAATATATTCCCACATGATTTAAAGTATTTAATAATTGGGATGATATTTCTAAAATATTTTGACTGGAATTTTTGCTTTACCAAATATGCTTTAAGGCTCAGACTAGAAAAGGATTTTGCGGGGCATTACATTATCTCCCCCTTGAGAACATTCATCCTCGAATGTCACTTGATAGACTGAGAATAAGGATAAAAAAACTTACTTCAAAAAATAGAAACATATCAGAATAGGACTACACAACTGGAACGACTGACATATAGATTTCTTATACTAGGCATGCATATCTGATGCATGGAATACTCGACTGATGGTACTTAAAGCTGAATTCTCATAATACACATGCATATTTGATGGATGGACTCATAACTGGATGATCTCATGAATACACGACTGAACACACGCTGACAAGCCGATCTCTTCCTACTAAATGTGCATATCTAATGAATTTTTGTTTGGATAAGCTGACATTTGAAAGCACGGCTTGATACTGCAACAATGACTGATGGTAACTTTATAAAGAAAATCTAAACATGCATCGAGATGAATCTAATGGCATGTAACATCATAATACTATAGGGTATCTCCCCCTTGGGACTCTACGTCCCTCTAAACACACTTCGCTGAAATACTGGAGCGGTGCGCGGGGCACCTACAGACTGGGTCATAATTGACCGATCAAGATCTGAACTTATTCATGATTCATGCTAACATATAGCCTTCAAATGGGGGCAAAGGATCTAACATTCCATATCGCAAAAATGAAAGGATTATAACATACCTGGGTCTATATTAGGGAATACTTCTCGATCAAGGCGAGCCTGAAATGCATGAATTCTACCCCATTGAGTTAGTACTCTACATTCTCGCCTTCTATGTTCTGGCTTACCACACTAAAAACATATATCACTACCAGCTCTACACATATCTTGGTGGCACCTACCACACTCTTCACAAAGCAGATGGCTACGAATATCACTAGCACTAATCTGGGATTTGGAGCTTGGCGCTCCCTCAGATATGATACCCCCAAACATAAGTGCGGGTACACTAGCTGAATATAGAGATGGAACTAAAAATCTCCGACCATACTGAGAACTACTACCACCTTGAGACCCTGACTGTGAGAACCATGACTACCTGCCTTAGCTCTCTAACTCACTCTCACTTTCTTTCATTTTATCTGCCTTAATTTGTTGTGCGTGTATCATTAGCCTAGAAAGATCCATATCTCTATTGATCATGGCATATATACACTCTTTCAACACATCATTTGATACCCCAATCAAAAATTTACTCATACTCGCTCTAGGATCAGTTATCAAGTCAGGATCATACTTAGCTAATTGATTAAACTTAAGACAATACTCTTTCACTGTCATGGAACCTAGCATAGGTTCATGAACTCTTCTACCTTAGATTCTCTCATCTCTTCAGGGAAACACCTATCTAGAAAGGCACTCTGAAAATGTATCCAAGTCATAGAACTAGCATTTTCCCTTCTACTCTTCTCCTACATCACTACCTAATCATGAGTAAGATCTTGCAAACTATAAGATGCTAACTCAACAATCTCCTCCTCAGAAATATGCATAATCTAGTTGATCTTCTTAACATCCTCTAGAAATAACTGTGGTTCCTTACCTACTACTGACCTACAGAATTCGGGCGGGTTTATTTTCATGAAGCGGCTAATCCTTGCTATGGTAGAATTCCGATCTTGCTGAGGTGGGACTGCAGCCTGATGGTTGCCATGAACATTTTTTACCACCTAGAAAGCTGCCCGAAACTCTGCATGTGACACACTCTCATTTTTAGTATCTACTAGCTGAGGGGTCTGATCATCAACTGCACAAACAAAATCTCTGGGAGGAGGCACTATGGGCGGGTAGCATGCCACATTTATGTACAAGAGGCTACAGGACGTTTTTAAGAGTAGTTCCTCTGAACCTATAGGGTTAAATAAAATACCATAGTGCAAATGCGTCAGTAGAGGAATGTACTGAGTAAATAGACGGGGTAGGCTAATGCAAGGGCTCATGCATGCACAATATCAAAACTGAGTAATCATGAAGATGCCACATGTGAACACATACATGAATGCACATACCATGAACATAATCATCGCAACTCTAGATACTGAAAATCGGATACCATTTTACTGCAGACTGAACTCGCTACTAACACTAAGATACTGAATCACTGACTCATCTGATACTGATAATTGAGGATCTGTATGTACTTACATCAACTACTAAATTCTAAGTTTACTACTTTCGAGTGACAGAATTAGAGATCAATTTTTCTAACCGATTATTTTTGAAGAAATTATCAATGATAAGATGTATGATCATGTTTGAATCTAACAAAAATACTTAATAGAATCTGAGATGGATATCAAGCCTCTCTGACGGGAGATCTCTAGATATGATAGTAAGCATCTGTATATGATACCAAGCCTACCTGAAGTGATAGTCTATGTATCAATGGAACTGTTTGATTTCCTCACCGAGATAGATGACTGTACTACACAGTCCTAATTTTTGAAGATCGCTACTGAAACTATAACTGTGGGAAGTAGTTACATAAGTAATATGCCCCAACCTACCATAGGTGTGGTCCAACCTGTGACCCCAGCTAGAAGGGTGTCAATACCATGCCATGGGTAAAGACCTCTCTGGTCAAGCCTCTCTGACGGGATAACCCTCGCAGGAAATAAGCCTTAGACAATATATTAGTCAAATCTCTCTAATGGTGATAGCTTCTACTGATGGTAGACTCCTATATCTTGCACTGGCTATGCAGTGTTGGAGTTCAGGGATTGCTCCTTACGACTTAGCCTCTCTGACAGGTGAGCCATCATCCCTTCCCTTGCTCGGTGCTAGCTTCTACTCCCAATTGAATGACTCTGAACTGAAATCATAAATGAGCACAACTAAATTGATTCTGATACTGATCATGTTTCTCAAAATATCTAACTGAGTTACATTGAGATTACTTATTTTTGTATTTGACGGAAAAGATATCGAATCATGGTATCTAACTGACTATGCAGATCTTGCATAGATTACTTGAATCTATTCTGAGATTAGAATTTAATCACTTGAATACTATTAGATCTGAGATAATTACAGGACTGAGGCTAGATTACTAGCAATATAGATAATACAGAGAAAACTGAGATTACTGAGCTTTCTTAAATTCTGCACTTCTCTGAGGATACAGAGTTCTATAGTTTACTAAGTTCTTAGAATCATGGATCTATTAGAGTTATTAAGAAGCTAACACGGGATCTAGATAACAACTCTATTGTCGGGCATAAATACCCCCAGGACTCTATAACATAAAACTAAACGTAATCATTCATTTATCATCATAATCATTAAAGCATCTTCCCAATCATCACAGTCGCCAAGTGGTCACTTTAAGCATCTCGAAATCATAATCATATAATAATGTGGGGAAAATATGCTACTAGATCATACTACATTCAATAAGGTTTTACCTCAGCTATTTTATACCTATATCATTCCTGACATATGTTCAGATATCACATAGCTTGGGGAAACTTCTTACTATCATGTCAAACTTACTTGGTAACAACTTGACATGCATTAAAAATTTAGCATTTATCAAAGAGCACATAATCGGGGAATTTAAATCCATCATATCTCGACTTGTTCACTAGGGTCTTTCAACAAGCACTAGACATGACTGAATTTACATCTACTTGGGGATTTCATGCTATTTCACACATTTCACTCACTAAGGAATTTTATCAAACACTGGGCATGCATGTACTAACTCACAATTTGGAGTTTCACATTCAACATACTATAACGGATCTTATTCTTCACCTAAGATCTTTATCAAACCTATGGGGAACATTCTTCACTTAATGAACCATTTCTACACCCAAAAATCATGAACATATCACAAGGTAAAACAACTTCAAGAAGGTCTATCACAAACATCACATGAATTCCACATACTAGGGTCAAAGCTCATAAATTTTGTAGGCAAACATAAATCAAAACTCAAAAACACATTAAACAACAATTTCAACTCATACTAATCATTAACAACTCACAAACAAAAAATCTTTTAGTTTCAAAAAGGGTTCTTGAGTTTCTTTGATGAAAGGTACCCAAGAATCAACATCTACATAGCTTAATCTTTGAAATTAGATGAATCGTACTACTTGAGACTCTATCCGTACTTGTAATAAGTTATTCTCGAAGCCCACACTATGAGGAATTTGATTCTTGAAGAAAGCTTGAAGATTTATGGATTTATTTTGAAAGATTAGGGTTCTTGATGAAACCCTAATTAGATAATCTTCAGAGAATTGGAAGAGAAAAATAATGAAATTAGGGTTTTGGAAGTGGGTTCTCATATTTATAGAGGCTCACAAAAGGTGGGAAATGACCAAAATACGCTTGTAAAAAAGTCTCTAAATTGCTAAAAAAATGGCTGACGACATTTGTAACAGGCCGTCACAAAATGTCATCACAAAAGGGTGGATTTTATGATTGTCTGCATAATTGTGATGGCCTTTTATGACAAGCCATCAGACATGTAATGGGCCGTAAAAAAATGTCATCACACATTTTCCAAACTGACATGCTGGGGTAAAATAGGTATAACTCTTTGCTTTGATATCAGTTTTTGAAGAAATTGGTATTATTTGGAAGATATTTCAAAGATCTTTCATTTGATATATAGTAGGCCCTCTAATTAGATATATACAAGGAGGTATGGTCGATTGAAGTTGACCTAAATTTTTGACGGTCACTAAAACTTGAACAATGGGAAAGCTTTCAACTCGTCCATGAGTTAGGGGACCTCTATGATATTAATTCATTCTCAAATAGATTCCCACATGATTCAAAGTATTTCATACTTGGGAGGATATTTATAATACATTTTGACTCGGATTTTTTCTTTACCAAATACGCTCTATGGCTTAGACAGGAAGAGGATTTTGTGGGGCATTATACTTGTTTTGATGTCTACTTCTGCTTCCCAAGTAGCATCCTCAATGGACTGATTTGGCCACATAACTTTGACCAAGGGAGCTTCTTTGTTCCTTAGTCTACAGATCTGATGATCATGAATTTCTACTGGAAGCTCTTTGTATGAAAGGCTATTCTAAATATCTGTGCTTTCTAGAGGGAATACAATAGTTGAATTATCCATACACTTCTTCAATAAGGACACATGGTACACTAGGTGAAATAATAACAAGTCTGCGGGTAGATCAAGATCATACGCTACCCTTTCCACATGACTCAATATCCTGTAGGAGCCTACAGATCGGGGACTAAGCTTCCAATTTTTGCCAAATCTCTTCAACCCCTTCATGGGTTAAACTTTAAAATAAATAATCTCATCAACCTCAAACTCAATATCTCTACTTCTTACGTCTGTATAAGATTTCTAACAACTCTGAGTTTCCTTCAATATCTCTCAAATAGACTGAAATTTCTCCATGGCCTCAAACATCATATCTATCCCAATCAAAGCAGCCTCACCCACTTTGAACCAACCAACTGGTGATCTACATCTTCGCCCATAACAATTTTCAAATTGGGCCATCTAAATACTAGAATGGTAACTGTTATTGTAGGATACTCGATCAGCCGCAAGTGGTCATTCCAACTGCCATTGAAATCAAGAACATATTCCCTAAACATATCCTCTGAGGTTTGAATAGAACTCTCTTCCTGACCATCTTCTTACAGGTGAAAAGTTAAACTGAGATGAACTTGGGGACTAAGACCCTTATGAAAGGCTTTCTAAAATTGAGTACCCCTATCTGTAATTATGGACAAAGGAACTTCGTGCAATCTAACCAACTCTCTAATATACAGCTGAGCATAATCTTTAGCTATGTAAGACATATGAACTGGCAAAAAATGGGCTGATTTGGTCAATCAGTCTACAATAATCCAAATTGAATCATGCTAATGACGTGAATGGGGTAATCCTGTCACAAAGTCCATGTTCACCTCATCCCTCTTCAAAGTGGGAATACTAAAATCCTGCAATGTGCCACTAGGTCTTTGGTGCTCTACCTTAACCTATTGACAAGTTACACACGTGCCAACAAATTCAGTGATATCTTTCTTCATACTACTCCACTATTAGACATCCTTAAAATTACGGTACATTTTGGTAGATCCTAGGTGAATGGAGTAACGCGCACCATGCGCTTTTGCCATAATCCGCTGCCTCAAATCATCATTACATGGTACACACAATCTATTCTGGTATCTCAACAGACCATATATCCTTGGGAGAAAACCTCTATCATTTGTTCTTTAACTAAACCCTTAGTTTGACCAAACTAGAGTCTTTATCCTGCTTCTCTTTCATTGCAGTAACTAGAGAAGATCTTGAACTACACTGTACCCAAACACTCCCTTCAATTGAGTCAACAAATCTCACACCCAATCTTGATAACTAATGAACTTCCCAAACTAGCTCTGTTTTATCATTCTCCATATGAGCAACATAACCTATAGACAATCTACTAAGGGCGTCTGCCACTGCCTTAGCCTTGCCTAGATGATATGACACACTCATGTGATAATCCTTCAATAATTCAAACCACCTTCTCTGACCAAGATTTAACTCCCTCTGAGTGAATACATAGTGAAAGCTTTTGTGATTCATAAACACATAAACATATACCCCATAAAGATAGTGCCTCCATATCTTCAAGGCAAACATAACAATAGCTAAATCAAGGTCATGGGTAGGGTAGTTCTTTTCATGAGGCTTAAGTTGTGTAGATTCATAGGCTATAACCTTACAACTTTACATCAAAAAACAACTCAGACCAATTCTAAAAGCATCATAATAGACATTGAATCTGTTTGTACCATCAGGTAGCGCTAAAACTAAGGCTGAAGTGTGTTGAGTCTTCAACTCCAAAAAGCTCTTCTCACAAGATTCTAATCACCAAAAATTAACTTTGTTCTGAGTTAATATAGACATGGCGGATGCAATAGACAAGAAAATCGTAACAAAACATTTGTATTATCCAGCTAAACCTAAGAAACTTGTAATGTCTTATGGAGAGATAGAGATTGGTCTAGACCAGTTTCTTACTACTTTTGTATTTTTGGGATCAACTCTAATGCCCTCACTAAAAAAAATATGACCAAGAAAAGCTACTGAACTTAGCCAAAATTCTTATTTGCTAAATTTGGCAGACAACTTGTAATCCTGAAGAGTTTGTGACACATTCCAAAGATGATCTGTGTGATCATCCTTACTGCAAGAATAGACAAGAATATCATCAGCAAAAAATCTGACAAATATGTTCAAATACTGTTTGAACACTGTTTATCAAGTCCATAAAGATTACTGGGGCATTTGTTAGCCCGAAGGACATGACTAGAAACTAGAAATAACCAAAGTGGGTTCTAAAAGTTGTGTTGGGAATATCATATTCCCTTACTCTAAGTTGATAATAGCCGGATCTAAGGTTTATTTTTGAGAAGTAACTTGCACCTTGGACGATATTTGTTTTTGATTGGGACTTTATTAGCTTGCAATAGTCAATGCACATTCATAATGAACCATCTTTAATCCATACGAATAGGATGGGAGTGCCCTCTGGAGAGACACTAGGCCTTATGGAATCTTTTTATAAGAGTTTTTTAAGCTTCTCTTATAACTCATTAAGCTCGGCTAGAGCTCTACAATATAGAGAAATAGAGATAGGCTGAGTATCTGGGAGAAAGTCAATAATAAATTCTATTTACCTATCGGGAGGTACCCCTAGAAAATCTTAGGGAAAAACTTTAGGAAACTCCTTGACTACACCGACTAACTGAACTGTTGGAGTCATAGAATTAGTGTCTTTAACTCAAACTAGATTATAGATACACCCTTTCGATATCAACTTTCTGGCTCTAAGATAGGATAAAAAATAACTTTTAGGAGACACTGAACTACCTTCCCACTCAAAGATTGGCTCATCTGGAAGCTGAAACTTCGCTACTCAGGTGCAATAATCTTTGGATGCATAATAGGAATAGAGACAATCCATATAAAGAATAAGGTCAAAGTCAACCATATCTAGCTCTATTAAGTCTTCTAGCATGATATTATAAAGGATAGTAATAGGATACTTTCTATAGATCTGTTTGGCAATAATTCGCTCACCTTCTATGGTAGAACTAAGAAAGTCTCAAAAAACTTTTCAGGACCTACTTCAAAATTTACTACAACTAGTGGGGTCACATAAGAGAAACTCGACCCGAGGTCTAACAACACATAAACATCAATATAAAAGACATGAATCATACGAATAAGAACATCTGGAAAATCCTTCTTCTCCTAGAGAGATGGAAAAGCATAAAACTAATTCTAGTGTTGACCGCTATCAGTGATAGAGGATATGCCCTAAGGAAGGATCGATCGACCTAGAGGAGTAGGTGTACTAGTAGCCTAATTCTGGGGATGAACAACCCTATTTTCCTGATTAGCATACGAGCACTCTTTGATTCCACGACCTAACTATCCACAACCAAAAAAATCTTTCTGTCCCAACAAATACTCACAAGAATGATTCTTACCACACATAGCAGATAGAGGATAATAGGGTTTTCCCCTCATAATATTCTAAGATTTGGACATAGAAGTCTTACCTCGCTGCTCTTGCCTAGCTCTAGGGGCAGGAGCACTGGTCGAAAATGGCACTGGCATAGTCGAGCTACTCTAAAACTGTAAATAATTTCCCCCTAAAAACTTTTTATGGCCATAATCAAACTGCCTAGTTCTAGCCTTCTTATTTCGTCATTCTCTCTCCTTCAACTTTTCTGCCTTAATCTTTTGAGCATAAATCATCAACCTAGTAAGATTTATATCCTTAATAAGCATGGCAGTCCTACACTCTTTGACTACCAAACAAAATACTCTAGTAATTAACTTACTCATACTTGCCCTAGGGTCAACTATCGTATCCAATAAATACTTATACTACTGATTGAACTTGACGAAGTACGCCTTCACTATTAATTATCCCTGCCTTAAGTTCACAAACTTCTATACCTTAGCTTCTTTCATTTCACGTGGAAATAAACTATCTAGAAATGCATCCTAAAACACCTACCAATTTATAGGAGTTGCATTCTCACCTCTACCATTCTTTCACATAACCACCCAATCGTACGCTATATCTTTCAATCTATAGGATACCAACTCTACACTCTCCCCCTCTAAAACATGCATAATTTTGGTGATCTTTTTCACCTCATTTAAATAAAGTTGTGGGTCCTCACCTTCTTTTATAAAAAAACTCAAGTGGATTCATTCTTGTAAAGTCATGAATTATGTCTGCTGCTATCATTTCTGCAGACGTTAGCTAGACGAGGAGGCATATCCAACTGCCACATATGAGCACAAGACAAAAGAAGATAGATATACTATAAGCATAATATATCATAAAAGAAAGAGATGATTTCCTAAAAAAATATATCGTATCCTCTTGCTCATAAATACAGGTACGCTTCATACCCATGATGAAGACTCTCTATAACGCAGTATGTCTGACTCTCTAAGATTCTTATAAACCTTAGGCTATGACACCAAGTTTGTAACTACCCAAAAATAGATCTCGATATATCACACGATGCTCAATACTACAAGTAGACTTAAGCGAACCCTAGTTAGCCTTCTGCTAATTCTGTACCCCTATAATAGCGAAAGTATAGATATACAATCAAAGCTAAAATATAGAATTCTATCTGATCTAAGCTAAAATTACCTTAGCATAATATCTAAAAATGTTAGACATTAATGTTTGGACTGATCAACACTAGAAATTTGAATCATAACTAGCATTCTGACAAGCCTTTACTACTAAAAACTAAGAGAGCCACTGGGATAAACCCCCAACTGACTCAAACTATCTGAAAATACTAACTCATCTTCTCTATTAATCTTAAAAATTAAATGAATAGGTCTTTAAAATGTGTGGACTCATCAACTATCATGATATAGATGGTGATGCCTGAAAGAACTCATGCTACTAAAACTGAGAACTTGAACCAACATTATGAGACAATATAGCACATAGACGTATATATGGATTGTTACTTTTGGATTGTACTGAGTATATGGGGATGAATGCACAAGTAAAATAATATCTCAATATTATCGTAAATTAATAAAGAATGCATGCTAAGTGTAGATGACTCACATAAGCTTGAATAACTGAAAGCTGAAATCATAATCATGAATATTAAACATGTTTTACAAATCTAGTGAGTCATAACACTTTATTCTAAAAGTTGTATTATGTTGTCTAAGTTTACAAAGGACTCATTATTATATTTGTAATCTAAAATCTGAAATCTCATAGCTAATATCTTTTGTGAAATAATATTTGAATATAGTAGCGAGCCTTTATACTTAGTCTCTAAAAACTTTTCCTTTCCCATAATGGTTTGTTTTAGTTCCTCTATAGTAGAAAATCTATCAAAATTAGTACTATCTTCTTGCTTTCTGAATTAATTTTGAAAAACTCCATTACTACCTCTACCATATCAATCTATTGCTTAGCCATTCTCTTTCTGCATTATAAACTTTGTTAACCCTTAACCTACTTCTCTTTCCTTTCATAATTGTGAGAAAGAATTTAGTATTTCTCTCCCTAGCCTTGAACTACTCCATTCCTGGCTTTCGTTTCCAAGATTCTTCATCCTTATGGATTTATTTTTTTAGATCTTCTTAAGCTTTATACAGTTTTTCCCTATTAGACACAGATAAATCCACTTTAAATTTTATCTCCTATACTTTTTAAATTTCCTCAAGTATTGCTATCTCTAAGAAAATATTCCTAAATATTTTTTTTACTCCACTAATTAACAACTTTCATAAGCCTTTTGAAATTCTAGTGAAATAAGTTAAAAGGATTACCTTTAAAGTCTGCCTTTTAGTGATACCTTACACCTTCCTTAAATGAATTCTCTTTTAGCCAATAACTATGAATCTGAAAGGCCTTATCACTTCCTCGTTGATAGATCTAAAAGTAAGCAGAAGTGGTAAGTTATTTTAGACACTCCTTATTAAATTCTCTACTTTCATCACTAGAAAATTATTATGTATCAAATCAATACAAAGAATTCTATCTTAGATTTTTAGTTTTAATCCTTATGTGTTCTTCTATTCCACTATGTATATTTTTGTTCTTTGAATCCTTTCACTTCCAAATTAAACACACTAATACAATGAGTGAAATATCTCATTTCTACATCTCTAACTAGTAGTCCCCTAGATTTTTTTCCAATATAGTTGAAATTGGAATCTCCTCCCACTAGACAAGGTAGCTGCATTGATTCTTCCAAATTATAAAGAGATTACCATAATAGAATCATTTATATATAAATGAATTAATCATAAGTTACTATTACCTTAATCCTTTGTCCTTAACTCTGCAACTTTATAGTAATTTATTGTTCTTCATCAACTAAAACTGTTGTAATACCTCATACTTTTCCTAGCTTGAAATATTTCTCAAGAATGTTAGAATCTTTCTTTGAACGTAGTAACCATATTCTTATCACCAAACACCACTTCAAAATCTAATAAATCATTATAAACGTAGTATTTCAATAATTACGGAATATAAAAGAATAACTTACGTGATGATGCATCAAGAAGATGAGCTTGCAAGATTAGATGAGAAAAAAAAAACTTGGAGAGAATATGAGAGCTTGGGCAGCGCCTAGGTTGAGCAAACAATGGCATTGTGTTCTAAGGTTGAGGATCTATTTAAAGAATTATACATGGGTCGGTTTTGATCAATTTCTAATCAGGTTAGGAGGTAAAAAAGTATAAGTAGGCGGCGCCTTTTGCTTTGTCTATGCTAGCATAGGCGGCGTCTATGGTATTTCCTAGATTGTCATAGGCGGCGCCTTGCCTATTGCCTAGATTGGCATAGCCGGCGCCTTGCCTATTGCCTATGTGAGGCAGTGAGCATAGGCAATGGCATAGGCGGCGCCTATGGTATTGCCTAGATTGGCATAGGTAATGCCTTGTCCATTGCCTAGATTGGAATAGGCAATGCCTTGTCCATTGCCTATGTGAGGCAGTGAGCATAGGCAATGCCTTGTCCGTTGCCTAGATTGTCATAGGCAATGCCTAGTTGATAGCCTTTGCTCCATTATTCCTAACTTACTACCTTTATCATGGCTCACAATTAAATTAAAATTTGGGACTAATCTCCTCCTTTATACGTATTGCACCTACACTTAATAAAAAACAACAAAAATGATTAGAAGGATGGGTTGCCTCCCACCAAGCGCATTAGTTTTGGTCGCAGCTCGAATCTTCTTTTTTAACTTTTCTTTAACAAAAACAAAATCCTAGTAAAACAAAATGATTAAAAATGATGGGTTGCCTCCCATGTAGCGCTTGATTTATTGTCGCGACACCACATAGTTATCTCGAACTCAAACTTTATCGATATATATGGTGGCTATGCATTTTATCGATTCAGGTGGACCGATATATGGCTTTACTCTTTGGCCATTCACCTTAAAGACAACACAATCATTGTTTTCTAACTCCACTACTCCAAATGAGTAGACTTGGCTAATTCTGAATGGACCAGACCATTTAGACTTCAACTTACCTGGAAATAGCTTCAGTCTAGAGTTGAAAAGAAGTACCAAATCACTTTTCTAAAAGTTTCGTTGGATAATCCTCCAATCAAGGTAATTTTTTATCCTTTGCTTGTAGAGATCTGCTCTTTCATACGCATGTAGACGGAATTTATCCATCTCATTCAGCTGTTCCAAACTCAGATTAGTAGTATCATCCTAATTCAAGTTAAGCTGTTTCAGTGCCTACAGTGCTTTATGTTCTAGCTCAATTGGCAAGTGACAAGCCTTCCCATAAACTAGTTGATATGGTGACATGCCAATTGGAGTCTTAAACGCAGTCCTATATTGTCATAAAGCATCGTCCAGCTTTCTGTACCAATCTTTCCTACTGGCATTCACAGTCTTAACAAGTATCAGCTTGATCTCCCGATTAGAAACCTCTACCTGTCCACTAGTTTATGGGTGATAAGGTGTAGCTACCTTATGTTGCTTAACCCCATATTTCACCAATACGGCTCTGAATAGCTTGTTGTAAAAGTGTGATCCTCCATCTCTTATGATAGTACGTGGTACCCCAAAACGAGAGAAGATATTTCTCTTTAAGAATTCTACAACACGCTTACCTTCATTATTAGCTAGCACGACTGCTTCAACCAATTTGGATACATAGTCCGTAACAACTAGGATATATTTCATTCCAAACAAACTCATAAATGGACCCATCAAATCAATGCCCCAGACATCAAATAACTCTACCTCAAGTATTTTAGACATGGGCATCTCATGGTGCTTTGAGATAGCGCCTTTCCTCTGACATTAATCTGATCTTCTCACAAAATTGTAGGCATCCTTGAATAATGCAGGCCAATAATAGCCACTTTGCATTACCTTCCTGAACGTCCGATCACCTGTATGGTGACCCCTAACTTGGGCAGCATGACTTGCTTCCAGTATGCTACGCACCTCCACATCTGATATACATTGCCTAATCATACCATCGGCACATCATCAAAAAAGATACATCTCATCCCAGAAATAGTGTTTCACATCATGCATGAACTTTTTCATTTGATGAAAGGAGAGATGCTCAGGAATCACTTTACTAACCACGTAGTTTGCAAAGTCTGCATACCACGGTAAGTCTTCCACCATAGTGGCTAGGATCTCTTCATCGGAAAATGCATTATCAATATCAAGGTCTGGTTGCACTATTTACTCACTCTTAAGTCTAGATAGATGATCAGCTACTGGGTTCTCGCAACCTTTTCTATCCTTTACCTCGAAATCAAATTTTTGCAGAAATAACACCCATCTAATTAGCCTTGGCTTAGCATCTTTCTTTGCCATTAGATATCTTAGAGCCGCATGATCTGTATAAACCACTACTTTGGTTCCCAACAAGTAATAACGGAACTTTTTGAAGGCATAATCAACTGCTAAAAGCTTTTGTTCAGTGATGGTATAGTTCTTTTGTTCTCTATTCAAGTCCTTGCTCGCATAGTAGATTGCATGAAATAGCCTTTCTCTTTTCTGACCAAGTATAGCACCCAAGGCTACCTCGCTTGCATTACACATAACTTCAAAAGGTAGAGACCAATCGGGTGCTACAATAATAGGAGCTTCAACTACCTTTACGTTGAGGCATTCAAATGCCTTCAAGTAATCTTCACCAAAGTCAAATTTTGACTCCTTCTCCAAAAGTTTGGATAATGGGCTAGCAATCTTTGAGAAGTCTTTAATAAACCTTCAATAAAAACCTGCATGACCGAGAAAACTACGAACCCCCTTTACCAAAATTGGAGGTGGAAGCTTCTTGATAACATCAATCATGGCTCGATCAACCTCAATTCCCCTTTCAGAGACTTTATGCCCTAGTACAATACCTTCCTTAACCATAAAGTGACACTTCTTGCAATTTTGCACCAGGTTGAATTCAACACATCTCTGCAGAGCCATACTCAGATTTGCCAAGAATGATTCAAAGGACTCACCTACAACTAAAAAGTCATCCATAAATACCTCCAAGGTGTCTTCAACCATATTAGAGAAAATGGACATTATACAACGCTGAAAAGTGGCAGGTGTATTACATTGCCCAAAGCCCATTCATTTGAAGGCAAACGTACCATACGGACATGTAAAAGTAGTCTTCTCCTGATCTTCAGGAGCAATGTAAATATGATTATATCCTAAATAACCATATAAGAAACAAAACCATCCCTTCCCTGCCAATCGATGAAGCATTTAATCCATGAATAGCATTGGGAAGTGATCCTTTAGCATCCATGAATTCAGTTTCTGGTAGTCCATGCACACTCTCCACCTTGTGACCGGTCTGAGTGGAATTAGCTCAATCTTTTTGTTTGCGACTACTGTCATGCTCCCCTTTTTTGGGTACATATTGCACCGGACTTACCCATTTACTGTCTGAGATTGGGTACACCACCCCTGCATCTAACCACTTAATAATTTCTTTCTTCACCACCTTTTACATAGGTGGATTCAAATGATGTTGATGCTCAATTATAGGCACTCAGACTTTCTCAAGATGAATCTTGTCCATACATATCCTAGAAAGGATACCAATTATATCAGAAATAGTCCAACCAATGGCTCTCTTGTACCTCTTCAGAATAGAGATGAGAGTCGTTACTTGCTGCTCACCTAAATCAGCCACAACAATAATCAAAAGTGTATTTCCACTTCCTAAGAATGTATACTTTAGATGATTGGGGAGCTCTTTCAATTTTAGCACTGGTGGCTCTTCAATGGATGGTTTCGCTGGTGGTGAAGGTCGATTCTTAAGATCAAGGTCCAGCTTCTTAGGAGCAATAGAATATGACACCATTCCTGTTAGAGCACATATGGTTTCTTCATATTCTTCAACATCCTCACTCTCAAAGTTCAAAAGTACAGCAGCCAATGGCTCAACAGTAAACTGCTTCTCTATAGATACTTCTTTCTCATCCTCATAATAAACATCAGCTACAGATAACACATTCATTTCATTGGGCTGCTTCATTGCTTTGCATACATCAAAATGGACCACTTCGTCATTCAACCAAAATAAAAGCTCATTGGCTTGTAAATCAATAAGCATACTTCCTGTTGTAAGGAAAGGACGACCCAAGATTATGGGAACTTCAGAAGCCACCACACAATCTAAAATAACAAAGTCTGTAGGAAAAATGAAGGTAGAAACCTTCACCAGTACATCATATAAGATACCAACAAGTCGTTTAACCGACCTATCTGTCATCGCCCAACCCTAACTGTCTGTCAATGGATAGCGGCATCAAATTGATGCTATCCTACAAATCGCACAACACTTTAGCAAAATCTAATGATCCAACCGTGCAGAGAATAGTGAAACCACCAGGATCTACCTTCTTCTGTACAAAAGATCTCATGGCAATTGCACTGCAATGATGAACATTATCTACCCGTTCATAGCTTGCTGCCTGCTTCTTTGTCAAAACGTCCTTCATGAATTTGGAGTACCCCGGCATTTGCTCCAGTGCCTCCACCAAAGTCACATTAATAGTCAGCTGCTTCAACATAGTCATAAATTTGCTGAACCTGGTGTCATCATCCTTCTTCTTTAATCTTTGAGGAAAAGGTGGTGGTAGATTTGGAATAGTTTTCTCCACCACTTCCTTTTTATTTTGCTTCCCATTATTGATCGTTTCGGACTGCTGACATGTAGGTGTAGTATCAAGAAAGTTCTCATTCTGATTTTCAGCTTCTACAGAATCATCACAATTTGCTTCAATAACATTCTCTTCTATATTATCAACCCCCGGCTTGCCTTTGGATGGATTTTCCAACACTTTACCACTCTTGGTAGTAATAGCCATACATGATCCATCATTTCTTAGATTTTCCACAGTGTCACTAGGTAAAGTGCCAGCCTTTCTTTGACTGAATGTTGCTGAAAGTTGACTGAGTTGTTGTTCCAGCTATTTTATTGCAGTGGAATGTGAGTCAACCAATTGATTTATTGAGGACAAATCATTATTTACCTCAGTTACTACCGTGTTGGTTGCCTATACTCCTTTTAACAGCTTAGCTATCATATCTTCCATGGATATTTTCCCAGATCCGAATGTCGCAGCCTCATGATTTCTAGGAAGAACATACAAATAACTCCTGTGAGTCTTATTCTTCCAACTCCCTTGATCGCGGTCCTTGTATCCAAATTTATCATAATAGTTCCAAACTTGGTTTCCTTGGTCATTTCCTCGGAAACCCCCTGATTATTCAAGTAATTTGCTGCATCCTCAGAATCGGAGTCATCTCTTCCTTGTGATACAACATCCTTGACTTTTTTGGTCTTCCCTGATAATAAATGCTTGGTAAGAAGGTCTATATGTGTTTTCATGTGAGCCATATCCTGGTCACATTCCTCTTCTCTTCGTCTCTGTTCTGTAGTCATGCCAATAGATACAATAGATCTTGCTACCTCAGAATCCCTGGTATACCAAGCTCTACTCTGCTTTGTCATATAATCCAGCATATCACTTGCCTTAATAAAAGTAAGGTCCATGAATGACCCACCTGCAGCATTATCAACCACTGGATTAGTGACCGAGTTCAAAGCCCTATATAATATATCCATCAAGTGGATATTGGTCATCTAATGATTTGGGCACCGCATAAGCTTCTTTTTGAACCTCTCCCATGTTTCGTGGAGAGCTTCAGTTGGAAGCTGTCGAAAATTGCTGATCTCATCTCTTAATTATGCTCTCTTGGATGACAGAAAGAATCTCTCTAGGAAAACGGCTTTCAATTGCCTCTAATTAGTAATAGAGTCAGGAGTTATCCCGTTCAACCATAGAGTTTCCTCTCCAAATAGAGACAATGAAAATAAGCGCAGCCGAATTGCATTCTTTCCAACTCCTAGATTGTCAAACGACTTGCATGTTGATATAAAATTAATCAAATACATATTCGGATCATCGCCTGTAAGTCCACCAAATAACCCCTTGAGTTGCAATAGCTGAATCATAGTGCTAGTGATATTGAACTTGGATCCGGGTGCCAAGGGCAGAGGAATAATATCCCCTATGGCACTAGCCCCATCCAGATCGCCATCACTATCATCAAAAGGAGCCTACATAGCTCAACATTCATGTCTCATTCTAGCTTGATGATCTCTCTTGTTCATAGGTGCCACCACCTCATATGTACGCCTTGGATTTAGTAACTCATCGTCACCTAGGTCCTTATCATCAAAGTTTGTTGCTCAACCTGGGTTATCAATATTCTGTTGATACACCTGAGCAGCTACCAATGTAGCTAACCTAGCCTGCTCCTGTTGAGCAACCCTTCTTTCAATGTCTCATTGTGCATCCATTCTACTAATAAGATGTGGTTCAGGATTTATAGGTAATAATGGTTGACCAGAACTTCCTGTATTTGGCATGCACTCTACCAAACCTGAACAAAACAAAAACAACAAACAAAAAGTAAAATTCAAGAATTATTAACCAAAGGGTCTATTAACTCTCACAAACTTAGTTGACAATCGTATTCCCCAGCAATGGCGCCAAAATTTGATACGCGCTAATTAGAACTCTCGCGAGAAAGTGTAAGCAGTCGCTGTCAAATATAGAACCCAACTAGGCTAGGTGTTGAATCCCACAGGGAATACTCTGGTCACTAAGTGTTGCAATTATTAGTAGACTGTTGGTTGAAAATTCCAAGAAAAAGGGTGGTTTGTTTTAGGCGTGAACTATTATTATCAAAGTAACGATGGAGTCTTATGTGTAGTAAGATTTAATCACAGAGAATGATAAGTTAGTGTTATGTCCACCTTGTAGTTTCTACTTCTCTATTAACTATGAGTAATGCGGAATCTAGACATACATGCACTTATAGAGATTCGTATTCTAATTCTAAATCCAAGTATTTTTCAACCTTCAAGGATTATTTCACCTTATCTTTCTCGAACCTAAAGTGTGTAACAATTGGTACGAATTCTTCAAGACTGTTAATCCTGCTAAGGCATTAACGTGTAAATAGAGGTTGAAAACCCTATTTTCTTGTCACACTCTCTTTTCCAAACATGTAACTTTTCTATCGAACAAGTTAATGTTAAACTGGCACATTCCCTATGTTTGCAACAATGAGAATTCAATCAAAACAAAGAGAGTAATGATATAAGTAGCATGACACATCATAAATTCACAAACTCATAGCAATGGATAGTATATTACAAGGTTTCCATAACCCAAACAGATAAGTTTAGCTACTCATGAATACAACGGAAATCACAATAGACATAATCATCATACCACAACTTAGACTAATCTTAGCGATGGGGATGATTTGGCATCAATAAGGGAGAACATCGTTCTCTCTCTCCGTTGCTCAAGCTTTTGTCGTTTTTCTCTGTTCCAAAAATATTACAGAATCTGAAAACTGAATAATGAATAATAAAGCTAAAAAATTCAGCAATAAGGTTTTTAATAATATCCTTGTCCACTAAGTTGCTACTGTATCCCTAGTATTTAAAAATACTGGGTTTTCCCGGGAAAAAGTTCCCATGCATCACTTTCAGTCCAAAAGCTGCCTTCCCTCTAATGTGAAGTTTTCCTTTGCTTCCCACGGGTCCACAAATTGCTGAATTCTTCATCATTAGTACCTGAAAAACATACTAATCACATAGGTCAGCTCACTTAAAGGAAAATGGACTAAAAGTGCAAGAATTATATATTTTATCCTCAAAACTTATCTAAAACATGGGTAAATTATGATTTTTAGACGTATAAATATGCCCAATATCAAATACCCCCACTTATGTTGCACTAAAATTCTCTCATAGGGGTATGACAAACCCTCACGAGTTGAATCCTTCAATACGAGTGGTACCATCTACTTTTATCCTTGCCTCAACCTTTAGATCAAACAATATCCAACATATGACTTATCCAACCAAGTAGTATCCAAACCATATGATCTGTAACCTTTATTTGTATCCCCGGAAGAGTTAAACCCAAGGAAAATTTAGATACTATCTATTATACGAGTCCTGGGTATGACTCATACCCTGGCTTATGGCTTATGGTGATCCACCCGTACTCAGATCTAACCTAAGAAACCAAGTCTAAGATTAAGTTAAGGACCAAATGATTTGTACCCACAAATAGGGCTCGTACCCCTAATCATATCCATTCTAGTAACCAAAATCCATTCCACCAATCAACACTAGTCAGCATACAATTAGACCATACCAACTGTACCCTAAAATACAGCTTATACGCCTGAGTCGTATTGCGTCCAAAGACTAGAATTTTAGGAAATTTTCAAAGGCCTTTAAACTAGGGTTTTTTAGATACCTGTCATTACTAGGCCCTATTTTGAGTTGTGAAAAGTTTAGTATCCAAAAATTATTCAAGGTTACTTGGTGTCCACAAACATTTGTTGAGTAAAGTACCTTTTATGGGTGTGTGGTGTGCCACATTTATAAAGGGGTGTCCATAAGGCATTTAGGAATGTCTTTCTTTCTTGTATGCTATTTCGGGCTATAGAGTCTAGTAACTATGGAGCTTTTCTAACTCCTGAATTACTCATTTTTTAGATCATGCCTCGTTGAAGATCTAATGATTATAGAAACTCTACTCGAAACTCTATCCCACCTAAGGAAAATATAGAAGGAACTCGACTTATTTATGGAGTACAAACCCTGTCTAGGGTCCCTACTAGTCTACTTCAGGATTCCTGGGATAGTGATACTTATTCTTAGTTACCTCAGGGAGATATCTCTAATACAGAGTTCTATTAATCAATTTATATTCTTGCTCAACTAGTAGCCTCACAATCTTATCGGTCTGATCATATTGATCCTACTGTTCGTTCATCTGAGTCATTCAGGTTAGATAGCTTATGAGGTTGAATACCCCAACCTTTATAGGCTCTAAGGTTGATAAGGATCCTCAGATGTTTAGTAATAAGATGGAGAAAATTTTTAGGGTTATGCATGATACTGATTTTGAGGGTATGAAATCTATTGCCTATCACCTAAAAGATGTGGCTTACTAGTGGTATAAGGAGTGCCAAGAGATGAGGGGTGATGATGTTGAACCTACAGTATGGGATATGTTTTAAGGTACTTTTATAGGTCACTTCTTTTCTAATAAATAGAGGAAGACTAAGGCCGAAGAGTTTGTGAACTTAAAGCAGGGTAAGATGGGGGTTAAGGAGTATACTTTGAAGTTCTGACAGTTATCTGGTTATGCTTTGGAGTTGGTGTCTAACATGATATCCAGAATGAGGAAGTTTTTTATCCACGGGATTTAGTATTGGAGTGTAAGGCTGCAATATTAAATAATGATATGGACATATCCAGGTTGGTAATTTATATATAGTAGGTAGAAGATTAGAAAAAGAAGTAGGTATAGATAGGATAGCGATGGAATAAGAATTTTACCTATTTAAAGTAGAGTGCAAATCAGTAAAAAAGTAGGAGAGATAGTAGAGAATGGACTAAGAAGAAAAATCAGGGAAGTTCTTATTCAATAACTTGTGCTCTTTATTCTAGGCCTTAAGGTGATCGTTATTTTCAAGATAGTAGTAGTCCTAAGGCACAGGGTGCCCAGTCTCAAGTTAGTGGAGCTCCGTCAGCCCCACCTCACCCTCTATATCAATTTTATGGGTAGTTTGACTATGGCTATTAGGAGAAGGGAAAGAACTTGTGATTAAATAATGGTCAACCTGGTCATCTGCAATGGAATTATCCTATAGGAAGATTTTTCACTAGTGTTAATAAGGTCCCGATTGCCACCTATTCAACACGTATATCCAAGGGTTCCACCTTAAGTATCGATAGTGGTCGAAATCATCTCTATGCACTTACTACTTATCAGGAATTTGAGGTATCTATAGATGTTATTACTAGTATGTTACTGCTCTTCTCTCGTGATGTTCACTATTTTCTTGATCTAAGTTCTACCTTATATTTTGTGACACTTTATATGGCTGTGTATGTTGGTTTTGGTCCTAAAAATATTTATGACCCCTTTCTTATTTCTACTCCCATGGGTAATTCTATTATTTTTAGATAAATCTATAAGGGTTATGTGGTGTCCATCTTTTATAGGGAGACATTGGTGAATTTTATAGAACATGATATTGTGGACTTTGATGTTAGAACATGATATGGTGGATTTTGATGCAATCTTAGGGATCAATTGGCTTTATTCTTGTTGTACTTCTCTGGATTGTAAGACTTAAGAGGTTAGTTTTCATTTTCGTAATGAACTGGTGATTTAATGTGAGGGGAGTTCCTTAAGACCCAAAAGGAAGTTTATTTCTTATCTTAGAGCATAGAAAATGATATCTAAAGGGTGTCGGTGTCATCTAGTTTAGGTTAAGGATTCTAACTCTGAGAATCCTTCATTGTAATTTTTCCAGGTGGTCAATGAATTTCCTAAAGTTTTTTCTGATGATCTTCCTAGAATCCCTCCTGATAGGGAGATAGAGTTTGGGATTGATCTTCTACTGGATACCCATCCTAATTCCATCCCTACTTATAGGATTGCTTTGGCTGAACAAAAGAAGCAGTCAAAGGATCTTTTTGATAAGGGTTTCATCCGTCCTAGTATTTCTCCATGGGGTGCTCTTGTACTTTCATGCAAAAGAAACATAGGTCTCTGAAATAACCCAAATTAGGGCCTTGTTATGTTTGGTATCTCAAGTCCAACAAGGATCGGAGATTACCCCACTACCTAATCCAACCAACCAACATATACCCTGAGTCGGGTGAGTTCTGACTATATAACAAAATAGAGTAATCTACAACCAAAAGACTTTGGGAAAGTTCCATGACAATGACCAACCCAAATCATTCAAACCATCTAATACCAAAATAAAAACAATAACATAACCAAATTGATATCCATTTCAAAACATACCCAAGTCCACAGTTTGTCCGTATAAAGCCTCTAAGACAAAACAAGAAAATTCGGTCAGGACATGGCCCGCCCTAACCATGTCCCAAAAACCAATATCCAAGTCTAAACTAATAAAGACATAATAAAACTCAAAGCAAGAAATGGAACTTTCCAAAGTATGGAAGCTTACCACTTCAAGTCAACTCAAGTGGTCCTCGAATCCAAGTCTTTGAGTAGGAAGGGTAATAGTATGACAAGTCCCTACATCGTGTGGGGATAAAACTTCAAAGAAGGTTAGCATTTATAAATCTAGCATGTATCTAAAGGATAACAATAATATAATGCCTACATTTCAAAACCAATCATCCAATGCACATAACTAATGCAATAAATATATATACATATATGCCATGTTGGGATAGGTTACAAGATTAGAATGATCTTTGAAAACATAAATTTGGGTTATGTAGCATAAACTTCATATATCAATTCACCCACGGGTTAAATGGGACCATCTCTCCCCTATATGGAAGGGCCCCAGTGAATGTAGACGTACAAATAAGAGAATATTCATAATCGTATATGCCTACATAGGAGACTCCAACCTCCTGGAATAATCAAGGTGACTTAAGCACCAATACATGTAATATGGGAGACTCAAACCACCAATTCATATATTTATTTGGGGGACTCAAACCACTCGGTTACAAAGACATCTGCACCGCCTAGCACAGTTTCCAGTGTTAGTCCTTCGGACTTCCACTTTCATAGCCTGTCTGCATATCCCTCTTTAAAGCCTAATTAAAACCATCGTTTCACAAGCACAACCATTAATCCAATTACTTACCAAAGGAACTTCGTTCGTATTGTCATACCAACACAACTAGCAAGTGTACCACATGCTATTATAATTATCAATCAACCAATCATTCATTTGACTTTGGGACTCGAACCCATTGTCTAACAAAGATACTAATTCACTTCAAAGTTTAGGGACTATAAACCATTGTCTACTAAATATATAAGTCAATTTAATGTTTAGGGACTCAAACCCTTTTATCTAATTAAACTGTAATACCTCGTACTTCTACTTAGCTTAAATTCATCTTGAATATGTCAAATACATGCTTTCAAGATGAATACTCTTTTATATATGTGGAATTTTCAATATTTTCACTCTTTTTTGTGTGTGAAATTGAATAAGCTTTCCATCAATAACTAATTTTCCTAAATTCAATAACCGGGTAAGAAGTTATGGCGATTTAAATTTCAGTCGTAAAACACTGTCATTTCAGCCAGTGGTACGTCGCGCCATATGCCAAAATGACATTTTCCAGTTTCCAGTAAGACTCTGTGATTACACTGCATCATGGAGGTCTCCCAAATTCGAATTGTCCTTTTTCTATTAAATCTCTATGATAGCTCTGCATTGCAGCATCTTCCAACTTCCCAGTAGTCCAATTCCAGTAACACGACGCGATAGCGCCGCGTCGTGCTAGTTGCCCATTTTGGAAAATTTTGACGAACATTAAAAGCTTTGTATAGAGATAAAATTGTCTTTTCCCAAATTCTTAACATGTCTAGGTATGGTATTTAATCCCTAAAAATGTTTTGAATCATTTTACTCACTTTTTCCCCAACATCAAGAATATTCTCTCTCAAGAAAACAAAACCTTAGCCCTTGGGAATCGATGTTGATCTCAAGAAATACATCCAAGAACTCCAATTCCCTTCAAGATTTCCTTTCTTAGGTAAGCATAGTGTTCATTCATGAATTCCTTTCATCCATGAAGCCCAACAATCAAGCTTTAAACTATCAATTATGATATTCATGTTATGTGATGATTATGCTCGTGTGGTTGTTATTGTTGTATGATTCACAAGTTGGAATCTTTATGTGTTTTTATCAGAATATGTTAGCATGTGACTTGAAAACCGTGAACTTTAGTTGGTTATGATATGTTAATTTGATGATTATTCCATGCCCGAAGTCATGCACCCTAAGTGTTTGACTAAATGCCTAAGAGACTAGAAATTTTGTAATATAGCTCAATTGTGACTTAAGTGATGGATTTATGCTTTACCCTTATGTTAAAATTACTACCATTCTATTGATGTACAATATAAATGTTTGTTTAAATGTGTATGATTCTAGAATATGGAATTATGACATTGATTGTATGCATTCCTTCCATGTACAAGATTATGATAACCATGTACTTCATGAAATTCCCAACTTATTGTATTATGGATTGTTGATATTGGTCGTGTATTAAAGAATAGCATGCCTTGTTAGTTTCCTTTTATTGAGTCCTGGGGGTACTTGTACCCGATAGTTTAGCTGTGTGTCTAGAGCCAGTGTCATATTTTCATGATATCCTCAGTCAAGCCATGTTCAGTAGAATTCAGTCAGTCATGTGAATCAGGAAAACTAGTAGTAAACTCAGTAATCACAGTAATCTCAGAAAGCTCAGTACTTTAGTAATCTCAGTAGTATTCCATCAATCAACGAAACTCAATGAACTCAATACAGTTCATTTCAGCTAATCATGTTCAGTGTCTATTCAGATGGGAGTAGGATTTAGCACCGAGTGAACCCATGGATGAGGACTCACACTGACAGTTGAGGGTGTGATCCTTAGAAGCAATCCTTGCATTCCAGAATTATGTAGCCAGAATAGGTTGAGACATCAACACTGACAAATGAGGGTTGATGAGATGGATAAACACTGTCAGATAAGGGTACCACCATTCTCTTATAGAGACTGTCAAATGGGGGTCACCCACAGCTTGTCTTTACTAGTGGCGCATTATTGACACCCTTCCAATTGGGGTTACAGATTGGACCCCAACCTAGCTATATTGCTTTATTTGGGGCATGTTGGTCAGATAGATCTTCAGAATTTCAGGACAGTCAGATATAGTCAACATAGAATAGTACAGAACTTAGTTAGTTCCATCAGAACCTAGACTGTCAGATACAGTCACTCACTATCAGTTATATTAGTTATCAGTGACTCTTGTTATCAGTAATCTGACTTAGTAGTTGATACCATCACGAATTCAGTCACAACTATTTATTTATACATGTATTCTCACATTTATGTTATATAGTCAGTTAGCATTGTTCATGCATCTGAACCCTTTGTGTTCAGCCTACCTCACTTGCATACCATTACATTCAGTCATATTGATGCATTTGCGCTATGGTTTTTTATACCATAGGTTCAGAAGCAAGAGCTCCAGAGCATCAGTAGCATTCCAGTTTCAATAGTCAGAGTTAGTAGTGAGTCCTCATCCTTCGAGGACATGATCATTATCTTATTTCTTCATTACTTAGTTTATTTCAGTACTCTGAGTTAGTTGAATACATGTCCCATCAACTCCTTATTCGGACAATTTAGAGGCTTTCAGACTATAGTGTTTTTAGACATCGTTTCACTTTTGGTATGAGCCTATTATTACCACATTTATACAGTATATTATGTAGTGTTCAGGCACAAATATCAATCATGGGTTAGCTTGTGGTACTTCGGGGTCATGAGCATCATGTAGCATTGCAGGTACCAGATTCGGGGCATTACATAAAACATAAAGGTTACTATTTAAATCACTACATGGTCAACATGACTTTCACAAAACCATTTACCAACCATTCATATTCATAAGGCAAATTCCATAGTTCAAAACACCATTTAACATGTGACTAGTTTATTCTCGTAGACATTTTCACAAACATGTTGAGAGCATACCATTATCAAGACCAAAACCAAGGTAAAGACCATAAAGTTTAGGTTGAACCATTATCCCAATATTAAACCACAACTACCAAGCACCGATATGTGAAAAACCATCCCTAAAACATGTATAAACACAATTATAACCAAGAGTAACCAATACTCAACAATATGCAACAAAACTCTCAATATGGGTTTTCAAAACAACCATTAATGAATCGTAAAAAAAGCTTTAAACACATAATTTTTCATGAACAAACAATGAGGGAAGGGTCACATGCCTTATTCATAAGGATTCATGGAAAGAACTTGACTCTTGAGCCTATGGATGAACACTTGAAGAAAACCCTAGCTCAATCTTCTTAAGAAAGTTTATGAGTTTTAGGAGTGGTTTGATCTTTAAAAGTGTGTTATGAGAGGTTAAAATATGTTTTAAGACATGGGGTATTAAAATTTTTGGGGTGGAAAATAAATAAAATATCCTCATCTTAAAAACAAAAGATGTGCGCAAGAGGGTACGACTCCTCCCCTCTAACTCTTACATATAACATAAGAGTGGTACCCACCACTCTTACCCAGAGAGAATATTGGACTCCAATCTTGTCCAACATATGAATTCATAGGACAACTCATATCCATAATATTCGATTAATACCCTAGAATTGTACCCTAGGTAGCCTTCCAAGGGCTTCACATATTGAGCAATATACGAATGGCTTTCCTTACTTGTACCATCTCCATATGAATCATATGGTGTCTATTTATATCTTAGACAAAACAACCAACACCACACTCAGTAACATACAACCAAGACCCATAAATGTTACCCATTTTATACGATAAGTAAGCATGAGTCGTATCATGATAAGAAAGCTCAAACTCATTAAATTTACAAAGGATCAAAAGATGAGGTGTTTCAATTTTCCCACACTTGGATCATTCACCATCGGATGATGGGTAAAGAAAAGAACAAGCATGATTTAACACAATATAACCCATCAAACTTCCCTTTAACTAACATTAGAAAATAAAGACATCAAGGGATCAATATTTCCTCTAACAAAGACATAAAACAAAGATTTTTAGAATAACACATACCTCAAGAAAGAATTTTTAGAATGGGGAAAAAGTACAGATACTTAGAATTCATGTCCTCTTCTACATCCAAAGTAGATTTATCAATATTATGGCCCCTCCAAAGAACTTTTACTAAAGCTACATCCTTCATCCACAACCAACGTATTTGACGATTCAAGATCTCAATCGGAACCTCATAAGATAAGGAATTTGAAATACCCAACTCTTCTAAAGAAATAACCGATGAAGGATCACCTACACACTTTATCATCATAAAGACATAGAAAACTGGATGAATGGAGATGAAACTAGGAGGCAACTGATGTTGGGCATATTTATATGTCTAAGAACCATAACTTACCCATATTTTAGCTAAGTTTTGAGGATAAAGTACATAATTCTTGCACTTTTAGTATATTTTAAATTAAGTGAGCTGACCTATGTGATTAGCTTACTTTTCAGGTACTAAGGAAGAAGATTTCAGCACTTTGGGGACCTGTGGACAGCAAAGAAAAACTTCAAATAAAAAGAAAAGCAGCTTTTGGACTGAATGCTTATGGGAACTTTTTCCCAAGCAAACTGAACATTTTTAAATAGTTAAAAGATACAGTAGAAATTTATTAGGGAAGGATGTTATTAAAAGCCTTATGGCTGAATTTTTAGGCATCATTCATTATTTAGATTCTGTAATATTTTAGAACACAGAAAAAATGCTAGCTTGAGGAGACAGAGAGAAATGTGTCTCTCTCTTAATTTTGATAAGTCATCTTCATCACCAAGATCATTCATTTTTTTGGTATGATGAATATTTCTAGTTTGATTTTTGTTTTATTCATGAGGAGATAAGCTTATTCGTTAGTGTTATGGAAACCGTGTAGTATACTCTCTATTGCTATGGGTTTGTGAATTTATGATGTGTAATCAACTTATATCATTACTCTGTTCATTATAATTTAATTTTCATGGTTGCAAACATAGGGAATGCTCCATTATAACAGTAATTTGTTCGATAGAAAAGTTACTGTTTGGAAAAAAGAGTGTGATGAGAAAATAGGGTTTCCAATCTCTATTTTACACATTAATGACCTAGCAGGATTAACGTCTTAGAGAGTTCATACAATTTGTGGTACACTTTTGGTTCGAAAGAACTAAGGTTAATAAATCATTGATGGTTGAAAAACACTTGGATTTAGAATTAGAATATGTCTCTCTATAACTGTATGCATGCATAAAATCCATATTACTCATAGTTAATAGAGAGGTATAAGCTACAAGGCAGGCATAACCCTAACTTATCATTCTCTGTGATCAAATATAATTACAACTATCATCTCATCATTACACTAATAATATTATTGTGCACTTAAACCAAACCCCCCTTATCTTGGAACCTTCGATCAACAGTCTAATAATAATCGCAATACTTAGTGACTATAGTATTCCCTGTGGGATTCGACACCCAACCCAGTTGGGTTCTATATTTTACAGCGACCGCTTACATTTTCTAATGAGAGTTATAATTTGGGGGTATCAAATTTTGGCGCCATTGTCGAGGAATGCAGTTGTCAACTAAGTTTGTGATAGTTAATAGGCCCTTTGATCAAAGATTCTCAAATTTTAATTTTTGTTTTGTTCAAGTTTAGTGGAGTGCATGCCAAATACATGAAGTTCTGGTAATCCTCAACCTCATCTTATTGGCAGAATGGATGCACAATGAGACCTTGAAAGGAGCGTTGCTCAACAGGAGCAGGCTAGATTAGCTAAATTGGCAGCTGCACAAGTAAATCAACAAAATTCTGATAACCCAGGTCGGGCAACAAATCTTGATGATCAGGACCTGGGTGATGATGAGTACTTAAATCCAACGCGTGCAGGTGATGTGGCTACACTTGTGAACAGGAATGTCAATAGATATCATAAAGATAGATTGAGACCTGAACGCCGAGCTGCACAGGCTGCTTTTGATAATGATGATGACGACTTTGATGGGGCTGGTGGCACAGGGGCTGTTATTTCTCCGCCCTTGGCACCCGGAGCCAAGGTCAATATCAATAGCACCATGATCCATTTATTGCAACTCAAAGGATTATTTGGTGGGCTTGCAGGTGACGATTCGAATATGCATCTAATTAATTTTATCTCAATATGCAAATCATTTGACAATCCAGGGGTTGGATAGAATGCAATCCGTCTGTACTCATTTCCATTGTCTCTATCTGGAGAGGCAACTCTATTGTTAAATGAGCTAACTGTTGACTCTATTATAAATTGGAGGCAAATGAAAGAGGCTTTCCTAGAATGATTATTTCCGCCTTCCAAGAGAGCACAATTAAGAGATGATATAAGCAATTTCAGACAACTACCAACTGAAGCTTTCTACGAGACATGGGAGAGGTTCAAGAAGAAGCTTATGCGGTGCCCAAATCATCAGATGACTAATTTCACTTGATGGAAATATAATATAGGGCTTTGAACTCAGTGACTAAGCCAGTGGTCGATAACGTTGTGGGTGGGTCATTCATGGACCTTACTTTTATTAAGGCATATGATATGCTGGATCATATGAAAAAGCAGAGTAGAGCTTGGCATACCAGGGATTCTGAGGTAGCAAGCTCTACTGTATCTATTGGCATGACGGCAGAACAGAGGCGAAGAGAAGAGGAACGTGACTAGGATATGGCTCACATGAAAACATAGATGGACCTTTTTACCAAGTATTTATATTAGGGAAGACAGAAAAGGTCAAAGTTGTTGTTCGTTAGGGAATACACCTTTATAATAGTTATTTGTTCGATAGAAAAGTTACTGTTTGGAAAAGAGAGTGTGAAGAGAAAATAGGGTTTCCAATATCTATTTTACACATTAATGCCCTAGCAGGATTAATGTCATATAGAGTTCGTACAATTTGTGGTACACTTTGGGTTCGAAATAACTAAGGTGAATAATTCCTTGATGGTTGAAAAACACTTGGATTTAGAATTAGAATATGTCTCTCTATAAGTGCATGCATGAATAAAATGCATATTACTCATAGTTAATAGAGAGGTAGAAGCTACAAGGCAGACATAACCCTAACTTATCATTATCTGTCGTCAAATATAATTACAAATATCATCTCATCGTTACATTGATAATATTATTGTGCACTTAAACCAAACCCCCTTATCTTGGAACCTTCGATCAATAGTCTAATAATAATCACAATACTTAGTGACTATAGTATTCCTTGTGGGATTGTTCACCCAACCCAGTTGGGTTCTATATTTGACAGAGACTGCTTACACTTTCTAACAAGAGTTGTAATTTGAGCGTATCAAATTTTGGTGCCATTGCCGGGGAATGCGGTTTTTAACTAAGTTTGTGATAGCTAATAGACCCTTTGGTCAAAGATTCTCAAATTTTACATTTTATTTGTTGCTTTTGTTTTGTTCAAGTTTAGTGGAGTGCATGCCAAATACATGAAGTTTTGGTCAACCATTATTACCTCTAAATGCTAAACCACATCTTATTGGCAGAATGGGTGCACAACGAGACCTTGAAAGGAGGGTTGCTCAACAAGAGCAGGCTAGATTAGCTTTATTGTCATCTACGTAAGTAAATCAACAGAATGCTGATAACCAAGGTCTGGCAAAAAATCTTAATGATGAGGACCTAGGTGATGATGAGTTATCAAATCCAAGGCGTGCAGATGATGTGGCTGTACCAGTGAACAGGAATGTCAATAGAGATCATCAAGCTAGATTAAGACCTGAACTTCGAGCTATACAGGTTTCTTTTGATGATGATGATGAAGACTTGGATGGGGCTGGTGCCACAGGGGCTATTATTTCTCCACCCACGGCACCCGAAGACAAGTTTAATATCACTAGCCCAATGATCCAGTTATTGCAACTCAAAGGGTTATTTGGTGGACTTACAAGCGACGATCTAAATATTCATCTGATTAATTTTATATCAACATGCAAATCATTTGACAATCGAGGGGTTGGACGGAATACGATTCGGATGCACTAATTTCCATTGTCTCTATCTGAAGAGGAAACTCTATGGTTAAATGGGCTAAATCCTGACTCCATCACTAATTGGAGGCAACTAAAAAAAGCTTTCCTAGAAAGGTTCTTTCCTCCATCCAAGAGAGCATAATTAAAAGATGAGATAAGCAATTTCAGATAGCTTCCAACCAAAGCTCTCCATGAGATATGGGACAGGTTCAAGAAGAATCTTATGCGGTGCCCAAATCATCAGATGACCAATGTCCACTTGATGGAAATATTATATAGGGCTTTGAACTCGGTGACTAAGCCAGTGGTTGATAATGCTGCGGGTGGGTCATTCATGGACCTTATTTTTATTGAGGTAAGTGATATGCTAGATCGTATGACAAAGAAGAGTGGAGCTTGGCATACCAGGGATTCTGAGGTAGCAAGCTCTACTGTATCTATTGGCATGATGGCAGAACAAAGGCGAAGAGATGAGAAATGTGACCAGTATATGGCTCACATGAAAACACAGTTGGACCTTCTTACCAAGCATTTATTATCAAGGAAGATAGAAAAGGTTAAGGTCGTTGAATGACAGGGAAGAGATGACTCCAATTCTGAGAAGGACGCAAATTACTTGAATAATCAGAGGGGTTTTCAAAGCAATGCCCAAGGAAACTAAGGTCAGAACTATTATGATAAATCTAGACACAAGGACTGAGACCAAGGGAGTTGGAAGAATAATAATGAGAGGAGCAGTTTGTATGTTCCTCCTGGAAATCTTGAAGCTGCTATATCTAGCTCTGGGAAGATTTCCATGGTGGACATGATGGCTAAGTTGTTGAAAGGAGTGGAGGCAACCAACACGGGAGTAACTGAAGTAAAAAATTATTTGTCCTCAATAAATTAATTGGTTGACTAACATTCCACTGCAATAAAACAGTTGGAACAACAATTGAGTCAACTATCAGCGGTATCAATCAAAGAAAAGCTAGCACTCTACCTAGTGACACTGTACAAAATCCAAGGAATGATGTATAATTTTTGGCTATTACTACTCGGAGTGGTAAGGTGTTGGAAAATCCATCCAAGGGCGAGCCCGTGGTTGATAGTATGAAGGAGAATATTATTGAAGCAGCTTGTGATAATTCTGTAGAAGCTAAAAATCAGAATAAGAACGTTTATCATACTACACATAAATAGCAGTAGTCTGAAAAGATTGATAATAGGAAGCAAAATAAAAAGAAAATGGTGGATAAAACTCTTCCAAATACAGCACCACCTTTTCCTCAGAGATTGAAGAAGAAGGCTGATGACACTGGGTTCAGTAAATTCATGGCCATGCTGAAGCAGCTAACTATTAATGTGCCTTTGGTGGAGGCACTAGAGCAAGTGCCAACGTACGCCAAATTCATGAAGGTCCTTTTAACAAAGAAAAGGGCAGCAAGCTATGAAGTGGAAGATAATTTTCATCATTGAAGTGCAATTGCCACAAGGTCTTCAGTACAGAAGAAGGCAGATTCGGGTGCTTTCACTATTCCTTTCACGGTTGGATCTTTGGATTTTGATAAGGCGTTGTGCAATTTTGATAGGTCGGTAAATTGTCCTGTTGGTATCTTATATGATGTACTAGTGAAGGTTTTTACCTTCATATTTCCTGTTTACTTTGTTATTTTGGATTGACAGGTGGATTTTAAAGTTCCCATAATCTTGGATCGTCCTTTCCTCGAAATAGTAAGTGTGGTTATTGATTTACGAGCAAATGAGCTTTTATTTCAGATGAATGACGAAGTGGTAAATTTGATGTATGCAAATCAATGAAATAGCCCAAAGATATAAATCTGTTCTCTGTAGCTGATGTGTATTATAAGGATGAGAGGGAATTATCTTTAGAGAAGCAGCTTACTGTTGAGCCATTGGCTGCCGCGCTTTTGAACTTTGAGCATGAGGATGTTAAACAGTACGAAGAAACTATCTGTGCTCTGAAAGGAATAGAGTCGTATTCATATACCCCTAAGAGGCTGGACCTTGACCTTAAGAATCGACCTTCACCACCAGCGAAGCCATCCATTGAAGAGCCATCAGTGCTAGAATTGAAAGAGCTACCTAGTCATTTAAAGTATGCATTTTAGGGTAGTGGAAATACACTACCGGTTATTGTTGTTGCTGATTTAGGTGAACAAAAAGTATAGGCTCTCATATCTGTCCTAAAGAGTACAAGAGAGCCATTGGTTAGACAATTGCTGATACAATTGGTATCCCTCCAATAATATGTATGCACAAGATTCAGCTCGAGGAAGATTGCGTACCCACTATTGAGCATCAGCGTCATCTGAATCCACCTATGCCAGAGGTGGTGAAGAAAGAGATCATAAAGTGGTTAGATACAGGGGTGGTATATCCAATCTCAAGTAGTAAATGGGTGAGTCCTGTACAATGTGTGCCTAAGAAAGGGGGTATGACAGTAGTATCAAATCAGAAGAATGAGCTAATCCCACTCAAGCCTATCACAGGGTGGAGAGTGTGCATGGATTACTAGAAGATGAATTTGTGGACGTTAAAGGATCACTTCCCAATCCCATTCATGGACCAAATGCTTTATTGATTGGTAGGGAAGGGATAATTCTATTTCGTAGATGGTTATCCTGGATATAATCAGATTTGCATTCCTCCTGAAGATCGGGAGAAGACCACTTTTACATGCCCATATGGTACTTTTGCATTCAAATAAATGCCATTTGGGCTATGTAATTCACCTGCCACTTTTCAATGATGTATGATATCCATTTTCTATGATATGGTTGAAGACACCTTGGAGGTGTTTATGGACGACTTTTCGATTGTAGGTGAGTCATTTGAGTCATACTTGGAAAATCTGAGTATGGCTTTTCAGCGATGTATTGAATTTAGTCTGGTGCTGAATTAGTAGAAGTGCCACTTTATGGTTAAAGAAGGCATTGTTCTTAGGCATAAAGTTTCTAAAAAAGGAATTGAAGTTAATCGAGCCAAGATTGAAGTTATCGAGAAACTACCACCTCCAATTTCGGTAAAGAGGATTCATAGTTTTCTCGGTCATGCTGGTTTTTACAGGAAGTTTATTAAAGACTTCTCCAAGATTGCAAACCTATTATGCAAACTTTTGGATAAGGAGGAAAAGTTTCACTTTGGTGAAGATTGCTTGAAGGCATTTGAATGCCTCAAAGAAAAGATAGTTAAAGCTCTTATTATTGTAGCACCCGATTGGTCTCTACCTTTTAAAGTTATGTTTGATGCAAGTGGTGTATCCTTGGGTGCTGTACTTGGTCATAAAATAGAAAATATATTTCATCCAATCTATTACGCGAGTAAGGCCTTGAATCGGGCACAAAAGAACTACACCATCACTGAATAAGAGCTTCTAGCGGTTGTTTATGCTTTCGAAAAGTTTCGTGCTTACTTGTTGGGAACTAAAGTAGTGGTTCATACAGATCATGCATCTCTAAGATATCTAATGGCAAAGAAGGGTGCTAAGCCAAGGCTAATTAGGTAGGTGTTACTGCTTCAACAATACGATTTTGAGGTAAAGGATAGAAAAGGTTGTGAAAACCAAGTAGCTGATCATCTATCTAGACTTGAGAGTGAGCACACAGTGCAGACCAACCTTGATATTGATGATGCATTCCTAGATGAAGAGATTCTATCAACTATGGTGGAAAAGTTACCGTGGTATGCAGATTTTGCCAATTATGTGGTGAGCGAAGTGATTCCTGAGAATCTCTCCTTTCATCAAAAGAAAAAGTTCATGCATGATGTGAAACATTACTTCTGGGATGAGCCCTATCTTTTTCGACAATGTGCTGATGGTATTATTAGATAGTGCATCCCAGATGTAGAGGTGCCTAGCATACTGGAAGCAAGTCATGCTTCCCAAGTTGGAGGTCACCATACAGGTGATTGTACGGACAAGAAAGTACTGCAAAGTGGATACTATTGGCCTTCATTATTCAAGGATGCCTACGACTTTGTGAGAAGATGTGATCAGAGTCAGAGGCAAGGTTCTATCTCAAAGCACAATGAGATGCCCATGTCCAAAATGTTTGAAGTAGATCCATTCGATGTCTGGGGTATTGATTTCATGGGCCCATTTGTGAGTTCATTTGGGATAAAATATATCCTAGTGGTTGTGGACTATGTATCCAAATGGATCAAAGCAGTTGCACTACCAGATAATAAAGGTAAGAGTGTTGTAGCGTTCTTAAAGAGAAATATCATCTCTCATTTTGGGGTACCTCGCACCATCATAAGCGATGGAGGATCATATTTCTGCGACTAGCTGTTCAGAGTTGTGTTGATAAAGTATGGGGTTAAGCAACATAAGGTGGCTAAACCATACCACCCACAAACTAGTGGGCAGGTGGAGGTTTCAAATCGGGAAATCAAGCTGATCCTTGCTAAGACTGTGAATACCAGCAGGAAAGAATGGTCCAGGAAGTTGGACGATGCCTTATGGGCATATAGGACCGCGTTTAAAACACCAATTGGCATGTCACCATACCAAATAGTTTATGGAAAGTCTTGTCACTTGCCAATGGTGGTATCTTTAAGGTGAATGGCCAAAGAGTGAAGCTATATATTGGTCAAACCGACTTGATAAAATGTATAGCCACCATATATCTCGATGAAATCTGAGTACTCGAGATAACTATGTCATGCCGCGATAATAAATCAAGCGCTACATGGGAGCCAACCCATCATTTTATTCAATTTTGTTTCACTAGTAGTTTGTTTTTGATAAATAAAAATTCAAAAACAAGAGTCGAACCATGACCAAAACTAAGGCGCGTGGTGGGAGGCAACCCATCCTTCTAATCAAAATTGTTAATTTTGATTAAGTGTAGGTGCATGAAGTACAAATAAGGAGATTATCCCCAAATTTTAATTTGAAAGTGAGCCATACCAATGGTGGTAAGTCTAGAAAGGATGGAGCAAAGGCTATAGGCTAGGCGTCGCCTATGCCAACATAGGCAATAGGCTAGGTGCCGATAATGCCAACATAGGTATTGCTATAGGCGTCACCTATGTGATTGCCTATGCTCACTGCCTCACATAGGCGATGGGCAAGGCGCCGCCTATGCCAACATAGTCAATAGGCTAGGCGCCGCCTATGTCAACATAGACAATAGGCTAGGTGTCGCCTATGCCATTGCTTATGATCACTGCCTCACATAGGCGATGGGAAAGGCGTCGCCTATGCCAACATAGGCAATGCTATAGGCGCTGCCTACTTATGCTTAAGCAATGCTATAGGCGCCGCCTATCAACATGACTTTTGTCTACTAACCCATTTGTAGATGGATCAAACCGACCCATGGCTTATTCTTTAAATAGATCCTCTACCTTTAAAAACCACTCAATTTTTCTTAAGTATAGGCGCCGCCCAAGCTCCCTTATCCTCTCTAAGATTTTATCTTTTCTCATCTAATCTTGTGGACTCACCTTTCTGATCCATCACCAAGTAAGTTGTTCTTTTATATTCCGTAGTTGTTGCAGTGCTATGCTTATAACGGTTAATTAGATTTTGTAGTAGTGATTGGTGATAAGAATATGGTTGGTTTGTTATGATGCATCTCATTGGGTGAAAGTATTCTTGTGGGTATTCTTGATTTTACTCCGGCATGTATTGATTGGTATTCACTGTCATAATTTTTTTTATGGAGGTGAAATTTTGAAGTTAATGCATAATTTTGGGAGTTGTAAGCTTCACTGTTTTAATGACTCATTCATCGATGTAATGATCATGATTGACCACAAGCATAAGATTGTGTGATTGTTTCTATGCTATAGCATGATAAGATTTCTATGTTCTAGTCTTATTCAAAGATTGCATTGCTCCAATGAAATAAAGTCGGAAATGATAGTCAAGATTACATGACCATTTTGTGCTGCTTCTCTATATCAAACTGAGAAATTGTTATGTAACGTGAAGTGTTGAAAGTATGAATGCTCTAATAATGTTGTTGGCACATACCACCTAATTGTATGTCGGTGAAGTCTAAGTAATCAACGTCACTCACTCAATTAGTTTGTGCAAACAAATTAAGTATGGGGTGATGCCATCACTATTTTCTTTTTTGATTATAATGAATTTTACGAAATGAGGCTAACATGAATTTATTGTGATCTCAGGTAACATGGCTCCGAAAGGATGACAGGGAAAAAAGAAAGTATCCACCTCACAAAAAGGTCAAAAATGGTCAAGAAAGAACCAGGCTGCTTACGCATCTCTTCAAGTGCCTTGACGCACTTTTGGGATCAAGTGGGTTCTGGAGGAGGAAGGGATGGAATGGTATAGGAACAATAAAGTGAAGAAATATGTTCATATGGATTTGATGCAGAAGGAAATTTTAGCAAAGCTAGACCCTCGTATTTTGGCTAAGATCATGGCACTAAATCTTGACTTTATCTTCCGAGATATGGGGGAATGCAATCTTGATTTGACTCGAGAGTTTTATGATAATTGGTCCCCAAGGACTAGGGGAAATAAAGTAAAGATTCGGGGCCAATTCTTGTAATCGAACACTAATTTCTTCAACTCTTTCCTGGGTACTCCAAGTGTGGATCAATCGACACTTAATGAGATTTACCATAGACCTCCCTACAGAACCCTCAGACATACATTGTATGGATCAAGGTCCATGACCCAGTGGACTCGTCGCAAAGATAATGGTCGTCACAATACTTACCCATATGCTTCTTTGAACAGAGAAGCTCGCATATGGTTAAGAATAGTTAATTCCTGCTTGATTCCTGGGACACAATACACTAAGGTCATGCGTGATAGAGTCTGCTTGTTATATGCTCTGATGATGAATATTTCCATCAACATTGGTGTGGTTATACGAACATCAATTCAAAACGAAACGTTGTACAAAAGGTCCTATTTCAGTTTCAGCAATTTGTTGACTGCAATCTTAAGGAAAGAGCGCATTGACGAGGAGCCGACAGACCATAAGTTGCCACATAACCCGAATAAGGTGGACCTCACAAAAATTAAAGAGCTAGAAACTGGTCAAGGCATCAACTTTACCACTACTAAGAGACATGCACGAGACGAAAGTTTTTTTGGCTATCTGTTTGGCATGATTAGGTTTACAATGATGAATAGGGGTCATGTGCCAACTGATGCAGAGCTTCGGCAGTTGGACTATGAATACCCGCTTAATGAGCATGCTCGAGCCATGTGTGGAGTGGAGGTAAATTTTGAGGAACCTCTAGATGATGATGTATAGACAGACGATGATCACCGACTGCTAGACTCTAATGTGGAGGACAAATCTGATGATGAAGACTCTGATGATGATTTTGACGCAGGGGGTATGACCCCGGATATAGAGGAGGAGTCTGACTAACCAGGTTTTACTTATTTATTTACACTGGGGGCAGTGTGTTCCATCTAAGTGTGGGGTACGGGTATATGTCTATTGTATTATGTACTACTTGTTTAAATTTCTTCTTAGTTGTTTTGATTTATTCGTAGTTAGTTAGTTGTAATTAGTTAGATTTTGCATGAAATTGTTCTGATAGACGGCATAGCATTATAACAGGAGTTTGTGCTGAATCACTACTATTGAAAAATTTAGGCTCTAAGTTATGATTCAATGTGTGATAATTGTTTGTGGTTTAATTCATTCATCTGTTGGGTCAAGAATCTATAATGCTTCCAATTAAGTTGACCATGTTCCATGTGTGTGTAAGGTTATTGTATATTCTTTGTTGCAACTAATGCTAGAACTTGCCTAGTGTGTGTGTGAAGCAAAATAAAGATTGTGAGTTTAGAAGATGATTTAGGCATTTCTTTGGTAGCCCTAATTTTGTTTATTTTCTTTTTACCGACCTTTGTACATTGTCCTAGTGAACACCTTTTGAGCCTTTAGCTATTTTCTTTGGCAACCTCATATGTAGCCTAATCCATTTTTTTGGTAAGACCATAATTTGATCCAAAAGCTTCTAAGTGCTTTAAATTGAAGAATCAAGTTGAGTAAAGAGTGTGGCAAAATAAGAGGAAAATAGTGAAATTGATGCCCCAGAGTGTATTGGTACATGAAAATCTTGTGAAAAAGAGTGGACATCATAGGGATGCTTAATAATAAAAAAATAAATAAAAAGAGAGTTGTATATTCACATAATTGTGTTTCTGATTCAATAACTAAATGGGTGAAAGGGGGTTGGTAGATGAAAGGAAGGTAGAGTGTTGTTATAAGTTATTGTAAATGGCATAATGTAATGTATTAAAGCGCTTAGGAACGTAGTCACCATTTCTGGCCAAAATAGTCCTACCTGTCCCTTAGCCTACATTACAACCCGTAAAGACCTATTTGATCCTAACCTTATCATTCTGATATTCGTAGAGAATTACACTAAGCGCAAGCATATGGTCATCAGTTGTAATCTAAGAATTCTTTGTGAGAGTGAGAGCAAGCAAAGTCTTTTACCCATGTTTCAAAAAATGCAAAACTCTGAGTGATTATGGGTATCATTTTGTGTGAGCGCACATGGTTGATGATTGTTGGGTAGTTTTATGTGATTTTTTTGGCTTAACTTGTTTATTCGAATTAACCAACTTAATGAGTCTATGTTGGAGGGTGAGTTGTTTCTAGTAATGATCAAGAAATCTACTCTGTGTTAATAATTGTCGTGCATGTCTTGTTGAAAATTTTGTGTTGCACTTGTGAAGTTTAATTAGGTATTGCCATGGATGTACTATTTTGTTCGAGGACAAACAAATCTTTAAGTATGGAGCGGTGATGTTTGGCATATTTATACATCTAAGCACCATAATCTACCCATGTTTTAGCTAAGTTTTGAGGATAAAATACATATTTCTTGCACTTTTAGTCCATTTTTAGTTAAGTGATCTGACCTATATAATTATCATGCCTTTTAGGTACTAATGAGGAAGATTTCAGCACTTTGGGGACCTGTGGACAGCAAAGGAAAACTTCACATAAAAGGGAAGGCAACTTTTGGAACCAGAGAGAGAGAGAGAGAACGGCTCAGTGGAAGTGAAGTTAGAGAGGAAAACGTGCTTTCCTCTTATTCTTGCTATTCATATTCATCACTAAGATAGTTCTAGTTTTTGTATGATGATTATGTCTATTTTGATTTTAGTTTTATCAATGAGTAGCTAATCTTATTTGTTAGGGTTGTGGAAACCTTGTAATATACTCTCTATTGCTATGAGTTTGTGAATTTATGATGTGTCATGCTACTTATATCATTACTCTCTTCATTTTGATTGAATTTTCATGGTTGCAAACATAGGGAATACGCCATTATTGCATTAACTTGTTCAATAGAAAAGTTACATGTTTGGAAAAGAGAGTGTGACAAGAAAATAGGATTTCCAACCTTTATTTACACGTTAATGCCCTAGCAGGATTAACTTCTTGGAGAGTTCGTATAATTTGTTGTACACTTTGGGTTTGAAAGAAATAAAGTAAACGAATCCTCGATGGTTAAAACACACTTGGTTTTAGAATTAGCATATGTCTCTTTATAAGTGCATGCATGCATAAACTCAGTATATCTCATAGTTAATAGAGAAGTAGAAACTACAAGGTGGACATAAGCCTAACTTGTCATTCTCTGTGATCAAATATTATTACATATCACTTCATCGTTACACTGACAATATCATTGTTCTTTTAAACTAAAACCCCCTTTATCTTGGAACCTTTGACCAACAGTCTAATTATAATTGCAACACTTAGTGGCCATAGCATTCCCTGTGGGATTCAACACCCAACCCAGTTGGGTTCTATATTTGACTGCGATCGCTTACACATTCTAACGAGAGTTGTAATTTGGGCATGTCGAATTCCAAAGAAGGATTCTAAGCCAAGGCTAATTAGGTGGGTGTTACTACATCAAGAATTTGACTTTGAGGTAAAGGATAGAAAAGGTTGTGAAAACCAAGTAGCTGATCATCTATCTAGACTTGAGAGTGAGGACACAATGAAGACCAACCTTGATATTGATGATACATTCCCCGACAAAGATATTCTAGCAACTATGGTGCAAAACTTACCATGGTATGAAGAGTTTGCCAACTACATAGTGAGCGAAGTGATTCCTGATCATCTCTTCTTTCATCAAAAGAAAAAGTTCATGCATGATGTGAAACATTACTTCTGGGATGAGCCCTATCTTTTTTGACGATGTGCTAACGGTATTATAAGATGGTACATCCCAGATATAGAGGTGCCTAACATACTGGAAGCAAATCATGCTTCCCACTTTGGGGGTCACCATACAGGTGATCGTACGGCCAAGAAAGTACTGCAAAGTGGCTACTATTGGCCTTCACTATTCAAGAATACCTACGACTTTGTAAGAATATGTGATCAGTGTCAGAGGCAAGGTTCTATCTCAAAGCACCATGAGATACCCATCTCCAAAATGCTTGAAGTAGAGTTATATGATGCCTGGGATATTGATTTCATGGGCCCATTTATGAGTTCATTTGGGATAAAATATATCCTAGTTGTTGTGGACTATGTATCCAAATGGGTCGAAGCAGTCGCGCTAGAAGATAATGAAGGTAAGAGTGTTGTAGCATTCCTAAAGAGAAATATATTCTCTCATTTTGGGGTACCTCGTACCATCATAAGCGATGGGGGATCACATTTCTGCAACAAGCTGTTCAGAGCTGTATTGGTAAAGTATGGGGTTAAGCAACAAAAGGTGGCTACACCATACCACCCACAAACTAGTGGGCAGGTGGAGGTTTCAAATTAGGAAATCAAGCTGATCCTTGCTAAGACTTTGAATACCAGCAAAAAAGATTGGTCCAGGAAGTTGGACGATGCCTTATGGGCATATAGGACCGCGTTTAAAACACCAATTGGAATGTCACCATACCAAATAGTTTATGAAAAGTCTTTTCACTTGCTAATTGAGCTAGAACATAAAGCAATATAGGCACTGAAGCAGCTTAAACTGAAATGGGATAATGCTATAGTTATGAGATTGGGATAGCTGAACGAGATGGATGAATTCCATCTAATGCATATAAAAGAGTAGATCTTTACAAGGAAAGGATGAAAAAGTTCCATGATCGGAGGTTATCCAACGCAACTTTCAGAAAGGTGATTTGGTACTTCTTTTCAACTTCAGACTGAACTTGTTTCTAGGTAAGTTAAAGTCTAAATGGTCTGGCCCATTCAGAATCAGCTAAGTTTACTCATCTGGAGTAGTGGAGTTAGAGAACAATGGTGGTGGTGTCTTTAAGGTGAATGGACAAAGAGTGAAGCTATATATCAGTCCAACCAACTCGAAAAAATATATAGCCACCATATATCTCTGAAGTCTGAGTATTCGAGATAACTATGTCGTGCCGCGACAATAAATCAAGAGCTACATGGGAGGCAACCCATCCTTTTAATCATTTTTTGTTTCACTAGGAGTTTTTTTTTTTGATAATTAAAAATTCAAAAAGAAGAGTCGAGCCACGACCAAAACTAAGGCGCTTGGTGGGAGGCAACCCATCCTTCTGATCAATTTTGTTGTTTTTGATTAAGTGTAGGTGCATGAAGTACAAAGGAGGATATTAGCCCCAAATTTTGATTTGAAAGTGACCCATGCCAATGGTGGTAAGTCTAGGAATGATGGAGCAAAGTCTATAGGCTAGGCGCTGCCTAAGCCAACTTAGGCAATGATATAGGCGCCGCCTATGCCAACATAGGCAATAGGATAGGTTCCATCTATGACAACATAGGAAATAGGCTAAGCGCCGCCTATGCCATTGACTATGCTTACTGCCTCACATAGGAGATAGTCTAGGTACCGTCTATGATAACATAGGCAATAGAGTAGGTGCCGCCTATGCCAATATAGGCAATAGGCTAGGCGTCGCCTATGCCATTGCCTATGCTCACTGCCTCGCATAGGCGATGGGCTATGCGTCGCCTATGCCAACTTAGGCAATAATATAGGTGCAACCTATGCCAACATAGGCAATGCTATAGGCGCCGCCTACTTATGCTTAGGCAATGCTATAGGCGCCGCCTATCGACATGACTTTTGCCTACTAACCCGTTTGTGAATGGACCAACCCGACCCATGGATCATCCTTTAAATATTTCCTCTACCTTTAAAACACCACTCAATTTTTCTTAAGCATAGGCGCTGCCCAATCTCCCTTTCCCTCTCCAAGATATTCTCTTTTCTCATCTAATCTTACAGGCTCACCTTCCCGATCCATAACAAAGTAAGTTGTTCTTTCATGTTCTGTATTTTTTGTAGTGCTACACTTATAATGGTTAATTACATTTTGTAGTAGTGCTTGGTGACAAGAGTATGGTTAATTTGTTATGATTTTTGAAAAATACATCTCACTGAGTGACGGGATCTTTGTGGGTATTCTTGATTTCACTCCGACATGTATGGATTGGTATTCACTATCATAATTTTTGGTTTATTATTTGGAGTTAAAATTTTGAAGTTAATGCATAATTTTGGGAGTTGTAATATTGGCTATGTAAGTGACTAGTTCATCGATGTGATGGTCATGGTTAACAAAAAGCATAAGATTGTGTAATTGTTTCTATGCTATAGAATGATAAGATTACACGACAATTGTGTGCTGCTTCTCTATATCAAACTACAAAATTGTTGTATAAAGTGAAGGGTTGAAAGCGTGACTGCGCTAATAATGTTGTTGGCACATACCACCTAAATGTATGCCGATGAAGTCTAAGTAATCGACGTCACTCACTCAATTAGTTTGTGCAAACAAATTAAGTGTGGGGTGGTGCCACCACTATTTTATTTTTCAATTATAGTGAATTTTACGAAATGAGGCTAACATGATTTTATTTTGATCTCAGGCAACAGGGCTTCGAAAGGATGACAGGGAAAGGAGAAAGCATCCCTCTCACAAAAAGGTCAAAAACGGTCAAGAAAAGACAAGGCTGATTCCTCGTCTCTTCAAGTGCCTCGACACACTTTTGGGATCAAGTGGGTTCTAGAGAAGGAAGGGAAGGAATGGTATAGAAACAATAAAGTGAAGAAATATGTCCATGTGGAGTTGATGTAGAAGGAAAGTTTAGCAAAGAGAGACCCTCGCATTTTGGCTAAGATTCTGGCATTAAATCTTGATTTTATCCTCTGAGATATGGGCGAATGTAATATTGATTTGAATCTAGAGTTTTATGCCAACTGGTCCCCAGGGACTACGGGTAACGAAGTAAATATTCGGGGGAAGTCTTGCAATTGAATGCTGATTTCTTCAAGTCTTTCCTAGGCAATCTAATTGTGGATCACTCACCACTCAAGGAGCTCTACCACAGACCTCCCTACAGATCCATCAGTTATACGTTGTGTGGATCACGGTCCATGACCCAGTGGACTAGTCACAAAGATAATGGTCATCACAATACTTACCCATATGCTTGTTTGAACAGAGAAGCTTGCATATGGTTAAGAATAGTCAATTCCTGCTTGATTCCTGGGACACAATACACTAAGGTCACGTGTGATCGAGTCTTCCCGTTATATGCTCTAATGAAGAATGTTCCCATCAACATTGGTGCAGTTATACAAACATCGATGCGAAAAGCAAGGCTACACAAAAGGTCTCATTTCAGCTTCAACAACCTGTTAACTGCAATTTTGAGAAAAGAGCAGATTGAGGAGGGGCCAGCAGACCATAAGTTTCCACATAACCCGAAGAAGGTAGATCTCATGAAAATCAAAGATCCAGAAACCGGTCAAGGCATCAACCTCACCACTGCTGAGAGACATGCTCGAGATGAGTGTTTTTTTTCATCTGTATGGCATGACTAGGTTTACTATGATGAATGGGGATCGTGTTCCTACTGATACAGAGCTTCGGCAGTTGGACTATGACTACTCGTTTAATGAGCATGCTCGGGCCATGTGTGGAGTGGGGGTAAATTTTGTGGAACCTCTATCTAATGATGTGCCGACATATGATGATCACTGACTTCTAGACTCTGATGTAGAGGACAACTCTGATGATGGAGTCTCTGACGATGATTCTGACGCAGGGGGTATGACCCCGGATATAGGGGAGGAGTCTGACTAACTAGGTTTTGCTTATTTATTTACACTGAGGGTTGTGTGTTCTATCTAAGTGTGGGTTGCGGGTATATGTCTGTTGTATTGTGTACTGCTTGCCTACATTTATTCTTAGTTGTTTTGATTTAGTTGTAGCTAGTTAGTTGTAATTAGTCAAATTTTGCATGAAATTGTTCTGATAGACGGTATGTCATTATAACAGGAGTTTGTGCTGAATCACTGCAATTGAAACACTTAGGCTCTAAGTTGTGATTCACTCAGTGATAATTGTTTGTGGTTTAATTCATTCATCTATTGGGTCAAGAATCTATAATGCTTCCAATTAAGTTGACCATGTGCCATGTGTGTGTAAGGTTATTGTATATTCTTTGTTGCGGCTGATGCTAGAACTTGCCTAGTGTGTGTGTGAAGCAAAATAAAGATTGTGAGTTTAGGATATGATTTAGGCATTTCTTTGGCAGCCATGATTTTGTTTATTTTCCTTTTACCTACATTTGTACATTGTCCTAGTAAACACCCTTTGAGCCTTTAGCTATTTTCTTTGGCAACCTCATATGTAGCCTAATCCATTTTTTTAAAAAGACCGTAATTTGATCCAAAAACTCCTAAATTCTTTAAATTGTGGAATCAAGTTGAGTAAAGAGTGTGGCAAAATAAAAGGAAACTGTTGAAAGTGATTCCCCAAAGCTTAGTTATTGGATCAGGAAAATATTGTGATCAAGGGTGGCTATCATAGGGATGCTTAATAAATAAAAAAAAAAGGAAAAAAAAAAAGAAAGTTATATATTCCCATCATTGTGTTTCTAATTGAGTAACAAAATTGGTGAAAGGGGGTTGGAGATGAAAGGAAGGTAGAGTGGTTGTTAAAAGTTAGTGTAAATGGCATAACGTAGTGTATTAAAGCGCTTAGGGAACATAGTAACTATTTCTGGCCAAAATAGTCCTACCTGTCCCTTTAGCCTACATTACTACCCGTAAAGACCTATTTGATCCTAACCTTAGCATTCTGATATTAGTGGAACATTACACTAAGGGAAAGCATATGGTCATCAGTTGTAATCAAAGAATTCTTTGTGAGAGTGAGATCAAGCAAGTTCTTATACCCATATTTCTGAAAAATGCAAAACTGTGAGTGATTATGGGTAACATTTTTTGTGAGTGATGATAGGCGTATTTACATGCCTAAAGTGCTATAATCTACCCATATTTTAGCTAAGTTTTAAGGACAAAATATATAATTCATGAACTTTTAGTCCTTTTTCCTGTAAGTGAGCTAACAAACGTGATTAGCAAGGTTTCAGGTATGAATGTTGAAGATTTCAGCATTTTAGGGATAACTTGATGCCAAAGGAAGCTTCACGAAAGAAGGAAAGCAAAGCTTGGACGCCTAAGGACCAAAAGTGACGCATGGAAAACCTGTCCCGGGCAAAAACAACATTTCTCAAGACTTTGGGGATCAACAGTAACTTATTAGGATTAGGATAATGATGCAGTAATTTATTAGGATTAGGATAAGTACGCAGTATCCTAGTAGGAATAGGATATGGGTATTATAAATACCCTATTTTGCTGGAGATTTTTATCAATCCCCCATTCATTAATCTCCCATCAAACAATTACTCTATTCAACATTTTCAATTCATTCTCTTTCAATTAATTCTTATTACTTTCTCTTCATCTATCCGACTTTTAAATTTTCACAACAAGAGAAATGCTACCTGCAAGGTCTTCACGCCACAAGCCCTACCAACATATACTTCATGTTATACTCTTATTTTGGTATGATAATAATGTCTATTGTGATTTCCATTGCACTCATGAGTAGCTAAACTTCTATGTGGGATTCGACACCTAACCCAGTTGGGTTCTATATTTGACAACGACCGCTTACACTCTTACGAGAGCTGTAGTTTGAGCGTTATCAAAAATTAGCGTCGTTGCTGGGGAATACGGTTGTCAACTAAGTTTGTGATAGTTACTAGACCCTTTGGTCAAATATTCTTGTACTTTACTTTTAGTTGTTGTTTTTGTTTTCTGTAGGTTTTTATTCAGTGCATGCCCCATACTCGAAGTTCTGGTCAACCGTTATTACCTTTTAATCCTGAACCACATCATATTGGCAGAATGGAGGCTCAACAGGAAATTTAAAGACGGGTTGCTCAACAGGAACAGGCTAGACTAGCTGCTCTAGCCGCCGCTCAAGTGCATCAACAAAATATTGATAATCCTGGGCGAGCAACAAATCCTGATGATGAGGACCTAGGTGATGACGAGTTCCTAAACCCTAGGCGTGATGCTGATATGGTGACACCTGCTAATAGAAGAGATCGTCAAGGCAAATTTCAGCCTGAACGCTGAACCATACCATTCGATGATGATGATGATGATCTTGATGGAGCTGATGCTACAGGAGCCATTATTCCTCCGCCCTTGGCGCCCGGAGCCAAGATCAACATCACTAGCACCATGATTCAGTTATTATAACTCAAGGGATTATTCGGTGGACTTGCAGGTGATGATCCGAATATGCATCTGGTCAACTTTATCTCCACATGCAAATCATTTGACAATCCTGGCGTTGGACAGAATGCTATTCGGTTGCACTTATTTCCATTGTCTCTATCTGGGAAGGCAACTCTATGGTTGAATGGGCTTACTCCTGATTCTATTACAAATTGGAGGCAATTGAAAGATGCTTCCTTAGAAAGATTCTTTATGCCATCTAAAAGAGCACAATTAAGAGATGAAATGAGCAAATTTCGTCAGCTTCCAACTGAAGCCCTCCACGAAACATGGGAGAGATTCAAGAAAAAGCTTATGAGATGTCCAAACCATCATATGACCAATGTCCATTTGATGGAGATACTATACAGATCCTTGAATTCTGTAACTAAACCAGTGGTGGATAATGCGGCTGGAGGATCATTTATGGACCTCACCTTTGTTCAGGATAGTGATATGCTAGACTGGATGACAAAGAAAAGTAGGGCGTCACAGACCAGAGATTCTGAGTCAGCAATCCCCACTTTGTCTATAAGCATGACTGCAGAACAAAGGAGAAGAGAAGAAGAACGTGATCAAGATTTGGCGCACATGAAAACAGAAGTGAATCTTCTTACAAAGCATCTATTATCAGGGAATACCGAAAAGGTCAAAGCAGTTGCATCAAAAGAAAGAGAGGAATCTATTTCTAAGGAAGAAGCCAACTACGTGAACAATCAGGGGGGTTTCCGAGGCAATACCCAAGGAAACAAACGTCGGAACTATTATGATAATTCTGGAAACAAGGACCGTGATCAAGGTAGTTAGAAAAACAAGACTGATAGGAGTGGCATGTATATTCCTCCTGGATGACGAGAGCCCACTGAATCTGGTTTGGGAAATATGTCAATGGAAGAACGGGAGTAACGGAGGTAATAAATGACTTGGGCTCAATGAAGCAATTGGTTGATTCACATTCCACTTTAATAAGACAGCTGGAACAACAGTTGAATCAAATTTCAGCCACATTAAATCAAAGAAAAGCTGGCACCTTACCGAGCGACACAGTTCAAAACCCAAGAAACGATGGAACATGCATGGCTTTTACTACTAGAAGTGGTAAGGTTCTGGAAAATTCATCCCAAACAAGAAAGTGGCCGATGATATCGTAGGTAATGCAGAAGAAGAGGATGACGGCGTCGAAGCTGAGAAACATGCTCATGACGTTATTCCTTGACGTCCACAGCTTGAAAAGATCTCCGAACCAAAGCATAATGAAAAGAAAGTCGTGGAGAAAACAATTCCCCTTCCACCACCTCCTTTTCCTCAAAGATTAAAGAAGAGAGCTGATGATACCAAGTTCAATAAATTCATGTCAATGTTAAAATAGCTGACCATTAATGTTCCCTTAGTTGAGGCACTAGAACTGATGCCAGGCTACGCAAAATTTATGAAAGATCTTCTAACAAAGAAGCGGGCAGAAAGTGGTGAGTTGACAAATACTATTCATCATTGCAGTGCAATCGCTACCAGATCACTAGTTCAGAAGAAGGCCGACCCCGGTGCCTTCACTATTCCTTACATTGTCGGATCTTTGAAGGCATTATGCGATTTAAGAGCCAGCATCAACTTGATGCCATTATCTATTTACAAAAAGTTAGGGTTGGGTGATCCCACTCCAACCAATATGAAGCTTATGATGGCTGATAGGTCGGTAAAATGACCTGTTGGTATTTTATGTGATGTATTGGTGAAGGTTTCTTTATTCATCTTTCCGGCAGACTTTGTTATCTTGGATTCCGAGGTGGACTCAGAAGTTCCTATAATCTTGGGGCGCCCTTTCCTTGCAACAGGAAGTGTTCTTATTGCTTTAAGAGCTAATGAGCTTCTATTTCGAATGAATGACGAAGTAGTCCGCTTTGATGTGTGTAAATCAATGAAGCAACCCAAAGATCTGAACGTGTTCTCAGTAGCTGATATTTATTTTGATGATGAGAAAGATCTACCTGTAGAGGAGTATCTTGTTAATGACCCATTGGCAGTTGTGCTTATGAATGTTAAGAGTAAGGATGCTGAAACTTATGAAGAATCTATTTCTTCTCTAACAGGATTAGGCTCATATCCTTATGCTCCCAAGAAGCTAGACCTTGATCTCAAAAACTGCCCTATACCACCAACTAAACCATCTATTGAAGAGCCACCCAGGTTAGATTGAAGGAGCTGCCTAGTCATCTAAAGTATGCATTATTAGGAAGTGGTAACACACTTACGATTATTGTGGCAGCAAATTTGGGTGCGCAGCAAGTTGCAGCGCTCATTACCGTTCTACATAAGTACATAAGAGAAATTGGCTGGACCATCGCTGATATCATTGGTATTCCGCCTGGGATTTATACGCACAAGATTCAGCTTGAAGAAAATTACATACCCACTATTGAACATCAAAGACGTCTAAAATCCACCTATGCTAGAGGTGGTGAAGAAGGAAATTATTAAGTGGTTAGATGCAGGGGTTGTGTATCCAATCTCCGATAGTAAATGGGTAAGCCCGATACAATGTCTACCAAAGAAAGGTGGCATGACGATAGTTACGAATGAAAAGAATGAGTTAATTCCACTCAGACCTGTTACAGGGTGGAGAGAATGCATGGACTACCATAAGCTGAATTCGTGGACCGTTAAAGATCACTTACCAATGCCCTTTATTGACCAAATGCTTGATCGATTAGCAGGGAAAGGATGGTTTTGTTTCTTAGATGGTTATTCTGGCTATAATCATGTAACACCCCGTACTTAATTATGTGCATTAGAAATTGTTATATGTGTTGGAGTATATGTATTGATCCTAAGTTAGGTACATATGAGTTTAAGTATGAGTATTGATTATTTTGAGATGGTTTCAAGTGTATAGTTTGATTATATGTGTATAGGAATCGACCTTATTTATACTGGAATTTACCCGTTGATGTTTCCATACGAAGGTTATTGAATAAGCTTTCCGATGATATAAAGATTTTCAAAAACGGATAAGTTTCTGATATAAGAGAGCACGTTCGAAACTATAAAATGGTGGCCGGGATGTGAACAGTAAATTAGCAGGAAAATACTGAGGCCTGCCAGTTTTTGAGTCAACTTTGAACGATCATAACTCCCTCAATGTAATGAAATGGGAGAGCTACCACATATAAAAAGAAAGATCTTTGAGTCTTATTTCCAATGCAATTGGTTTCATCCAAACACAATATCTGAGTAAGGAGTTATACTCGTTTTACTTCAGCCTCTCAAAACAGATTTTTGTGAACAGTAAATTAGCAGGAAAATACTGAGGCCTGCCAGTTTTTGGGTCAACTTTGAACGATCATAACTCCCTCAATATAATGAAATCGGAGAGCTACCACATATAAAAAGAAATATCTTTGAGTCTTATTTCCAATGCAATTGGTTTCATCCAAATCCAACATCTGCGAAAGGAGTTATACGAGTTTTACTTTAGCCTCTCAAAACAGATTTTTAGGGTCAACTTCAAGCGATCATAACTCCTTGTACAGGACGAACTGGGTGGCCTAATTTATATGAAATGAAAGACCTTTGAATTATATTTACAATTATACCAATTTCACCCAAATCCGATATCGGAGCAAAGCGTTATGGTCTGTCTACTTCAACTTGTCAAAACAGTCCACCAGAGGACATATTTGACATTATTTAAATTTTAAGGGCACTTTGGTCATTTTCTATGATATTATGGACAGTAATATGTGTATATATAAATGTATATGAGTTCAAAAACTCATATTCATCATCAATTATAGGAAAGAACAAACCCTAGCCTAATTTTCAACTCTAATTATCTTGTGATTCAACCGTGGAAAGTCCAAATTGATTCCGTAGTTGTGTTCATCGTCTCAAGGGCTTCGAGAAGTACCCCTTATTTGTGCCAACAGGACTTCAAAACCCAAAGGGCCATTCTATGGTAAGGATGTAAATTATGTTGGTGTTATTTATATGGATATGTATATATATATATATGCGTGTGAGCATAAGAAGTATGTTATTTGATTGTTGTTGAAAGATGATTGGAATGATGTTGGATCATTCTTGTGCATGGTTGGACTATGTTGAATTGTGAAGGGATGATGTGGTATTGATGATGTGGTATTGAAATGATGATTATATATATATATATATACACATAAACCTATTGTTCAAGTTAGTTTTTGGAATGCTTTGCAAATATTGGTTGTAAGGAATTATGGAAGAGAATTGTGGTGTTAGGTTGCTAATACTAGATGCCAAATATTTCATTGTAGATAAGTGATTTGTAAAGGCGGGAAGTTGTGTTGAATTGGTATCCGAATCTACAACGAGGTATGTAAAGCATACTCTAACGATGTTCTTTGGCATGAAAACACCAATGTTCCATCAAGTAAGATTCTGAGGTTATCCAAACACATGTATTGTTCTACATTACCAATGAAGTTGTTTCCATTATATAAAGTGTCAAAATGTTTCATTGATATACCAAGAGGATCCTATTTCATTGTTGTGATATTGATGATTCTGAAACATATTATTGATGTACCAATGAATCCTTATTACATCGTTATTGTATAGAAGGTCTATTACTTGATTCCTATTGATGTATCATTGTTCCAAAGGTACTATATTGGCATGAACACTAATGTAATAATCTCAAAAGCTTTTGAACTAAGTTGTTGGAAAAATCTCTTATGTGTTACTTGATATAAGTGTGGGTGGTATCCCAGGGGCATAAGCCTAGCATGGGTCGATCCCTATTTATGTGTTTATGGGTGGTATCCCAGGTGCATAAGCCTAGCATAGGTCGATCCCAATTGATATGTACTGGAGGAAGCCTAATGGTCACAGTACGGTACAGTATTGATTATTGTTAGGTGGTTGGAGGTTCGGGTGGAGGAGGTAATGGCGAATAATAATTGTAAAGAATGAAATGAACGAATGTATACCGTTCCACAAATGTGTTTGAATTCAAGAACCCAATTCACATTAATGATAATGTTCATGATCTTAAAAATGTTTATGAAGTGTGGTTCACTTCTATTATGATTTATTCGCTTGTGTCTGATTTTCTTGATCCCCCATATCACATATGATTATTTACATCTTTACATAGTCAGTACATATCTCGTACTGACGTCCCTTACGGGGGACCTGCATTTCATGCTGCAGGCACAGGTACCTCAGCTCATACACCGCACCAGTAGGAGCTAGGTCATACAGCTACTGTTGGTGAGCTCCAGTTTACTTCGGAGCTTTCCAAGTCGGTTCCTTATATTTTGTTATTTTACAGGAGTCATGTATGGGCGGGGGTTTATCCCGACCCTAGTTATGTCATGTATATCCTAGAGGCTTTGTAGACATAAGGAAGGGTAAAGTCATGGAAGTTTATATAGTGATGTTATATTCGTATATAGGGTGGCCCCGATGGCCAAGTATTATATATATATATATTTGTGTGTGCTGTGCTGATACAGGTAATTAGACCCTTTTATATGCAGCGAAGTGCTGCCCAAATTTTTGGTGACATGTAAGTGAAAGTACAGGTATTTGAACGGGTCCTCCCGGGCTTCTCGGCTTCGGGTGCCAGTCCGGTCCGATGGGATTTTGGGCCGTGACAAAAGTGGTATCAGAGCGGTTCGTCCTAGTGAATCTACAAAGTCGTGTCTACATAGAGTCTTGTTTATCGGTGTGTTCTGCACCACATCTATAAATAGGAGGCTATGGACATTTAGGAATTGTTTCTTTTCTTCATGTCTTAGATCGTGCGATAGAGCTTATATTGTATATGAAGTCATAGTTGACCACTAAATCAGTTTGTTTCTCTTATTAGAGTAATAATGCCGGTTACCAAAAGTAAGAATACCGGTAAGCAAGTAGATGTGGCTTCCGGAGAGGGGACTAGTAAGTCACCCACTATACCAGCTAATCAAAGTGAGGCTCCAGCTTAGCATGCATCAGAAACTTCCCCCAGACCAGAAGAAATAAGGGGGAGGAGAACTATATCCCAAGAGTCACCTATTAATGTTGTTGATCAAGATCTTAGAAATGCAGTGCAAATTTTGACTCGTATAGTTGCTGGGCAAGTCCAAGGGCAAGCTATTCCTGTCGCGGGTTATAGCGGTACTGATAGCGCGGCTAGTCTTCGGATGCAAGATTTTCTTAAGATGGATCCGCCTACTTTTACCGGATCCTATCTTAATGAAGATCCGCAGGACTTTATTGATCAGATCCAAAGGGCCCTAGAGGTGATGCATATATCGGGTAGAGAGACAGTGGAGTTAGCCACGTATAGATTCAAAGGTGAGGCTATATATTGGTATGAAGACTGGAAACGGTCGAGGGTAATTGATGCACCCCCAACTACTTGGAAAGAGTTCAAAAAGGCATTTATTGATCATTATCTTCCATATGAGACTCGTCAGGCCCGTACGGATCAGTTCTTAAATCTTCGGTAGGGTAATACAAGTGTGAGGGAGTATAGTCTTTGATTTAATTCCTTGTCCAGATATGCTCCTAATGTTATAGCTACTATGGATGACAGAGTTCATCGGCATGTGAATGGATTGGATCTGTATTTGGTTAGGGATTGTACTATTGCTGCACTGAATAAATATATGGATATAGCTAGGATCCAAGCATTTGCACAGAAAATGGAAGATCAGAGGCAAAGAAGAAGAACACAGGAATTTGAAAGCGGATATTCTAAGAGGGCCAGATCTACAGGGCAGTTTATGGCGCCACAGGGAGGTTTTAGACCTCAATTTTCTGCTAGAACACCTAGGCCATTATTTTCTTATTCTGCAGCTAGTGCTCCACAACAGCATCAGGGGTTCAGAGGCAGTTAATTTAGGCAAAGAAGTGAGGGTCATAGTTCGCGATCAGTGGGTTATCATGGTCAAGGGAATATGATCCAACTGAGACCTCCTCGAGAGCCATGCAATAAATGTGGAAGGCATCATATGGGCGCATGTCGAACGGGAACAAATGTTTATTATTGGTGCGGTATGACGGAGCATATGATGAGAGAATGCCCACGAAGGGGCGCAGGTGGTATAGCACTACCTTTGGGATCAGCTGTTGCATCATCATCACCGGTATCTTATTCTGGTAGAGGAGTATGACCCGTGGGTCACGCTAGAAATGAAACAAGAGTCGCCAGTTCCAGCGGGACTCAGAATTGCACTTATGCTTTAGTGGATCGACAGAATCTAGAGGCTTTCCCAGATGTGGTTACGGGTACGTTGTCCATATTTTCATTTGATGTATATGCTCTAATTGATCCCGGTTCTACATTATCATATGTTACTCCTTTGGTTGCTGGAAAGTTCAAAAGAACCCCCGAATTGTTAGATAAGACGTTGGAAGTGTCTACCCCGGTTGGGGAATCTATTATTGCTAGAAAGGTTTATAAAGATTATGTAGTAACTGTGTGTGGTCGAGAAACGATGGCCAATCTCGTGGAACTAGAAATGGTAGATTTTGATGTTATAATGGGTATGGATTGGTTGGCGTCTTGTTATGCCAAAATTGACTGTTGTACAAAAAAGATGTATTTACATTTTCCGAATGAAGCATTTATTGAATGGCTAGGTAAGATTGGCGCACCAAAAGTTAGATTTATTTCTTATTTCAAAGCAAGAAAAATGATTTCCAAGGGATACCTATATCATTTAGTTAGAGTAAGGGATACAGAAGCGGAGCCACCAACTCTTCACGTTGTTCCGGTGGTAAATGAATTTCCTGATGTATTTCCTGAAGATCTTCTAGGTTTGTCTCCTGAACGAGAAGTAGAGTTTGGTATTGATGTAATTCCAGGCACCCAACCAATCCCCATTCTTCCATATAGAATGGCCCCAGCAAAATTGCGAGAATTGAAAAAGCAATTGAAAGATTTGCTAGAGAAGGGATTCATAAGGCCTAGTATGTCCCCCTGGGGAGCACCAGTGTTATTTGTGTGCAAAAAGGATGGCTCACTGAGGATGTGTATTGATTATCGGCAATTGAATAACGTAACTATTAAGAATAAATATCCTCTCCCAAGAATTGATGATTTATTTGATCAGTTACAGGGCGCCAAGTGCTTTTCTAAGATTGATTTGAGGTCAGGTTACCACCAAGTGAGGGTCAAAGAAAAAGATATACCCAAAACAGCTTTCCGAACAAGGTATGGTCATTATGAGTTTCTAGTTATGTCATTTGGGCTAACAAATGCACCTGCAGATTTTATGGATTTGATGAATAGGGTGTTTAAGACATTCCTGGATGTATTTGTGATAGTTTTTATAGATGATATTCTAGTTTATTCTAGATCAGAAGAGGACCATGCCAATCACTTACGACAGACATTGCAGACTCTTCGTGATTGTAAGCTTTATGCAAAGTTCACTAAATGTGAGTTTTGGTTAAAGTCGGTGGCATTTTTGGGTCATATTGTATCTAGTGAAGGGATAAAGGTTGATGCTCAAAAGATAGAAGCTGTGAAGAACTGGCCAAGGCCCACAACACCGACGGAGATTCATAGTTTTCTCGGGTTGGCCGGTTATTATAGGAGGTTTGTTAAAGACTTTTCTTCCATTTCAGCACCCTTAACCAAGCTAACGCATAAAGCATCCAAGTTCCAATGGAATGATACGTGTGATGAGAGTTTCCAAGAATTGAAAAATAAGTTGACTTCTACACCTGTGTTGGTACTTCCAGAAGGTACAGGAGGGTATACAGTGTATTGTGATGCTTCTAGAATTGGTTTAGGATGTGTATTGATGCAGCATGGTAAAGTAATAGCATATGCTTCTAGACAATTGCGGCCACATGAGAAAAATTATCCTACACACGATCTTGAGCTGGCAGCGGTTATCTTTGCTTTAAAAATATGGCGCCACTATTTATATGGGGTTCATGTTGATATATATACTGATCACAAGAGCTTACAATATATTTTCAGTCAGAAGGATCTAAATCTGAGGCAGCGAAGGTGGATGGAACTATTAAAAGATTATGATGTCGATATTTTTTATCATCCAGGGAAAGTGAATATAGTAGCTGATGCGTTAAGTCGTAAGGATATGATGATGCCTATAGAAAGGCAAGGGATGGTTAAAGATCTTCACCAGTTAGCTAGTTTGGGAGTTCGCCTTCTTGAAACTCCGGACAAAGAGCTTATCGTACATAATGTTGCAGAATCTTCATTAGTAGCTGAAGTGAAAGAGAAGCAATATGCAGATCCTACTTTATTACATCTTAAGGAGAACGTTTAGAGTGGTGCAACCAAGGTATTTGAGCTTATGTGAGAAGGAGTACTTTAGTCCCAAAACCGATTGTGTGTGCCGGATGTAGACGGGCTAAGAAAGAAGATTATGATAGAGGCACATTTTTCAAGGTATTCCATTCATCCAGGATCAACCAAAATGTATCAACATTTGAAAGATATGTATTGGTGGAATGACATGAAAAGGAACATCACAGAATTTGTAGTTGAATGTCCAAATTGCCAACGAGTTAAAGTGGAACATCAAAAGCCCGGAGGCTATATGCAAGGCATAGATCTTCCAACTTGGAAGTGGGACATGATCAACATGGATTTTGTAATAGGTTTGCCTTGTACAGCTCAGAAATTTGATTCTATATGGGTGATTGTGGATAGGCTTACTAAATCTGCACATTTCTTACCCGTTAAGACCACTTACACAGTTGAAAAATATTTGAAGCTGTATGTTAAAGAAACAGTCCGATTACATGGAGTGCCAACTTCTATTATAGCAGATCGCGGAACTCAATTTACTGCAAACTTTTGGAAGTCTTTCCAATGGAGTTTGGGAACACAAGTGAATCTGAGTACAGCTTTTCACCCTCAGACGGATGGACAAGAAGAGCGCACCATTCAAACCTTGAAGATATGCTACGAGCATGTGTTATAGATTTTAAAGGCAGCTGGGATGATCATTTACCTCTTATTGAGTTTGCCTACAATAATAGCTATCATTCAAGTATCAAAATGGCACCATATGAAGCTTTATATGAGAGGAAGTGTAGATCACCAATAGGATGGTTCAAAGCGGGTGAAACTCTTATGTTCGAACCGGATCTTGTGTATCAAGCCATAGAAAAAGTCAAGATGATTCAGCAACGGTTGAAAACAACCCAAAGTCGACACAAGTCATATACGGGTAGTAGAAGAAGAGGGCTAGAGTTTTCATTAGGCGATTGGGTATTTTTGAAGGTATCGCCAATGAAAGGGGTGATGAGATTTGGCAAGAAAGGAAAGTTGATTCCACGATATATAGGCCCGTATAAGATTATTCGAAGATGTGGGCAAGTTGCTTATGAATTAGAGCTACCCCAGGAACTCTCATCAGTGCATCTAGTATTTCATGTATCGATGCTTTGAAAGTGCATCGGAGATCCGTCCCTTATTACTTCTACTGAAGATGTGCAAGTAACAGAAGATCTTACCTATGAGGAGTGGCCTATTGCTATATTAGATCATCAAGTTAAGAAGTTGAGAAATAAAGAAGTAGCATCGGTGAAAGTACTTTGGAGAAATCAACAAACGGAAGAGATTACATGGGAAGCGGAGGAAGCAATGAAATCGAAATACCCTTATTTGTTCAAAGGTGAAAAAGAAGTGCAAGGAGTGGAACTGGGACACTAACAAGTAAGTTTTTACATATGCATAATATCTATATGATGATGTGAATATCAATTATGGATTCGAACTTGTTTCGACTAAATAACTACATTCACATTCGAGGACGAATGTCCTTAAGGGGGGAAGGATGTAACACCCCGTACTTAATTACGTGCATTAGCTATTGTTATATGTGTTGGTGTATATGTATTGATCCTAAGCTAGGTACATATGAGTTTAAGTATGAGTATTGATTATTTTGAGATGGTTTCAAGTGTATAGTTTGATTATATGTGTATAGGAATCGACCTTATTTATACCAGAATTTGCCTGTCGATGTTTCCATACGAAGGTTATTGAATAAGCTTTCCGATGATATAAAGATTTTCAAAAACGGATAAGTTTTGGATATAAGCGAGCATGTTCGAAACTATAAAATGGTGGTCGGGATGTGAACAGTAAATTAGCAGGAAAATACTGAGGCCTGCCAGTTTTTGGGTCAACTTTGAACGATCATAACTCCCTCAATATAATGAAATGGGAGATATACCACATATAAAAAGAAAGATATTTGAGTATTCTTTCTAATGCAATTGGTTTAATCCAAATACAACATCTGAGTAAGGAGTTATACTCGTTTTCTTCAGCCTCTCAAAATACATTTTTGTGAACAGTAAATTAGCAGGAAAATACTGAGGCCTGCCAGTTTTTGGGTCAACTTTGAACGATCATAACTCCCTCAATATAATGAAATGGGAGAGCTACCACATATAAAAAGAAATATCTTTGAGACTTCTTTCCAATGCAACTGTTTTCATCCAAATCCAACATCTGCGTAAGGAGTTATATGAGTTTTACTTCAGCCTCTCAAAACAGATTTTTAGGGTCAACTTCAAACGATCATAACTCCTTGTACAGGACGAACTGGGTGGCCTAATTTGTATGAAATTAAAGACCTTTGAATTATATTTACAATTATACCAATTTCACCCAAATCCGATATCGGAGCAAAGCGTTATGGTCTGTCTACTTCAACTTGTCAAAACAGTCCACCGGAGGACATATTTGACATTATTTAAATTTTAAGGGCACTTTGGTCATTTTCTATGATATTATGGACGGGAATATGTGTATATATACATGTATATGAGTTCAAAAACTCATATTCATCATCAATTATAGGAAAGAACAAACCCCGGCCTAATTTTAAACTCTAATTATCTTGTGATTCAATCGTGGAAAGTCCAAATTGATTCTGTAGTTGTGTTCATCGTCTCAAGGGCTTCGAAAAGTACCCCTTATTTGTGCCAACAGGACTTCAAAACCCAAAGGGACATTCTATGGTAAGGATATAAATTATGTTGGTGTTATTTATATGGATATGTATATATATATGCTTGTGAGCATAAGAAGTATGTTATTTGATTGTTGTTGAAAGATGATTGGAAATGATGTTGGATCATTCTTGTGCATGGTTGGATTATGTTGAATTGTGAAGTGATGATGTGGTATTGATGATGTGGTATTGAAATGATGATTATATATATATATATATATATATATATATATACACACATAAACCTATTGTTCAAGTTATTTTTTGGAATGCTTTGCAAATATTGGTTGTATGGAATTATGGAAGAGAATTGTGGTGTTGGGTTGCTAATACTAGATGCCAAATATTTCATTGTAGATAAGTGATTTGTAAAGGCGGGAAGTTGTGTTGAATTGGTATCCGAAGCTACAACGAGGTATGTAAAGCATACTCTAATTATGTTCTTTGGCATGAAAACACCAATGTTTCCATCAAGTAAGATTCCGAGGTTATCCAAACACATGTATTGTTCTACATTACCAATGAAGTTGTTTACATTGTATAAAGTGTCAAAATGTTTCATTGATATACCAAGAGGATCCTATTTCATTGTTGTGATATTGATGATTCTGAAACATATTATTGATGTACCAATGAGTCCTTATTACATCGTTATTGTATAGAAGGTCTATTACTTGATTCCTATTGATGTATCATTGTTCCAAAGGTACTATATTGGCATGAACACTAATGTAATAATCTCAAAAGCTTTTGAACTAAGTTGTTGGAAAAATCTCTTATGTGTTACTTGATATACGTGTGGGTGGTATCCCAGGGGCATAAGCCTAGCATGGGTCGATCCCTATTTATGTGTTTATGGTTGGTATCCCAGGTGCATAAGCCTAGCATGGGTCGATCCCAATTGATATGCACTGGGGGAAGCCTAATGGTCACAGTACGGTACAGTATTGATTATTGTTAGGTGGTTGGAGGTTCGGGAGGAGAAGGTAATGGCGAATAATAATTGTAAAGAATGAAATGAACGAATGTATACCGTTCCACAAATGTGTTTGAATTCAAGAACACAATTCAGATTAATGATAATGTTTATGATCCTAAAAATGTTTGACGTGTGGTTCACTTCTATTATGATTTATTCACTTGTGTCTGATTTTCTTTATCCCCCATATCACATATGATTATTTACAGCTTTACATAATTAGTACATATCTCGTACTGACGTCCCTTATGGGGGACCTGCATTTCATGCTGCAGGCACAGGTACCTCAGCTCATACACTGCACCAGTAGGAGCCAGGTCATACAGCTACTGTTGGTGAGCTCCAGTTTACTTCGGAGCTTTCTGAGTCGGTTCCTTATATTTTGTTATTGTACAGGAGTCATGTGTGGGCGGGGGTTTGTCCCGACCCTAGTTATGTCATGTATATCCTAGAGGCTTTGTAGACATAAGGAAGGGTAAAGTCATGGAAGTTTATATAGTGATGTTATATTCGTATATAGGGTGGCCCCGACGGCTAAGTATTATATATATATATATATTTGTGTGTGCTGTGCTGATACAGGTAATTAGACCCTTTTATATGCAGCGAAGTGCTGCCCAAATTTTTGGTGACATGTAAGTGAAAGTACATGTATTTGAATGGGTCCTCCGGGGCCTTCTCGGCTTCGGGTGCCAGTCCGGCCCGATGGGATTTTGGGTCATGACAAATCAGATTTGTATTGCTCCAGAAGATCAAGAGAAGACAACATTTACATGCCCATATGGTACGTTTGCCTTCAAACGTATGCCATTTGGACTATGTAATGCACCCGCCACTTTTCAGCGTTGTATGATGTCCATCTTTTTCGATATGGTGGATGACACTCCGGAGGAATTCATGGATGACTTTTCGGTGATGGGTGAGTCATTTGATTCGTGCTTGGAAAATCTAAGTATGGCGTTGCAAAGGTGTGTTGAATTCAACCTAGTACTGAATTGGAAGAAGTGCCACTTCATGGTGAAAGAAGGGATAGTGCTTGGGCATAAAATCTCCAAAAAAGGAATTGAGGTGGATCGAGCTAAAATCGAAGTCATCGAAAAACTACCACCCCCAATTTCGGTCAAAGGAGTTCGTAGTTTCCTCGGGCATGCAGGTTTCTACCGAAGGTTTATCAAAGATATCTCCAAAATTTCTAGTCCATTATGCAAACTTTTAGAGAAAGATGCAAAGTTTGATTTCAATGAAGAGTGTGTGAAGGCATTCGAATGCCTCAAGGAGAAGCTAATCTCCTATCATTGTAGCACCTGATTGGTCTTTACCATTCGAAGTCATGTGTGATGCTAGTGGGGTAGCTTTGGGTGTTGTACTTGGCCAGAGAAGAGAAAAGTTATTCCATCCAATCTACTATGCGAGTAAGGTCCTGAACGAAGCCCAGAAGAACTATACTGTCATAGAACAGGAACTCTTAGCAGTAGTCTATGCGTTTGAAAAATTTCATGCTTATTTGTTGGTAACCAAAGTGGTAGTTCATACAGACCATGCGGCTCTGAGATATTTGATGTCAAAGAAAGATGCAAAACCAAGGCTAATTCGATGGGTATTGTTGCTATAAGAATTTGATTTTGAGGTAAAAGATAGAAGAGGTTGCGAAAACCAAGTGGCTGATCACCTATCTAGACTCGAGAACGAGCATATAGCACAACCTGATCTAGAGATTGATGATGCATTCCCTGATGAAGAGATCTTAGCCACGATGATGGATGAGTTACCATGGTATGCAGACTTTGCAAACTTCGTGGTAAGTGATGTGATGCCTACGAATCTATCATCTCATCAAAAGAGGAATTTCACGTATGACATGAGACACTAATTCTGGGATGAGCCATATTTGTTTAGACGATGCGCGGATGGTGTTATTAGGCGATGCGTATCCCATGTTGAGGTGCCGAATATATTGGAAGCATGTCACACTTCCTAAGTTGGGGGACATCAAGCAGGTAATCAGACAGCAAGGAAGGTATTGCAAAGTGGCTATTATTGGCCTTTGATATTTAAAGATGCCTATGACTTTGTGAGAATATGCGACAAATGTCAGAGACAAGGTGCGATTTAGAAACAACATGAGATGCCCATGTCGAAAATCCTTGAAATAGAACTCTTTGATGTATGGGGTATCGATTTTATGGGCCCATACATGAATTCATTTGGAATGAAATATATCCTAGTTGTTGTAGATTATGTTTCAAAATGGGTCGAAGCAGTAACATTGGCTAATAATGAAGGAAAGCGTGTTGTTGCATTCTTAAAGAGAAACATCTTCTCTCGTTTTGGGGTACTACGTACTATCATAATCGATGGAGGATCTCACTTTTGCAACAAACTATTCAAATTCGTGTTGGAAAAATATGGTGTCAAGCAACATAAGGTAGCCACGCCTTATCACCCACAAACTAGTGGACAGGTAGAGGTTTCCAATCGAGAGATCAAGCAAATCTTTGCTAAGACTGTAAATGCTAATAGGAAAGATTAGTCTCAGAAGCTGGACTATGCACTATGGGCTTATAGGACTGCATTCAAAACGCTAATTGGCATGTCCCCATACCAACTAGTTTATGGTAAAGCTTGTCACTTACCCATCGAACTAGAGTATAAAGCATTATGGGAATTGAAGCAACTGAATTTGAATTGGGATGATGCTATGAATCTGAGATTGGAGCAACTGAACGAGATGGATGAATTCCGTCTTCATGCGTAAGAATGATCAGACCTCTACAAGGAGCGGATGAAAAAGTATCATGATCAGTGGATTGTTCAACAAAACTTTCAGAAGGATGATATGGTACTACTTTTCAATTCCAGAATGAAGCTATTCCTAGGTAAGTTAAGGTCCAAATGGTCTGGTCCGTACAAAGTTAACCAAGTATACTCGTCTGGAGTAGTTGAGTTAGAAGACAATAATGGTGTTGTCTTTAAGGTGAATGGACAACGAGTAAAACCATATATCAGTCCTCTTGACTCGGTAAACTATATGGCGACCATCTATCTCGATGAAGTCTAAGTACTCGATGTAACTATGTCGTGCCGCGACAATAAATCAAGCGCTAGATGGGAGGCAACCCATCATTTGTTCTATTATTTCTTTCGAATTTGTTTTTACTAAATAAAAATCTAAAAATAAGAGTCAAGCCACGACCAAAACTAAGGCGCTTGATGGGAGGTAACCCATTGTTCTAATCATTTTTGTTGTTTTTGAGTAAATGTAGGTGCAAGAAGGAGATTGGTTTCAAATTTTGATTTGGACGTATTACATGTTGAAGGTGGTAAGTTAGGAATTAAGAAGCAAAAGGCTATGGGTTAGGAAATGCTTATGTAAATCTAGGCCAATAACAAGGCTAGGCCTATGTAAATCTAGGCCACGAACAAGGCAAGACCTATGATATGGCCTAAGCTCTCGGATTCTAGAGTACCATAGCATAGGCTCCGTCTATGATCAACAATGCGATAGCATAGGCGACGCCTATGCAAACGACTTTTGTCTCTGAATCTCATATGCCATGACATAGGCGCCGCCTATGCCTAACAATTCCATAGCATAGGCGTCGTCTATGCTCAACAATGCTATGCAAAAGGCGTCGCCTATGCCAAGCATAGGCAAAGCTTTAGGCGCCGCCTATAATCACTTTTGGTCTCCAAATACGATTCCAAATAGGTCAAAACCTGACCCAAGCTTGTCCTATAAATATAACCTTAGTCTTAAATCAAAAACATATTGCAATTCCACCCTAAAGCGCCGCCTACCTCTCCAAATTCTCTCCAAAATTTTCTGTTTTGCTCTTTTGCCTTTGCAAGAACATCTCCAAAGGCCATCAACCAAGTAAGTACCTCTTTGTTCTTCTTTATGTTCCATAAGTACTATACTACTATGTCTATAATTAATGGTTAAATCTTGAAGTAGTATTAGTGATTTGAATATGGTTGATTTGTTGTGATGCAACTAAGTGAGTGAAAGAATACGTAAGGATGCTCTTGACTTGTTTCCAACTTGTATTTGATTTTGATACACTGTCATACTTTTGCGGAATTGACATAGTCTAGAACATTGCATAACCTTGTAACTAGAAAGCTTACATGTCGGAATGATATGTTCATCGAGATGAAAATCATGGTCGACTATAAACATACGATGTTGTGATTATTTCAAGCCATAAACTGATACAATATCTATGTAGTAGTTTTATTCAAAGTGATGCATTATTCCAAAACATGAAAGCATTATCAAGATTACATGAACTAGAATTGAAAAAAGAATAGTTAAAGATGACAAGAAAAGTATGACTGCACTGATTATATTGTTGGAACATAACACCTAAACGTATATCGATGAAGTATGAGTAATCGACATCATTCACTTCACTAGTTTTTCCCAACAAACTAAGTGTGGGGTGGTTCCACCACTGCTTGTTTATTGATTGTATCCACCGAGATGAAGCTAACATGAGTATTATTTTAATCTCAGGTACAATGGCACCAAAAGCAAGACAAGGAAAAGAAAAAGCAACCACTTCACAAAAAGTCCAGAAAAGGGGATGGAAAGAGCAAGGATAATTCTCCGCACTGCAAATACCTCACCGCATGTTTAAAATTAAATGGGTCCTCGAGGAGGAAGGAAAGGAGTGGTATAGGAACAATAAAGAGAAGAAATATGTTCATGTGGAGTTGATACACAAGGAGATCCTAGCAAAGAAAGAACCCTGTATGTTGGCCAAGATAATGGCGTCACATCTTGATTTCATCTTCTAAGATATGGGAGAGTGAAATCTCGACTTAACATGAGAATTCTATGCCAACTAGTCACCGAAAACTACAGGGAGTGAAGTAAAGATTCGGGGCCAAGTTTTGTAACTAAATGCGGAGTTCTTCAACTCCTTTCTAGGTTTTCCATCTGTTGATCCATCACCACTCAAGGAGCTGTATAACAGACCTCCATACAGGGCCATTAGACACACATTGTGCAGACCAATATCTATGGCACGATGGAGTAGACACAAGGACACCGATCGGCACAAGACCTTCCCATATGCTTCCTTGAATAGGGAAGCTAGGATATGGATGCGAATAGTCAACTCTTGCTTGATTCCAGGGACCCAGTACACAAAGATAACACGAGATAGAGTATTGTTGGTGTAGGCGTTGATGACGAATGTTCCTATCAACATTGGGGCAATTATTTGATCTACAATGCATAAGGCTAGGCTGCACAAGAGGTCCCACTTCAGCTTTGGCAACCTGTTGACTGCAATATTGAGGAAGGAGGACATCGAAGAGGAATCAGCTAATCATATGCTTCCACATAACCCAAAGAAGGTTGACCTCACAAAGGTTAAAGATGTTGAAACCACGCATGGCATCAACCTTACCACTGCAGAAAGGTATGCTCGGGATGAGAGTTTCTTTCGTCATCTCTATGGAATGACTCGGTTTATAATTATGAGCGAAGGTCATGTTCCAACTGCTGCAGAGCTCCAACAGTTGGATTATGAATACCCAATAAATGAGTATGCAAGGCAAATATGTGGAGTAGGTGTGTACTTTGAGGAACCTCTGCACGACGATGTGCCAACCGATGATGATCGTTGAATGCCAGACTCTAACGTGGAGGAGAACTCTGATGACAATGACTCTAATGATGATTCCGATGAAGGGGGTATGACCCCAGACATAGAGGAGGAGTCCGACTAATCCAGGTTCTTCGTATTTATTTTCCACTGAGGACAGTGTGTCCCATCTAAGTGTGGGGTGCTGGTATTTGCATGCTATACTTCTTTATCTTCATTTGCATTTATTTTTTTCTTATTTGTTGTTGTGTTAGCGTTTAATTCTTTTTAGTAGAAGTTAATTTTTTTTTTTACTTTGCATGAAATTGTTCTAATAGGCAACATGGTATTATGACAAGAATCTGTGATAAAATCATTACTATTGAGATGTTTAGGCTCTAATTGTGACTCATTATGTGATAATTGTGTGATTAAATTCCTTCATCTATTGGGTCAAGAGTCTATACTACTCCCAATAAAGTCGACCATGTGCCTTGTGTGTGTAAGATGATAGTACATTCTATGTTTGTGGCTGATGCTATAACTTGCCTGGTATGTATGTAAAGTGAAATGAAGAGTGTGAGTTTAGGAGATGATTTAGGCATTTCTTTGGCAACCTGTGATTGTTTACCTTCGTTGTATCTACCCATGGACATCATCCTAGATAACCCCCTTTGAGCCTTTAGCCTATTTTCTTTGACAGCCTCATATGTAAGCCTAATCCATTTTTTCAAGACCATAATTTGATCCAAATTCCTAAGTGCTTTAAATTGCAACGTCATGTGACAAAATAAGAGGAAATTGGGTAAGATTAGTGCCTTAAAGTGAATTGGTACTTGAATTCGTTATGAAAAAGAATGGTTAGCATAGAGGTGTGTTATAAAAAAAAGAAAGAGAAAGGGAAGAGATTAAAAGAAAAATAACAAGTTAAATCTGTTCAAAATAGAAAAACAAAAGAGGTGAGAAAGGGTGGTAGATTAAAAAGAAAGTAGCAAGGTTGTTTGAAAGAAAGCATTAATGGCATAATGTGATGTATTAAAGCGCTTAGGAACATAGTCACTATTTATGGCCAAAATAGTCCTACCCGTCCCTTAGCCTACATAACAACCTGTAAAAGACCTATTTGATCCTAAGCTTTGCATTCTCATATTTAGTGGAGCAATACACTAAGGGCAAGCCTATGGTCATCAGTTGCAACATAAGAATTCTTTGAGAGAGTGAGAGCAATGAAAAGTTTATACCCATGTTCGATAAATGAAATGTTTGTGAGTGACTATGGGTGACATATTGTGAGACACATATGGTTGATGAGTTTTGGGTAGTTGTGTATGATTCTCTGTGCCTTAACGTGTGTATACGAATTAACCACCATCACGAGTCTATGTTGAAGGTTGACTTGTTTCTAGAATTGATTAGAAAACTACTCTTTGTTAATGATTATTGTGCCTGTCTTGATGAATATTTGGTGTTGTTGCTGTGAAATCCTAAGTAAATATTTAGAAAGACATGATATTTTGTTCGAGGACGAACAAAGCTTTAAGTGTGGGGTGTTGATGATAGGCGTATTTACATGCCTAAAGTTCTATAATCTACCTATATTTTAGCTAAGTTTTAAGGACAAACTATATAATTCATGCACTTTTAGTCCTTTTTCCTGTAAGTGATTAGCAAGTTTTCAGGTATAAATGATGAAGATTTCAGCATTTTAGGGATAACTTGACGCCAAAGGAAGCTTCACGAAAGAAGAAAAGCAAATCTTGGATGCCTAAGGACCAAAAGTGACGCATGGAAAACCTATCCCGGACAAAAACAGCATTTCTCAAGACTTTAGGGATCAGCAGTAACTTATTAGGATTGGGATAATGATGCAGTAATTTATTAGGATTAGGATAAGTACACAGTAGCCTAGTAGGAATAGGATATGGGTATTATAAATACCCTATTTTGCTGGAGATTTTTATCAATCCCCCATTCATTACATCTTTCATCAAATAATTACTCTATTCAACACTTTCAATTCATTCTCTTTAAATTAATTCTTATTACTTTCTCTTCATATATTCGACTTCTAAATTTTCACAACAAGATAAACGCTACCTGCAAGGTCTTCACGCCACAAGCCCTACCAAAATATACTTCAAGTTATACTCTTATTTTGGTATGATAATAATGTCTATTGTGATTTCCATTGCACTCATGAGTAGCTAAACTTCTCTGTGGGATTTGACACCCAACTCAGTTGGGTTCTATATTTGACAACGACCTTACACTCTTACGAGAGCTGTAGTTTGAGAGTTATCAGTGAGCGCACATGATTGATGATTTTTGGGTAGTCTTATATGATTTTCTTTAGCTTAACTTATGTATACGAATTAACCAACTTGATGAGTCTATGTTGGAGGGTGAGTTGTTTCTAGTAATGATCAAGAAATCTACTCTTTGTTAATAATTGTCGTGTATGTCTTGTGGAAAATTTTGTGTTGCTCTTGAAGTTTAGTTAAGTATTCTCATGGATTTACTATTTTGTTCAAGGACAAATAAAGCTTTAAGTGTGGGGTGGTGATGTTGGCGTATTTATACGTCTAAGCACCATAACTTACCCATGTTTTAGCTAAGTTTTGAGGAAAAAGTACATAAATCTTGTACTTTTAGTCTATTTTCAATTAAGTGAGCTGACCTATGTGATTAGCATGCCTTTCAGGTACTAATGAGGAAGATTGCAGCACTTTGGGGACCTGTGGACAGCAAAGGAAAACTTCACATAAAAAGGAAAGCAGCTTTTGGACTGAATGTGATGTATGGGAACTTTTTCCCGGGAAAACTAAACATTTTTAAATAGTTAAAGATGCAGTAGCAATTTATTAGAGAAGGATGTTATTAAAAGCCTTATGGCTGAATTTTTATGCATCATTCATTATTCAGTTTCTGTAATATTTTAGAACAGAGAAAAAATGCTAGTTTGAGGAGAGAGAGAGAGAAATGTGTTTCTCTCTCAATTTCACTAAGTCATCTTCATCACCAAGATCATTCGTTGTTTTGGTATGATGAATATTTCTACTTTGATTTCTGTTTTATTCATGAGGAATTAAGCTTATTCATTAGGGTTATGGAAACCTTGTATTATACTCTCTATGGCTATGGGTTTGTGAATTTATGATGTGTAATCCACTTATATCATTACTCTCTTCATTATAATTGAATTCTTGTGGTTGAAAACATAGGGAATGCGCCATTATAACAGTAATTTGCTCAATAGAAAAGTTACTATTTGGAAATGAGAGTAAGAGAAAATAGGGTTTCCAATCTCTATTTTACTCGTCAATGCCCTAGCAGGATTAACGTCTTGGAGAGTTCGTACAATTTGTGGTACACTTTGGGTTCGAAAGAACTAAGGTGAATAAATCCTTGATGGTTGAAAAACACTTGGATTTAGAATTAGAATACATCTCTCTATAAGTGCATGCATGCATAAAATCCATATTACTCATAGTTAATAGAGAGTTAGAAGCTACAAGGAAGACATAACCCTAACTTATCATTCTCTGTGATCAAATATCATTACAAAATATCATCTCATCGTTACACTGATAATATTATTGTGCACTTAAACCAATCCCCCTTATCTTGGAACCTTCGATCAACAACCTAATAATAATCACAATACTTAGTGACCATAGTATTCCCTGTGGGATTCGACACCCAACCAGTTGGGTTCTATATTTGACAGCGACCGCTTACACTTTCTAACGAGAGTTGTAATTTGGGCGTATCATCAACTCTAACTTATACGCAACATTGCCAACCCATCTCAAAACCAAGTATGGACCAACATACTAGGGACTAATATTACCTTTATTACTAAACTATATTACTCCATTCTTGGGAAATTCCTTTAAAAATACCCAATCGCCAACTTTAAACTCCAACTCCCTACACCTCACATCCGCATAGGACTTTTGGAGATTTTGAGCGGCTTTCAATCTATCCCCTTATTAATGTCTTGGTGAACTAAATCAAGGCCAAAGACCTTACCCACACTAACCTCATACCACCTAATTTGAGAAAGACATCTCCTGCCATACAATACCTTAAAAAGAGCCATATGTAATAACCCTTCAGGTTATTTTCCATATTTATGCTTATATTTACCATTTGATCTTTTCAATGGATTCTCTAAGTTATTTATGACCTGCTGGGTCTTGTGGTTTAGTTAATGAGAAGTTTGTTTGGTTTCTAGAACCAATTCCCTATTTAAAAGAATTCGTTGGTTCCAAACGGCCACCAGGCAAAACTTTAGTGAAATGATCTTGAATGTAAATTCTAACTCTTCCAAAAGATATGGAATATCAATTTTATCTAGGTAGACCTTTGGTTTGGGTCCCAATGAACCCGAGCTCATTCTGACCTATTGGTCGAGAAGTTAAAAATTTGAAAAATTAGGTATAGGACCCATATTTGGTTGAAACAACCTCAGATTGAAAATCTGAGTTCTCTACTACATTTGGAACATTGAATTTAGTATGGTTACATATTTTTTCTTTGAAAAAATTGGATTCCAGATGCATCCAAAGGTATTACCTAAAACTTGAAATCAAAGTCCAAGTTTCAGCTATTATCTGGTATAGCCAAGAATGCGATCATAGAGGCCTTAATATAATTGCGACTACCATAAATTAAGACAAGGTTTGCACAATTTCAAGGATGAGGGCCTAGGTTGGTTCTTTTAATAGCCATTTTAGCCGAGAATTATCCATTTTCTTTCTCTCTTAAGAGCTTGAAACCCTAATATGGTGTGCTAATCACAAATTGATCATTGTGGGTGACTTGGGATATTAACTATCATATTTAATTGTAATATCTTCAAATTTAAGGTAAGAATCCTTAGAATTCATGCTTGAAATTCCTAGTTTGGACCTAAAGCCCAAATTTGGCTTAAGGCTTCATTTTAGCCCAAAGTATTCTTAAGTTTCACCTATTTCTTGAGGGTTATGACTTCTTGTTCATGTGTTAACATTGGGTTGGTCTTAAAAACTCATTATACATATGTGGACCCACTTGGGGTTTTGGTATCATTTTTGGACCCAAGCGTAATAGTCCAATATGTGTATTGATAGACTCTTATTGATGAGTAGATTATGTTTTTGTTAGTGTGATTGAATTTTGGGTATTGTGAATTTAAGATGATTATATGGTGCATGAAGTGAGGTTTTATAGTTTGGCCTTGATGTAGGATTCTGTCTACTTTTCTCTATAGATGAAGTATGATATATGTTATATACAGATCTGGATGTTAGGCTTGATTATGATTAGGATGAATTGGTCATGATTATTAATGTTTAGAGTTTAGATGAGGGATTGGGAACCATAACATGGCATGTTTATACCCTTTTTGAATCCTATTACTTTCTTTCTCTAGATTATATTAGTTGTAGTGTAGTTATGATGTAAACCCATGTTTGGGATATGGTTTTAGCATTTGAAGCATGATTTGTATATTTGACCTTATTGGTCTAGCATGTACTCTTGAAATCGTAGTTGGGTAGAGTTGACTTGATTACCTTTGTTTCTAGTTCAAGTTTCTATCTTAGGATTAAATGTGGCTTATTTGACATTTAGAAGTTAGACTAGATACCTTAGCCTAGTTTGGGGAATGATGTGCCTAATTATTGAAACTGAGGATTAGAAGTGGGATCAACCGGCCCACTAGGCCTAAACTTATGTTAAGCCCTGTGGACTTAGTTGTGGATGTTAGACATAAATATGGATAGTAAACCTTAGAATAAGGTTACTTCAGAATGTGGTAACTTATATTTTTATTCCCAAATTATGTCTTTCGAGTTATAGTTATGATACTTTTTGTGGAAATGATATTGTGCATTTAGAGATGGTATTCCTCTTCGATATGTTCTGTGGCCTATAGAGATGCTATTTTCTCTTAGACTTGATGATTGACCTATAGAGATTGTATTTTATCTTAGACTTGATGATTGGCCTATAGAGATGTTATCTACTCTTAGACTTGATGATTGGCCTATAGAGTTGCTATTTTATTTAGCCATAATTGTTGGACCTATAAATACAAGGTTCCTTTTAGATAAGGGATTGGCCTAGAGATGAAGCATCCCTGGTTTGTACCCTAAGAAAATTTCTAAGAATCTCATTCTTTAGATTCATTACGACTCATGGTATGAGCCATAAGCTGGGGTATGAATGGTGAAGACCTAAGATGACCAATATTGGTTAGTGAGATGGTCTTGTATACTGGAATGGATACAACTTAAAGGTTTGAATCATAAAACATGGTTACGAGTCGTTGATGTTAGGCGTATTTACACGCCTAAAGCACCTTAATTTACCCATATTTTAGCTAAGTTTTGAGGATAAAATATATAATTCCAGAACTTTTAGTCCTTTTTCCTGTAAGTAAGCTAACAAACATGATTAGCAAGTTTTCAGGTATAAATGATGAAGATTTCAGCATTTTATGGACTAGTTGCAGCCAAAGGAAGCTTCACGAAAGAAGGAAGGCAGCTTTTGGAAGTCTATGGACTGAAAGTGATGCATGGAAAAGTTGTCCCGGGCAAAAACAGCATTTCTAAAGACTTGGGGATCAGCAGTAACTTAGTAGGATTAGGACAAGGATGCAAAAACTTAGTAGGATTAGGAAAAGGATGCAGTAACTTAGTAGGACTGGGATATGGATGCTATAAAAACCCTTATTTGCTGAATTTTTCAGCATCCATCCATTCATCCCATTCAATCAATTTCCGCCACCCTCATCCTTATTCCTCCCTATTCAATTTTTCCTTTTCTCTTAAATTCATTGTTGACATTATTCTTCATCTATTCGACTTTTAAATTTTCACGACAAGAGAAACGCTATTTTCAAGGAATTCACGCCACAAGTGCCAAAACATACTTCACGAAAGATTATTATTTTGGTATGATGATAATGTCTGTTGTGTTTTTCGTTATCCTCATGAGTAGCTAAACTTCTTTGTTAGGGTTATGGAAGCCTTATGAGATACTATCTATTGCTATGAGTTTGTGAATTCTTTACACGTATGTGGCTTATATCATTACTCTCTTCATCTTAATTTAAATTCTTGTGGTTGTAAACATATAGAATGCGCCAGTATAGCATTAACTTGTTCGAAAGAAAAGTTACATGTCTGGAAAAGATAGAAAGACAAGGAAATAGGGCTACCAACCCCTGTTTAAAAGTTAGTACTGTAACTGGATTAACCTCTTTGAGAATTCATACCATTAGTTACACTTTAAGCTCAAAAGAGTTAAAGTGAAATAATCCTTGTTGGTCGAAAGATGCCTGGATTTACCATAGAATACGAATCTCTATAAGCGCATGCATGTCTGAATTCCACATAACTCATAGACAATAGATACGTAAAACTCATAAGGTGGACATAACCCTAACTTACAATTCTCATTGATTAAAAACCTTACTAAACTAAACATTTCATCTTTACTTTGCTATTTTATATTTTTACATTACTATCTTGATACTCTAAATTCACACTACAATTAAATCCCCCTTTTACAGAACTTTCACCAAAAGTCTACTAATCGTTGAATACTTAGTGACTGAGTATTCCCTGTGGGATTCGACACCCAACCTAGTTGGGTTCTATATTTGACATCGACCTCTTACACTCTTACGAGAGCTGTAGTTTGAGGGTTATCAAATTTTGGCGCCGTTGTCGAGGAATACAGTCGTCAACTAAGTTTGTGATAGTTACTAGACCCTTTGATCAAAGATTCTCATACTTTACTTTTAGTTGTTGTTTTTGTTTTCTGCAAGTTTTGTTCAGTGCATGCCCCATACTCGAAGTTTAGGACAACCATTATTACCCATAAACCCTGAACCGCAACTTATTGGCAGGATGGAAGCGCAACATGACATTGAAAGAAGGGCTGCTCAATAGGAGCAGGCTAGACTAGCTGCGTTGGCCGATGCCCAAGTGCATCAACAGAATATTGATAACCCTGGGCGAGTAACAAATCCTGGCGATGAGGACCTAGGTGGTGACAAGTTACTAAACCCTAGGTATGAAGTTGAGGTGGCGACACCTGCTAACAGAAGAGATCGTCAAGCTAGATTTAGACCTGAACGCCGAGCTATGCAAATCCCTTTTAATGATGATGATGACGATCTGGACGGAGCTGGTGCCACAAGAGCTATTATTCCTCCACCCTTGGCAGGTTAATCCAAGTTCAATATCACTAGCACCATGATTCAATTATTACAGCTCAAGGGACTATTTGGTGGACTTGCAGGCGATGATCCGAATATGCATCTGATCAACTTTATTTCTACATGCAAGTCATTTGACCATCCTAGTGTTGGACAGAATGCAATTCGACTGCTCTTATTTCCATTGTCTCTATCTGGGGAGGCAACTCTATGGTTGAATGGGCTGACTCCTGATTCTATTACTAATTGGAGGCAATTGAAAGATGCTTTCCTAGAAAGATTCTTTCCGCCATCCAAGAGATAACAGTTGAGAGATGAAATCAACAATTTTTGACAGCTTCCAACAGAAGCACTCCACGAAACATGGGAGAGGTTCAAGACGAAGCTTATGCGGTGCCCAAACCATCATACGACCAACGTCCACTTGATGGAGATATTATACAGATCCTTGAATTCGGTGACTAAGCCAGTAGTTGATAATGCGGCAGGAGGATCATTCATGGACCTCACTTTTATTCAGGATAGTGATATGTTAGATCGTATGACAAAGCAAAGTAGGGCTTGGCATACCAGGTATTCTGAGGTAGCAATCTCTACTGTATCTATTATCATAACTGTAGAACAAAGGCAAAGAGAAGAGGAACGTGATCAAGATATGGCGCACATCAAAACACAGATGGATCTTCTTAGCAAGCATTTATTATTAGGGAAGATCGAAAAAGACAAAGAAGTTGCATCAAAAGGAAGAGACAAATCCGATTCCGAGGAAGAAGCCAACTACTTGAATAATCAGGGGGGTTTCCAAGGCAATACCCAAGGAAACCAAGGTCGGAACTATTATGATAAATCTAGATATAAGGACAGTGATCAAGGTAGTTAGAAGGATAAGACTGACAGGAGTGGTTTATATATTTCTCCTGTAAGTCGGGAAGCCACGGTATCTGGATCGGGAAAGATGTCAACGGAAGATATGATGGCGAAGATATTGAAAGGAGTAGAGGCAACCAATATGGGAGTGAATAAGGTGAAGAACGACTTGTATTCAATAAATCAGTTGGTTAACTCACATTCCACTGCAATAAAACAACTAGAGCAGCAAATGAGCCAACTTTTAGCGGCATTTAATTAAAGAAAAGTCGGCACCCTACCTAGCGACACTGTGCAAAATCTAAGGAATGATGGATCATGCATGGCTATTACTACCAGGAGTGGTAAGGTGCTGGAAACCTCATCCAAATGCAAGCAAGTGATTAATGCAGAACTTGAAGACGCCGATGAGGCTACAGAGGATGTTAGTGACGTCATCCCTCAATGTCCACAGCCTGAAAAGATTGCCAATCTCAAGCAAGAGGAAAAAAAAGTCATGGAGAAAACTATTCCCCTTCCACCACCACCTTTTTCTCAGAGATTGAAGAAGAAAGCTGATGATACAAGGTTCAGTAAATTTATGACCATGTTGAAGCAACTGACCATTAATGTTTCGTTGGTAGAGGCGCTAGAACAGATGCCTGGGTGCACAAAATTATGAAGGATCTTTTAACAAAGAAGCGGGCAGTAAGCTATGAGCCAATGAATAATATTTATCATTGTAGTGCGATTTCCACAAGATCATTAGTTCAAAAGAAGGCAGATCCTGGTGCTTTCACCATTCCGTGCACTGTTGGATCTTTAAATTTTGCCAAGGCATTATCCGATTTGGGAGCTAGCATCAATTTGATGCTGCTATCCGTCTACAGGAAGTTGGGGTTGAGCGATCTGACACCCACCAATATGAGGCTTATGATGGCAGATAGGTCTGTAAAATGACCTTTTGGTATCCTAAATGATGTGTTGGTGAAGGTGTCCACCTTTATTTTTCCTGCATTCTTTGTGATTTTGGATTGTGAGGTAGATTCAGAAGTTCCCATAATCTTGCGACGGCCCTTCCTCGCAACTAGAAGTGTGCTTAATGACATGAGAGATAATAAGCTTTTATTTTGATTGAATGACGAAGTGATTCGTTTTGATTTATGCAAATCGATGAAGCAACCGAGAGGTATAGATGTGTTCTCTGTAGCTGATGCTCATTATGAGGATAATAAAGCATTATCTGTAAAGAAATAGCTTACTGTTGAGCCATTGTCTGTTGTGCTGCTGAATGTTGAGCATGAGGATGATGAAGATTATGATGAAACTATATGTGCTCTAACAGAAATAGGGTCCTATCCTCATACTCCTAAGCAGTCGGACCTTGATCTTAAGAATCAACCATCACCAACAGCGAAGACTTCCATTGAAGATCCAACAGTGCTAAAATCTAAAAAGCTACCCAATTATCTAAGGTATGCGTTCATGGGAAGTAGAAATACACTTTCGGTGAGTGTTGCGGTTGTTTAAGTGAACAGTAAGTAGAGGCTCTCATCTCTACTCTAATGAGGTACAAAAGAGCCATTGGTTGGTCTATTGATGATATAATTGGGATCCCTCTTGGGATATGTACACACAAGATTCATCTCGAAGGAGATTGCATGCCCACAAGTAAGCACTAGCATAGTCTGAATCCATTTAGAAAACGACGCACCATTTATCTTGATAAAGTCTAAGTAATCAAGATAGTTATGTCGTGCCGTGACAATAAATCAAGCGCTTGGTGGGAGGCAACCCATCGTCTTTAATTGTTTTTGTTGTTTTTTTTTCCTAGGATTTTGTCGAGCCATGACCAAAACTGAGGCGCTTGGTGGGAGGCAACCCATCGTTCTAATCATTTTTATTGTTTTTGTGTGGTATCTCGTGTCTTGAGCCGGGTGTCCATCGGAAATAGCCTTTCTACTTCTTTAGAGGTAGAGGAATGGACTGCGTACATCTTACCCCCCCAAACCCCACCAAGTGGGAATACACTGGGTTTGTTGTTGTTGTTGTTGAGTAAGTATAGGTGTAAGACGTATAAAGGAGGAGCTTGGTCTCAAATTTTGATTTGAAAGTGAGCAATGGTAAAGGTGGTAAGTGAGTAATGAAGGAACAAAAGACTTTTAGTTAGGCATTGCCTATACAAATCTAGGCAATGGACAAGGCAAGGCCTATGCTATTGCCTTCTGCTCAACCAGGCAAAGCATTAGGCGCCGCCTATGCTATTGCCTTCTGCTCAACTAGGCAAAGCTAAAGGCGCCTCCTATTCCATTGCCTTTGCTCTCTGAATCTACAATGCTATAGTATAGGTGTCGCCTATCCTTCCCAAATCTCTTAAAACTTTTAATTATGCTCATCTAACCTTGCAAGATCATCTTCCAAGTCCAACACCAAGTAAGTTCTTCGTTTATATTTCAAAGTTGTTACAATCTTCCGCTTATAATGGTATTTTAGATCTTAAAGTGGTATTGGTGATTTGAATGTAGTTGAGTTGATTTGATATATCTAGGTGAGTGAAAGAATACGTGGGGATGTTCTTGACTTGGTTCTGTCTTGTAGTTGATTTTGATACACTATCATACTTTTGTGAAATCGATATGGTGAAGTTAATCGCATACTCTTCAAAGTTGAATGCTTGGATGTTTGAATGACTCGTTCATCGAGATAAAGATCATGATTGAATACAAGCATGAGATGTTGTGATTATTTCTATTCCATAACTTGATACAATCTCTATGTAGTAGTCTTGTTCAAAAGGTGCATTAATCCACACATGAAAGTATAGTCAAGATTACATGAAATAGAGTTGGAAAGGATAGTAAGATGACATGAAAGTATGACTGTGCTAAACATATTGTTGGAACATATCACTTAAATGTATGTCGATGAAGTCTGAGTAATCGACATCATTCACTTAATTAGTCTGTGTCAACAAATTAAGTGTGGGGTAGCTCCACTATTGTATATTTGTCGATTGAATATTCCAAGATAAAGCTAACATGACTCTATTAGGATCTCAGGTAGAATGGCCTCAAAAGAACGACAAGGAAAACCAAAAGCGCCCACCTCACAGAAAGGTAAGAAAAGAGGAAGAAAAGAGCAAGCTGAATCTTCCTCGCTACAAATACCTCAACGCACTTTTGGCATAAAGTGGGGTAAAATTTGAGGAAACTCTGAGGATGACGACTCTGATGATGATTCCAATGCAGGGGGTATGACCCCAGACATAGAAGAAGAGTCTGACTAATCAGGTTTTTCGTATTTATTTTCCAATGAGGACAGTGTGTCCCGTCTACGTGTGGGGTGCTGGTATTTCTATGCTATACTTCTTTATCTGCATTTGCATTTTTTTGTTTGGTTTAGTCGTAGTTAATTGTTAGTAGTTCAATTTTAAAAATGTTTTTTGGTTTGAACTTTGCATGAAATTGTTCTAATAGGCAGCATGGTATTATGACAAGAGTCTGTGATAAAATCATTACTATTGAGACATTTAGGCTCTAAAGGTGACTCATTATGTGATAAGTGTGTGGTTTAATTCATTTATCTGTTGGGTCAAGAGTCTATACTACTCCCAATAAAGTCGATCATGTGCCTTGTGTGTGTGAGGTGATAGTATATTCTTTGTTTGTGGCTGATACTATAACTTGCCTGGTATGTGTGTAAAGCGAAATAAAGAGTTCGAGTTTAGGAGATGATTTAGGCATTTCTTTGGCAGCCTGTGATTGTTTACCTTCTTTTTACCTACCCGTGAATATTATCTTATTTAACCCCCTTGGAGCCTTTAGCCTATTTTCTTTGATAGCCTCATATGTAAGCCTAATCCATTTTTTGCAAGACTATAATTTGATCCAAATTCCTAAGTGCTTTAAATTGTAAAGTCATATGACAAAATAAGAGGAAATTGGGTGAGAGTGATGCCTCGGAGTGTATTGGTACTTGAATTTGTTATAAAAAAGAGTGGCTATCATAAGAGGTGTGCTATAGACAAGAAAAGAAAAAGAAATAGAAAAATAAAAAGATAAATTGTATTTATGATTAAATTAAAAGATAGTTATGTTTGAAAGGCAAAATAGGTGAAAAGGGGTGAGGGGTGAAAGAAAGGTAGCAAGGTTGATTAAAAGAGAGTGTTAATGTCATAATGTGATGTATTAAAGCGCTTAGGAACATAGTCACTATTTCTGGCCAAAATAGTCCTACCCGTCCCTTAGCCTACATTACAACCTATAAAAGACCTATTTGATCCTAATCTTAGCATTCTTTCATCAGTTTCAACATATGAATTCTTTGTGAGAATGAGAGCAAGGATAATCCTATACCCATGTTTCGAAAAAAATACAATACTTGTGAGTGATTATGGGTGATATATTGCGTGAGACACACATGGTTGATGAGTTTTAGGTAGTCTTGTATGATTCTTTGTGCTTTAACTTTTGAATACGAATTAACCATCATCACGAGTCTAGGTTGGAGGTTAAATTGTTTCTAGTAGTGATCAGAAAACTACTCTTTGTTAATAATTATCGTGCCTGTCTTGATGACTATTTTGTGCTGTTATTGTGAAACCCTACATAGATGTTTATATGGACATGATATTTTGTTTAAGGACGAACAAAGCTTTAAGTGTGGAGTGTTGATGTTAGGCGTATTTACATGCCTAAAGCACCTTAATTTACCCATATTTTAGCCAAGTTTTGAGGATAAAATATATAATTACAGCACTTTTAGTCCTTTTTTCTGTAAGTAAGCTAACCAACGTGATTAGCAAGTTTTCAGGTATAAATGATGAAGATTTCAGCATTTTATGGACTGGTTGCAGCCAAAGGAAGCTTAACAAAAGAAGGAAGGCAGCGTTTGGAAGTCTATGGACTGAAAGTGATGCGTGGAAAAGTTGTCTCGGGCAAAGACAGCATTTCTGAAGACTTGGGGATCAGCAGTAACTTAGTAGGATTAGGACAAGGATGCAGAAACTTAGTAGGATTAGGACAAGGATGCAGTAACTTAGTAGGACTGGGATATGGATGCTATAAAAACCCTTATTTGCTGAATTTTTCAGCATCCATCCATTCATCCCATTCAATCAATTTCCGCCACCCTCATCCTTATTCCTCCCTATTCGATTTTTCCTTTTCTGTTAAATTTATTGTTGACATTATTCTTTATCTATTCGAATTTTAAATTTTCACGACAATAGAAACACTATTTGCAAGGAATTCACGCCACAAGTGCCAAAATATACTTCACGAAAGATTATTATTTTGGTATGATGATAATATCTATTGTGTTTTCCGTTATCCTCATGAGTAGATAAACTTCTCTGTTAGGGTTATGGAAGCCTTATGAGATACTCTCTATTGCTATGAGTTTGTGAATTCTTGACACGTATGCGGCTTATATCATTACTCTCTTCATCTTAATTGAAATTCTTATGGTTGCAAATATATAGAATACGCCAGTATAACATTAACTTGTTCGAAAGAAAAGTTACATGTATGGAAAAGAGAGAATGAAAAGGAAATAGAGCTACCAACCCCTGTTTAAAAGTTAGTGTCGTAACTGGATTAACCTCTTGGAGAATTCGTACCATTAGTTATGCTTTAAGCTTGAAAGAGTTAAAGTGAAATAATCCTTGTTGGTCGAAAGACGTCTAGATTTACGATAGAATATGAATCTCTATAAGCGCATGCATATCTGAATTACATATAACTCATAGCCAATAGATACGTAAAACTCATAAGGTGGGCATAACCCTAACTTACAATTCTCATTGATTAAAAACCTTACTAAACTAAACATTCCGTTTTTACTTTGCTATTTTCTGTTTTTACTTTAATATCTTGATACTCTTAATTCACGCTACAATTAAATCCCCCCTTTTACAGAACTTTCACCAAAAGTCTACTAATCATTGCATACTTAGCGACCGAGTATTCCCTGTGGGATTCGACACCCAACTTAGTTGGGTTCTATATTTGACAACGACCGCTTACACACTTATGAGAGCTAAGGTTTGAGCGTTATCAGTCATTTGAGTGACTCATAAGATGGTCAATATCTGATCTTTCTGGTGTTACATTCTGCCAGGGATACGAACTATGGGTACAGATCATATACTGAGGTTACGACTTGGTTGGATGAGTCATCTACTGGAAAGTGTATGATCCATGGTTGAGGATTAATTATGATTGGGTGGGTATCAATCGTAAGCTTGGTTTGACTCGTAAGTAGGTCAGTCGTAACACTGTCTTGGGTTTTTATGAGATTTAAGTAGAGATATTGTGGATATTTTCCTACTTATACTATTAAGGACCCACGACTTCTAATACACTTAGGAGGTTATTTACCCTATTATTTTATTATTAAATACTTATAATCTCTTCTAAAACATATCATAATTCTCTTAAGAGCTTTTAGGGAAAAGAGTTAGGATTTCATGTAAGGGACTACTTTGGGGTTTGTCTTAGTGAATTCATTCCATCAATCTTCTGGGTTGAAGGAATGATTCCCTTCCCTACTTGTAATTTGAATTAAAGGCATGGTTATATGGTGGATTTCATGGTTTTTACTTTTGCATGGTTTTGGTTTTCAATCATTGATTTGGGGGTTTTGATGTTAAAGGCTTGGTTATGATTTCTTATAGTTTTAATTATGCTTTCTATGTATTAATGGTGGTTTACATAATGGAATTGCATGTTAATGGTTTAATGGTAATGGAATTTGTTTTTTGTTATACTTTACCCCCAAGGTGTTTGATTAAATTCTTATAAAGATATATTTATTGCATTGACTCTTTTAAAAGAGGAACTCTTACTTGTTTTTATCTTATTCATAAAACTACAAATTGTTAAAATAGTTCACAAAGTTAAAAGCTAATTGGTTATGCTTGTAGAAAACATGGTAGTCTCCCAAGAGGTTAATAACGTAAACGAAAAAGGCACCGAGAGTCTCCTTAATCTAAATGGTTTGTCTAGGGATAATGCTTGCAAGTATAGTGGTATTACGATTCCACTAGTTCATCAAATAGCCTTGGTTAATAAATGGATAGTTAGATTTTTTGGATTTGGTTTTAATTGGGCATTAATGGTAGAGAGTGTAAGCTAAGCCATAAAAGATGGTGATCCTGGGGGGGATCAAACCTAGAAACTCATATTTGCTGATATAAGGGGTCTTCATTGGCCAAATGTGAATGTCATATTTATGTTAGAGGGATGTTTTATTCATCCAAGGGTTATTTCCTAGTCATGTGGCTACACACTCTAGGACTCTTTCAGCAGGGGGAGCTGAACCTATATGGCCTAGGGGTGGTAGGATAGCTAAGCTACACAAGCAAGGTTAATATTTTAAATGGCATGCTAAACTCAATCCTTTTTCCTAGCACTTATATATAGGTATGGTTGTTTGTGTTGGATGGTTTTCACTTGGTTTTGATAACTTCTATTTCTTTATCCTTATCTCGATATCCATGCTAGTGTTCACCCACTAAATCATCTACTGGCGATTGTATACCCACGCTATGCAGTAACCAAAAGTTTGACTTCTCCTTTATAGTACTTGATTTGGGGTTAGTTATTGGACTAAAGTGGTGGCTTCTATCCTTTCAGAAGGAATCATTTTATGTTAGATATTGTTAAACTTTTTATTTTCTTTATGGGTATTGGTATTGTCCATGGTTGGGGGGTATGTCCCAACCGAATATTTTTATTTTTTGGATAGAGGCTTCATGGTACTTTTAAGGGATGGAACGCACGGGATCGTTATTAATGTTGACCTAGGCATTGAGATGGATGTTGGGGCTTACCCCCCTTGGTCAATATTAGTGGTTGTTCTATCATATTATATTTTGGGTTTGACTTTCATATTATGTTTTGATATTCTCTTTGGTTTGGTATAGTATGGATGGTTGATTTGGTATGGACAGACTTGGTTGGGTCAGTCATAGTTGTGACCCTATCCTAAATTCTTTATGAGAGAATTGTGCAATCTTTTTATATACTCGAAATTCATTTGTTCTAATGTTGTACAAGGTGGTTTTGTTGGGTTAAGGAGGTGGTCCTAGGTGGACATGAGATTCCCATTATGACAAGGCCCTAGTCCAGGCTATGTCAAGTTGGTATTAGAGGCTAGGTTCATGGTCAATTAGGAGTCCACAAAGTTGTGTTGAGTAGAGTCTCTTTTAGGGTTGTGTAGTATGCCACACTCATAAGGGAGAGGTTCCAAGACATCTTTCTTCAAGCTTGACTTTTCAATCCTGGAATCTTCTCTAATCCTTGTTTGTTTATCTTTTAGATCATGCCTCTTAGATCTAGAACATAAGAAAATTCTTCCGTCCCATCTGAAGATGATGTTGAAGGAGTACCTCCTACGTTTGGAGTACATCTTAGATCTCATGGTCCTTTTCTTGATTGTACTTTAGTCTCTCTTATTCCTCTTACTGCTCCTCAGGTCCTACAGGGCAATGTTATAAATGAGGAGTTTCATCAGTCTATGCATGTTATTGCCCAACTGTTTACTTGTCAGGTTGAGAGAGGTATAGCCAACATTGTATCTACTAAGGCTGCTATGCTTGGACAATTTATGAAGATGGGTCCTCCAACTTTGGTGAGAATAAAGGTAGAGGAACACCCACGGGTCTCTTGATGAGTGGAAAAGATCTTTCAGGTAATGAGGGATACTCATGATGAAGGAGTAAACTTTGCAGCTTATCAGCTTAAAGAGGTTGCTTATCTATGGTATGAGAAGTGGGACAGAGATAAAGATGATGTAGAACAGGATGGTTTATGGGAGGACTTTTTTGATGCCTTCATGGATCGATTCTTTCCTCGAGTGTTGAAGGAAGCTAAGATGGGGGAGTTTGTGAACCTCGATCAAGGATAAATATTTATAAAGGAGTATACTTTGAAGTTCCATTAATTAGCGAGGTATGCTCCTGATTTGGTGGCTGATATAAGGTCGAGAATAAGGAAGTTCACTTTTGGGATGAACAGAGATCTAGTTCTGAAGAGGAAAATTGGTTTGCTTATGACGGATATATGAGAGATATAGATATGTTGAGGCTGACTGTTTAGATACAGTAGGTTTAGGATGAGAAGGGAAGGCAAGTAGAATATGAAGATAGGTAGGGTAAGAGGGGTAGGTTTCTTGATCAAGGAGGTGCCTAGTCTTAAGGTGGTAAAGATAGTATGAAATAGAAGAAAAAAAAGTAGGGGAGTTTTGGTTTCTCCTTTACTGCCAGTGCTCATTACCCGTAGCAGTCGGGCAACAGGCATCATCATGGTGGTGATAATTCTTGGGTATGGGGAGCCCAGTCTCAAGCAAGCGGAGGTCAATATATTTCTTTGTGTCCTCCTTTTCAATTTTACAGTCGTCCTCATTGGGGATTCTATAAAAAAATAGGGATAAGTTCTTGAAGTGTGGCTAAATAGGCCATCAACTCAGGGATTATTCATCTAACAAGGTTGCTATGGGGGCGAATAATATTTTACTGTCTTTATCTTTTGTTCCTACACCCAGTGGTATGGCATCTACTTCGGTTACTTCTCCTAGTTCCAATGCTAGTCTAAACAGGTTGTATGCTTTGGCATCCCATCAGGAATTGAGGTATTGCCTGATGTTATTACTGGTACGTTACAACTTTTCTCTCGTGATGTGTATTGTTTTCTTGATCTAGGTTCTACCCTTTCCTATGTGACTCTTTATGTAGATATCTTTTGGTTTTAATTCAAATGTTATTTCATTTTCATTTACTATCTCTACCTTGGTAGAAGATTCGGTCATTTCTAAATGGGTCTATAGAGGGGTGTGGTATCTGTGAGTGGTAGGTAAACTTTGGTAAATCTATTTGAGTTAGGCATGTTAGATTTTGATGTAATCTTAGGCATGTATTGGTGGTACTCTTGTTATGCAAATTTGGATTGTCGAAATTGTAGGGTCATCTTTAGGTTCCCTGGTGAGCCAGAAATAGAAGAGAATGTTGTTCTTTAGAGCCTAGGGGGAAGTTTAGTTCTTATCTTAAAGCTCGAAGGTTAATCTCTAAAGGTTGTCTTTATCACTTAGTCTTGGTTAAAGATTCTAATTCAGAAGGTCCTTCTTTATCTTCGGTCCTTATGGTTAATGAGTTTCCATAGGTCTTTTCGGATAATCTTTCAAGTGTTTCTACAGATAGAGAAATAGAGTTTGGTATTGATTTTCTTCTGTACACTCATCTAATTTGTATTCCTCCGTATAAGATGGCTTTGGCTGAGTTAAGGGAACTCAAGGAGCAAATTAAGCATCTTCTAGACAAAGGGTTTATTAGTCCTAGTGTTTCCCCATTGGGTGCACCAGTTTTGTTCGGATGCAAGAAGGATGATTCTCTTTGTATGTGCATCGTCTATAGGTAGTTAAATAAGGTTATGATCAAGAACAAATATCCTCTCCCTTGGATAGATGATTTGTTTGACCAGTTACAAGGTGAAAAGTTCTTCTCTAAGATAGATCATCAGTTTGGGTACCATCAATTGAAGATTAGGGAGGTGGATATCCCTAAGATAGCTTTTCACACTATGTATGGGCATTATGAGTTTTTGATGATGTTATTTAGATTGACAAATGCCTCGGTAATATTTATAGATCAGATGAATAGGGTGTTTTAGCAGTAGTTAGATCTCTTCATTAGTGTATTTATTAATGATATTCTAGTGTATTCTAAGAGTGAGATGGATTATGCTAATCACTTTACATGGTGTTACACACCTTAAGGGAACAGTGGTTGTTTGGTAAGTTCTCTAAGTATGAGTTTTTGTTGAATGCTGAGACTTTCTTGGGTCATATTATTTCTAGTAAAGGGATCATGGAGGATCTTCAAAAGGTGGTTGTGGTGAAGAAGTGGCCTAGACATATGAATCCATCTGATATTCAGAGTTTCTTGGGTATAGCTAGGTATTATAGGCAGTTTATTAAGAGATTCTCATTGATAGTTGCTCCTTTGACTATGTTAACACAAAAGAAGGTTAAGATTTGTTGGTCGAATGTGTGGGAAGGGAGTTTTGAGAATTTAAAGGATAACTTGACTTTGGCTCCAGTTCTGACTTTGTTGAAAGGCAATATGGGTTCGTAGTTTATTGTGATGCATCTTGGGTTGATCTTGGTTGCGTGTTGATGCGGTATCGAAAGATGATAGCCTATGCTTCTAGGCAATTAAAGGTGCATGAGAGGAACTATCCTACTCATGATTTGGAGCTATTAGACATTGTGTTTGCATTGAAAATATGGAGGCATTATTGGTATAAGGTCCGTGTGGATATATTTTCTAATAGCAAAAGGTTGTAGTATATGTTCTCGCAGAAAGAGCTTAATCTTAGGCAGAGTGGATGGTTTGATATTCTCAAGGATTGATATGAGTCTTCATTACCATCTAGGTAAAGCTAACGTAGTTTCTGATGCTCTTAGCAGGTTATCCATAGGTAGTTTGGTTTATGTGGAAGAAGGAAAGCGTGAATTATTAAAGGATATTCATCGTTTGGCAAATCTTGGGGTTCATAACTTAGACTCTAAGAATGGTGGTGTGATGGCACAAGAAGTGGTTAGATCACTCTTGGTGCAGAGATTAAGGAGAAGCAAGTGTTGGATTCTTCCTTGATGAAAATCAAGGGTAGAATAGGTGAGCAAAAGGTGGCAGATTTTGAGATTAGTGGCGATGGTACTTTGTGGTACCAAGGGAGGTCTTGTGTTCCTAATGTAGACAGTTTATGGAAAAGAATCTTGGCTAAGGTGCAGGAGTCGTGCTAGTTGTCCATCCTGGTTCTACTAAGATGTACTATGATCTCAAGGATATCTATTGGTGGAGTGACAAAAAGCGGGATGTGGTCGAATTGTGTCCAAGTGCTTGGTGTATCAATGAGTTAAGTTTGAGTACATGAGTCCTGGTGGGTTGTATCAAGAGATTAAGTTGCCTAAATGGAAGTGGGAGAAGATCAATATGGATTTCATTATCGGTCTTCCTTGGTCTCGAAACTAATTTGATTTGATTTGGGCTATAACGAAGTCTGTGCATTTTTTACATGTGCAGACTAGATTCTTGACAGATGATTATGTGAACCTTTATCTTCAAAATACTATGAATCTACATGGTGTTCCTGTTTCAATTATTTCTAATTGTGATACATAGTTTATGTCCTACTTTTGGTGGTCTTTCAAGAAAGGATTGGGGACTAAGGTAAGTCTGAGTATGATTTTCCACTCATAGTCAGATGGGCAAGCAGAAAGAACTATTCAGACATTGGAATATATGCTACGAGATGGTGTGATTGATTATGGTGGCAGTTGGGTAGAGCATCTATCTTTGGTAGAGTTTGCTTAAACAATATTTACCATAAGAGTATTGGTATGGTTCTTTTTGAGTCATTGTATGCTAGGAGGTGTAGATCACCTATTGGTTGGTTTGAGCTCGGCAAGGCTGATTTATTTCATCCGAATTTGGTTCGTCAAGCTATGGAAAAGTTGAAGGTGATTTGAGATAGCTCAAGGTTTCCAAAAGTCGTCAAAAGTCTTATGCAGATGTTAGGCATAGGGATTTGGAGTTTGCAGTTAGGGATAAGGTTTTCCTTAAGGTGTCTCCTAGGAAGGAAGTAGTGTGGTTTGGTAAAAAGAGAAAGCTTAGTCATTGGGAATTGGTCCATATAAGATTTTGCGGAGAGCAGGAAATATTGCGTATGAGTTGGAGTTTCCATCTAGTTTGGTGGTTCATCTTTGATTGTGCCTTTGGAAGGGTTGGATATCTCAGATTCTCTATCTTATAAAAAGGTCCCGGTTTAGATATTGGATAGGTGTGTTCATCGATTACGGACCAAGGACATGATTTTCGTTAAGGTTCTATGGAAGAACCACAAGGTAGAAGAGACCATGTGGGAAATGAAAGAGGAGAGAAGTCCAACCATCTGCTTCTATTTTTTGCTTATGGTATTTGTGCGAAAGGTATTGTTCTTGAACACATCTTTATTTTCTGAGTTTGTTAAAGGAAAGATTAAGATGTTTGCCTTTTTAGTTTCAAACATTTTCAATGGGATGTTTGATAATGCAAATGACTCTATGTGTAGTTACCCCTACCTTATCCATCATTTGGGGATGACTGTTCCTAGTGGGGGAGACTGAAGTATCCTAGGTTTTGACCCTTTGAAAATTTCAAGGAATCTTATTCTTTGAACCCATTACGACTCATGATACAAGCCGTAAGTTGAGGCACGACTGCTGAAGACCTGTCATAAGCTGACCAGCATTAGTTGGTGGGATGGTCTTGGACATGATATGACTTTAGAGTATGAGTCATAAGGCATGGCTACGAGTCGTATAGGTGACTCATAAGGTGGTCTGTGTTTTATCCTCTTAGTGTTACATTCTTCTAGGGATACAGATCATAGGTACGAATTGTATATTGAGGTTACTACTTGGTTGGCTGAGTCGTATATAGGACAGTTCTGATCCATGGTTGGGGATTGGTTATGATTGGTTGGGTATCAACTATAAGCTAGGTTACAACTTATAAGGAGGTCAGTCGTAACCCTAGGCCCGGTTTTTATGGGATTTAAGTGGGGATATTCTGGATATTTCCATACTTACCCAAGTAAGGACCCAAGACTTCTAATACACTTAGGAGATTATTTACCCTATTATTTTATGCTTAAACACTTAGAAACTCTTCCAAAACATATCAAAATTCTCTCAATAGCTTTTAAGAAAAAGAGCTAGGGTTTTAACTAAGGTATTACTTTGTGGCTTGTTATGCTGAATTCGTTCCTTCAATCTTCTTGGTTTAAGGCATGATTCTCTTCCCTACTTGTAATTCCAATTAAAGGCATAGTTATATGGTTGATTTCATGGTTTTTACTTTTGCATAGTTTTTTTTTCACTCATTGATTTGGGGGTTTGATGTTGAAGGCTTGGTTATGATTTCTTATGGTTTTAATTATGCTTTCTATGCATCTATGGTGGTTTTGGATAATGAAATTGCATGGTAATGGTTTACTGGTAATCGAATTTGGTTTTGGTTATACTACGCCCCCAAGGTGATTGATTAAATTCTTATAAAGATATATTTATTACATTAACTCTTTTAAAAAGGGAACTCTTGCTTGTTTTCAGCTTATACATGAAACTACAAATGGCTTTAATGGTTTACAAGGGTTAAAGGGTTTATTGCTTATTCTTGTGGAGAACATGGTAGTCTCCCAAGTGGTTAATATCATAAATGTAAAGGGCACTGGCAGTCCTTTTAATCTAAATGGTTTGGCTGTTGATAATGCTTGCAAGTATGCTGGTATGATGATACCACTATTTTATCAAATAGCCGCAGTTAATAAATGGATAATTGAATTGTTTGGACTTGGTTTTAATTTGGGATTAAAAGCGGGGAGAGTAATCTTAGCCGTGGATAGTGGGATCTCGGGGGGATCAAAACTAGAAATTCATATTTACCGAAATAAAAGGTCTTTGATGGTCATGTGTGAGTGTCGTATTTATATTGGAGGGATGTACTAGTCATCCTTGGGTTATTGTCTAGTCATACCTTTACACACACTAGGATCCTTTTAACAGGGAGAGATGAACCCATAGGTCCCATGGGTGGTAGGACGGCTAAGCTACATGACCCAGTTAAGGTTTTAAATACTAAACTTGGTCGCTTTTCCCAGCACTTATATATATGTATGGTTGTTTCCAATAGATGGTTTAAATTTGGTTTTGATAGCTAGCATTATGTTATCCTTGTATCGAGATTCATGCTAGTGTTCACCCACTAACCCATCTACTGACAGTTGTATACCCACGCTATGCAGAAACTAAATGTTCGACTCCTCCTTTATTGTACTTGATTTGGGGATAGCTTATCGGACTGAAGAGGTGAGCTTCTATCCTTTCGTAAGGCATTATTTTATGTAGGACATTCTTAAACTTTTTAGTTTCTTTTCGGATATTGGTTTTGGCCATGGTTGGGGGCATATCCCAACCGAATATTTGTATTTTTTTAGATTGAGGCTTTGCGGTACTTTTGGGGGCTGGAATTGGTGGGATCGGTATTTGTGTTAACTTTGGCATCGAGATGGATGTGGAGGCTTACACCTATGGATGATCTTGTTGGTTGTTCCATCATATTAAATTTTAGGTTTGACTTTCATATTATGGATGGTTAGTTTTGTATGGACAAACTTTATTGGGTCAGCCATGGTTGTGACCCTATCCCAAAGACTTCATGAGAGCATTGCACAATATTATTATATGCTCGAAATTAAGCTTACCTATGGTTATATAAGGTGGTTGGGTTGGTTTAGTTGGTGGTTCTTGGTCCTAGGTGGACATGGGATGCCCATTACGACAAGACCCTGATCCAGGCTGCGTCAAATGAGGTGACAGTCCTCATAGTCATAATGTTTGACCCTTTTGATATAAGATTTCCTATAGATGATTATATGTCTATCAATATTATGCCTCCTAGATGTGAGATGCCTTTTGTGTGAGAGAATAATTACATGCTTATTGAATTATGCCTCATAAATGTAAGATGTCTCCTATGTGTGAGATGGTTAGAGATACATTGCGGCTTATAAATATGATTATTGGTATATGTTTTGAATATGTATATGTTCCTAAGGATGTGATTATGATCTTTTAATTATTCTAGATATGTCATTTGGTCATAGGTCATTTCATGGCAATGATTGGATATTCGAGAAGTTCTTTTCATTGTAAAGGATACGATTACAATTTATGAATGCATATATATATTTGTATACATATCTCTCCAGTATAGGACAGAGGAAGATACAGTATGTTGCTTACAACTTTATTGATTGGATACTAATGATGGCATGCATAGATTTGGTACATCCATGATTATTATATCGGTAACTTATGTGATTCTAGATAAAGTATGATCTTAAGATTGTTCTTCCTAATTAACGGTTAAGCTATGAGGTAGCTAGTTGTCCATTATTTGACTATAACACTTTGTGTCTAGTTAATATAAGTATTAGTTAATGAATCTTACTTAGTATAAATATGTGGTATCTAGAGATGGTTAATGCGTGAGTTATGGTAAGGTTGGGTCTAGCATAGGTGAAGATAGTTGATATTGATCACTAAGTTTGTGATGTCGATTAGTCGATAGCTAAGGAGCAGTATATTAAGGAGGCTAGATAATAAGTGATATTGGTAATAAGAGATGACTGGTTAATAACGATGAATAGTTGCTAAATGGTTTATAAATAAATAGTTAATCAAGTATTAGTGGTAAACGATGGTTAGTTGATGAATGGTGTCATTTAATAAAAGATAGTTAGTTGACAAATAGTAATGTATTGTCTAATAGTTATTAACAGGTATAGGATGATTAGTTGATAATAATAAATTGTGGATAAATGGCAATTCAGTCTAATGATGAACCTTGACTAGATTTTAGATGTTGAATGTTTAGTAAATAGTGGTTAGTTGTTATCCCATGAATATGCATAATGTTTAGGCTAATAATTAGAAGTCGTGTGACGACGAATGAACTATGGGTTTCTTTATAATAAGTGTTGGTTCACTAATAATGAGTAGTTGGGAAATATTGGCTAGATATGTTTACGCGTATTTTAAGTGTATGTTATTCAATAATGACTGATGTGATGATATTAATACTCGGCTAGGCCAGAGGATACGATTATGGGATATTGATCTACGGTAAGGCCAGAGGATACTATTGTGATAATATTGATAACTGATAACACCAGAGGGTACTATTGTGATGATGCTAATACCCAGCAGTGTCAGAGGATATATTGATGATATGTTGATTGATGTTGGGCGTATTTATACCCCTAAGAACCATAATTTACCCATATTTTAGCTAAGTTTGGAGGATAAAATATATAATTCCTGCACTTTTAGTCCATTTTCCTTTAAGTGAGCTAACCTATGTGATTAGCATGTTTTTCAGGTATTAATGATGAAGATTTCAGCACTTTGTGGACCTTTGGGCAGCAAAGGAAAACTTCACATAAGAGGGAAGGAAGCTTTTGGAAGCTTGTGGTCTATATTTGATAGCGACCGCTTACACTTTCTAACGAGAGCTGTAATTTGGGCGTATCAAATTATGGCGCCGTTTCTAAGGAATACGATAGTCAACTAAGTTTGTGATAGTTAATAGACCCTTTGGTCAAAGATTCTCGAATTTTACTTTTAGTTGTTGTTTTTGTTTTACTCAGGTTTGGTAGAGTGTATGCCAAATACACGACGTTCTGGTCAGTCATTATTACCTATAAATCCTGAACCTCAACTTATTGGAAGAATGGATGCACAATGAGACATTGAAAGAAGGGCTGCTCAATAAGAGCAGGCTAGATTAGCTGCATTGGCAGCTACTCAAGTGCATCAACAGAATATTGATAACCCAGGTCGATTAACAAATCTTGATGATGAGGACCTGGGTGAGGATGAGCTACTAAATGAGACCTGACCGCCGAGCTGTGAAAGTTCCTTTTGATGATGATGATGACGATTTAGATAGAGCTGGTACCACAAGGGCTATTATTCATATGCCCTTGGCACTCGAATCTAAGTTCAATATCACTAGCACCATGATTCAGCTATTGCAGCTCAAGGGGTTATTTGGTGGATTTGAAGGCGATGATCCGAACATGCATCTAGTCAATTTTATCTCAACAAGCAAGTCGTTTGACAATCCAGGAGTTGGACAGAATGCAATTCGGACGCACTTATTTCCATTGTCTCTATCTGGAGAAGCAACTCGATGGTTGAACGGGCTAACTCCTGACTCTATTACTAATTATAGGCAACTGAAAGACGCTTTCCTAGAAAGATTCTTTCCGCCATCCAAGAGAGCACAATTAAGAGATGAGATCGGCAATTTTCGACAGTTTCCAACCGAAGCTCTCTACGAAACATGGGAAAGGTTCAAGAAGAAGCTTATGAGGTGCCTAAATCATCAGATGATCAATATCCACTTGATGGAAATATTATACAGGGCTTTCAACTTGGTGACAAAGCCAGTAGTTGATAATGCTGCAGGTGGGTCATTCATGGACCTTACTTTTATTGAGGCAAGTGATAAGTTAGATCGTATGACAAAGCAGAGTAGAGCCTGGCATACCAGGGATTATGAGGTAGCAAGTTCTACTTTATCTATTGGCATGACTGCAGAACAGAGATGAAGAAAAGAGGAACATGACCAGGATATGGCTCACATGAAAACACAGATGGACCTTCTTACCAAGCATTTATTATCAGGGAAGACAGAAGAGTTCAAGGCCATTGTATCACAGGGAAGATATAAATTTGATTCTGAGGAGAAGGCAAACTAATTGAATAATCAGGGGGGTTTCCAAGGCAATGCCCAAGGAAACCAAGGTCGGAACTATTATGAAAAATCCAGATACAAGGACCGCGAGCTAGGGAACTAGAAGAATAAGACTGACAGGAGTGGTTTGTATGTTCCTCCTGGAAATCGTGAGGCTATGGCATCTGGCTCTGGGAAAATATCCATGGAAGATATGATGGCTAAGCTGTTGATAATCGAAAGCAAGATAAAAAGAAAGTGGTGGAGAAAACTCTTTCTCTTCCACCACCACCTTTTACTCAGAGACTGAAGAAGAAAGTTGATGACACCAGGTTCAGTAAATTCATGACCATGTTGAAGCAGCTGACTATTAATGTTCCTTTGGTAGAGGCGCTGGAGCAGATGCCTGGGTATGCGAAATTTATGAAGGAACTTTTGACAAAGAAGCGGGAAGCAAGATATGAGCTGGCAAATAATGTTCATCATTGCAGTGCAATCGCTACAAGATCGTTAGTTCAGAAGAAGGCAGATCCTGGTGCTTTTACTATTCCTTAGATTTTACGAAGAAATTGTGCGATTTGGGAGATAGCATCAATTTGATGCCGCTATCCATTTACAGAAAGTTGGGGTTGGGCGACCCTACACCCACCAATATGCGGCTCGTGATGGCAGATAAGTCGGTAAAATGACCTGTTGGGATCTTATATGATGTATTGGTGAAGGTTTCCACCTTTATTTTTCCTGTAGACTTTGTTATTTTGGATTGCGAGGTAGATTCTAAAGTTCCCATAATCTTGGGATGCCCTTTTCTCCCAACAGGAAGTGTGCTTATTAATTTAAGAGCTAATGAGCTTTTATTCTGGATGAGTGACGAAGTGGTACATTTTGATGTATGAAAATCAATAAAGCAGCCCAAAGATATGAACGTGTTCTTTGTAGCTAATGTTTATTATAATGATAAGAAAGAAGTATTTGTATAGAAACAGCTTATTGTTGAGCCATTGGTTGATGTTCTTATGAATTTTGAGTTTGAAGATGTTGAAGAGTATGAAGAAACTTTTTGTGCTCTAACAGGAATGGGGTCATATTCTCATGCTCTTAAGAAGCTGGACCTTGATCTTAAGAATCGACCTTCACCACCAACGAAACCATCCATTGAAGAGCCACCAATGCTAGAATTGAAGGAGATGCCCAGTTATCTAAAGTATGCGTTCTTGGGAAGTGGAAATACACTTCCGATTATTATTGCGGCTGATTTGGGTGAGCAGAAAGTAGCGTCTCTTATCTCTGTTCTGAAGAGGTACAAGAAAGCCATCGGTTGGACTATTGCTGATATAATTGGTATCTCTCCTGGGATATGTATGCACAAGATTCAGCTCAAAGAAAATCGCGTGTCCACCATTGAGCCTCAACAACGTTTGAATCCACCTATGCAAGAGGTGGTGAAGGAAGAAATTATTAAGTGGTTAGATGTAGGGGTGGTGTTTCCAATCTCAAATTGTAAATGGGTGAGTCCGGTACAATGTGTACCCAAGAAAGGGGGTATGACGGTAGTCGCAAACAAGAAGAATGAACTAATTACACTTAGACCTATCAAAGGGTGGAGAGTGTGCATGGACTACCGGAAGCTGAATTCATGGATGCTAAAGGATCACTTTCCAATGCCATTCATAGATCAAATGCTTGATCGATTGGCAGGGAAAGGATGGTTCTATTTCTTGGATGGTTATTCTGGATATAATCAGATTTGCATTGCTCCTGAAGATCAGGAGAAGACCACTTTTACAAGTCTGTATGGTACGTTTGCCTTTAAAAGAATGCCATTTGGGCTATGTAACGCACCTGCCACTTTTCAGCGATGTATGATGTCCACCTTTTCTGATATGGTTGAAGACACCTTGGAGGTGTTCATGGATGATTTTTCAGTTGTAGGTGAGTCGTTTGAATCATGCTTGGAAAATCTGAGTATGGCTTTGTAGAGATGTGTTGAATTCAAATTGGTGCTATTTTATGTTTAAGAAATGCATTTTTCTTGGGCATAAAGTCTCTGAAAGGGGAATCAAGGTTGATCGAGCCAAGATTGAAGTTATCGAGAAACCACCACCTCCAATTTCTGCAAAGGGAGTTCATAGTTTTCTCGGTCATGCAGGTTTTTATCGGAGGTTTATTAAAGACTTCTCCAAGATTGCTAGTCCATTATGCAAACTTTTGGAGAAGGATGCAAAGTTCGACTTCGGTGAAGATTGCTCGAAGGCATTTAAATGCCTCAAAGGGAAGCTAATTGAAGCTCATATTATTGTAGCCCCCGATTGGTCTCTACCTTTTGAAGTGATGTGTGATGAAAGCAGGGTAGCTTTGGGCATTTTACTTGGTCAGAAGAGATAAATGCTATTTCATCCAATCTACTATGCGAGCAAGGCCTTGAATGGATCCCAGAAGAACTATACCGTCAAGGAACAAGAGCTTCTAGCAGTTGTTTGTGCTTTTGAAAAGTTCCGTGCTTACTTGTTGGGAACCAAAGTTGTGGTTCATACAGATCATGCGGCTCTGAGATATTTAATGGCAAATAAGGATGCTAAGCCAAGGCTAATTCGGTGGGTGTTATTGCTTCAAGAATTTGATTTTGAGGTAAAGGATAGAAAAGGTTGCGAAAACCAAATAGCTAATCATATATCTAGACTTGACAGTGAGAACATAGCACAACCCGACCTTGAGATTGATGATGCATTTCCCGACGAAGTGATCCTAGCCACTATGGTGGAACACTTACCGTGGTATGAAGACTTTGCGAACTTCATGGTAATTAAAGTGATTCCTGAGCATCTCTCCTTTCATCAAAAGGGAAAGTTCATGCATGATGTGAAACACTATTTTTGGGATAATCCGTATCTTTTTTGACGATGTGCTGATGGTGTTATTAGGCGATGCATATCAGATATGGAGGTGCCTAGCATATCGGAAGAAAGTCATACTTCCCATGTTGGGGGTCACCATGAAGGTGATCGGACAGCCAAGAAGGTATTGCAAAGCGGCTATTATTGGCCTTTATTATTCAAGGATGCCTACGATTTTGTGAGAAGATGTGATCAGTGTCAGAGGCAAGGCGCGATTTAAAGCACCATCAGATGCCCATGTCTAGAATGCTTGAGGTAGAGTTATTTGATGTTTGGGGTATTGATTTCATTGGACCATTTGTGAGTTCATTTGGTATGAAATATATCCTACTTTTTGTGGACTATGTATCCAAATGGGTCGAAGTAGTTGTGCTAGCTGATAATGAAGGTAAGAGTGTTGTAGCATTCTTAAAGAGGAATATCTTCTCTCATTTTCGGCTACCACTTACCATCATAACCGATGGAGGATCACATTTTTGGAACAAGCTGTTCAGAGCCGTACTATTGAAATATGGGGTCAAGCAACATAAGGTAGCTACACCTACCACCCACAAACTAGTGGGTAGGTAGAGGTTTCTAATTGGGAGATCAAGCTGATCCTTCCTAATACTGTAAATGCTAGTAGGAAAGATTGGTCTCGAAAGCTGGACGATGCCTTATGGGCTTATAGGACTGTGTTCAAGACACCAATTGGAATGTCACCTTAGCAATTAGTTTATGGGAAGGCTTGTCACTTTCCAATTGAGCTAGAACATAAAGCACTGTAGGCACTGAAGCGGCTTAACCTGAATTGGGATGATGCTATTAATCTGAGGTTGGAACAGCAGAATGAGATGGATGAATTTTGTCTACATGCATATGAAAGATCAGACCTCTCCAAGGAACGGATAAAAAAGTACCATGATCGGAGGATTATCCAACGGAACTTTCAGAAGGGTGATTTGGTACTTTTTTTCAACTCCAGACTGAAGCTATTTCCAGGTAAGTTAAAGTCTAAATAGTTTGGCCCATTCAGAATTAGCCATGTCTACTCATCTGGAGTAGTGGAGTTAGAAAACAATGATGGTGGTGTCTTTAAGGTGAATGGCCAATGAGTGAAGCCATATATCGGTCCACTTGACTCTATAAAATGCATGGCCACCATCTATCTCGATGAAGTCTAAGTAATCGAGATAACTATGTTGTGCCGCGATAATAAATCAAGCGCTACATGGGAGGTAACCCATCATTTTTAATCATTTTGTTTTACTAGGAGTTTGTTTTTATTAAATAAAAATCCAAAAAGAAGAGTCGAGCCATGACCAAAACTAAGGCACTTGGTGGGAGCCAACCCATCATTCTAATTGTTTTTGTTGTTTTTGATTAAGTGTAGGTGCAAGATGTACAAAAGATGAGATTAGTCCCAAATTTTGATTTGAAAGTGAGCCATGTTAAAGGTGGTAAGTTAGGAAAGAAAGAGCAAAGGCTATCGGTTAGGCATTGCCCATGCTAATCAAGGCAATGAACAAGCCAGTGCCTATGCCAAACTAGGCAATGGACAAGTCAAGGCCTATACCATTGCCTATGCTCACTGCCTCACATAGGCAATGGACAAGGCATTGCCTATGCAAATCTAGGCAATACCATAGGCGCCACCGATGCCAATCTAGGCAATACCATAGGTGCCGCCTATGCTATTGCCTATGCTCACTGTTTCAACTAGGCATTGACAAAGGTACCGCCTATGCCCAACTAGGCATTGACAAAGGTGCCACTTATGCCCAACTAGGCATTGACAAAGGCGTCGCCTATGCTAAGCATAGGAAAAGCATTAGGCGCCGCCTACTTATGCCTTTTTGTCTCCTAACCCGATTGTACATGGATAAAATCCGACCCATGGATTAGTCTATAAATAGATCTTCAACCTTAGAACAAAATGCAATTGTTTGCTCCATATAGGCACTGCCCAAGCTTCCCCATTCTCTCAAAGTTTGTCTTTTTGTTCATCTAATATTGCAAGTTCATCTTCCGGATCCATCACCAAGTAAGTTATTCTTTTATATTCTGTGGTTGTTGTGATGCTATACGTATAATGATTTATTGGATTTTGAAGTGATGTTTTGTGATAAAGAATAGAGTTGGTTTTCCATGATGAATCTCGTTGCGTGAGAGAATAAGTGTGGGCGTTCTTGACTTTGTTCTGACTTGTGCTTGATTGTTATACATTGTCATATTTTTATAGAATCAAAATTGTCAAGTTAATGCGTAATCTCAAAAGTTTAAAGCTTGAATGTTTGAATGACTCGTTCATCGAGATACCAATCACGACTGACCACAAGCATAAGATGTTGTGATTATTTCTATGCAATAACTTGATACGATCTCTATGCGGTAGTCTTGTTCAAAAAGTGCATTAATCCAATGAAATAAAGTTGGAAAGGATAGGCAAGATTACATAAAAGTATGGTTGTGCTAAACATGTTGTTGGAATATATCTCCTAAATGTATGTCGATGAAGTCTGAGTAATCGACATCACTCACTTAATTAGTCTGTGCTAACAAATTAAGTTTTGGATGGTGCCATTACTATTTGTTTTTCGATTGAATCTTCCGAGATGAAGCTAACATGACTCTATTGTAATCTCAGGTAGAATGGCACCAAAAGGACGACAAGGAAAAGAGAAAGTGTCCACCTCACAGAAAGGTCAGAAAGGGGAAGAAAAGAGCATGCTGAGTCCTCCTTTTTGCAAATGCATCGACGTACTTTTGGGATAAAGTGGGTCCTAGAGAAGGAAGGAAAGGAGTGGTACAAGAACAACAAAGTAAAAAAATATGTTCACGTGGATTTGATGCAAAAGGAAAGTCTAGCAAAGAGAGAGCACCGCATTTTGGCTAAAATCATGCACTAAATCTTGATTTCATTTTCTGAGATATGGGGGAATGCAATCTTGATATAACGCGAGAGTTTTATGACAACTGATCCCCAAAGACTACCGAAAGTGAAGTAAACATTCGGGGCCAAGCCTTGCAGTTGAATGCAGATTTCTTCAACTCTTTTTTGGGCCTTCAATCTGTGGATCCATTACCACTCAAGGAGATTTATCAAAGACGTCCCTACAGGGAAATCAGACACACACTGTACGGAACAAGGTCCATGGCCCGGTGGATTCGTCACAAGGATAACAATTGGCACAATACCTTCTCGTATGCTTCCTTGAACAGAGAATCTCATATATGGCTGAGGATAGTCAACTCTTGCTTGATTCCTGGGACACAGTACACAAAGATCACACATGATTGAGTATTCTTGGTGTCTGCTTTGATGACGAATATTCCCATCAACATTGTTGCGGTTATACGAGTGTCAATGCGTAAATCAAGGCTTCACAAGAGGTCCTATTTCAGCTTTGGCAATTTGTTGACTGCGACATTAAGGAAGGAGCACATTGAAGAGGAACCTACAGATCATAAGCTTCCACACAACCCGAAGAAGGTTGATCTCACAAAAGTTAAAGAACCTGAATCTAGTCATGTCATCAACCTTTCCACTGCAGAAAAACATGCTCAAGATAAAAGTTTCTTTCGCCATCAATATGGCATGACTAGGTTTACCATGATGAGTGGGGGTCGTATTCCGACTGATGCAGAACTTCAACAGTTAGATTATGATGACCCAATGAATGAGCATGCGTGGGCTATGTGTGGAGTGGGAGTATATTTTGAGGAACCTCTCGATGATAGCGTGCCGACTGACGATGATCGCTGACTGCCAGACTCAGATGTGGAGGACAACTATGAGGATGAAGACTCCGATGATGATTCCGACGCAGGGGGTATGACCCCAGACATTGAAGAGGAGTCCAACAAATCAGGTTTTCCTTATTTTATTTCCATTGAGGGCAGTATGTCCCATCTAAGTGTGGGGTGCTAGTACTTGTATGCTGTAGTGTACTTCTTTTCTTACATTTATTCTTGTTTGTGTTAACTAGTCATAATTAGTTAGTTAAATTTTAAATTTTTTAGATTTTGTATGAAATTTTTCTAATAGATAGCATGGTAGTATAACAAGAGTTTGTGCTAAATCATTACTATTGAGATATTTAGGCTCTATGTGTGACTCACTATGTGATAATTGTGTGGTTTAATTCATTCATCTGTTGGGCCCAGAATCAATAATGCTCTCAATTAAGTTGACCATGTGCCTTGTGTGTGTGAGGATATAATATATTCTGTGTTTTGACTGATGCTAGAACTTTCCTAGTGTGTGTGTAAAGCAAAATAAAGAGTGTGAGTTTAGGAGATGATTTAGGCATTTCTTTGGCAGCTTGTAATTGTTTACCTTCTTTTTACCTACCCTTGTACATTATCCTAGTAAACCCCCTTTGACAGCCTCATATGTAGCCTAATCCATTTTTTTCAAGACCATAATTTGATCCAAACTCTTAAGCGCGTAAAATTGTAGAATCATGTGGTAAAATAATTGGAGAATGGAGAGTGATGTTTCAGAGTGTATTGGTACTTGAAATTGTTGTGAAAAAAAGTGGCTATCATAGAGGTGCTTTGAAAAAATAAATAAATAAATAAATAAATGAAATATAAAAAAAGAAAAAAAGAAAAAAAGAAATAGAAAAACAAAAAGATAGTTGTGTTTATGATTGAATAAGAAAATAGGTGAAAAGGGGTTGGTAGATGAAAGTAAGGTAGAAGGGTTGTTAAAAGAGAGTGTAAATGGCATAACGTAGTGTATTAAAGAGCTTAGGGAACATAGTCAATATTTCTGTCCAAAATAGTCCTACCTGTCCCTTAGCCTACATTACAACCTGTAAAGACCTATTTGATCCTAAGCTTAGCATTCTGATATTAGTGGAGCATAACACTAAGGGCAAGCCTATGGTCATCAGTTGCAACATAAGAATTCTTTGTAAGAGTGAGATCAAGGAGAGTCTTATACCTATGTTTCAAAAAATGCAAAACTGTGAGTGATCATGGGTGATATCTTGTGTGAGACACACATGGTTGATGATTTTTAGGTAGTGTTATATGATTCTTTGTGGCTTAACTTGTGGATACGAATTAACCATCATCACGAGTCTATGTTGGAGGTTGAATTGTTTCTAGTAGTGATCAAGAAACCTACTCTTTGTTAATAATTGTCGTGCATGTCTTGTTGAACATTTTGTGTTGCTATTGTAAAATTCTAGTTAGGTGTTTGCATGGACGTAATATTTTGTTCGAGGACGAACAAAGCTTTAAGTGTGGGGTGGTGATGTTGGGCGTATTTATACCCCTAAGAACCATAATTTACCCCTATTTTAGCTAAGTTTGGAGGATAAAATATATAATTCATGCACTTTTAGTCTATTTTTCTTTAAGTGAGCTAACCTATGTGATTAGCATGTTTTTCAGATATTAATGATGAAGATTTCAGCAATTTGTGGACCATTGGGCAGCAAAGGAAAACTTCACATAAGATGGAAGGCAGATTTTGGAAGCTTGTGGACTGAATGTGAAGCATGGAGAATTTGTCCCAGGAACAATCAGTATTTCTAAATACTTAGGGGTACAGCAGTAACTTAGTAGACAAGGATATTATAAAAACCCTATTGCTGAATTTTTCAGCAATCATTATCATTATCATTCGACACTTTTCATTATTCAGTTTACAGATTCTGTAATTTCAAATAATAGAGGAAACGGCGTACGACACCAATGGAGGGAGAGAAACACGTTATTCTCTCTTGTCGCAAATATCTTCCATCGCCATGACTATTCTAGTTGTGGTATGATGATTATGTTTATTGTGACTTCCGTTGTAATCATGAGTAGCTAAACTTCTCTGTTAGGGTTATGGAAACCTTGTAAGATACTATCTATTGCTATAAGTTTGTGAATTCTTGATGTGTATGCTACTTATATCAGTACTCTCTTCGTTTTAATTCAATTCTCATTGTTGCAAACATAGAGAACACGTCATTATATAATTAACTTGTTCGAGAGAAAAGTTACATGTTTGGAAAAGAGAGTGTGACAAGAAAATAGGGTTTCCAACCCCTGTTTACACGTTAATGCCTTAATCGGATTAACGTTCTTGGAGAGTTTGTACCATTAGTTATACACTTTAGGATCGAGAGAGCTAAAGTGAAATAAATCCTTGATGGTTGAGAAACACTTGGATTTACAATTAGAATACGAATCTCTATAAGTGCATGCATGTCTAAATTCTACATTACTCATAGTTAATAGATATGTAGAAATTACAAGGTGGACATAACCCTAACTCATTATTCTCTGTGATTAAATCTTACTACATACATCATCTCATTTGTTACTTTGATATTATTAATTCACGCATAATCAAATCCTCCCTTTTCCGTGGAATTTTTGACCAACAGTCTACTAATAATTGTAACACTTTGTGACCAAGTATTCCCTGTAGGATTCGACACCCAACCTAGTTGGGTTCTATATTTGATAGCGACCGCTTACATTTTCTAATGAGAGTTGTAATTTGGGCGTATCATTGATGCCTGGAAAGGTCGGATATTGATGATGATGATAATGGTCCTAATAAGGACCGCTATGATAAGTGTAACAGTGATTGTGTACTTTGCATTCATTTTTGTATGCAATATCACCAGTATGCACCTATATTTATCATCTGGTATGGGACGATTGCATAGATATGGGTGAAGAATATATCTCGTGTTGTTGTATGCTAATTGAACCCTCCAAGTATAGGGCGATGGGGGTACGCATAGGCTCAACTAGGTATTTGGTTATCTAGAGTATCCGATTATCTATGATTTTATTGATATTGTTATTGTCATTGTTATGATCATCATTATGGATAGCCTATGACAGGTTGGTCATTGATCTGGTATCGGGATTAAGGTATGTCTTCTGACTCTTTTATCTTGTGATCTCATTATTATGCATGATTATTCATGTCTAGCTATGTGGATTAGAAACCCTGAGTATGATAGTATTTAAATCTTGATAGTATTATAATGAGGTCTTAGAATGAAGATATGATGATATAGGTTATGCTTTGAGATGACATCATGTTTATATGTATATATATATATATATATCTATGTATATATCTAGATATATGAATCTATGATACTCGTATATCCCTCTCTTCGTTGTTCATATTGTATAGTCGTTTCTTCACCTTTTATATTACTATATATCTTTCTTTTGCCCTTTATTCATATATTGTCCTGGGATATACAGTATAGTATTGTCGTAGATTGAATGCAGCTGGAATAGGATAGTTCACCTTGATACTTCCTTAGTATTGTTATGTTAGACTTTTGGACATGAATAGGATAGTTGTCCCTTATTATTCTCATTGACTTGTTATATGATTTCTAGACTCTTAGGTGTAGATTTCATTCTGTTATGTTGTGTCTATATGTTTTATCTTTGGAGCAGAGTTGGTAGACGCCTACTGAGTACCATTCATTTGGTACTCATACTACATTTTTGTAGCCTGCAGATCATAGTACAAGTTATTGTTATTGATGTGTGAATCGTGCGGAGCAGCCCTAGTTCGGAGACTTAGAGTGAGCTACTGAGGTTTAGAGTATTACTTATCTCTATCTTATGTATTAGACTAGTCTCTAAGTTGTATTCGGAGATATGTTGTATCAGTGTATTTCTCCTTGATATATTACTTTTGTACTCTTATTATGTTTAGAAGATCTTGTACTGATACCATCAGGTTTTGGGATTCTTCTATGTATTAATCTTTAATTCATATATTCTGTATTTTTTTCTTATATTATTGAGTAGTCTGTTACTAGCCGTTTCGTACTACGACATGGCTTGCCTACTGGTTGTCTATGGTAGGTACCTTCATGACCTGAGAAGTTGGGTCGTAACACCTACTAATTCTAGAGTGATAACTATTATTATTAGCAAACTCCATGAGCTGCAAATAGTTAACCTAACTACCACCATAGTCAATCACATAAGCACGAAGCATATCTTCCAATGTCTGAATGGTCCTCTAGGCTTGTCCATCCTACTAAGGGTGGAAAGCGGTACTAAGGCACACCTTAGTACTTAAACCTTTTTGAAATGATTTCCAAAAATGAGATGAGAATGGTGTACCACGATCTAATAGCTAATAGAGAAGTAGAAACTACAAGGTGGACATAACTCTAACTTATCATTCTCTGTGATTAAATCTTACTACACATATCATTCCATCGTCACTTTGATAATATTAGTTCACGCCTAAACCAAACCCCCCTTTTTCCTTGGAATTTTTGACCAACAGTCTACTAATAATTGCAACACTTAGTGACCAGAGTATTCCCTGTGGGATTCGACACCCAACCTAGTTGGGTTCTATATTTGACAGCGGCTGCTTACACTTTCTAACGAAAGTTGTAATTTAGGCGTATCAAATTTTGGTGCTGTTTTCAGGGAATACAGTTGTCAACTAAGTTGTGATAGTTAATAGACCCTTTGGTATAAGATTCTCAAATTTTACTTTTTGTTTGTTGTTTTTGTTTTGTTCAGGTTATGTGGAGTCCATGCCAAATACACAAAGTTCTTGTCAACCATTATTACCTATAAATCCTGAACCACATATTATTAGCAGAATGGATGCACAATGAAACCTTGAACGGATGGCGACTCAACAGGAGCAGGCTAGATTAGCTGTATTGGCAGATGCTCAAGTGCATCAACAGAATATTGATAATCCAGGTCGGGCAACAAATCTTGATGATAAGAACCTGGGTGATAATGAGTTACTAAATCCAAGGCGTGCAGACGAGGTGGCGGCACCTGTGAAAATGTGAGATCATCTAGCTAGAATGAGACCTGAACGCCGAGCTGTGCAGGCCCCTTTTGATGATGATGATGATTTGGATGGGGCTGGTGCCACAGGGGCTATTATTCCTCCGCCCTTGGCACTCGGATCCAAGTTCAATATCACTAGCACCATGATTCAATTATTGCAACTCAAAGGGTTATTTGGTGGACTTGCAGGCGACGATCCGAATATGCATCTGATTAATTTTATATCAACATGCAAGTCATTTGACAATCAAGGAGTTGGACAGAATGCAATTCGGCTGTGCTTATTACCATTGTCTCTATCTGTAGAGGAAACTCTATGGTTAAATGGGCTAACTCCTGATTCTATTACTAATTGGAAGCAACTTAAAGCTTCTTTCCTAGAAAGATTCTTTCCACCATCTAAGAGATCCCAATTAAGAGATGAGATAAGCAATTTTCGACAGCTTCCAACTGAAGCTCTCCACGAAACATGGGAGTGGTTCAAAAAGAAGCTTCTGCGGTGACCAAATCATGAGATGACCAATATCCACTTGATGGAAATATTATACAAGGCTTTGAACTTGGTGACAAAGCCAGTGGTTGATAATGCTGCAGGTGGGTCATTCATGGACCTTACTTTTATTAAGGCAGGTGATATGCTGGATCGTATGACAAAGCAGAGTAGATCTTGGCATACAAGGGATTCTGAGGTAGCAAGCTCTACAGTATCTACTGGCATGACAGCAGAACAGAGATAAAGAGCAAAGAAACGTGACCAGGATATGGCTCACATGAAAACGTAGATGGACCTTCTTACCAAGCATTTATTATCAGGAAAGACAGAAAAAGGTCAAGGTTGTTGTAGCACAGGGAAGAGATGAATCCGATTCTGAAGAGGAAGCAATTTACTTGAATAATCAGGGGGGTTTCCAAGGCAATGCCCAAGGGAACCAAGGTCGGAACTATTATGAAAAATCCAGATACAAGGACCGTGATCAAGGGAGTTGGAAGAATAAGACTGACATGAGTGGTTTGTATGTTCCTCCTGGAAATCATGAGGTTGCGGCGTCTGGCTCTAGGAAGATGTCCATGGAAGATATCATGGCTAAGTTGTTGAAAGGAGTGAAGGCGACCAACATGGGAGTAACTGAGGTAAAAAAATGATTTGTCCTCAATAAATCAATTGGTTGACTCGCATTCCACTTTAATAAAATAGCTGGAACAACAACTGAGTCAACTATCAGCGGCACTCAATCAAACAAAAGCTGGCACGTTACCTATTGACACTATGCAAAACCCAAGGAATGATGGATCATGTTTGGATATTACTACCAGGAGTGGTAAGGTGTTGGAAAATCCATCCAAAGGCAAGTTGGTGGTTGATAATATAGAAGAGAATGTTATTGAAGTAGATTGTGATGATTCTGTAGAAGCTGAAAATCAGAATGAGAACGTTCATGATACTACACCTAGATGTCAGCAGTCTAAAAAGATCGATAATGGGAAGCAAAATAAAAAGGAAGTGGTGGAGAAAACACTTCCAACTCCACCACCACCTTTTCCTCAGAGACTGAAGAAGAAGGTTGATGACACCACGTTCAGTAAATTCATGACCATGTTGAAGCAGCTGACTATTAATGTGCCTTTAGTAGAGGCACTGGAGCAAATACCAGGGTACGCCAAATTCATGAAGGACCTGCTGACAAAGAAAAGGGCAGCAAGTTATGAGCTGGCAGATAATTTTCATCATTCCAGTACAATTGCCACAAGATCTTTAGTATAGAAAAAGACAGATCCTGGTGCTTTCACTATTCCTTGCGCGGTTGGATCTTTGAATTTTGCTAAGGCGTTGTGCGATTTGTTGGATAGCATCAATTTTATGCCGCTATCCATTTACATACAGTTGGGGTTGGGCGATCCTACACCAACCAACATGCGGCTCGTAATGGAAGATAGGTCGGTAAAACGACCTATTGGTATCTTATATGATGTACTGGTGAAGGTTTCTACCTTTATTTTTCCAACAAACTTTGTTATTTTGAATTGCGAGGTGGATTTTGAAGTTGCCATAATCTTGGGTCGTCCTTTGCTTGCAACAAAAGTGCGCTTATTGATTTACGAGCAAATGAGCTTTTATTTCGGAAGAATCACAAAGTGGTCCATTTTGATGTCTGCAAATCAATAAAGCAGCCTAAAGATATGAATGTGTTCTCTGTAGCTGATGTTTATTATGAAGATGAGAAAGAATTATAGGTAGAGAAGCAGCCTACTGTTGAGCCATTGGATGCTGTACTTTTGAACTTTGAGCGTAAGGATGTTAAAGAGTATGAAAAAACTATTTGTACCCTAATAGGAATGGGGTCCTATTCTCATACCCCTAAGAATCTGGACCTTGACCTTAAGAATCAACCATCACCACCAGCGAAACCATCCATTGGAGAGCTACCAGTGCTAGAATTGAAAGAGCTACCCATTCATCTAAAGTATGCGTTCTTGGGAAGTGGAAATACACTTCTGATTATTATTGCGGATGATTTAGATGAACAACAAGTAACGGTTGTCATCTCTATTCTTAAGAGGTACAAAAGATCCATCGATTGGACTATTGCTAATATAATTAGAATCCTTCCTGGGATATGTATGCACAAGATTCAGCTCGAGGAAGGTTGCGTGCCCACAATTAAGCATCAACGTCATTTGAATCCACCTATGCAAGAGGTGGTCAAGGAAGAAATTATTAAGTGGTTAGATGCAGGGGTGGTGTATCCAATCTCAGACAGTAAATGGGTGAGTCCGGTGCAATGTGCACCCAAGAAAGGGAGCATGACAGTAATCGCAAAGAAAAAGAATGAGCTAAATACACTCAGACCTATCACAGGGTGGAGAGTGTGCATGGACTACCAGAAGCTGAATTTGTGGACGTTAAAGGATCACTTCCCAATGCCATTCATGAATCAAATGCTTGATCGATTGGCAGGGAAGGGATGCTTCTGTTTATTAGATGGTTATTTCGGATACAATTAGATTTACATTGCTTCTGAAGATCAGGTGAAGACCACTTTTACATGCCCGTATGGTACTTTTTAATTCAAACGAATGCCATTTGGGCTATGTAACATACCTTCCACTTTTCAGCAGTCTATGATGTCCATTTTCTCTAATATGGTCTAAGACACCTTGGAGGTGTTTATGGATGACTTTTCGATCATAGGTGAGTCATTTGAATTATGCTTGGCAAATTTGAGTTTGGCTTTGCAGAGATGTGTTGAATTTAACCTGGTGCTAACTTGGGAGAAGTGTCATTTTATGGTTAAGGAAGGCATTTTTCTTGGGCATAAAGTCTCTTAAAATGGAATTGAGGTTGATCGAGCCAAGATTGAAGTTATCGAGGGACTACCACCTCCAATTTCTGTAAAGGGGGTTCGTAGTTTTATCGGTCATGCAGGTCTTTATCGGAGGTTTATTAAAGACTTCTCCAAGATTGCTAGCCCATTATGCAAACTTTTGGAGAAGGATGCAAAATTTGACTTTGGTGAAGATTGCTTGAAGGTATTTGAATGCCTCAAAGGAAAGCTAGTTGAAGCTCCTATTATTGTAGCACCCGATTGGTCTCTACCTTTTGAAGTTACGTGTGATGCAAGTGGGGTAGCCCTGGGTACTGTACTTGGTCAGAAAAGAGAAAGGCTATTTCAACTAATCTACTATGCGAGCAAGGCCTTGAATGGAGCACGGAAGAACTATACCTTCATTGAACAAGATATTCTAGTAGTTATTTATGCTTTTGAAAAGTTCTGTGCTTACTTATTGGGAACCAAAGTAGTGGTTCATACAGATCATACGGCTCTAAGATATCTAATGGCAAAGAAGGATACTAAGCCAAAGCTAATTAGGTGGGTGTTACTGCTTCAAGAATTTGATTTCGAGGTAAAGGATAGAAAAGGTTATGAAAACCAAGTAGCTGATCATCTATCTAGACTTGAGAGTGAGCACATAGTGCAACCTGACCTTGATATTGATGATGCATTTCCCGACGAAGAGATCCTAGACACTATGGTGGAAGACTTACCGTGGTATGCAGACTTTGAGAACTACATGGTAAGTAAAGTGATTCCTGAGCATCTCTCCTTTTATAAAAAGAAAAAGTTCATGCATGATGTGAAACACTACTTCTGGGATGAGCTTTATCTTTTTTGATGATGTGCTGATGGTATTATTAGGTGATGCATCTCAGATGTGGAGGTGCCTAGCATACTGGAAGCAAGTCAAGCTTCCCAAGTTAGGGGTCACCATGCGGGTGATCGGACGGCCAGGAAGGTACTATAAAGTGGCTATTATTGGCCTTCATTATTCAAGGATGCCTACGATTTTGTGAGAAGATGTGATCAATGTCAGAGACAAGGCGCTATCTCAAAGCACCATGAGATGCCCATGTCTAAAATGCCTGAGGAGAGTTATTTGAATTCTGGGGCATTGATTTCATGGGCCCATTTATGAGTTCATTTGGGATGAAATATACCCTAGTTGTTGTGGACTATGTATCCAAATGGGTCGAAGCAGTCGCGCTAGCTGATAATGAAGGTAAGTGTGTTGTAGAATTCTTAAAGAGAAATATCTTCTCTCATTTTGGGGTACCACATACCATTATAAGCGATGGAGGATCACACTTTTACAATAAGATTTTCAGAGCCGTATTGGTGAAATATGGGGTTAAGCAACATAAGGTAGCTACACCTTACCACCCAAAAACTAGTGGGCAGGTAGAGGTTTCCAATTGGAAGATCAAGCTGATCTTTGCTAAGACGGTGAATGCCAGTAGGAAATAGTAGTCCAGAAAGCTGGACGATGCCTTATGGGCATATAGGACTGCTTTTAAGACACCAATTGGTATATCACCATACCAACTAGTTTATGGGAAGGCTTGTCACTTACCAATTGAGCTAGAACATAAAGCATTGTTGGTACTGAAGCAGCTTAACCTGAATTGGGATGATGCTACTAATCTGAGATTGGAACGATTGAATGAGATGGATGAATTCCGTCTACATGCGTATGAAAGAGCAGATCTCTACAAGGAAATGATGAAAAAGTACCATGATCGGAGGATTATCCAACAAAACCTTCAGAAGGGTGATTTGGTACTTCTTTTCAACTCCAGACTGAAGCTATTTCCAGGTAAGTTGATGTCTAAATGGTCTGGTCCATTCAGAATTAGCCAAGTTTACCCATCTGGAGTAGTGAAGTTAGAAGACAATGATGGTGGTGTCTTTAAGGTAAATGGCCAGTGAGTAAAGCTATATATTGGACCAACCGATTCGTTAAAATGTATAGCCACCATCTATCTCGATGAAGTCTGAGTACTCGAGATAGCCATGTCGTGCCGCGATAATAAATCAAGCGCTACATGGGAGGCAACCCATCATTAGGAGTTTGTTTCACTAGGATTTTGTTTTTGATAAATAAAAGTTCAGAAAAAGAGTCGAGCCACGACAAAAACTAAGGTGCTTGGTGAGAGGCAACCCATCCTTCTAATCATTTTTGTTGTTTTTGATTAAGTGTAAGTGCAAGATGTATAAAGGAGGAGATTAGTCCCAAATTTTGATTTGAAAGTGAGTCATGCTAAAGGTGGTAAGTTAGGAATGATGGAGCAAAGGCCATCGTCTAGGCATTGCCTATGTCAATGTAAGCAATGCTATAGAGACGCCTATGCCATTGCCTATGCTCACTGCCTCACATAGTCAATGGACAAGGCGCCGCCTATGCCAATGTAGGCAATAGGTAAGGCGCCGCCTATGCCAATATAAGCAATGCTATAGGCGCCGCCTATGCTAGCATAGGCAAAGAAAAAGGCGCTTCCTACTTATGTTTTTTTTTTGCCTCCTAACCCGATTGTAAATGATCAAAACCGACCCATGGCTTAGCCTTTAAATTGATCCTCAACCTTAGAACATAATGCAATTGTTTGCTCAACCTAGGCGCCGCCCAGGCTCTCCTATTCTCTCCAAGTTTTTCTTTTTTCTCATCTAATCTTGCAAGATCATATTTCGGATCCATCACCACGTAAGTTACTCTTTTATATTCTGTAGTTATTGTAATACTACACTTATAATGGTTTATTAGATTTTGAAGTGGTGTTTGGTGATAAGAATTTAGTTGGTTTGTTATGATGCATCTAGTTGAGTGAAAGGACTCGTGTGGGTGTTCTTGACTTTACTCCGGCTTGTATTTGATTGGTATTCACTGTCATATTTTTATGGAGTCGAAATTGTGAAGTTAATGTATAATCTTGAAAGTCGTAAGCTTGAACATTTTAATGACTCGTTCATCGAAGGTATTGATCATGATTGACCACAAGCCTAAGATAGTGTGATTATTTCTATGCAATAACCTGATACGATTTCTATATGGTAGTCTTGTTCAAATATTGTATGAATCCAATGAAATTAAGTCAGAAAGGATAGTCAAGATTACATGATTAATAATATTGTGCAAACAAATTAAGTGTAGGGTGGTACCATCACGATTTTATTTTCCGAATATAGTAAATCTTCCAAGACGAAACTAACATGACTCTATTGTGATCTCAGGTAGAATGGCCCCAAAAGGACGACAAGGAAAAGAAAAAGTGTCCACCTCACAAAAGGTCAAAAAAGGGCAAGAAAAGACCAGGCTGAGTCCTCCTCTCTACAAGTGCCTCGACGCACTTTTGGAATCAAGTGGGTTCTAGAGGAGGAAGGAAAGGAGTGGTATAGGAACAACAAAGTAAAAAAATATGTTCATGTGGATTTGATGCAGAAGGTGAGTCTGGCAAATAGAGACCCCCGCATTTTGGCTAAAATCATGGCGCTAAATCTTGACTTCATTTTCCGATATATGAGGGAATAAAATCTTGATCTAACACAAGAGTTTTATGCCAATTGGTCCCCAAAGACTACCGGAAGTGAAGTAAAGATTCAGGGCCAAATCTTGCAATTGAACGCGGAGTTCTTCAACTCTTTTCTGGGCACTCCATCTGTGGATCCATCACCACTCAAGGAGCTTTATCACAAACCTTCCTACAGGGCCATCACACATACACTGTTCAGAACAAGGTCCATGACCTGGTGGATTCGTCACAAGGATAATGGTCATCATAACACTTGCTCATATGCTTCTTTGAACAGAGAGGCTCGCATATGGTTAAGGATAGTTAACTCTTGCTTGATTCCTGGGACACAATACGCTAAGATCACACTTGATCGAATCTTCTTGGTGTACGCTCTGATGATGAATATTCCCATTAGTATTGGTGCGGTTATACAATCGTCAATGCATAAGGCAAGGCTGCACAAAAGGTCCCATTTCAGTTTCGGCAATTTATTGACTGCCATCTTAAGGAAAGAGAACAATGAAGAGGAACCCGCAGACCATAAGCTTCCACACAATCCGAAGAAGGTTGATCTCACGAAAATTAAAGAGCCCAAAACTGGTCAAGGCATCAACCTTACCAGTGCTGAGAGACATGCTCGAGATGAAAGTTTTTTTTGCCATCTGTATGGAATGACTAGGTTTACCATGATGAATAGGGGTCGTGTTCCGACTGATCCAGAGCTTTGGAAGTTGGACTATGACTACCCACTTAATGAGCATGCACGGGCCATGTATGGAGTAGGGGTACATTTTGAGGAACCTCTCAATGATGACATGCCAACTGATGATTATCACCGACTGCCAGACTCAGATGTGGAGGATAACTCTAATGATGATGACTCTGATGATGATTCTGACGCAGGGGGTATGACCCCGGATTTAGAAAAGGAGTCTGACTAATCAGGTTTTGCTTATTTCTTTCCACTGAGGGTAGTTTGTCCCATCTAAGTGTGGGGTATGGGTATATGTCTGCTGTATATGTCTATTGTATTGTACTTCTTTGCCTATATTTATTATTGTTTGTTTGAATTAGTCATAATTAGTTAGTTAGATTTTAGATTTTGCATGAAATTGTTCTGATAGACGGCATGGTATTATATCAAGAGTTTGTGCTAAATCATTACTATTGAGACACTTAGGCTCTAAGTTGTGACTCACTGTGTGATAAATGTTTTTGGTTTAATTCATTCATCTGTTGGGTTATGAATCTATAATGCTTCCAATGAAGTTGACCATATGCCTTGTGTGTGGGAGGTTATTGTATATTCTTTGTTGTGACTGATGCTAGAACTTGCCTGATATGTGTGTGAAGTGAAATAAAGAGTGTGAGTTTAGGAGATGATTTAGGCATTTCTTTGGCAGCCCTGAAATTGTTTACCTTCTTTTTTCCTACCTTTGTACATTTTCCTAGTGAACACTCTTTGAGCCTTTAGCTAAATTCTTTAGCAGCCTCATATGTAGCCTAATCCATTTTTTAAGACTATAATGTGATCCAAATTCCTAAGCGCTTTAAATTGTAGAATCATGTGGCAAAATAAGAGGAAAATGGTGAAAGTAATGCCTCAGTGTGTATTGGTGCTTGAAAATATTGTGAAAAAGAGTGTCTATCATAGGGATGCCTAATAAAAAAAATAAAAGAAATAAAAATTAGAAAAATAAAAAGATAGTTGTGTTTATGATTGAATAACAAAATGGGTGAAAAGGGGTTGGTAGATGAAAGGAAGGTACAGTGGTTGTTAAAAGTTGGTATAAATGGCATAATGTAGTGTATTAAAGCGCTTAGGGAACGTAGTCACTATTTCTGGCCAAAATAGTCCTACCTGTCCCTAAGCCTACATTACAACCTGTAAAGACCTATTTGATCCTAAGCTTAGCATTCTGATATTAGTGGAGCATAACACTAAGAGAATACAAAATACAGTCAGCAGCCAGTTACTCAAATTTGCTCAAAAACATATGTATCCTCTCCAAGGTCAATCAACTTAAAAATCAGTTTTGCCAAATTTTTGAAAATAACCATGCAACTCATAGAAATCAAGGTATGGCATCCATTCAGAAATGACACTCCTATATGCATCTACATCACATTCACAAAAACAAGTCAACAACTGGTAGTATACCTATTGTGCCCTCCCAAAAAAGAAATTTCCATTTTCTCTCATTATCAGCAATCAAGGTATAATCATGGGGCTAATCACAAAGGCTGTCATACTCAGAATGAAGTTCAACCAGTGTATGCCAAATACCATATGTTTTCTCTTATCATCATTACCGAGGTGTCTAGACAGGTAATCTAGGATCACTATAGGACTTTCTTAGGCTTGTAACGTATTATATGGGCTGGTATGGCATTATACAGTATTTAGAGTGACTAACCTTCTTGTCACTACCTTATCTTGTGGGGTCTACTTATTAACCTCGTTTTCTCTTTTTTTTTTCTCTTGATCGCAAAACAGGGTGTGGTATTTCTTTTTATTCAAATAATATTCATTTTATTGCTCTTTTTCACCAACACCCAACTATCAATTTTTTTTAGAACTTTTTTTTCTTTTCTTTTTATTTTACCCTTCTTCATATCCAGTTTATCTCACGTACCCCTATAATATCCACCCTCAAATTAGGTTGTTTGCCTAAGTCAAGGTGCACAGTGTACAAGGAAGACCAAGGACAAAACAGGTTCATTATGATTTAAAAAGGGAAGGTGATAGGTTTTATAGAAAGAAAATGGTCAATTTAGATGCAAATGGGGACCAAGGGGTATAATGTATTACAGGGAAGGTCATTTAGGCTAAAAGTGACTGAAATTCAAAAATGGCCTATGATCCTTTACTAACTCCTATCCTTCAACTATGGTATAACGAACTGGGAAAGTAGAAACGCCTCACACACACTTGGAACATAAGCATATTACTATCTACTACTCATCCAGTTCATGCAAATATTTGGCAATGATTGTCAAGTTACTAGAATTAATGCCACAACAAGATTCACACATGGTCACAATTTAATGTAGTTCACACAGTCATGCAATCAAACCAATGGAGAGGTGCTCAAAAATTCATCAAACATGCAGACTGCTTCAAGTATAACTACTTTTCCTAGTTACTAACACAGTTGCTATAACGACAATACACCCCCACACCCTCAACTTAAAATCAAAACAAAATTAACCTAAGGGTTAGGTTATACCTGCAGTGGGTTATTCTCAAGACTCATAGGTTACCTCCCATGCAGCACTTGATTTAAGGTCGTGGCACAACACAGGTGACTTGATTACCTCAGACTTCATCGAGAGAAATAATGGTAACGTTTTTCACTGATTCTTCTGGTCTAATGTAAAGATTTACCCATTGCCTATTTACCTTGTAGGTACTACCATCTTCATTTTCAAGATCTACTACCCCAGAGGAGTGGACTTGGCTTACCTTAAAAGGGCCTGACCACTTAGATTTTAGCTTTCCTGAAAACAATTTAAGTCTAGAATTAAACAGAAGTACCAAGTCCCCTCTTTTGAACTCTCGTTTCTCTATCTTCCAGTCATGGTACTTTTTCATTTTTTCTTTATACAAATCTTCTCGCTCGTATGCCCTAAGACAAAATTCATTTTTTCTTCAGGCACACATCTCTGTATGATATTATCTGTACATCACCTGAAAAGATGAGGCTCATCCCAAAAGTAATGTGTTACATCATGCAAAAACTTCTTCCTTTGGTGGAACAAAAGGTGTTCAGGGAGGATCTCACTCACAACGTAATTTACATAATCAGTGTACCAAGGCAATGTTTCCACAGCAGTTGCCAGGATCTCCTTATCTGGAAATACATCATTTATCTTTGTTTTATCACTAACTTTCTACCCACCTTCCATTCTAAATAGATGATTTGCAATCTGGTTTTCACAATCTTTTCTATCTTTGACTTCAAAATCAAACTCTTGTAGTAGCAACACCCATATAATAAGCCTTGGTTTATCATCCTTCTTTGCCATTAAGTACCACAAGGAAGCATGGTCTGTAATGGACTACTACTTTAGTTCCAAGAAGATAAGACCTAAATTTCTCAAAAGCATACACCACGACTAGCAATTCCATTTCGGTTACTGTGTAATTATTTTGTGCTCCATTCAGTGCTTTTTTGGCATAATATATCAAGTGAAATAGTTTATCCCTCTTTTGTCCCAATACAGCTCCTAGTGCAACACCACTTGCATCACACATTATTTCAAATGGTTTGGCCCATTCAGGTGCAATAATAATAAGGGCTTCCACCAGTTTCTTTTTAAGGCATTCAAATTCCTTCAAGCACTTTTCATCAAAGAGAAATTTAACTTCCTTCTCCAATAACTTTCAAAAGGTACTAGCAAATTTTGAGAAGTCTTTTATGAATCTCCAATAGAATCATATATGACTAAGAAAACTACGCACTACCTTTACTGAAATGGGCGTGATAATTTCTCAATAACTTTAACCTTTGCTCAATCAACTTCAATCCCTTTTTTAGAAATTTTATGGCCCATCACAATACCCTCCTTTACCATAAAATGGCATTTTTCCCAGTTAAGCACTAGATTAAATTCAACATATCTTTCCAAGGCCATATTCATATTCTCTAGACACATTTTGAATGAATCACCTACCACTGAGAAATCATCTATGGTGTCTTCTACCATGTCAAAGAATATAGACATCATGCACCATTAAAAAGTGGTGGGTGCATTGCATAGCTCAAATGATATCCTCTTAAATATAAATATGTCATATGGGCATATGAACATCATCTTCTCTTGATCTTTCGGAGCAATGTAGATTTGGTTATACCCAGAATAACCATCTAGGAAGCAATACCACCCCCTGCTAGCCAATCAATCAAGAATCTAATAATTGATAATGCTCAAATTACACTTTTGAATAGTTGTAAGCCATCATTGTCAATATAAAACCCGACTAGGTTGGGGTCGAATCCCACAGGGAATAGGGTGTGAACGTCAATTTGTTTACGAAATACTTTACTGGTAGTTTATTGTTTCCGAAAGATGGGGTTTTAAAGCTCACGATGAATCAATCTTCACTTTCTGAATTATAGTGTTGTTATCAATATAAATGGCAAACCATAGTTATTATCACCAAAGTTTTTAAGTATTGACAGATACTAGGTAATACTAGAGACCCTCAAAATTAGTAGAACAATAGAATATCTCTGACTATGATATTATCTGACTTATCTTTTGACCTACCAGACAATTTATTATCAAATTCTCTCAAACTTAGATAATTTATATGTATCCAAATGGATGTTATCTCAGGTAGATTAAACTAGTTACGGCATTAATCATTAAATAGAAGGTTGGTAGCTTCCGAGTCCCTATTGATAATTCCCGTACTCTAGTCTATTTCTCCGTTAGAAGCAAATAAAACCTAAGGAATAATCTAATATTTACAACCACTAGATTTCAGTTAAAACCAAAGAATTTAAAGATGTTCTACTACTCCTTGAATCCATTAAACACCTAGCATCATATCAAACCCTAATCCTTAGATCCCACAACCCCGAAATTAGCCGCTCATGATGTGATGAAAGAAATCACAAGTTGAATTCAAGATGGTAATAATCAACTTACGTATAGATGGAAAACAACAAGCAATTTCTTTAAATAAATCCCAAGTTAGAAACCCAAGAATAGTTGATAAGAAAGAAAACTAAGAATAATTGGTGAAAGAGAACAATGTACGTGTTTCTCTCTCCAAAGTTCTTGTTCTGAATAATGAAAAATTTCTTATTTAAAAACCCTTAAAATTGTTATTTATACTAAAGCCTAATTAAGGTAATAAAATAACAAAATCACAACTGGGCTCAGATTTAGGTGACGTCATATTGGTGTTGATCATCAGCCTTCTGACGGTGTCTCAGATATGTCATCAGAAGTCATTCCTTCTCAACCTATTTTGCCTCACTCTGACAATATCCTCTAATGTCTTATCATAGGAGTGACAGCATGTAGCAAATGTCATCGAACCTTAAGCTTATTTCACCATGTTCTATCTTACTTGATGGCATATTCTAACGGCTTACCATACTTGTAATGACATATTGAGAATGTCGTCACCTTCATCTAGCAACTCTGTTTTATTGTTCTTCCTGACGCCTTTTTCTGGTAGCTTACCACATTACAAATGGCTTGCAAGAAATGTCGTTAAACTCATATCACCTCACTTGTACCAGATTTTATTATTTTGTTTATCTTTCCTATATTTTCCTCCAATCCTTGCTACAACTGCAATATCCCAAGAATATGATCAAAAACAACCAAACGTTGCTTAAGACTTCACAATTATTTAGATTTAAAAGCCTCAAATATGTTAGCATATGCTCACACATCAGGTGCCATCTCCAATGATACTAGTGGGCAGTGCCTAAATTTTCTTTATGCTCTTCAGACTCGACAGGATCAGGAAAATTCTCCTGATGTGGTTACTGGTACGTTATAGATCTTTCATGTTCATATTTATGCTTTTCTAGATCCAGGAGCTTCTTTGTCTTTTGTCACTCCTTACATAGCAGTTGATTTCAGAGTAAGTTCTGAGATTTTAGCATAGCTATTCTCACTCTATCCCAATAGGTAAGTCCATCATAGACAGATGGGTATACAAGAACTGTATAGTTATGATATTTTAGGTCACCTTAGCAAATTTAGTCGAATTAGAGATGATGGATTTCGATGTCATTCTCGACATAGATTGGCTTCATTTATGCTATTCCACGATTGACTGCAAAAATAGAATAGTCCAGTTACAGTTTCTAAATGAAACCCATCCTTGAATGGAAGGGTATTACTTCATCTTTTAGGGGTCAGCTTATTTCTTACCTTCGAGCCAGGAAAATGATATCTAAGGGATGTACTTATCATATCATTCATGTTAAGGACTCTAGTACTGAGACTCCCATCCTTGATTTAGTCCCTATCATGAATGAATATTCAGATGTCTTTTCGGAAGATCTTCCAAGAGTTTCTCCCAAAAGGAAAATAAACTTTGACATACATCTACTTCCAGACACTCAGCCTATATCTATTCTGCTATACAGAATGACACTAGCAGAGCTTAGGGATTTAATGTATCAATTGAAGGATCTCTTAGATAAAGTATTCATCAGACCCAGTATGTCCCTGTGGGGTGCACCGGTCTTATTCATATCGAAGAAAGATAGTTCTCTCAGAATTTGCATAGATTATCATCAACTCAACAAAGTTACGGTCAAGAAAAAGTATCCTCTTCCCAAAATCGATGGCTTATTTAACCAACTTCAGGGTGCCAGTTATTTCACCAAGATAGACCTCAGATTCGGATATCATCAGCTCTGAGTTAGGGAATGTGACATCCCAAAGATAGCTTTTCGTACTCAATATGGTCACTTTGAATTCCTAGTTATGTCCTTTGGTCTTACCAATGCCCCTACAGCTTTTATGGACTTGATGAACCATGTGTTCAAATAGTACTTGGACATGTTTGTCATAGTCTTTATAGATGATATTCTAGTCTATTCCCACACTGAGTTTGATCATGTAGACTATCTCAGAATAGTACTTAAGACTCTTAGAGATCATCAGCTATTTGCCAAATTTAGTAAGTGTGAGTTTTGTCTAAGGTCAGTAGAATTCCTTGGCCATATCGTTTCAGGTGATTAAATTAGAGTAGATCCTCAAAAGACCAAAGTGATAAGAAACTAGCCTCGTTCTATCTCACCATCAGATAGCAAGAGTTTCTTGGGTTTGGTTGGCTATTACAGACAGTTTGTTAAGGATTTTATTCTATTTCATCCTCTATGTCCAGATTGACACAAAAAAAGTTCAAGTGCCAATGGTTAGATTCATGCGAGAAGAGTTTTCAGGAGTTAAAAACTCAACTCACCTCAGCTCTAGTTTTAGCACTTCCCTATGGTTTCGATGGGTTCATAGTATATTGTGATGCATCCATAGTAGGCTTTGGATGTGTCCTCATGCATCATGGTAAGGTCATAGCCTACGCCTCTAGACAGTTAAAGCCCCATGGGAATAATTATCCTACTCATGATCTTGAGTTAGCAGCCGTAGTATTTTCCTCGAAGATTTGGAGACAATATCTCTACGGAGTTCATATAGATGTCTTCACAAATCATAAGAGCCTCAAGTATGTCTTTTCTCAAAAAGATCTCAATCTTTGTTAGATAAGGTGTTTAGAGCTCTTGAAGGATTATGACATGAGTGTTCTTTATCATTCAGGCAGAGCTAATGTTTTGGCCGATGTTCTTAGTAGACTGTCTATGGGTAGTGTTACTCATGTTGAGGATAGTAAGAAAAATTTATATCAGGAAATCCATTATCTTTCCAGACTAGGCGTTCCCTTAGTCGATTCTTTAGAAGGTGGTATTTATGTCCAGCATAGTTCAGAATCATCTCTAGTTTCTGAGGTAAAAGAAAAGAAAGATAGAGATTCCAGCTTAGTCAAGTTGAAAGAGTTAGTGAAAGATCATAAAGTAGAGTTTTTCTCCCAAGGGGGATATGGTGTTTTTCATAGTCAGGGTCGTCTTTGTGTTCCAGGTGTAGATGACTTGAGGCAACGAATTCTAGTAAAAGTGCATGGTACACGCTACTCTATTCATCCAGGGGCCACTAAGATGTATCGCGACTTATGGGTGATCTATTGGTGGTGTGGAATGAAGAGAGATATTGCAGAGTTTGTGTCTAAGTGCTCTACATTTCAGTAGGCTAAGATAGAGCATCAGAAGCCTAGTGGTCCCATGTAGGAGTTCATTATTCCTATTTGGAAGTGGGAAGAAGTAAACATGGACTTCTTAATAGGTTTGCCTTGTACTCATTGTCAGCATGATTTAGTTTAGGTCATTGTAGACAGTATGACCAAATCAACTCATTTTCTTCCATTACTCACCTCATATTCAGATGAGGACTACGCCAAACATATATCAGAGAGTTAGTCAGGTTACACGGTATTCTTTTATCTATTATCTCCAAAAGGGGTACCCAGTTCACCTCTCACTTCTGGAATGCTTTCCAAAAGGGTTTTGGCACCCAAGTCCATCTCAGTACAACATTTCATCCTCAGACAGATGGTCAAGCAGAAAGGACCTTTCAGACTCTAGAAGATATGCTAAGGGTGTGTGCCATTGATTTCAAGGAAAGTTGGGATGACCACTTGCCTTTGATTGAGTTTGCATACAATAATAGTTATCACTATAGTATTCACATGGCTCTATTCAAAGCTCTCTATAGTAGGAGATGCAGATCTCCTATTGGTTGGTTCAAAGTTAGTTAGGCATCAGTCATAGGGCTTTATTTAGTATTCAATGCCTTAAAGAAAGTTCAATTGATTAGAGGAAAACTCCAGGCTGCTCAGAGCTGACAGAAGTCTTATACAAATATTCGTAGAAAGGATCTCAAGTTTAAGATTGGTGACTTTGTCTATCTCAAGATCTCTCCCATGAAGAGAGTGAAGAGATTTAGCAAAAAGGGAAAGCTCATTTCACGATATGTCGACCCCTTCAATATTCTCAGTCGCTTTGGGAAAGTAGCTTATGATCTTGAACTACCTTCATATTTAGCTACAGTTTATTCAGTCTTCCATGTATCTTTACTCAAGAAGTGCATAGTTTACCCATCAGTTGTAGTCTTCATTCAAAGCTTCGATATTCAGAACAGCCGCTCCTATGAGGAGATACCAGTTGAAATCCTAGAATATCAGACTCGTATATTAAGTAACAAAGAAGTCACTTTAGTCAAAGTTCTTTGACGGAATTAGTCCATTGAGGGAGCCACTTGGGAAGCAGAAGCAGACATGCAAACTAAGTACCCTCATCTTTTTTACGCTAATTTAGATTCCTTTCAAGGTAACGATTCTCCTTAAGCCTACATAGTTTCATGTTCAAGTTTTTGTTACAAACCTGTTATTTGCTAGCATTGCGTATTGAGTCATGTGCCTATGTGTCAAATTAGATATGCATTCATGTATTAGTTCAATTAAATAATCATGTATCAGTCATTCATTCATGAATCCAGCTCGCCAGTCATGATTGGATACATATGTTCAGTTATGCTATATTCAGTGTAGCATTCATGTTACTTTATAAATCATGTGCCGGTTGAGCATAATCTGTATACACGGCGTCTTATGTTTTCTTCCCTCTCAGTCAGCCTTATTCAAGGATGAATGTTCCCAAGGGGGAGATATTTTAATACCCCAAAAAAGCCTAAGTCTAAAATTCACCTCAATTATCTCTTAACTCTCTTTAAAAGAATCAACACTCAGAAAATTTTGGCAAGTATTCCAATACTTAGCCTATTTCAAGCCTCCGAACTTCAGGGATTTATTTGACGCCCTTCCTGACCTCCATTTTTAGATTTTCAAGTTGCGTTGCGATCGGGGAATTCAAGAGTACATCCCAGGTAAGTTTCAATATTTTTGGAATAGCGTAAGGGCATGTTTGGGTGCCCCAAACAGTGGCACCATGCGATTAGCATGCGCCGCATACTCTATAGCATGCTCCATAAATTTTCAGCATTTCAAGGTCAACTTAAAATGATCATAACTTCCTATATATATTTAACTGTGAGAGACGTTATATATCAATGGAAGTATCTTTGAGCCTCTGTCCAATTCAATTGGTTTCATCCAATTTGAACATCGGAATAAAACGTTAGGATCAATTTACTTCAGCCTATCAGACAGTCAACAAAGGGATAGTTGCATCTTTCTCTCTTTCTTTAGGGGCATTTTGGTCATCTTCTACCCCTATATATACCCCTTAACACCAAATTAAGCCTCATTTTTAGAAAAATATACTCCTTTTCTCTAATTTCTCTCAAGAACAATAAGAGGGGTTTTCAATTGAGAATCCAAATTCAAGAATTTTCTCCATTAATCTTCGTAAAATCAAGAATTAAGTATGCGTAGTGTTCATCCATGGATTTCGTTCATCCATGGAGCTCAAGAATCAAGTTTTAAATTATGTATTGTGAATAATTTGTTGTGGTATGATTATGTTTATGTTCATGGTGGTTGTATGGTTTCAAGATGGGATTTTTATATATTTTCATGAAGCTATTTAGTATGTTCGTTGAAATCTATGAAAATAGTTGTTTATGATCTATATTGTTGGATGTTGATAATCAAGTTGTTGATGTTGAATGATTCCCAAGTTGGAATCATTATGTGTTATTATGAATCTATGACACCATGTGAGTTGAAAATATGTAAAACTTGGTTGTGCATGATGTAAAATCTTATGGTTTCACCTATGCCTAAATTGTGCATGCAAGGTGTTCGATTAAATTACTAAGAGTACCAAGTAATAAGTCTATGCTCTATGCTTTATGATTCTACATGAATTCCATGTTATTGATGTATTATGGGGGTGATATGTAGTGAACATGATGTTGACGTTAGAAAAGTACTTCTATGTTGAATGTACCCCCTCCCACGTATTAAATGTTAAGAACCATGTGTAGTATTGAATCCTCTAACTTATGCTATTGTGTATTGTGGACTCTATTCCTATGAACAAGTCAGTCATGTGTGTCAGTTTCTTTCTATCGAGTCCTGTCAGTACTTGTACCCAAAAAATATAGTTATGTGCCTAGAGCCATGTTATGTTTTCACGATATCCACAGTCACGCCATGTTCCATAGAACTCAATCAGTCATTTGATTCAGGAAAAATGTAGTAACTCAGTATTCTCAGAAATCTCATGAACTCAGTCAGTTGTAAGTATTATTCTGTCAGTCAATGGAACTCAGTAACTGAGCACAGTATTCATGTTCAGTGTCTATTCAAATGGGTGTCGGATTCAGTACCGAGCGAACCCCAAGCTGGAAATCCACACTGCCAGATTGAGGGTGAGATTCCTAAAAGCAATCCTTCCATTCCAGAACTATGTATCCAGCATATGTTGATACATCAACACTACTAAATTTAGATTTGATATGGCGAATACCCGTTGTTCTCGTATGGGGACACTGCCAGATTTGAGGGTCACTCACAGCTTGTCTTTACCCATGGCACGGTATTGAAACCCTTCGAATCAGGGTACAGATTGGACCCCGATTTAGCTATTGAAGCACATTCGGGGCATGTCGGTTAGATAAACTCTCCCACAGTTACAGTTTTAGTATCAGTCTCAGTAAAAGAACTCTGATAGTTCATCAAAATATCAGGACTGTAAGATATCGTCAACTCAGTTATAGTACGGAACTCAGCTAGTTCCACCAGAATTAGACTCTCAGTTACAGTCACTTATGTTGTCAGTTATTAGTATCATGTTATGACAGTTTTAGTCTCGTAATCATGTATGTATTGTCATGTTTATATTAGTCAGTTAGTATAGTTTATGCAGATGAACCATTTTTATATAGCCTACCTCACTCGTATACTCAGTACATTCAGTTGTACTGACGCATTTGCGCTATGGTGCTTTCTCTTATGTTACACTATAGGTTTGGAGGCACGAGCTTCGGAGTAGCAGTAGTTGACCAGTTTAGCTTTCAGTGTCAGTGGTGAGACCTCATCATGCAAGGACATATTTTGGCTTGTCATTTCAGTACTCAATTTTATTTTATTATTTCATTTTAGTTTTCTAGACGGAGTAGTTGTGACATGTCCCATTCAACTCCTTATTGAGACAGTCAGAGGCTTTTAGACGATTACAGTATTTTCAGATTTAGACTTCAGTATTTTCTGTTGTTTTGGTATTGTGATACCCCTTTCAGATATTATGTTTGTTTCAGTATTGAACCTTATCGCCTTATAGTATTATGTATTCTGCATTTATGATCTATATTATGTAGTGTACAGGTACAGATATTAGTTATGGGTTAGCTTGTGGTCCTTTAGGGTCATGGTCACCATGTAGCATTCCGATTACTAGAATTGTGGCATTACATTCACAATCTACGCAAGATACAACTTAGCATACTCCTTCGCCGATTGACTAGTCCTCACGAGCAAGAAGTGAGTGGACTTGGTCATCCTATCCACAATTACCTGAATTGAATCACACTGATTCCAAGATCGACGAAGACCGGTAACAAAAACTTATTAATTACCTACCACTTCCATTTGAGCAACTTAATTTTTTGGTACAATCCTTCGGGTCTCATGTGCTCAACTTTTACTTGTTGACACGCCATGCACTTGGATACATAGTTAGCCACATCTCGCTTCATATTATACCACCAATAGAACTCCTTAAGATCATGATACAACTTTGTCAAACCGAGATGAAAAGAGTAATGAGATCCATGTGCTTCATCCAAAATCCTTTCCTTCAAACAATCCACATCGGGAACACATAGCCTTCCTTGGTACCTCAAGATATCGCCTTCACCAATCACAAATTCAACAACCTTTTGCTGACCTATAATTCCTCTAATCTTTATCAAATCGGGATCCAGCATTTATTTTTCCCTTATCTCAACAACAAGAGATAACTGCAATACCTGATGCACAAACACACCATCATCCTTAGAGTCCGTGAGACGAACTCCAAGATTAGCCCAACGATGAATGTCCTTCACCAAATCTCGCTTATCCTCATCTAAATGAGATAGACTCCCCATGGATAACCTACTAAGAATATCAGAAACTGTGTTATCCTTGCCTGGATAGTAATAGAGACTCATATCATAGTCCTTCTGTAACTCAAGACACCTTATTTGCTTGAGATTTAACTATTTCTGAGTAAACATATACTGTAGGCTCTTATGATGAGAAAATATGTCAACATGAACCCCATAGGGATAGTGAAGCCATATCTTCAACATAAATACCACAACCAACAACTTCAAATCATGTGTAGGGTAGTTCTTCTCATAAACTTTCAATTTCCTAAAAGCATAGGCCACTACCCTACCATGATGCATCAACACATAGCCAAGCCCAACACGAGAAGCATCACAATACACTATGAAGCCATCATTACCCTCAGGCAAGGTTAAAACCAGAGTTGAAGTCCACCTATCCTTCAACTTCTCAAAACTACCCTCACACGCATCAGACCACAAGAACTTGACCTTTTTTGGGTCAATCTAGTCAATGGGGCATCTATAGTCGAAAAACATTCCACAAATCTACTATACTAGTCGTCTAAACCCAAGAAGCTCTAAATATTAGTTGAAGTCGTGGGTCACCTTCTTAACCACTACAACCTTCTGTGAATCCACCATGATCCCTTTGCTAGAGATAACCTAACCAAGAAAAGTCACAGTCTTCAACCAAAACTCACACTACGAGAACTTGGCATATAAATGTTGATCCTTCAAGGTTTGCAACACAGCACGAAGATAATCGACATGATCTGCCTCACTCTTAAAGTGTACCAGAATATAATCTATGAATACAATGACGAACAAGTCCAAGAACTAATAGAATACCCTATTCATAAAATCCATAAATACCACTAGAGCATTGTCCAACCCAAAAGACATAACTAGGAACACATAATGACCATACCAGGTCCTGAAGGCAGTGATAGGGACATCCACTTCCCTAATCTTAAGCTGATGATAGCCCGACCTAAGATCAATCTTACAGAAATACTTCGCACCTTAAAGCTAATCAAACAAATCAGTGATCCTAGGAAAAGGATATTTATAATTTACGGTCACTTTATTTAGCTTACGGTAATCAATACATATCCAAAGGGACCATCTCTCTTATGCGCAAACAAAATAGGAGCGCCCTAAGGAGACACACTAGGATGGATAAAACCTTTATCCAATAGATCCTTCAATTGCTCTTTAAGCAACTTCAACTTAGCCGGAGCCATTCTATAAGGAGGGATAGAGATAGGACAAGCGTCCGGAATAAGATTAATCCTAAAAATAATTTCCCTATAGAGAGAAATAGAGAGAAACACCAGGAATATCATCAGGTAAAACCTTAGGAAAATTATTAACTACAGGAACAGATTCTAAAGAAGGGCCTTTCGAGTTAGAATCTTTAACTAAGATAAAATGATACAAACACCCATTGGAAATCGACTTTCAGGCTCTAAGATATGAGATGAACATTCCTTTAGGCACTAAAGAACCCCCTTCCCATACAATGACCGGCTCATTAGGAAAATTAAGCATGACCTTATGGGTCCTAGAATCTAAAGAGGCATAGTATGAATACAACCAATCCATCCCCAATATGATATCAAAGTTAACCATATCCAACTCAATCAAATTGACTAGAGTTTCTCTACCACTAATAGATACCACATACCCCTTATAGACTCTTTTAGCAATCACAAAGTCGTTAATTATGGTAGATATAGAAAAATATCAAAAATAGACTCAGGTCAAACACCAAAATACATAGCCATAAATAGGGTCACATAAGAAAGAGTGGACCCTAGATTAAGTAAATAATATACATCATGGGAGAAGAGTTTCAACATCCCAATAAAGGCATTGGGAGATGCCACAAAATCCTGATAATATGCAAAAGCATATAAGTGATTCCAGCCAGTGCCAGTACCGAAAGTAGAAAAAAGATGTAAAGATAGCACCCTTTGGTACAGGAGCAAATGAAGAGATAACAGGGACCTTGTTAGCCCTAGAAGCTCTAGTATGGCAGTCACACTACAAGGAGGGTGGGATAGAGCTGACTAAGCTCTACTAGCTTGAGATTAGGCACCCTGTGCCTAAAACCCACCATCATGATGAGGTTGATGATCACCCAACAGCTTTAGCTAAGGGGCGCTACTCATGGATAAAGAACCAAAACTCCCTCACTTCTTCTTTGGCCACTTACCATTATCTCTTCTACTTTGCTCAGAAGGCCTAAATTTCTTTCTATGCCTCTCACTAAACTCAGTCTACTTCCTCTTCTAGTCCTCCACCTGTTATATCTACATAACCAATCTTGATATATCTATGTTCTTGATCAACAAGGTAGCCTTACTCTCAAGGATCAACTCACGAGACAATCTTGAAGGAAACTTGCGCACTCTAGCTCTTATGCTAGATACCAACTCAGGAGCATACCTGGACAACTGATGAAATTTCAAGGCATACTCTTTAATAGACATCCTACTTTGACTCAAATTCACAAACTCCTCTACTTTTGACTCCCTTAACTCCTGAGGAAAGAAGCGATCCATAAATATACAAGAGAAATTCTTCCACAAATTAGAACCAGCATTCTCTCCCCTAGACTATTCCCAGTCTTTGTACCACTGGTACACTATATCTTTGAATGGGAGGTAGCAAACTCAATACTTTCAACCTCTAAAGCATGCATAACTCAAAATATCTTCTCCATCTCATCAATAAAACTTTAAGGATCCTTCTTAACCATTATACCATTAAACATAGAAGCATGCAATCCCATAAACTGGCAAACCCTTATGGCCTCAGAAGATAGAGTAATACGAATACCATGCTCAGACTGAAAAGCTACTAATTGTGTCAGTTGGTTAATGGAATGACGGAACACAGCATTAGTGGACTCCTATTAAGGTGACTGAGTATGAGTATCACACTCAAAAATAGGATCAGTGGGGATAGGTGGAACCCTACGAGGATAGTCAAATGCAGTGACCCTTGATTGGATCTGGACTCTAAAAGTTGGATGAGCTCCTCCTACATTATCCTCAGTTAGAAAAAAAGAGTTTGCATAAACATCATATCTTCTTAGAGGTAGACCTTAGACTTTATAGCTTGAAGTAGGACAACAAAAAAATGAAATATTCCTAAATGTCTCATAGCCACTCTCTTATAAGTTTGGCGTACTACCCACCCATAAAAGAGACTATACTTGACATAACTTTATGGATATCCAATTGACCATGAACCTACGCTCTGATACCAACTTGACATGACTCAAACTAAGGCTATGTTGTATTAGGCATCTCAAATCCAACAAGGATCAGAGATTACCCTACTACCCAATCCAAACATCCAACATATATCCTTAGTCGGGTGAGTTCAACTATATAACAAGATAGAGTAATCTACAACTTAAACACTTTGGAACAGGTCCATAACCTTGACTAACCAAACAAATCAAACCATCCAATACCAAATAAATAACCATAATATAACCAAATTCATATTGATTCGATAACATACCTAAGACCACAGTTTGTCCATACAAAGCGTATAAAATAAAACAAAAATATTTGGTTGGTACATGCCCTCAACCATAGCCCAAAATCCAATATCAAATTCTAAACTAATTAAGACATAATAAAACTCAAAGCAAGAAATTGATCCTTTCTAAGTATGAAATGTACGATTTTAAGTCAACTCAAGTGGTCCCTGAATTTAAGTCTCTAAGCAGGAGGGGTGATAGTATGACCAGTCCCTATATTTCATGGGGATACAGCGCAAAGACAGTTAGCAATTAGAGCGCTAGCATGTAACTCAATGATAAGGATAATATAATGCCAACAGCTTAAAACTAATCATCCATTCCTCATCACTAATGCAATACATATATATACATCTATAAATTGTTGGGGTAGGGAACAAGATTATTATGAGCTTTAAAAATATTAACCTGGGTTATGTAGCACAATAGTCATATATCAAGGCACCCATGGGCTATATGGGGCCAGTTTTCCCCTAGCTGAAAGGGCCCCGGTATATGTAGTTGCACGAACCAAAGAATATCCATAACCATGTATGCTTATATAAGGGACTCAAACCTTCCGACATCATCAAGGTCACTAAAGCACCAATACATGTATTATGGGGGGACTTGAAACTCTCATTCATATATTCATTTGGGGGACTCAAACCACCCAATCATAAAAACACTCACACCGACTAGCACAGTTTCTAGTGTTAGTCCTTTGGACTTCCACTTTCATGGCCAAGCTATACATCCCACTCAAAAGCCTAATTTAAAACCATCATTTCACATACACAACTATTAAGACAATTACTTACCAAAGACATTTTGTTTGTATCATCATACTAGCATCACTTGCAAGCGTGCCATATGCCATTACCATTATGAATCAACCAATAATTCATTTGACTTTGGAACTCAAACACATTGTCTAACAAAGACAATAGTTCAATTCAAAGTTTAGGGACTCAAACCCATTATCTAATACAGACATAAATCAATTTAATATTTAGGGATTCAAACCCTTTTAGCTAATTAAACCATCAAGTTTACCATTTAAATCATTAAATATCGAACAAGACATTCACAAAATCATTTACCAACCATTCATATTCATTAGTCCAATGCCTTAGTTCAAAACACCATTTAACATGTGAATAGTTTATTTTCTTAGATAGTTTGACGAACATGTTGAGGGCATACCATTATCAAGATCAAAACCAAGGTAAAAAATATCAAGTTTAGGGTGAAACATTACCAAATTGTTAAAACACAATTACCAAGAACCCATATGTGCAAAACCATCCTTAAGACATGTATAAACACAATTAAAAACAAGAGTAAATAATACTCAACAATAAGAAACAAAACCCTCAATATTGGTTTCAAAACCACCATTAATAAATCATAAACAAATATTTAAACATATGATTTTTCATTAACTAACAATGAGAGAAGAGTCGCACGCCTTATTCATAAAAATTTATGGAAAAACTTGACTCTAGAGCCTCTAGATAAACACTTTGAAGAAAACCCTAGCCTAATCTTCTTGTGAGTGTTTACAGAGAGTTTTAGGAGTGATTTGATCTTTCAAAGTATGTTTTAAGAGGCTACAATGTGTTTTAAGATGTTGTATATTAAGGGTTATGGAGTGGGAAATATCTAAAATATTCTCAGCTTAAAAGCTAAAAATATGTGCAGGAGGGTACGAATCCCCTCTCCTAACATGTACATACAACATATGAGTGATACCCACCACTCATACCCTAGACAAAATATTGTACTCCAATCCTGTCCAATAGACAACTTTGCAAGACAATCATATCCATAACATATGATCAGTACCCTAGAACTGTACCCTAGGTAGCCTACCAAGGGCATGACACACTGAGAAATAAATGAGTGGCTTTCCTTACTCGTACCATCTCTATATGACTTGTATGGTGTCCATTTGTATCTTGGATAGAAAATAACTAAAACCACACTAAGTAACATATAAGTAAGACACCTAAACTATACCCACATCATACGATAAGTAAGCATGAGTGGTATATTAATAAAAAAAGCTCAAACTCAAAAAAAATCTTAAGGGTCAAAAGCCAAGGTGTTTTAGTCTCTTCGGATGTGTAAAGACTATCTCAGTTAAACAAGGTTATAGTAAAACATAAGTATCCTCTTTCTAGGATTGATGACCTATTTGACCATCTTCAGGGTGCTAGGTATTTCTCTAAAATTGATCTCTGTTTGGGCTATCACTAGTTGAAAATTAGGTGGGTTGATATTCCTAAGATTACTTTCCAAAATTTATACGGCTATAATGAGTTTTTGGTTATGTTATTGGGTTAACTAATTCTCTGGTTTCTTTATTGGATCTAATGAATTGGGTGTTTAGGTAGTTTCTAGATTTATTTTTTGTAGTCTCCATTGATGAAATCTTGGTATACTCTAATACTGAGGAGGATCATGCCAATCACCTTTAAATTATATTGGAAGCTCTTAAGGATCAGAAATTATATGCAAAATTTTCTAAGTGTAAATTTTGGCTATGTCTTATGACCTTTGTTGGGCATGTTATTTCTAATGATAGATAAAGGTGGATCCACATAAAGTCGAGGTAGTTAAAAAATAGCCTAGACCCATAACTCCAATTGATATTTGGAGCTTTTTGGGCTTGGTTGGGTACTATAGGAGGTTTAAAGAGAGTTTTTGTCCATTGCTACCCCACTGATAAAGTTAAATTAGACAGGTTAAATTTTTATGGTCAGATTCTTATGAGGGTAGATTTGAGAAGTTAAAGGATAAGTTGGCTTTTGCGCCTGTTTTTACCCTTCTGGAGGGCACTGATAGGTTTGTTGCGTATTATGATGCATCCCATATAAGACTGGGGTATTTTTATCTGTAGCATGATAAGGTCATATCCTTTACACCATGGGTGGTTTAGGTTAGCAGAGCTACACAACTCAAGTAATGGTTTTAAAGGCATGCTAAACCCGATCCCTTTTCCTGACATAGTTATATATATATATATATATATGTATATATATATGTGTATATGTGTGTATGGTTGTATGCATATGGATAGTTTTTCTTGGTTTTATAAATGGTATTATTTTATCCTTATCCTAAGATCATGCTAGAATTTACCCGCTAAGCCATCTACTGGCGATTGTCTACCCACGCTATGTAGAAACTAGTCGTTCTACTCCATTTCATATTATGGACACTTTTAGACATTTTGGTTTATTTCTTGATATTGGTTTGGGTTATAGTTGGGGGTATGTCAGATTCTATTTCGTTTTTGGTTAGAGGATTTGTGGTACTACTATGGGTTGGAATGCATGATATCGATATTGGTGTCAGTCTTGGTGTTGGAATAAGCTATAGGGCTAATATCATTGGATGATATTATTAGTTGTTCTATCATATTTTATTTTTGGATTAATTATATTATGTCTTGGAACATTTTTGGTTATGTCCTGGTTTATGTCCTTTGTTTAGGTATAGGTCTGTTATGGTTGTATTATTGGTATGAGATGGTTGGAATCGGTTGGTTCAATCACTGTTTTGATCTTATCCTAGAGCCTTTATGTGAGCTATTGCACTATCTTGCTACATGCTCAAAATTCACCCAACTCAGGGCAGGCTGTTAGAGGTTGGGTTGGGTAATGGGAATGGTCTCCAAGTTGGGTCACGTCAAGTTGGTATCAGAGACTAGGTTTATGGTCAATTAATATTCCATAAAGTCATGTCGAGTAGAGTCTCTTTTAGGGATGTGTAGCGCACCACACTCACAAAGGAGAGGCTATAAGGCATTTAGGAATATTTTACTTTCTTGGTATGCTATTCTCATGCTTGGAGTCTCAGTTCTGGAAACTTCTCTAATCCTTGTTTGTTTATCTTTTAGATCAAGCCTCATAGATTTGCAACACAAGAAAATTCTTCTATCCTATCTAGGGTAATGCTAAAGGGATACATCCTTCTTGTGGGATTCATCTTTGATCTCATGGTCCTATCTCGGATAGTTCTAGATTCTTATCATTTACTACTAGTCCTCCTTAAGGCGAGGTAACTAATGCAGAGTTCCATAAGTCTATTTATGTTATTGCTCAGATGGTCATTGATCAAGTTGAGCGGGGTGCGACGGGTGCTTTATTAACTGAGGCCACAAGGGTTGGCCAATTTATAATGATGGGTACTCCCATTTTTATAGAGTGAAGGTGGAAGAGGATCTATAGTACTTCTTAGATGAAATAGAAAAGATATTTTGGGTAATACAGGCTACCAATGTCGGGGGGGGGGGGGGGGGGGGGGGGGGGGTAAACTTTGCAGCTTATCAACTCAAGGATATTGAGGAATATCAATGTCTATTAAGGAATATTCCAAGAATTAAGAAATATCAATATCTATCAATGTCTATCAAGGCTACCATTGTTTATCAAGGAATATCAATATCTATCAAGGCTACCAATGTCTATCAAGGCTACCTTCACTCTATAAAAATTGATAGACCCTTGATATTTCTCTATCAAGGCTACCAATGTCTATCAAGGAATATGCCTTGATATTTCACCAGTTATCAAGGTATGTTCCTGATTTAGTGGCTGACATGCAGACAAGAATGAAAAATTTTATTTTCATATTAAATTGGGATTTGATTTTAGAGAGCAATACTGTCTTGCTGATTAAAGATATGGGCATCTCTAGGTAGACTATTCTTATGTAACAAGTAGAGGATAAAAAGAAAAAGCAGGCAGAATATGGAGATAGACAGGGTAAGAAGAGGCGGTTTTCTAACCAGGGAGGTACTCAGTGTCAAGATGGTCAGGATAGTGGAAGATGGCAGAAAAAATATGGGGGAGTTTTAGTTCATAATCGTATACTAGTGATCCTTACCAGTTGGGTGACAGACATTATTAAGGTGATGATAATTTCCGAGCACATAGTGCCCAATCTCAGGAAATTAGAGGTCTATCAGTTTCTTCATAACCTCTTTATCGATTTTTGGTCGTCCTTATTGGGGTTGTTTTGATAAAGGAAAGGACAAATACTTCAAGTGTGGCTAGGCAAGATACTGACTCAGGGATTGTCCGATTAATAAGGTTGTTATGGGGGAAAATAAAATTCTTATGGCTTCATTTTCTACTCTATACCTTTTGGTATGGCATCTACTTCTGTTACTTCTACTAGTTCTATTGTTGGTCAGAATAGGTTGTATGTTTTGGCATCCCAACAGGAATCCAAAGCATCACCGATATCGTTATTGGTATGTCACAGCTTTTCTCTTGTGATGTATATTATTTACTTGATCCGTCCACTCTCTCTTATGCAATTCCTTATGTGGCTGTATATTTTCATTTTGATTCGGAAGTTATTTTGGATCCTTTTTCTGTCTCTATATCATTAGGTGACTTAGTTATTGCTAAGAGAGTTTATAGGGGGTGTATGGTATTTTTTGGTGGAACGCGGGCCTTGGTGGATCTATTTGAGTTGGGTATGGTGGATTTCGATGTCATTCTATAGATATATTGATTACACTCTTGTTATACATCCTTATATTATCAAACCCATAGGGTTATGTTTAGGTTCCCTAGTAAGCCAATTATTGAATCAGAGGGTGGGTGTTTATCTCCTAGGGGGAGATTTATTTCTTATCTTAGAGCTCGGAGGTTAATCTCTAAAGGTTGTCTTTTTACTTGGTCTGGGTTAAACATTCTAACTCGAAAGGTCCTTCTTTTAGTTAGTTCTGTGTGGTGTTGTAGACCTTAAAGGAATAGTAGTTGTATACCAAGTTCTCTAAGTGTAAGTTTTTGTTGAAAGCTGAAAAATTCTAGGGTCAAATTATTTCTAGTGAGGGGATCATGGTGGATCCGCAAAATGTTGTTGTAGTGAAGAGGTGGCCTAGACCCACAACTCCATCCAATATTCTAAGCTTCTTAGGTTTATCCAGATATTATAGGCAATTGGTGGAAAGCTTTTCATCGATAGCTGCTTCTTTGACTAAGTTAACACAAAAGACGGTCATGTTTTTTTGGTCTAATGTTTGTGAAGGAAGTTTTGAGATGTTGAAGGATAAGTTGACTTTGGCTCTAATTTTGACCTTGCCAAAATTCAATGATGGGTTTGTATTTTATTGTGATGTATCTCGGGCGGGGCTTGGTTATTTGTTGATGCAGTATGGGAAGGTGATTGCCTATACTTTCAGGCAGTTGAAGATACATGAGAGGAATTATCCTAAACAATATTTAGATCTATTGGCGATTGTGTTTACTTTGAAAATATGGTGGCCTTATTTGTATAGTATGCATATGGATATCTTTTCTAATCATAAGAGTCTATAGTATGTGTTTACTCTGAGGGAGCGTAATCTCAGGCAGAGAAGATGGCTTGAACTTCTTAAGGACTATGATATAAGTCTTCACTATCACTCAAGTAAGGCTAATATGGTTGTTGATGCTCTTAGCAGGTTATCCATAGGGAGTTTACCTTATGGTGATAAAAGAAAGTGGGAATTGGTGAAGGATATTCACCGCTTGGCTGATCTTAAAGTTTGCCTCTTGTACTCCAAAGATGATGGTGTGATGGTGCAAGAAGTTGGTTGATCTTCTCTTGGTTTGAAGATTAAGGAGAAACAAGTGTTACATCCTATCTTGATAAAAATCAAGAGTGATGTTTGTGGGTAAAAGGTAGTGGCATTAGAGATCGGTAGTGATGGTAATTATGGTACCAAGGGAAGTTGTGTGATCTTGATGTCGACGGTTTACAACAAAGGATTTTGGCTGAGGCATATGAATCGCGTTGTGTTGTTCATCCCAACTCGACTAAGATGTATCATGATCACAAGGAGATCTATTGGTGGAATGGTATAAAAGGGGATATGGCTGATTTTGTGGCCAAGTGCATGGTGTGTCAATAGGTTAAGGTTGAACACATGAGGCTAGGAATTTTGTATCAAGAAATTCATTTGTCCAAGGGGAAATGGTAAGTGATAAATATAGACTTTGTTTCCAGTCTTCCTCAGTCTTAGAATTAATATGATTTGATTTGGGTCATCATTGATAGGATGAATAAGTCTGCGTAATTTTTGCCAGTGAGGACTACCTTCTCAATGGAGGATTATGTGAAGCTTAGGTGACTGTTTTGATTATTTATGATCATAGCACACAGTTTACATCTCACTTCTGGCTGTCTTTTTAGAAAGGGTTGGGGATTAAGGTTATCTGAGTATTTTTTTCCACCAGCAGATGGATGGGCAAGCGAAAAAACTATTCAGACATTGGAGGATATGCTTTGGGCTTGTGTGATTGATTATGGTGGTAATTGGATTGACCATCTACCTTTGGTGGAGTTTTCTTACCACAATACCTATCATTAGTACTGTCACACCTCAAATCCTATTAGGGCGGACAGGCACCCGTAGCCATGAAGGCCTGAGGGAACCAACCCATAACCTTGGAATTCGCACACATGCAACTATAATAGGCAAAGGTTTTTCTATGTATGAATATAATGCCTTAATAAAACAAATATAAATGACAAGCCCTAAAACAATATACATAATAGACTTGGCCGTTGGGGCCATAACATCTACAAGATAACACACTACCATGCTTAACCTTACATTGGTCTACAAAGCCTTTAGATGATACATTAGTCTTAGCTAATGTTAGTACAAACCCCCGCCATACTATTAATTTTTATACAATACAAAAAATATATAGAACCGACTCAAAAAGCCCCGAAGAAAACTGGATCTCACCAATAGATGATGGATATCCTAAACTCCTACTGAGGAGGCATGTTTGCCGAAGCACTTGTGCCTGTAGCATGAAATATAGGTCCCTCATAAGGGGAGTCAGTACGAAAATATGTACTGAGTATGCAAGGCGGAAAAGTAACAATACAAGATACAAAGGTTCAATAAAAATCTGGAGCAAGTGTAAAAATAATGCTAGAGACCACCTTTACATTTACATGTGGAACAGGATACATTACATTTCTTTCCTTCTTTTACCTTCTTACTTTATTATCTTTGTAATCCATATGTTACGAATGACCAACTAATAAGTGGTAAATAATAAATCAGAATTGTCCTATTCTAGGCTTATGCCCCTGAGCTGCCACCTATAAATAAACATTGGGATCGGCTTATGCTAGGCTTATGCCCCTGTGATGCCACCCACATATAAAGTATCGAAATCAGCCCATGCTAGGATTATGCCCCTGAGATTCCACCCATTTTATAGATTTCCATTACTTAGTTTCATTAGCCTTTGAGATTGTTACTTCGGTGGTCATAACATATGGTACCTTGAAACAATGATCTATAAATAAGAGACATGTAAATAGGCAATCAATGCAATAACAATTAAGTAAGGAGTTGTTGGCACACTAATGAAGTGTTTAGGAGCTAAAAATAACACATGGGTCTTATTTGAGTAACTGGAGAAATTCTGAAATTTACTAGTGAAAATAGACATGTAGGTTTGGTAGCAAGCATGTATTGAGGTGTATTAACTCATTAGAGAGTGGGATCAAGTTCATTAGTAACATGGGATATCATACGGTGATATTATGCATCACGTGTTATAGGATAATCTTGGAAGCTTGCTCGATGGAACAAGTGTCCCTTTTCATGCCAAGAGTGCAAAATAGAGTATGCCTTACATACCTGGTTGTAAAACTCCAATACCAAACCAACTCGACTCTCCGCCCTTTTATATTACTTATATACAATGAAATATATGGAAAACTAATATTCGCAACCAAACGTCACATGTTTTATATTTAACTTCACCAAACTAGTGGCCAGGAAGTAAGCCCTTAATTTATCAATAAAGGGTGTCAATTTAACCCTCTTATACTAAAATTAAATCCACATACCATACATATTTATATAATATCCCCCAACACAACTTTGTCTTCATTAAACCTCCCAACCAAGACACGTAGCAAAATGAGCAATAGACATACACAATCATTAATTCAGTGGTGTATCACCATATCCATCTTCTATAGTTCAATACAAACTAATCACACCTTTTCCTAATAGCAAATGGTCAGCCCCCAACCCAAACACATGAAACAGTTTACAACAACACTCCAATCATCCTTTAATAGCAACAAAATATGTGTAATCCTCCATCAACACATTTATATGGAAAAAGGACAAGAGTGGACAGCAACCATACCTTCATTTCATTGGTAGTTTAGTCCTTAATGTGTATTTCTTCAATAGCTTAATCCCTTCACACATACACCAAAAGAGAAAAGAGAAAAGAGAAATCCTTTAATAACTAAGAACAATTGACTATCAAACTTAAAGAGAGGGCTGTCCGGAAATTAATCTTGAAGAACACATAGTTTCCGTAGTACAAGATCATGAATTATTCACATACCTTTATATTGGAAGGAATTTCAATCCCAATAACCCTTGTGGAACTATAGGGTTAATTCATAGCCAAGAGAGAACAACCTAGAAAGCTGAAATTTTTGTCTAGGTTGAAATGAGAAAAAATTGTTGATTTCCAACCCATAGATAGAACCTGATCTTTGATGAATTATTGAATATTTTGGTATATATTTTTTACTTGACCAATATATTGGGATTTTGTGGATCCAAAACTATTGGGCCTTTGTTTCCCATTCTCCTTCTTTTCTTTCCTTTAACTTGGGCCAAAATTAATTCAAGTAGGTGGTAGTGTATTTGGCCCAATAAGTTGGTCAAAGGAAGTCTTAGTAGGTTATTTACATACTTATTTAATTCATAGTTGGGCTAAACTAAAATGAGCCTTTGTAGCTTTGAGTATTGAGATTTTTTTTTATTTCCTTCTCTTTTACTTAAGTTAGGCCCAAATGAGCACCTTAACATAGGATCAAATCTAGTCCATTGCCGTGGTTCAATTAACTTGTTCCAAATATCTCAAGTAATTTATCCACCTACTATCTTAAGTAATTTAAGAAAGTACATTAACAAAATACTTAATTTTTAGTTCTTAACTCTTTAATCTAACTTAAATTTGTATATACTTGGTCACATTAAACCACATAGGAAGTATTTAGAACTCTCTCTACACCAGAAAGATATATCAAGTTCCATATAAATAGAACAATTACACACAAAAATATGGGATGTTACATCCTTCCCGCTTTTAGAACATTCGTCCTCGAATGTTAGCATAATTGTCCAACCGAAACAAGTTCAAGCCTAGGGTGAATATTCCTATCATCACACAGTACTTATATATATACATATATATATATACACACACACACTTACTTATTATTGCTCTAATTTAGCATCTCTAACTTGCTCTTCGTATTTGAATAGATGAGGGTATTTGGATTTCATTGGTTTCTCAGCTTCCCATATGATCTCCTCTACTTGCTGGTTTCTCCAAAGTACTTTTACAGATGCTATTTCATTATTCCTTATCTTCTTAACTTATCGATCTAGAATGGAAAGAGGTATTTCCTCTTAGGTGTGATCTTTCGTAACTTGTACGTCTTTAGTAGAAGTGATTTATGATGGATCTCTGATGCACTTTCGCAGCATTGAGACATAAAATATCGGATGTACTACTGAGAGCTCTTGGGGTATCTCTAAGTTATATGCGACCTGGCCAAACCTTCGAATAATATTATATGGGACTTTATAACATGGACTTAGCTTCCCTTTCTTACCAAATCTCATCACCCCTTTCATTTGTGATACCTTCAAGAATACCCAATCACCGATAGAAAACTCTAATCCTCTTCTTCTAATATCTGAATATGACTTGTGTTGACTTTGAGCTATTTCCAGCCGCTGTTGAATTATTTTAACCTTTTTCATAGCTTGATAAACAAGATCTGGGCCGAACAAGGCAGTTTCACCCACTTCAAACCATCCAATTGGTGATCTACACTTTCTTCCATACAAAGCTTCATATGGTGCCATTTTGATACTTCAATGATAGATATTGTTGTAGAAAAACTTGATAAGAGGCAAATGATCATCCCAACTACCCTTAAAGTCTAATACACAAGCTCATAGCATATCTTCAAGTGTTTGTATGGTACGTTCTGCTTGTCCATCTGTTTGAGGGTGAAAAATTGTACTCAGATTCACTTACGTTCCCAAATTCCTTTTAAAATACTTCCAAAAATTTGCAGTAAATTGTGCTCCCCGATCTAATATAATAGAGATTGTCACTCCGTGTAGTCAAACTATCTCTTTAATGTACAATTTCGCATACTCTTAAACTGTGTAAGTGGTCTTAACTGGTAGGAAGTGTCCGGATTTGGTAAGACTATCAACTATCACCTATATGGAATCAAAATTTTGAGATGTACAAGGCAAACTAGTGAAAAAATCTATGTTGATCATGTCCCACTTCTAGATTGAAAGATCTATGCATTGTATATAACCCCGGGCTTTTGCTGCTCTACTTTAACTCTTTGACAATTTGGACATTCGGTTACAAATTCTGCAATGTTCTTCTTCATGTCACTACACCAATATATTTCTTTCAAATCTTGATACATTTTAGTTGACCCTGGATAGATGGAATGCCTCAAACGATATGCCTCTATCATAATCCTCTTTCTTAGCTCGTCTACATTAGGCACACATAATATATTTTGGCACTGAAATACTCCTTCTCACATAAGCTCAAATTCCTTAGTCCGACCACATTGTACATTCTCCTTAAGTTGTTATAAAATTAGATCTACATATTGCTTCTCTTTCACTTGAGCTACTAATGAAGATTCCGCTGCATTATACACAATAAGCCCCTTATCTGGAGTTTCAAGAAGGTGAACCCCCAAATTAGCTAGTTGGTGGAGATCTTTAATCATCTCTTTCTTTTCTATAGATGCCATCATAGCCTTACGACTTAGCGCATCAGCTACCATATTTACTTTTCCTGGATGATACAAGATATTAACATCATAGTCTTTTAATAGTTCAAGCCACCTCCGCTGCCTCAAATTTAGATCCTTTTGGTTAAAGATATATTGCAAACTTTTATGGTCAGCATATATTTCAACACGAATCACATACAAGTAGTGGCGCCATATCTTTAAAGCAAATATAACTGCTGCTAGCTCGAGATCATGCGTAGGATAGTTTTTCTCATGTGGCCGCAATTGTTTGGAGGAATATGCTATTACTTTGCCATGATACATCAATACACATCCTAAGTCAATTCTTGAAGCATCATAATACACCCCATACCCTTCTGTGCCTTTTGGAAGTACCAATACGGGTGTAGAAGTCAACTTATTCTTTAGATATTGCAAACTCCTTTCCCAGGCATCATTCCATTGAAACTTGGATGCATTGTGTGTTAGCTTGGTTAAAGGTGTAAAAATTGAAGAAAAACCTTCAACAAACCTTCTATAATAACTTGCCAACCCAAGAAAACTACGAATCTCCGTAGGCGTTGTAGGCCTTGGCCAACTCTTCACGTCTTCTATCTTTTGAGTATCAACCTTTATTCCTTCACTAGATACAATATGACCCAAGAATGCCACCGATTTTAACCAAAACTCACATTTATAGAACTTTGCATATAGCTTACGATCATGAAAAATTAGCAACACCTATCGTAAGTGATTGGCATGGTCTTCTTCTAATCTGGAATAAACTAGAATATCATCTATAAAAACTATCACAAACACATCTAAGAATTAAACACCCTATTCATCAAATCCATAAAACTGTGGATGCATTTGTTAGCCTAAATGACATGACTAGAAACTCATAATGACCATACCGTGTTCAGAAAGCTATCTTGGGTATATCCTTCTCTTTCACCCTCACTTGGTGGTAACCTGACCTCAAATCAATCTTTGAGAAGCACTTGGCACCTTGTAACTGATCAAATAAATCATCAATTCTTGGGAGGGGATATTTATTTTTAATAGTCACCTTATTCAGTTGCTGGTAGTCAATACACATTCTCAATGAACCATCTTTCTTATGTACAAATAACACTGGTGCGCCCTAGGGGAACATACTAGGCCTTATGAATCCTTTCTCTAGCAAGTCTTTCAATTTCTCTTTCAATTCTCGTAATTCTGTCGGGGCCACTCTATACGGAGGAATTGAGATTGGTTGGGTGCCTGGAATCACATCAATACCAAACTCCACTTCTCATTCAGGAGGAAAACCTGGAAGGTCTTCAGGAAATAAATTAGGAAATTCATTTACCACCAGAATAGTTTGAAGAGTTGGTGGCTCCGCATCTGTATCCTTCACTCTAACTAGATGATATATGTAACCTTTGGAAATCATTCTTTTTTCCTTAAAATAAGAAATAAATTTACCTCTTGGTGCACCAATATTACCTCTCCATTCAAGGACTGCCTCCTTTGGAAAATGGAAATACACCTTTTTAGTTCGGTAATCTACTATGGCATAATAAAATGCAAACCAGTCCATACCCATTATAACATCAAAGTCTACCATTTCCAGTTCAACAAGATCAGACATTGTATCACGACCACAAATAGTTATAATACAATTTTGATAAACTCTTCTAGCAATAATAGGTTCCCCAACCGGCGTAGACATTTCCAATGGCTTAGCTAGCAATTCTGGTATTCTTTTGAACTTTCTAGAAACCAATGGAGTGACATATTATAATGTAGAACTGGGATCAATTAATGAATATACATCAAGTGAAAATATAGACAATGTACTTGTAACCACATCTGGAGAAGCCTCTAAATTTTGTTAATCCTCTAGAGCATACGTATGATTCTGAACTCCACTAGAACTAGTTGCTCCATTATCACTCCTAACATGACCCATAGGTTGTGAACCCCTAATTGAATAAGGTACTGATGATGATGGTGCAACGGCTGATCCAGTAGGTCATGCCATACCACCTATGCCCCTTTGTGGGCATTCTCTCATCATATGCCCCGACATATCACACCAAAAGCAAGATTTTTTCCCAAACCGACAAACACCTAAATGAAGCTTTCCACATTATTCTCATAGTTGTCGAGGAGTTCTTAATTGTCTCATACTTCTTTTTCCTTGATACCCCACTGTTCGTGAACTCTGACTCTCACTTCTTTTCCAAAATTGATTACCTTTGGACCCTTGAAAATGTGGTTGAGCACTAGCTGCAGAATAATAAGATAATGGCCTAGGTGTTCTATTAGAAAATCGAGGCCTAAAATCTCCTTGGGATGCCATGAACTGCCTCGTAAATCTGGCCCTTTTGGAATATCCTTTTTCCAATTCTTGTGTTCTTCTCGTTAGCCTCTGATTCTCTATTTTTTATGAAAAAGCTTGTATCCTTGCTATGTCCATGTATTTGTTCAAAGCAGCAATAATAAATATCTAACCAAATATGGATCCAAACTATCCACATATCGATGAACTCTATCATCCATAGTAGCTACAATATTAGGAGCATACCTAGACAAGGAGTTAAATCGTAGGTTGTACTCCCTTACGCTCATATTCCCCTAGCAAAGATTCAAGAATTGATCTACACGAGCCTGTCGAATCTTAAATGGAAGGTAATAATCAATAAATACCTCTTTGAACTCTTTCCAAGTAGCAGAAGGTGTATCAATACCTCTAGATTATTTCCAATCTTCTTACCAAAATATAGCCTCCCTTTTTAATCTATATGCTGCTAACTCAACTTTCTCTTTACTTGATATATGCATAACATCTAGATCCCTTTGGATTTGATCAATGAATTCTTATGGGTCTTCATTAATATCTAATCCGGTGAAGGTGGGATGATCTAATTTAAGAAAGTCTTGTGTCTGAAGGCTATATGCCTTATCTACACCACTAGAACCTATAGTAGCAATGGCTTGCCCTTGATCTTGTCCAGCAACTATACGAGCCAAAAGTTGTACTGTATTTCTAAGATCTTGATCAGTAGCATTAATAGGTGGCTCTGAGGATGTAGTTCTTCTCCTTCTTAGCTCTTATGGAGTGGAAGAAGTTCATGATACATACTCAGCTTGAGCCTCACTTTGATTAGCTTGTATAGGTGGTGACTTGCTAGTCCCTTCTCTGGCAGCCACATCTACTCGCTTACTTGTATTTTTACTCCTTCTTGTAACTGCATTCTTTCTATAATAAGAGAACAAATAGATTCAATGGTTAAATATAAGTTTATATCTAATATGGGCTCTATTGCACCATATAAGATAAGAAGAAAAAAAGACAACCCCTAAATGTCCCACAGACTCCTATTTATAGATGTGGTGCACAACACAACCATAAACAAGAATCTATGTAGACACGACTTTGTAGACCCCTTAAGACGACCTACTTTGATACCACTTTTGTCACGCCTCAAATCCTATTGGGGTGGACAGGCACCCATAGCTGTGAAGGATCGAGAGAACCAACTCATAACCTTAGAATTCACACGCATGCAACTATAATAAGGAAAGGTTTTTCCATCTATGGATATAATGTCTTAATAAAAAACTATATAATCGACAAACCTTAAAACTATATACATAATAGACTTGGTCGTTGGGTCCATAACATCTACAAGATAACACATTACGATGCTTACCTTTACATTGGCCTACAAAGCCTCTAAACAATACATAGAACTTAGCTAAGGTTGGGACAAACACCTTCCATGCAATTAACTTTTATACAATACAAAAAATATATAAAACCGACTCGAAAAGCCCCGAATCAAACTGGAGCTCACCAATAGCAGATAGATATCCTGGGATCCTACTGAGGAGGCATTTTTGCCGAAGCACCTGTTCCTATAGCATGAAATATAGGTCCCCCATAAAGGGAGTCAGTACGAAAATATGTACTGACTATGCAAAGTAGAAAAGTAACAATACAAGATACAAAGGATCAATAAAAATATGGAGCAAGTGTAAAAATAGTGTTAGAGACCACCTTTACATTTGCTTGTGGAACAGGGTACATTACATTTCTTTCCTTCTTTTACCTTCTTGCTTTATTATCTTTACAATCCATATGATATGAATGACCAACTGATAAGTGGTAAATAACAAATCAGGATCGGCCCATGCTAGGCTTATACACCTGAGCTACCACCTATAAATAAACATTGGGATCGGCCCATGCATACGCCCCTACGCTTCTACCCACATATAAAGTATCGGGATTGGCCCATGCTAGGCTTATGCCCCTAAGCTACCACCCGTTTTACAGATTTCCATTACTTAGTTTAATTAGCCTTTGAGATTGTTACTTCGGTGGTCATAACATTATGGTACCTTGACACAATGATCTATCAATAAGAGACATGTAAATAGGCAATCAATGCAATAAAAATAAAGTAAGGAGTTGTTGGCAGGATAATGAAGTGTTTAGGAGCTAAAAATAACACATGGGTCTTATTTGAGTAATCGGATAAATTCTGAAATCTACTGGTGAAAATAGACATGTAGGATTGGTAGCAAGCATGTATTGAGGTTTTTTAACTCATTAGAGAGTGGGATCAAGTTCATTAGTAACATGCCATATCATGCGGTGCTATTATGTATCACGTGTTATAGGATAATCTTGGAAGCTTGCTCGATGGAACAAGTGTCCCTTTTCATGCCAAGAGTGCAAAATAGAGTATGCCTTACATACCTGGTTGTAAAACTCCAATACCAAACCAACTCGACTCTCCTCCCTTTTATATTACTTATCTACAATGAAATATATGGAAAACTAATATTAGCAACCAAACGTCACATTTTTTATATTTAACTTCACCAAACTAGTAGCCGGGAAGTAAGCCCTTAATTTATCAATAAAGGGTGTAAATTTAACCCTCTTATACTACAATTACATCCACATACCATACATATTCATATAATATCACCCGACACAACTTTAGCTTTATTACACCTCCTAACCAAGAAACAAAGCAAAATGAGCAATATACGTACACAATCATTAATTTAGTGGTGTATCACCACATCCATATTCTATTGTTAAATACAAACTAATCACACCTTTTCCCAATATGAACCGGGAATCCCCCAACCCAAACACACAAAACAGTCCGCAACAACACTCCAATCATCCTTTAATAGCAACAAAATATGTGTAATCCTCCATCAACACATGTATATTGAAAAAGGATAAGAGTGGAATGCAACCATACCATGATTTCCTTGGTAGTTTATTCCTTAATGTGTATTTATTAAATAGCTTAATCCCTTCACAAATACACCAAAATAAAAAAGAGAAATCCCTTAATAACTAAGAACAATTGACTATCAAACTTAAAGAGAGGGCTGCCCGGAAATTAATCTTGAAGAACACATTGTTTCCTTAGTACAAGCTCATGAATTATTCACATACCTTTAGGTTAGAATGAATTTAAATCCCAAGAACCCTTGTGGAACTATAGGGTTACTTCATAGCCAATAGAGAACAAGAGAGAAAAAACTAGAAAGCTGAAAATTTTGTCTAGGTTGAAATGAGAAATAATTGCTGATTTCCAATCCATATATAAAAGCTGACATTTTATGAATTATTGAATATTTTTGGTCTATATTTTGTCAGTTAAATTATGTATATACTTGCCCAATATATTTGGATTTTGTGGATCCAAAACTATTGGGCCTTTGTTGCCCATTCTCCTTCTTTTCTTTCGTTTAACTTGGACCAAAATTAATTCAAGTAGGTGGTAATGTATTTTGTCCAATAAGTTGGTCAAATTAATTATTAGTAGGTTATGTACATACTTATTTAATTCATAGTTGGGCTAAACTAAAATGAGCCTTTGTAGCTTTGAGTGTTGGGTTTTTTTTTATTCCTTTCTCTTCTACTTAAGTTAGGCCCAAATGAGTAACTTAACATAGGATCAAATCTGGTACATAACCTTAGGTCCATTAACTTGGTCCAAATATCTCAAGTAAGTGATCCACCTACTAGATTAAGTAAGTCAAGAAAGCACCTTAACAAAATACTTAATTTTTTGTTCTTAACTCTTTAATCTAACTTAAAATTTGTATATACTTGGTCACATTAAACCACATAGGAAGTATTTAGAAGTCCATCTACACCACAAATATATATCAAGTTCCATATAAATAGAACAAGTACAGACAAAAATATAGGGTATTACAAGTATGGCCCTTTTTGAGGCATTGTATGGTAGGAGGTGTAGATCTCCTATTGGTTCGTTTGAGCTTGGTGAGGAGGATATGTTTGGTCTCGAATTGGTTTACCAGGCTATAGAAAAGGTGAAGGTAATTAGGGAGAGTATTAAGGCTGCCCAAAGTAGCCAAAAGTCCTTTACCGATATTAGGCGTAAAGACTTGTAGTTTAAGGTTAGGGATAAGGTTTTACTCAAGGTATCTCCCATGAAGGGAGTAGTACGGTTTTGTAAGAAGGAAAGCTCAGTCCCTGGTATGTAGGTCCTTATGAGATTTTGTGGAGAGTTGTTGATGGTTCTTATGAGCTAGAGCTTCCTTCTAGATTGAGTTTTGTTCATTCGATAATTCATGTATCCATGTTGAGGAAGTTCATTGGTGATCCTTCATCAGTTGTTCCTCTGGAAGGATTAGGTCTCACGGATTCTCTATCTGATGAAGAAGTCCTGGTTGAGATATGGGATAGGCAATTTTGTCAGGTGCGGACCAAGGATGTGGCTTCGATAAAGATTCTTTAGAAGAACCATAAGATGGAATGAGCTACTTGGGAAGCGGAGGATGACATAAAGTCCAAAGGTCCGTATTTATTTTCTGCTCCTGGGATTCATATGGAAGGACTGTGTTCTTCAACACATCTGTATTTTCTAATTTTGTTAAAGAAAAGATTAATATCCTTTCCTTTTTTATCACAAACTTTGTTAAAGAATGGGAAAATATTTGATAATTAAAATGACTCGCGTGTATGGTTACCCCTACCTAGTCCGTTATTCGAGGATGAATGTTCTTAGTGGGAGAGATTGAAACACCCTAATTTCAGAGACCATAGAAAATTTCCTGGAAGTCTGATCTCTAGACCTAATATGACTCATAGGTACAAGCCATATGTTGGGGTACGGATGGTATGGTCTAGTCGTATATTGACCAGTATTGGTTGGTGGGATGGATTTTGGTTACAGGAATGGATGCGACTTTGAGGGATGAGTCGTATTGGGCATGGAAAGCTAGAGTTTCAACTAGAGGATTGATTTGCGGATTGTCTTGGTAATTTCTTTCCATCATCATCTTTGTTTAAAGCATGTTCTCTTCCCTTATTGTTAATTCTAACTAGAAGTATGGTTTTTATGAATGTTTTCATTACTGCATTGATTTGGTTTTTAAATATGAATTGGGGGTTTTGATATTAAATGGTTGGTTATGGTTTTCCATGTTTTTAATTATGCTTTATGTGACTTAATGGTTGTTTCGGATAATTGGATTACATGTGAATGGTTTAATGGTAATTGGAATTGCTTTTGGTTATATTATGCCCCCAATGTGTTTGACAAAATGCCTATAATAATGTTTTCATTGCATTGAGTATTTGTAATGGAACTCTTGATTGTTTTAAAACTTGGTAAAGGAATTATACATGGTTTAAATGGCTTGGAAAGGTAATGGATAAATGATCATGCTTGTGGGGTACAGCGAATCCCCTAAGTGGTTTAATATGGTAAATGGAGGGGCACTTGGAAATCCCCTAAAACCTTATATGGTTGACTATGGATAGTACTTGTAAGGATTGGTGTGATGATACCAATATTAATGGCCTTGGTTAATAATGGATAATGGTTTGATTATTTGGAAATTGGTTTTAATTGGGCAATAATGACAGAATATGTAGCAAAGCTGTGAAAGGTGGAGGTCCCGGGGGGACCGAAACTGGAAACTCATATTTACCGATGTAAGTTTGGTCATGGTGACCATGTGCATGACATCACACATGTAACGTGCACACGTTTCTTTATGCCTCATTTGTTGGTCGTTCTCTTGCACAAAGAATCATACATGTGCTATCCCCAATCCCCTATAACCCCTCTTGCTACTTATACATACGACATTAGTTGTGTGTGTATGTAATGTATGATGTGACAGTTAAAGATGTGACTGGCACTAGCTAACACTACCTGTTAGGAGAACCAAAATAGGGTATGTGCAACTCCAACGCATCAATAAATAACGAATAATCATTCAATAAAAATTTGTAATCAAACTATAAATTAAACAATCACTTGAGAACTAATTCTTTATCTCAAATCCCACACTAAGACATGGAGCATCTAAAATAGAGTTACATGAGTTCAAAAATCGGGCATGCAAAACCAATGAAAAGAAGTATAAACTAAATAGTCAAAGATGAAATGAAAGCCTCCATGAACAATGTGAAGGTGCACCTTGTTGTAACCCACTAGTTTCACCTTATGTGGTAGTATCTACAGACATATAAGTAAGGAGTGAGCTATATATAAATATAGCTCAATAACATCATCGGCTAGCTACTTTATGTACTCTTGGATGAGTATTAGAAGATACAACAACACCAAGAATATAAAGTTATTACACACAGGAACTATATCACAATAAGATGACCAACGAATCCCAACAATCCTTATCAAGAACCATATACCTAAATACAATTCATACAAAGAACATATCATAATTTTTAATTAAAGTAAATAGCAAACACCAGGATTTTTAGGCAACATACACAATATGCCAAATATATTAGGAGTATGTACAATGCTCAGAGAGGCAAACACAATGTCCCATATCAAATCAACAAGTATGCACAATGCTTAAGGGAAGCATACACAATGACCCAACAGAATTACAAAGCATACAAATAAGCCAATAGTATTAAGAAGCATACATAATGCCCTAATCTCAAAGTACACAATCATATCACATCATGAAATAATTTAAATAGGGAGAATTAGTATTCTTAAATATAAAGTATATACGACTGGCCTTGAAGACCGATGATTCTTATGAGCATATGCTCGTCCCAACACATGGACCAGGCAGATAAAAATATATTTTAAAAACAAATTTGAATAGCAAGCACCCAAATCTTAAAGTCTCACTTACCTCGCTAATGACAAATTTATCAACCTAGCGGCACCTAGAACATCAACCAAACAACTTCCAATAGCTTCAAACTATGCAAAAATATTAATTAACGGTCTTAATTATGCTAGTCGGGACTAATTCTCATATCCCTAATTTTCAAACCTAAAGCTAAACTACGAATCGTTTATTAATAATAAGGCTTGGGGGTGCATGGCTCAACCCCTGATCATCTCGGGTGGGAGAGCCCAAAAACTCTCGACCCTCAAATGATACTTTAAAAAAAAAAAAAAAAAAAAAAAAAGGCTAAACTACGAATTAACGATAAAATTATCTGTATAACACAATCCATTAATAGATCATCTATCCAATAAATTAACTCCTAATCTTATATAGTTGAATTGTGCATGGAAATTTTTTAAAAGAAATTTGCACTTCAATAGAAACTATATAGCCGCATAGTAGCTAACAGTGGCCAACCTCCAATTGCTAAAAGAAAACTCCACCATCATCATCATTAGCTAATAATTACTTATCCAACAATCATTATCACATCATGCATAGATATTTCCCTAATCATTACTCCAATCACCATTATATCTATAACAATGGTAGGTAAAAGTTTCCACATTAAATAGTTACGAGCAAACCTCATACCTTATAAATATGATGATTCATATGTGTTTATCGCTAATGTTATTCTACGCCGCTGCCTCATTCTCTTCGAAGAGTAAGGAGATTAATTTCCCTAATTTTTTTTTCTACTCCTTTGAAGATGTTATTGCTTCTGAAAACTAAGAAAATCATTTCCCTATCTTTTACTCCTTTAACATAACGCGCATCCCCAAGAATAAGGGAGAGGGTTTTGTCTTTGGGCTTGCCCACTTTAATTCTATTAATTAATATTAATAAGATACGCTAAATTACCTATTTTCCTCTCATTAAATTCCTGGGTTGTTACATTCCCCCCCACTTAAAATAGCGTTCATCCTCGAACGTAACAATCATATAAGAAATGTCAATAAGTCAGGAAATATAACTCATACAGATAAGTGAAAAACAAGATGAACTATGAACAACCTAAGAAGCTCAAAAAATATTTGAAAACACACCAACTAATTCTTGAACAATAGAAAAATAGGTTAGTAACATTCTCAGCTCTTACATCATGGACAGTAGCAATAAAACATTAACACCCATGACTAAATATTCGACGTTCCCTTACATAAAATACTATCCTTGAGTCACAAGAGTCATACCCTTCCATACTAAAGGTGGTTTTTAGGAAAATAGAAATGTATAATTTTAGAATAACAATCAATCAAAGAATAATATGATGCCAACCAGTCCTTACTCATAATCACATCAAAGTCAAACATAGGCAACATAATTAGATCAACTATGGTGTCTCTACACTAACCAAATATCATAAAATCTCCATAAACTCTATCCACTAATAAAGTGTCCCCCACTAAGGTCATAACCATATATAACACAATAAGAGTCCTAACTCTTCTTTCTTTGAATAAAGAAATATATGGTGATACAAACAAATATGTAGAACAAATATCAAATAGGGAATATCCCTCATGAGAATTAATAATGTAATACCTATGACTACTGTATTAGATACCTCACTATCCTGTCTATTCGTATTGAAGAATCTCGGTGGTCCATCCCCTATTTGAGCAACCTGTGAACCCTGACGATTTTGTCCATAAGCACCCAGTGGAGCGGCACCATTCTGCTGAGCTTAGGCTTGTACACCTACAATATTTCTTTGCACCTAAGTAGTATCTTGACCAGTACTTAAATCTTTCTTACGATAAAATTTAGTAATATGTCCCTACTCACCACAAGTATAACAAGCCCTATTTGTTCTGTAACAACAACCATTGTGATTGTTACCATAACTGGAACACCATGGATGTTGACTTGATTGATAGGAACTATTTTCCTTCCTCAATATCTGTTGTTCACCCTGTCTGGCTGAATAACTTTTCCTCGAAGACTGCCCTATGAACTCTGACTACATAGTCCTGGACTGCCCATAGTAAAAACTGCCATTACCCCCAGATTGAGCACCACTAAACACAAATAAGTTACGTGTCTTATTGTTTTCTCGATTAGTCCTTTCTATCTCATACTAGGACTCAAAATGGAGAACAGTGTCAACCACCTCAGAATGGGATCCATTATCCATATCCCATATCATTGAACCATGATAACGAGCCTCAAGTCTATCTACAAATCATCTAACTTTCCCCCTCTGATATCGACAAAAGTAGAACATACTTGGATAACTCAGTAAACTTAACTGTATGCTACCACTTATCCTCAGTTAGAAGTTTTCCACTTAATGTTTGAATAGGAAAATAAGAGATGAAACCCTAAGGTCCTCCTACATTCCTACATTGGCATGATTTTTATGAATTAGATCAAAACTTCATTGAATTAGGTTTTCTATCCAAACTATTTTCCTATCTACAGTAACTGTTGATTAGGTTAATAATTGTTTGTAAGAGAGAACCATCATTATTTAGAAATCATATGATTAATTTTATGATTGGATACATGTATATTGGTTATAGTTTAATCACAGTTTAAGTTCAAAGGTCATTGGTGTGTCCCCTCAATAATATTGTATAGGTGTTGAACTTGGCTAATAGTTTAAGGTTGTTCTCCCTGGTTAAGGAGCTCATAAAATGCACATTTGTGTGTAATATCCAATTCATAAGACTTGATAATTAATAATTTCCTTAAGAATATTATAATGGTATAAATAACTCTTAGCAACTTGGCCTATGGTAGGTTACGTTGTGAGAGCTCATGCAGGTGAAATTGATTTCTCTTGGAAATACTGAGTAAGTAGGAATATAGTAATCGTGTATGGTGTTTTGGCAGTATTGAGTCTTGTTAAATATGATATCATTACTAGATAACTTAGATATGAGAATATCTCTATTTAAATTATGTCGATGTAAGAATATCCTTAAATCTGCACAGCTAAGAACTTAGACTATTGTGTAATATTCTCATTTACATTCTCTGTAACACTATTAAAACCCATTGGCTTGGGTGAATAATCAAGAAACATTCTTAAATTCTCTTGTCTTCTCCCTCTAATTTTTCATGGTATCAAAGCCCTACTTAATTTTTCTACTTTTGCTCAAAATAGATTTTTCAAAATAGAATTACAGAAATAGAATCATAGAAAAAAATATGCTACTTTTATTTTCTAAATGTTGCTTGCATGAAGTAATCAATACCTGTATATATCGACAATATCGAAGAACTCCTATAAAGGTGGTAAATGGAGACCATGAATTGACAAGTCCTTAAGAGGTAGAGAATCTGAGAACAGAAGTTATCTCACTCGTGTTTTTCATGCTCAAGTACTCTTTTGTTTTTCCCCTTTGAATTTCTTGTTTTCCACAAAGTCAACATTCAGGTTACTGTTGTATGTTCTAGAATAGAGAAATGCATAATCTTATATCTTTTGTCTACTTTTACTAGAACCAAAGACTACTATTTTTCCCCTTCAATCAGTCATCAAAATGGTTAAAAAAATATTATAATTTATGATTTGAGAAAGGTAGTGTTATCAAAAGCAAAAAGTGCAAAGAATCTCTAAGGTCCATTGGGGTTTTAAGTGCAAAGTGCAAATAAACTGTGGGCTTTAATGAAAAACATACAAAGTTAGAAATATACAAGTACACATGTCTAGTTCAAGACTAATAACTATAATCATGAGTGAAAAATATATGGACAAAGCAATTTAAAAAGAATTACGATAAAATGAAATATCAATTGTTTAGTGCTTCCTCTTGAGAAGGGGATCATTTGCAATGGAAATTATGACTTAGAACCTTAATGATGAAATTAAAGCACACATTAATCCAAGAAGCGTTCAATGCAATTTGTGTCTCACTCCAGGGCTTAATCCCACATTTGACAATACTGGATAGGGAAAACAGTAGGTTAAGTAGTACTTGGGTTATACATAGGGGAAGATGAAATTCTATGACTATGTTGTCATTCACAATATGGGGAAGATTACTGGTGCAACACGTGAATTACATAGATGTATTACAAAGATGGTTAACACATCCTAGTTTATCTTCAAAAAATGGTACATAGTTTAACTTGTTAAGTTAAGAGTGCAAGTGATTCCAACTTGGTGAGCATATTCTGGGTCAAAATAATCACTGGGTATATGCTTTTATCTTCCTATATTTACCAATTAATGAAACAAAATTCCCTAGTTCAGTAAGATATATTTGATTGGACAAAAAATTTCAAGGTGAAAGTGGCCTCTTTGGCGTACATAGTGCAAAAGTCTAGGTTGAGATGGTCCAAGCATGTCAAGAGGAGATACATAGATGCTATCGTGATGAGGTGTGAGAGGTTGATCATGGAGGGTTTAAGAAGAGGTAGAATTAGGTCAAAGAAGTATTATGGAGAGGCAATCAAGAAAGATATGCCAAGCTTTTAATTCATTATGAAGATGGCCCTTGATAGGAGGGTTTAGATGTTTAGGATTCTGGTTGATGGCTAGTAGTAGATAGTGTTATGTATTATTTCTATGACAGTCTGATAACGCTTAATCTACAGCTCTCGTAGGAGTGTAAAGCGGTTGTAGTCAAATATAGAACCCAACTGGGTTGGGTATCGAACCCTCAGGGAATAGCTTGGTCAACAAGTAAGCAAAAAGTACTAGACTTTTAGTGCAAGTCTCGAAAAAGGGGGGATTGTAATGTGTAACCAAAATATTAAAGTAAAAGCTGAAAATAGCAAAGTAAAAAGAAAGAATGTTTAGTAGGTTGTAAACAATGAGAATTGAGGAGTTGGGGTTATGTCCACCTTATGAGTTTTACGTCTCTATTGGCTATGAGTGTACGGAATTCAGACATGCATGTGCTTATAGAGAATTGTATTCGATGGTAAATCCAAGCGTCTTTCGACCTCAACAAGGACTATTTCACTTTAACTCTTTCGAGCTTAAAGCGTATCTAACGGTATAAATTCTCCAAGAGGTTAATCCAGTTACGGCACTAACTTTTTAATAGGGGATGGGACCCTACTACCTTGACATTATCTCTTTTCCAGACATATGACTTTTCTTTCAAACAAGTTAATGCTATACTGGCGTATTCTATGCGTTTGCAACCACAAAGAATTTAGATTAAGATGAAGAGAATAATGATATAAGCAGCATACGTGTCATGAACTCACAAACTCATAGCAATAGATAGTATCTCATATGGCTTCCATAACCCTAGCAGAGAAGTTTAGTTACCCATGAATGCGAAGGAAATCACAATTGACATTGTTATTATACCACAATAAAGATTTCGTATAGTAATGGTGTGGTAGGCGATAGGCGTGAATTCCTTTGCAAGTAACGTTTCTCTTGTTTCGGAAAGTAAGAATTAAATAGATGAATAGAAGAAGAATAAATAGTAGAATTAATGGAAGGATTAGAAGAGTTTGAAGAGTAGAAAGATGAATTAAAAGTAGAATGAGAATTGTTGAGGAATTAATAAAAATCTCTAGCAAAATAGGGTATTTATAATACCCATATCCTATTCCTACTAAGCTAATAAATTACTTAACCCAATTCTACTAGGTTGATGTATCATTATCCTAATCCTAATAAGTTACTTCTAGTCCCCAAAGTCTTCAGAATTGTTGTTTTTGCCCGAGACAGATTTTCCATTCGGCACTTTTGGTCCTTGGCATCCAAGCCTTGCTTTTCTCCTTTCGTGAAGCTTTCTTTGGCGTCAAGTTATCCCTAAAATGCTGAATTCTGCATCATTTATACCTGAAACTTTGCTAATCATGTTCATTAGCTCACTTACAGGAAAAAGGACTAAAAGTGCATGAAATATATAATTTGTTCTCAAAACTTGGCTAAACTATGGGCAAAATCTAGTGCTATAGGCGTGTAAATTCTCCTATCATCAACACCCCACACTTGAAGCTTTGTTCGTCCTCAAACAAAATATCATGTCCATCTAAACATCAACTTAGGGTTTCACAATAACAACACAAAATATTTGTCAAGACAAGCACAACAATTATAAATAAAGTGTAGTTTTCTGATCATTAGTAGAAACAATTTAACCTCTAGCATAGACTCGTGATGGTGGTCAACTCATATTCAAAAGTTAAGGCACAAATAATCATACACAACTACCCAAAACTCATCAACCATGTGTGTCTCACAATATATTACCCATAATCGCTCACAAGTATAGCATATTTTTCAAACATGGGTATAAAAATATCCTTGCTCTCACTGTCACAAAGAATTCATATGTTGCAACTGATGACCATAGGCTTGCCCTTACTGTAATGGTCCACTAAATGTCAGAATGCAAAGCTTAGGATCAAATAGGTCTTTTGATGGTTGTAATATAGGCTAAGGGATGGGTAGGACTATTTTGGCCAGAAATAGTGACTATGTTCCTAAGCGCTTTAATACATCACATTGTATCATTAACACTTTTTCTTTCAAACAACCTTTCTACGTTCTTTTATTTTACCACCTTTTTTCTCCTCTTTTGTTTTTCCATTTTGAACATAACTAACTTTTTAGTTTTCCTTTCCTTTTTCTTTTCATAACATACCTCTTATGATAGCACTTTCTTTTTCATAACACATTCAAGCACCAATACATTCTAAAGCATCATACTCACCCAATTTCCTCTTATTTTGTCACATGACTTTACACTTTAAAGCACTTAGGAATTTGGATCTAATTATGGTCTTGAAAAAAAATGGATTAGGCTTACATATGAGGTTTGTCAAAGGAAATTTAACTAGGATAATGTCCATGGTTAGGTAATAAGAAGGTAAATAATCATAGGTTGCCAAAGAAATGCCTAAATCATCTCCTAGACTTGCACTCTTTATTTTCTCTTTACATACATACCAGGCAAGTTCTAGCATCAGCCACAAGCATAGAATATATTATATCCTCACACACACAAGGCACATGGTCGACTTTATTGGAAGTTAGTATAGACTCTTGACCCAACAGATAAAGGAATTACACCACATAATATCACATAGTGAGTCACAATTAGAGCCTAAACATCTCAATAGTCATGATTTTATCACAAACTCTTGTCTTAATCTCATGCTGCCTATTAGAATAATTTCATGCAAAGCTAAGTTAAAAAAAAATTCTAAACGAACAAAAACTTTGCTTTCTAAAAGAAACAAAAAACGAAAAAAACTAGCTAAGCAAACCAAAAAACTAAAAAAAAACTAAAGCAAACATAAATGCAAACATAAATGCAAATGCGGATAGAGAAGTATAGCATGCAAATACTACTACCCCACACTTAGACGGGACACACTGCCCTCAGTGGAAAATAAATACGAAGAACTTGGTCAGTCAGACTCCTCCTCTATGTCAGGGGTCATACCCCCTTCGTCGGAATCATCATAGGAGTCGTCGTCATCAGAATTCTCTTCCACGTCGGAGTCTGGAATTCGTCGCTCATCATCGGTCGGCACATCATCATCAAGAGGTTTCTCAAAGTATGTACCTACTCCACACATCTCCCTGGCATGCACATTCATTGAATAGTCATGATCCAGCTGTTGGATATCTGCAGCAATTGGAACACGTCCACCACTCATCATTATGAACTGAGTCATGCCATAAAGATGGAGAAATAAACTCTCATCCCGATCATGTCTCTCTGCCGTAGTAAGGTTGACGCCATGTGTGGTTTCAGTATCTTTGACCTTTGTGAGGTCAACCTTCTTTGAATTTTGTGGGAGTTTATGATCAGTTGGTTCTTCTTCAATGCCTTCCTTTCTTAAGATTGCAGTCAACGGGTTGCCGAAGCTGAAATGGGACCGCTTGTGCAGTCTAGCTTTCCACATTGTGGAGCGAATGATTGCCCCAATGTTTATAGGGACATTCGTCATCAGTGTGTATACTAAGCACACTCTATATCTTGTTATCTTTGTGTACTGGGTCCCTGGAATGAGGCAAGAGTTGACTATACGCACCCATATCCTTGCTTCCCTATTCAAAGGAGCATATGGGAAGGTGTTGTGTCGTCCTGTATCTTTATGTCTGCTCCACCTTTCCATGGATCTACTTCCACAAAGTGTGTGTCGAATTGCTCTATATGGAGGTCTACTATACAGCTCTTTGAAAGGTGATGGATCGACTGTAGGCAAGCCAAGAAAGGTGTTGAACAAATCCGCATTGAGTTGTAAAACTTGGCCCCGAATCTTGACCACGCTACCTGTGGTTTTCGGTGACCAGTTGGCATAAAATTCATTTGTCAAATCATGATTGCATTCCCCCATGTCTCGGAAGATGAAATCAAGATGTAATGCCATGATCTTTGCCAACATGCGCGGCTCCTTCTTCGCTAGGCTTTCCTTGTTTATCGAGTCCACATGAACATATTTTCTTTCCTTGTTGTTCCTATACCATTCCTTGGATTCCTCCTCAAGAACCCATTTTATTCCAAACATGCGGCGTGGTAATTGTATTGAGGATGATTCTCCTTGCTCTTTTTGGCCTCTTTTCTTGCCTTTTTGGGAAGTGGTAGCCTTATCTTTGCCTTGTCTTGATTTGGGTGCCATTGTACCTGAGACTAAAACAATGTTTATGTTAGCATCACCTCAAAGGATACAATCTATAAACAAGCAGTTGTGGCACCACCCCACACTTAGTTTGTTGGCACAAACTAGTGAAGTGAACGTGGTCGATTACTCAGACTTCATCAACATACGTTTTAGGTGCTATATTCCAACAACAAAATCAGTGCAGTCATACTTCTAGTAATCTTGGCAATACTTTCATGTTAGATATATCAAGACTACTACATAGGGATTGAATCAAGGTATAGTATCTATCAATAATCACAACCTCCTATTTCGGTAGGCAACTATAAGTCTTATTCCGATGAACAAGTCATTCCAACATGTAAGTATGCAAGTGACAATATTATGCAATTTTAGTGACCATATCAATTCCGCAAAAGTATGACAATGCATCAAAATCAAATTCAAGTTGGGAACAAGTTAAGATCATCCTTACGTATTCATTCACTCACTAGTTGTATCACAACAATTCAAACACATTCACATCACCACTACTTCTTTCAAGATTCAACAATTCATAATAGATGTAGTAACTTAGTACTTACGGAATATAAATGAAGAACAAAGTAGTACTGACTTGATTGATGCCTTTGGATGATGTTCTTGTGAAGAAAAAGAGTAAAGGGAAAATTTTGAGAAAATTTGGATACTATGGCCGGCGCCTAAGATAGGTTTTCAATGTGTTTATGTTTCAAGACTAAGTCTCCTATTTATAAAAAAATATTGGGTCGGGTTTTCACCCATTTAAAATCAGATTTGAAGACAAAAAGTGACCATAGGCGGCGCCGTTAGCTTTGCCTATTCTTGGCATAGGCGGCGCCTTTTGCAAAGCATTGTCTAGCATAGGCGGCGCCTATGCCATGGCATTCCTAGGCATAGGCGGGGCCTTTTACTTTGCACATGAGATTCATAGACAAAAGGCTTTTGCATAGGCGGTGCCTATGCTATGGCATACTTGAGCATGGGCGGCGCCTATGCTATGGCACACTAGATTCCGAGACCTTAGGCCATAGTATAGGCCTTGCCTTGTTCGTGGCCTAGTTTTACCTAGGCCTATCCTTGTTCGATGCCTATACTTTCATGATCAATGCTCAATCCATAGCCTTTTGCTTCTTCATTCCTAACTTACCACCTTTAACATGTAATACGTCCAAATCGAAATTTGAAACCGATCTCCTCATTTTATCCCTCTTGCACCTACATTTGCTCAAAACCAATAAAAACGATTAGAACGATGGGTTACCTCCCATCAAGCGCCTTAGTTTTAGTTGTGGCGCGACTCTTATTTTTGGATTTTTATTTATCAAAAGCAAAACACGTACTAGAACGAAAGAAAGACAAAAATGAAAAATGATAAACGATGGGTTGCCTCCCATCTAGCGCATTATTTATTGTCATGGTACAACATAGTTACCTCGAGAACTTAGACTTCGTCGAGATAAGTGATGGTCATATAGTTTTTTGAGTCAAGAGGACCGATATAAGGTTTAACTCGTTGGCCATTTACTTTGAAGACAACACCATTATTGTGTTTCAACTCAACTACTCCAGACGAGTAGACTTGGATAACTTTGTATGGACCAGACCACTTGGATTTTAACTTACCTGGGAATAACTTCAATTTGGAATTGAAGAGAAGTACCAAATCATCCTTTTGAAAGTTTCATCGAACAATCCGCTGATCATGATACTTTTTCATCCGCTCGGTGTATAAGTCCGATCTTTCATAAGCATGTAGACGGAATTCATCCATCTCATTCAATTGCTCCAATCTCAGATTCATTGCATCATCCCAATTCAAATTGCAATCGCTTCAAAGCCCACAATGCCTTATGCTCAAGATCAATGGGTAAGTGACAAGCCTTCCCATAAACTAGTTGGTACGGGGACATTCTAATTGGCTTTTTGAATGCAATCCTATATGCCCATAGTGCATCGTCCAACTTTCGAGACCAATCTTTCCTATTAGTATTTACCGTCTTCGCAAGGATTTTCTTGATCTCTCGATTGGAAACCTCTACCTGTCCACTAGTCTGTGGGTGATAAGGTGTGGCTACCTTATGTTGCTTGACACCATATTTGGCCAACACGGATTTGAATAGCTTGTTGCAAAAGTGAGATCCTCCATCGCTTATGATAGTACGTGGTACTCCAAAGCGAGAGAAGATATTCTTCTTCAATAATGCTACAACACGTTTTCCCTCATTGTCGGCCAACGCTACTGCTTCAACCCATTTTGAGACATAATCTACAAAAACTAGGATGTACTTCATTCCAAACGAATTTACGAATGGACCCATGAAATCAATACCCCATACGTCAAAGAGTTCCACTTCAAGGATTTTCATCATGGGCATCTCATGGTGTTTCGAAATAGCACCTTGTCGCTGGCATTGGTCGCATCTTCTAACAAAGTTGTAGGCATCTCTAAATATCGAAGGCCAATAATATCCACTTTGCAATACTTTTCTTGCTGTCCGATAACCTGCGTGATGTCCCCCAACTTGGGAAATGTGGCATGCTTCCAATATAGTAGGAACCTCTACATGGGATATACATCGTCGGATAACACCATCCGCGCATCGTCGAAACAAATATGGGTCATCCCAAAAGTAGTATTTGACATCATGCATAAACTTCCTCTTTTGATGGTAAGATAAGTTTGCAGGTATCACATTACTCACCACAAAATTTGCAAAGTCGGCATACCATGGTAACTTTTCCATTATTGTCGCTAAGATCTCCTCGTTAGGGAATGCATCATCAATCTCGATTTCAGGTTGCGCCACATGCTCATTCTCGAGTCTAGATAGATGATCAGCCACTTGGTTCTCGCAACCTCTTCTATCTTTAACCTCAAAATCAAATTCTTGCAGCAACAATACCTATCGAATTAGTCTTGGTTTTGCATCCTTCTTTGTCATTAGATATCTTAGAGCTACATGGTCTGTATGAACGATCACTTTAGTACCCAACAAATAAGCTCGAAACTTCTCAAACGCATACACAACCGCTAGGAGCTCTTGTTCTGTGACTATGTAGTTCTTTTGGGCTTCATTTAGGACCTTACTCGCATAGTAGATAGGATGAAATAGCTTATCCTTTCTCTGGCCAAGTACAGCACCAATGGCTACGCCACTAGCGTTACACATGACTTCGAACGGGAGAGACCAATCTGGTGCTACCATGATAGGAGCTTCAATTAGTTTTCCTTTGAGGCATTCGAATGCCATCAAGAAATCTTCATTGAAGTCAAACTTTGCATCTTTCTCCAAGAGTTTGCACAATGGACTAGCAATTTTGGAGAAGTCTTTGATGAACCGCAGATAGAAACCTGCATGACCGAGGAAACTACGAACTCCCTTCACCGAAATTGGAGGTGGTAGCTTCTCAATAACATCAATTTTTGCTCGATCAACCTCAATTACTCTTTCAGAGATTTTATGTCCAAGAACGATTCCTTCTTTTACCATGAAGTGGCACTTCTCCCAATTCAGCACTAGGTTGAATTCTACACATCTTTGCAACGCCATACTTAGGTTTGCCAAGCACGCTTCAAAAGACTCACCAACAACTGAAAAATCGTCCATAAATACCTCCAAAGTTTCTTCAACCATATCAGAAAAAATGGACATCATACAGCGCTGAAAGGTGGTTGGTGCGTTACATAGCCCGAATGGCATACGTTTAAAGGCAAATGTACCATATAGGCATGTAAACGTTGTCTTCTGTTGGTCTTCGGGGGCAATACAAATCTGATTGTATCCTGAATAACCGTCTAAGAAATAGAACCATCCTTTCCCCGCTAATCGATCTAGCATTTGGTCCATAAATGGCATTGGGAAGTGATCTTTGAGCGTCCAAGAATTCAGCTTTCGGTAGTCCATGCATACTCTCCATCCAATGACGGGTCTGAGTGGAATAAGTTCATTTTTTTCATTCACGACTACCGCCATGCCTCCTTTCTTGGGAACACATTGTACCGGGCTTACCCATGTACTGTTAGAGATTGGATACACAACTCCTGCGTCTAACCACTTGATAATTTCTTTCTTCACCACTTCTTGCATAGGTGGATTTATACGCCTTTGATGCTCAATGGTGGGTGTGCAATTTTCTTCAAGCTAAATCTTGTGTGTACAAATCCCAGGTGGAATACCAATAATATCCGCAATGGTCCATTCAATGGCTCTAATGTACTTCCGTAGAATAACAATGAGAGCTGCAACTTGTTGCTCACCCAAATCTGCTGCCACAATGACTGGAAGTGTGTTTCCGCTTCCTAAGAATGCATACTTTAAATGACTTGGCAGCTCCTTCAATTCTAATGTGGGTGGCTCTTCAATAGATGGCTTAGCTGGTGGTGTGGGTCGATTCTTGAGATCAAGGTCTAGCTTCTTGGAAGAATGTCGATATGTCCCTAATCCTGATAGAGCACAAATAGCTTCTTCGCAATTTTCAGCATCTTTACTCTCTCCATTCATGAGCACAACTGCCAATGGGTCATCAATAGTTTGCTCTTCTCCAAGTAATTCTTTCTCATCATTAAAGAAAACATCAGCCACCGAAAATACACTCAGATCTTTGGGTTGCTTCATTGATTTGTATACATCAAAGTGAACTACTTCATCATTTATTCGGAATGAAAGCTCATTATCTCTCAAATCAATGAGCACACTTCCTATAGCAATGAAAGGGTGCCCCAAGATTATGGGAACTTCTGAGTCTGCCTCACAATCCAAAATAACAAAGTCTGCTAGAAAGATGAATGAAGAAACCTTTACCAATACATCACATAGAATACCAACAGGTCGCTTTACCGACCTATCCGCCATTACGAGCCTCATATTGGTTGGAGTAGGATCACCCAACCCCAACTTTTTATAGATAGATAATGGCATCAAATTGATGTTGGCTCCTAAATCACATAATGCTTTGGTAAAATTCAAAGATCCAACGGTGCAAGGAATAGTGAAAGTACCGGGGTCAGCCTTCTTCTGAACTAGTGATCGGGTAGCGAATGCACTGCAGTGATGAATCGTATCTTTTAACTCAGAGCTTGATGCACGCGTCTTTGTCAAAAGATCCTTCATAAATTTCGCTTACCCAGGCATTTACTCAAGTGCCTACACCAATGGAACATTAATGGTCAGCTGCTTTAACATAGTCATGAATTTGTTGAACTTTGTATCATCTGCCACTTTCTTCAATCTTTGAGGAAAAGGTGGTGATGGGTATGGAATTGTTCTCTCCACGGCTTTCTTCTCTTCTTGCTTCCGTTTTTTAGCTTTTTTAGGTTGCAAATCATGAGGGGTGACGTTATGGACGTCAGGTTCAATTGATGCGGCATCTTTCCCTTTCTCCTTATCATCAATGTCCACTACTTCGTTAACCACTTGCTTGCCTTTTGCTAAAGTTTCCAGCACCTTGCCAATTCTGGTAGTAATGGACATGCATTACCCATCATTCCTTGGGTTTTGCACAGTGTCGCTAGGTAAAGTGCCAGCCTTTCTTTGATTTAGTGCTGCTGAAAGTTAGCTCAATTGCTGCTCTATTTGCTTGATTGAAGTGGAATGAGAATCAACTAATTGTTTCATAGAGGAAAAATCATTAACTACCTCCGTTACTCCCGCGCTCGTTGCTTCCACCCCTTTCAATATTTTAGCCATCATGTCTTCCATACTTCCATAACTAGATGTGGTGGCGTCACGTCTTCCAGGGGGAACGTACAAACCACTCTTTTCATTTTTGTTCTTCCAACTACCTTGGTCCTTGTTTCCAGATTTATCATAATAGTTCCGACCTTGGTTTCCTTGGGTATTACCTCGGAAACCCCCTGATTGTTCAAGTAGCTGGCCTCTTCTTCCGAATCAGATTCGTCTCTTTCTTTTGACGTAATAGCTTTGACTTTTTTGGTCTTCCCTGATAATAAATGCTTTGTAAAAAGATCAACTTGTGTATTTATATGTGCCATATCTTGATCGCGTTCTTCTTCTCTTCTGTTTTAGTTTGCAGTCATGCCAATAGATAAAGTGGGGCTTGCTACCTCAGAATCCCTGGTATGCCAAGCTCTACTTTGCTTTGTCATACGATCTAGCATATTGCTTGATTGACCAAAGGTGAGGTCCATAAAAGATCCTCCAGCCGCATTATCCACCACTGGTTTCGTTATTGAATTCAAGGCTCTATATAATATCTCCATTAGGTGAACATTAGTCATGTGATGGTTTGGGCACCTCATTAGCTTTGTCTTGAACCTCTCTCATGTTTCATGAAGGGCTTCAGTTGGAAGCTGACGAAAGTTGCTGATTTTATCTCTCAACTGTGCTCTTTTGGATGGCGGAAAGAATCTTTCTAGGAAAGCATCTCTCAATTGCCTCCAATTTGTAATAGAATCAGGAGTCAGCCTATTCAACCATAGAGTTGCCTCCCCAGACATAGACAATGGAAATAGATGTAATAGAATTGCATTCTGACCAACACCAGGATTGTCAAACGACTTTCATGTAGAAATAAAGTTAATGAGATGCATATTCGGATCATCGCCTGCTAGTCCACCAAATAATTCCTTGAGTTTCAATAACTGAATCATGGTGCTTGTGATGTTGAACTTGGCTCCGGGCGCCAATGGCGGAGGAATTATGGCTCCTGTGGTTCCGGCTCCATCAAGATCTTCATCATCATCGTCGAAAGTTGGTTGCATGGGTCGGCATTCATGTCTGAACCTAGCTTGACGATCTCTTCTGTTGGCATGTGTTGCGATCTCAGCAGCATGCCTAGGGTTTAGCAATTCGTCATCACCTAGGTCCTCATCGTCAGGATTTGTTGTCGGCCATGGGTATCAATGTTTTGTTGATGCACTTGAGCGGCGGCAAAAGCAGCTAATCTCGCCTGTTCCTGTTGAGCAGCTATCCATTCGATTTCGTGTTGTGCCTCCATTCTGCCAATACGTTGTGGTTCAGGATTGATAGGTAATAACGTTTGACCAGAACTTCTAGTATGGGGCATGCACTGAATAAAAACCTGCAGTAAAAAAAAAGTAAAAGTAAAAGTACGAGGATATTTGACCAAGGGGTCTAGTAATTATCACGAACTTAATTGACACTCGTATTCCCCGGCAACGGCACCAATTTTTATAACGCTCAATCTACAGCTCTCGTAGGAGTGAAAAGCGGTCGTAGTCAAATATAGAACCCAACTGGGTTGGGTATCGATCCCTCAGGGAATATCTTGGTCAACAAGTAAGCAAAAAGTACTAGACTTTTAGTGCAAGTCTCGTATAAAGGGGGATTGTAATGTGTAACCAAAATATTAAAGTAAAAGCTGAAAATAGCAAAGTAAACAAAAGAATGTTTAGTAGGTTGTAAACAATGAGAATTGAGGAGTTGGGGTTATGTCCACCTTATGAGTTTTACGTCTCTATTGGCTATGAGTGTGCGGAATTCAGACATGCATGTGCTTATAGAGAATTGTATTCGATGGTAAATCCAAGCGTCTTTCGACCTCAACAAGGACTATTTCACTTTAACTCTTTCGAGCTTAAAGAGTATCTAACGGTACAAATTCTCAAAGAGGTTAATCCAGTTACGGCACTAACTTTTTAATAGGGGATGGGACCCTAATACCTTGACATTATCTCTTTTCCAGACATATGACTTTTCTTTCGAACAAGTTAATGCTATACTAGCGTATTCTATGCGTTTACAACCACAAAGAATTTAGATTAAGATGAAGAGAATAATGATATCAACAGCATACGTGTCATGAACTCACAAACTCATAGCAATATATAGTATCTCATATGGCTTCCATAAACCCAACAGAGAAGTTTAGTTACCCATGAATGCAAAGGAAATCACAATTGACATTGTTATTATACCACAATAAAGATTTCGTATAGTAATGGTGTGGTAGGCGATAGGCATGAATTCCTTTGCAAGTAACGTTTCTCTTGTTGCGGAAATCAAGAATTAAATAGATGAATAGAAGAAGAATTAATGGAAGGATTAGAAGAGTTGGAAGAGTAGAAAGATGAATTAAAACTAGAATGAGAATTGTTGAGGAATGAATAAAAATCTCTAGCAAAATAGGGTATTTATAATACCCATATCCTATTCCTACTAAGCTAATAAATTACTTAACCCAATTCTACTAGGTTGATGTATCATTATCCTAATCCTCATAAGTTACTGCTAGTCCCCAAAGTCTTCAGAATTGTGTTTTTTGCCCGGGACAGATTTTCCATGCACCACTTTTGGTCCTTGGCGTCCAAGCCTTGCTTTTATCCTTTCGTGAAGCTTTCTTTGGCGTCCCGTTATCCCTAAAATGCTGAATTCTGCATCATTTATACTTGAAACTTTGCTAATCATGTTTGTTAGCTCACTTACAGGAAAAAGGACTAAAAGTGCATGAAATATATAATTTGTTCTCAAAACTTGGATAAAATATGGGCAAAATCTAGTGCTATAGGCGTGTAAATTCGCCTATCATCACAGTAGTATTAGTTTTATTTAGGAAATTTTTATTAATTTTATTTCTTTACTAATTTATTTCCTGTTACTTTCTTTTACTGCTTGTTGTTTTGGATGCCTCTTCTTTATTACGGTCCTGCTATTTCTTATTTTTTCATGAAGATGTTGTTTTTTCTTTCTTTGACCCTGGTCTCTTCTAAAAACAACCTCTTATGCTTGACAAGGTAGAGGTAAGATTTGCGTACACTCTAGCCTCTACAGACCCACTTGTGGGACTATACTGGGTGTGTTGTTATTGTTGTCATTGATGAACTATTTTAAGAAAATATTGTAAAATGATAATTTTCATTTTTTTGTTACCAATTAACAATAACTACAATCTAGTTCTCTCTTGTTTTTTGAATTAGCTTAGGCTTCAGCTTCATTTCAGCTACCCTTTTGTAATCTTGGTGCAATATAGAATATGGTTTCCCTAATGTTCCAAAGAAAAATCAATCAATGATAAAATTATCCAACTTAAATTGAGAAATAGAGCTTAGTGTTTGTGGTAGGTTGTCTGAGTGCCACTGTATTTTGTAAATATAAAAGCTGAACTTTCAAATGAAAATATAGATTAAGAAACTTGTTATGATGTTTATTACAATGATACTTATTATAAAGTTCACCAACCAAATAGGAATGGTGATACAGATGAGATGTCATACATTCTCCCTGCTGATGACACCCTTATTCTATGAAAGCTGGTGAAGAACAAATGTTGCATTTGAAAGCTCATACTAGCTTCACGGTACGTCTGGGATACATGTTAATTTGGCCAAAATCTCCATTTCTTCTGTAAATTCTGACAATATCATAAGTAAGCTAGCTGGTATTTTAAGATACAACATGAACAACTTCCCTGCTACTTATCTTGGGATACCTTTGGGTGCAAAATGGAAAATTATTAATATATGTTAGGGGTAATTAAGAAGTGCAGAAAAAAGCTGGCATCTAGAGATAAATAGTGAATATTTGTTGGTGGCAGGTTGACACTGATAAATAGTATACTTGATTAGATTCCTACCCACTATCTGATATAAAATAAATACAAAAAAGACGAACAAGCTATGAAAATTAAAAGATAAGAAAGAAAAGACGATAAATAGACACAAGAACAGGAAACATAAGCAATCAGAAGTGTATTAACAAAGACCTCCAATATTTAAACCTAATCAAGCACCAAGCTCTAATGAAGTCCGAGAGATAAATTAAATTCCCTCACAACCAATATTTCCAACCAAGTCAATAAGCTCCAACTAAGCACGACAAATACTTTCAAGTGTAAACCCATTAAAAATCATCTTAGTTTGAGAAAAGGGAAAATCCCAGCTATTTATAGCCATGGGCTATTTATTGCAAAAAGGCCTCAAAAGTGACCATATATGATAAAGTGGCCCAATTGACACTTTTAGAAATGCACCTCCTATTCTCCAAGCTATCATCCAAACATGATGTTGCACAATGGGCTGATGAATTAGATCATCAGACATATCTACTCTTATGTGCCAAGTTATCATCCAAACACATACTTGCTTCCCTAAGATGATCAAGTATTGGATCATTACGTGCCCTCCTTGAAGTGTAGATCTCAAAATATTAGAACTAATTTTACTTATATCATCCTCCCATTTTTGAATAAGATTCGACCTCAAATCCAAATCTTTTACTGACTTTCCATCACACTTTCCAAGTTTGGAATCCTTTCGTAAGAACTCCCTTAGTCCTTCAAGCATATATTCATAAGTAACTCTCCTTACATCCTCCATTGGACATACTTGTTTGTGAACCTGGACAAGAGAAGGAGTGATACTAGGTAAAATACTAGTATCGGAAAGGGTCTTTGCCTAATTTGATTTGGGATGGTCGAACAATGTTTTATGGAGTTTGGTTCATATCGGTTTGTGGTGAGGGAAAATGTTCTTGAGGTCTTGGATCACAATTATGGTGAATGATCTCGTGTTAATGATAGTGGAAGTGTTTTATCCGCTCGAGGTAGTTTGGTTATTGAATTGATTCTCCATTTTTTCCATCGAACCTTCCATATATGTCACTGTATCTTCAAATGCGTGATGATGTTCTAGCTATTTTATTTACATATTATTGCATCCCTAGGAATTCCTCCAAGATGGTATCAAAGGTTTCTCCAAACATGGTCCTTAGTACACTTGAGAAATGGACCAAAGTAAATATAGTCGACTCAATTAAAACTAAAGAACTTGAATCAAAGAAGTTAAACTAGGAAACAAAAGATAAAAGTACACAAAGAAATAGGATGGAGAAAGAATGGACTCAAAGACTAATAAATAAACTAAGTAGATCAAATATTAGTTGTTAATTAGTTTAGGAATCAAAAATTGAAACTAAGAAGTTTGAACCTAAAAAAAATAGAATTTGGATGGTTGAGATGCATTCTGAGGAAGTGTGGTGTTGATATTTGGTGTATTTATACGCCTAAGCACCATAACTTACACATATTTTAGCTAAGTTTGGAGAACAAAGTTCCTAGTTTCTTATGTTTTTACTCTACTTCTATTTATTGAGATAACCAATGTGATTAGAATGATTTCAAGTATTATGAGGTATATGGAGACATAATAACGGGACTATGGAATGTGGATTACAAATCACACAAGAGAAAAGTAGCTTGTTGGACTAAATGTGGTGCCTAGAAACTATGTCCAAGACTAATTTGTCATTTATAATTAGTTTAGAGACTTAGAAGGAAATTATGAGAGAAAAGATTATTAACTAGACTTAATGCTGAAAATCCTGCATTATTTTGAGAGAGGAGAGAGGTGGCTTACTACTAGGGGAGTAATGCAACTTCATCTTCTCCACCAAGATTGTGTTCACTTTTTGGTATGATGAATATTTCTATTGTGATTTTCTTTTTATTCATGAGTAGCTAAGTTTATTAGTTAGGGTTATAGAACCCTTGTAACATACAATCTATTACTTTGGGTTTTTGAATTCACCATGTATTGATCTACTTATATCATGCTCTCTTCGTTTATCTTGAATTCTCATGGTTGTAAACATAGAGGATGTGCCTTAAAACTCAACTTGTTCGATAGAATGGTTGAGGTTCGAAAAAGAGAGTAGTGATAAGAAAATAGGATTTCCAACCCCTATTTCATATGTTAATGCCTTAACAGGATTAACTACTTGGAGATTTTGTATTGTTTTTGTAAACACTTTTGATTGGAGAGAACTAAAGTGAATTAGTCCTTGATGGTTGAGAAACACTAGAATTATGTTATTAAATACAATATGTTTCTCTGTAAGCATGATACATGTATGAATTCGTAAAGCCCATAGTTAGAAAGTATTGAAAACTATAAGGTGGACATAACCCTAGCTTGCTATTTCTCTGAATTTGAATACTACTACATATATTTCATCTTGACAAATTGAAACCATTAATTTATGAACTGAATAAAATTCTCCCTTTTTGTTTTACCTAAATGAATAATTAAAAGTCAACTAATCTGCATACAACTTAATTAGCACCATATTCCCAGTAGGATTCGACCCTAACCTAGTTGGGTTCTATATTTGATAGCTACCACTTACTCTCTTATAAGAGGTGTAATTTGGGCATATCAAATGTTGGCGCCATTGCCGGGGATCGAATTTTGGTGTCTTTGCCAGAGAATATGGTTGTCGATTGAGTTTATGTGTATTTATTGACTATTAGTCAAGTTTTCTTATTTTACGTTTATTTGTTACTTTTGTTTAATGTTTTTTATGCCATGAACCATAAGTTCAGGAGAACCATTATTACCATTCAATCTTGAACCTCATCTCATTGAAAGAATGGCTAACCAATAGAAAGCTGAAAGATTAGCCGCTTTGACTAATGCTTAATTAAATTAACAAAATGTAAATAACCCAGGTCATGTACCTAATCTATATGAAGAGGACCTAGAAGATGATAATTTAATTGACCCGGCTAATAGGAGGCATGCATCGAAAGTAGTTGCACCTGTAAATTGCAATTATCTATTCAGAGGAAGACTAGACCGCCAAGCTATAAAGTTTGATATTGACAATGATAAGGATGATTTAGATGGAGCTAAAGCTATAGGGGCAATCATTCTACTACTACTAGTTCCTGGGGTGAAATTCAACATCACCAGTTCTATGATCCAAATACTAAATTTGAAAGGACTCTTTGGTGGATTACCTAGTGATGATCCAAATCTATATTTCATAAATTTCATCAATATTTGTAAGTCGTTTAATAATCTTGAAGTATGACAAAATATTATTCGTTTGAGATTGTTCCCACTGTCTCTATCTGGAGAGAAAACTATGTGGTTGAATGAGATGACTCCTGATTTTATAACAAACTAGAGGCAATTAAAAGGACCTTTCCTAGAATGGTTCTTTTCGCCCTCCAGAATGTTACAGTTGAGGGATGAGATTAACAACTTTAGGCAAATGGCTAATGAAGCTTTTCTTGAGACTTGGGTGCGGTTTAAAAAGAAGTTGACTCAATGCCCAAACCATAAGATGACTGATGAATACTTGATGGAAATATTCTACAAAGCTTGGAACTTACTTACAAAGCCAATAGTGGATAATGCTGCAGGAGGAGCTTTTATGGAGCTCACCTTTACTAAGGCTGCGGACATACTAGAAATAATGACTAAGACAAATAGAGCTTGGCATACCAGAGATTCTATGGTAACAAGAAATATTGGGTCTAATATAATATCAAAAGAGCAGCATAGGAGAGAAAAGAAGCGTGATCAGGATATGGCTCATATAAAAACCTAGATGGATCTTCTCACAAAACATTTGCTATTAGGGAATGTAGAAAAGCTAAAAGATGTGGGGTCCCATTGTAAGAGAGCTGAATCAAACACCATTGGAAGAATAAAAAAGACAGGAGTGGACTGTATGTACCTCCTGGAAACTGTGATAATGTTGCCACCAGTTCAGGCAAAATGTCCATGGATGACATGATGGAGACACTATTAAAGGGAGTTGAGGCAACCAATTTTAGGGTTACTACTATGAAGAGTGACATATCTTCCATGAGTCAACTAGTAAATTCACACTCAATCAAAATTAAACAACTGGAGAGCTGATGAGCCTATTATCCACAGCATTCAACCAAGGACAGAATAGGACTTTACTAGGTGATATAGTTTAGAATCTGAGGACTGATGGATCATGTATGGCCATTACCACTAGGAGCGGTAAGATGTTATCTAGTCCAAGATTGGGAGCATCTTCTCCTGCTGATGTAATCAAAATAGATTGGGAGATGGTTGATAAATATTCAGTAGTGCCTGTGGAGTTGGGAGGTTTCAAAAAGAAGAGTGGGGAAGTGGAATAACCACCTAATATGAAGCATGTTAGTGATGTGGAGTAAGGCATAAGAAAGGAGGTAAAAGTTGATCCAGATGAAATCCCAAGGACACCACCTCCATTTTTGCAACAATTAAAGAAGAAAGATAATGAAGGGAAGTTTAAAAAATTCATGGATATGTTGAAGCAATTGACAGTAAATGTACCTTTAGTTGAAGCACTGGAATAAATACTTGGCTATGCTAAGCTTATGAAAGATCTAGTGACAAAGAAAAGAGAGGTAAGCTATAATCGGTGGATAATCTCCATCATTATAGTGCTATTTCTACAAGGTCACTGGTGCATAAGAAGGCAGACCCGGGATCATTCACCATTCTTTGTACGATTGGGTCTCTCTATTTTTCTAAGGCCTTATGCGACCTAGGATCTAGCATTAATCTGATGCCGCTAGATGTTTATAAGAAGTTGGGTTTAGGAGACCCCACACCCACAAACATGTGACTTATAATGGCGGATAGATCAGTGAAAAGACTGGTTGGGATTCTACATGATGTACTTGTAAAGTTGGTCAATTTTATATTTCCTACCGACTTTGTAATTCTTGATTGCAGAGTGGACTTTAAAGTACCCATAATTTTGGGTAGGCTATTCTTAGCAACTGGGAGAGTGTTAGTTGACCTGGAGTTGAATGAGCTGAAATTTAGGCTCAGTGAGAAAGAGGTTAGTTTTGAAATGTGTAAATCTATGAAACAAGAAAAGGAGATAAGTGTCTTTTCAATTGTTGATATATTCTATTAAAATGAGCGAGATGCGCCAGTTAAGGATAGTCCTGCTATGGAGACCATATCTAGTTTGTTTGAACTTGTAAGCAAGGATGTGAGTGACTTCAAAGTGGCTGGACTTGGAATAAAGCATTTTCTTGATCCAACAAATGAGGTACAAATGGTATCATCGATGTATCTTGACAAAGTTTGAGTAGTCAAGATAATCGAGTCGTGCCATGATGTTAAATTAGGCGTTGCATGGGAGGCAACTCATGATTTTATTTTCATTTTATCATGTTAAATAAAAATACAAAAATAAGAGTCGAGCCATGACTAAAACTACGGCGCTTGGTGGGATGCAACCCATCCTTCTAATTATTTTTGTTGTTTTTGATTAAGTGTAGGTTCATTAAGTACTAAGGATGTGATTGGTACCAAATTTAGTTTGGAATTGAGCAATGTCAATGGTGGTAAGTTTACGAGTAATGGGAACATTACAGGTAAGTTGGAGTGGTCAAATGTGTAAGGCTCGAGTTATGATTCGTGACCCAAATTATGTTAATCTAACCAGAAACAAATTATGGTGCAACTTTATTTTGTGATTTTCAATGAGGTTTGTGGTGGTAGTGTAGGGATCGAGCCGATAGGCCCGATCCCAAATCCCACCTCTGACCTCAATTGGGGTGCGAGGGTGAAGACCCTACGGTATTGTAACATCCCATATTTTTCTTGAACTTATTCTAATCATATGGAACCTGGTATGGTATTATAGTATAGGTAACGGGTAAGGTTTGTTATGCAAGTAGTAAGTGCATAGATAGAATTATATATATTGCCCATGCAGTTTTTATATGATGCGACCAAGTTAACGTCGATACAACTATTTAAACATAGGATCGTAATCTAGTATTTGAATCTAAAGTTTAAAGTTACCAAGTGTGTATAAGTTTAAGGTTAGATTAAAGGGTTTAGGAGCTGAAAATGGAACAAAATATTGAGGTGCTTGCTTGACTTAATTAAGCTAGTAGGTGAGTCACCTACTTGAACTATTTGGAACAAATTAATGGACATATGGATATGGACCATATTTGGGCCTATACTAATGTAATGTACTCATTTGGGCTCAAATTTAATAGATGAGAAATCAAATGGGTAAAAAGGCTCAATACTCAAATCTGCCAAGGCACAAGTTAAAGAGAAGAAAAGAAGGGAAAATAGGTGGCTAAGGCCCAATAACTTTGGATCCACAAAAGCCCAATATATTGGTCAAGTATATACATCATTCATTTGATAAAATATGGGCCAAAAATGGTCAAGAAAGTCGGCCAAATAGCAGCTCCTTTATATAGATTGAAATCAGCAATTTTTGCTTATTTTTAACTTAGACAAAAATTTCAGCTTCTAGATTTTTCTCTCTTGTTCTCTCTTGGTTATGAAGTAACCCTATATTGCCACAAGTGTTCTTGGAATTTACCTTCCTCCCAATATAATGGTAAGTGAGCAATTCATGAGCTTGTACTAAGGAAACTATGTGTTCTTCAAGATTAATTAAGGGACAGCCCTCTCTATAAGTTGGACAGTCCATTGTTCTTAGTTAGTAAGGGATTTATTTCTTTCTCATTTGGTGTATGTGTGAAGGCATTAAGCTATTGAATAGATACAAATTAAGAGGCTAAACTAACAAGGAAATTAAGGTATGTTTGTTGTCCACTTTTGTCCTTTTTCTATATACATGTGTTGGTAGAGGATTGAACATATTTGGTTGTTATTAAAAGATGATTGGGGTGTTGTTTGTGTACTGTTTTGTGTGTTTGTGTTATGGGTTGCCAGGTTGAGGTTGGATAAAAGTGTGATTAGTTTGTAATGAAATATAGAAGAAAGGTGTGGTGGTACACCACCGAACTAATTGTTGCATTTGTTACTGCCCAATTTATTTTGTGTGTTGGTTGGAGGGTGTAACAAAGTTGATGTAGTTTTGGTGATCTTATGAGGACATGTGTGGTATGTGGGTGTAATTGGAGGAGGAAAGGGTTAAAATAATGCCCTTAATTGATGGATTACGTGTGTACTGTCCGGTTACTGTTTTGGTGAAGTTAAGTAGCCTAAATATGTTGGTTGGTTGCTAATACTAGTTTAACATATACTCTATTGTAGATAAGTAATCTAAAAGGCGGGAAGTCAAGTTGGGTTAGTTTCTGATTTATATAATTAGGTATGTGAGGCATACTCTATTTGGTACTCTTTGGCATGACATCGAACATTTGTTCCATCAAGTAAGTTTCCAAGGTTGTCATCTAACAAGTGACACCTAATAGCAGCTTATTGTATCCTATGAAGCCAACAACCTTGTTCCCACTCTCTAACATATCCAAATACCTCAATACGTGTTTGTTATTAAACCTGCAAATATATCTTCATTTGAAAATTTTAGAAGTTCTCCATTTTCTCAATTAAGACCCATGTGTTATTTTAAGCTCCTAAACATCTCATTTGTGTGCCAATAGCTCCCTACCTTATTGTTATTGCATTAGGTGTCCATTTATATGTCTCTTATTAGCAGATTATTATTTCAAGTCACCATAATGTGATGACCACCAAAGTAACAATCTCAAAGGTTAAATAAACTAAGTAATGCAAATTTGTAAAATGAGTGGTAGCTTGGGGGCATAAGCCTATCATGGGCCAATCTCCATACCTTTATATGTAGGTGGCAGCTCAGGGGCGTATGCCTAGCATGGACCGATCCTAATTTATCTATTTACCACTGATCAGCTGGACATTTGCATTATATATGGCTTACAAAGATTATGAAGAAAGAAGGTAAAAATAAAGAAAGGAACGTAATGTATGTATTCTCATAAGTGTTTATAAAGGTGGTCTACTAGTACTAATTATATCTTATTTCTATTAACTTTTTGTATCATGTGTTGTTACCTTCAGCCTTGCATACTCAGTACATATTTTTCGTACTGACGTTCCTCATGAGTCACCTGTATTTCATGCTGCAGGAACAGGTACTTCAGTGCATACACCTCATTAGTAGGAGCACAGCTATTCGGTGACTATTGGTGAGCTCCAGGTTGATTTAAGGCTTTTCGAGTCTGTTCCATATATTTTGGTATTATGCAGAAGGTTAAAAGTAGGGCGGGGTGATGATAGGCAAAATTACGCGCCTATATCAATATATTTTGCCCATATTTTAGCCTAGTTTTGAGAACAAATTATATATTTCATGCACTTTTAGTCCTTTTTCCTATAAATGAGCTAACGAACATGATTAGTAAAGTTTCAGGTATAAATGATGCAAAATTCAGCATTTTATGGCTTACTTGACGCAAAAGAAAGCTCACGAAGGAAGGAAAGGGAGTTTACACGCCTAAGGACCAAAACTGCTGCATGGAAAATCTGTCCCGGGCTAAAACAGCATTTCTGAAGACTTTGGGGACTTACAGACACAAAGCTGGATTTTGACAATGATACATTAACCTAGTACAATTGGGTTATGTATTTCATTAGTTTATTTGGATTAGGAGAATGTTACATTAACCTAGTACAAATGGGTTAAGTATTTCCTTAGTTTAGTAGGATTTGGTTATTTATTTCATTAGCATAGTAGGAGTAGGATAGGAGTATTATAAATACCCTATCATGCTAGAGATTTTAATTAAGTCCTCCCTTAGTGGAGAGGTAAATCCTCCCTTAGTGGAGAGACACATTCTACTTCTCAATTACAACTCTTCTAATCTTTCCATTAATTCTATTCTTCTTCTATTCTTAAATTCCACAACAAGAGAATCGTTACCAAGCCAAGGAAACACGCCACACGCCTATCACCTAAGCTACACGCCATTAACCAATAATGTGATATAATAACAATGTCAATCGTGATCTCCTTCGCATTCATGGGTAACTAAACTTCTCTGTTGGGGTTATGGAAGCCGAATGAGTTACTATCTATTGCTGTGAGTTTATGAGTTCGTGACACGTATATTGCCTATATCATTATTCTCTTCATATTAATGCAAATTCTTGTGGCTGCAGACGCATAGAATAACGCCATTCTAACATTTAACTTGTTCGAGAGAAAGGTTATTTGTCTGGAAAAGAGATAATGTCAAGGTAGTAGGACACCCTTTCCTATTAAAAAGCTAGTGCCGTAACTGGACTAACCTCTTGGAGAATTCGTACCGTTAGACACGCTTTAAGCTCGAGAGAGTTAAAGTGAAATAGTCCTTGTTCAGTTCGAGAGACGCTTGGATTTACCATCGACTACAATTCTCTATAAGCAATTGCATGTCAAGACTCTACTCACTCATAGCCGATAAAGACGTATACCTCAGAAGGTGGACATAACACCAACGCTTCAATTCTCATTGTTTCACAACCTATGAAATACTCTCTTTTTACTTTGCTATTTTCAGCTTTTACTTTATTTTTTTGGTTACATATTACAATCCCCCCTTCTTACGAGACTTGCACCAAAAGTCTATTAATTTTGCTTACTTGTTGGCCAAGCTATTCCCTGTGGGATCAACACCCAATCCAGGTTGGGTTCTATATTTGCTAACGACCGCTTTACACTCCTACGAGAGCTATAGATTGAGCGTTATCATGGGGGTTTGTCCCGATACTAACTAAGTATATGTTTCTTTTAGAGGCTTTGTAGACTAATGTAAAGTTATGGTAGTATTTGTCTTTAGACGTGGTGGCCCCAACGGCCTAGTGTTGTATATATAAGTTTGTGCTTGCCAATGTAATTATTCTTATCGATACATAATATCATGTTGGTTAGAACATTTAGTTGTCATATTTACATGCAGGAGAAGTACAAGGTTATGAATTGGTTCTCTAGGGCCTTTACAGCTACGGGTGCCTGTCCGCCCCAATAGGAGTTGAGGTGTGATAGGTATGGACCTTTCTAAATACTTTATATGAAGAATGGGGTGCATGGCATCCAAGTGTAAGTGTACTACAGGGTGTGTCATGCCAGAGTTTACATAGGCCATGGCAAAGGCATCGCCTAAGACATATCCTAAGCGCAATGCCTCAAGTAGGCTTTACCATATGTGGCATACACCTTAATGTTGGCAATAGCTTGTGCATTGCACACCCAAATTCATACCTTCACTATTTTACTTGTGCGACTACCTATGTGGTGCCTAACCTAATTTATGTGATACCTTGTGAGGCACACACTTACCCTTCTGCAATAATATGTGCTATGCAAATCATAATGCATATGCTCACTGTTTCACTTGTGTGATGACCTATACACACATACTTAAACATTTGCCTTCCCTTGTGTGTCGCATGCCCTTCCCAATTTAGCTTAGTACCCGACTTTTAATTGGGTCAATCCGATCTGGATTTCACTCTTTAGAAGAATCCATACCATGAATGCGTAAAGTCATCCTTATTTTACCCCCAATCCATACAAGATTTCTCTCTCACCATTCTCTTTTTCCTTCAAGATTACTCTTTTCTTAACAATCTCAAGAATTTTCCATTTCTTTTCCAAATCTTCCATCTTCAAAGGTAAGTTTTACTTTCTTAATCCTTAGTTATTGTGACTTTATGTATATTTACTTGGTTTCTTGAGGGTTATGGATTAAATTCTTTCCATGGCTATATCAAAGAGAGGTTTTGAGCATCTTGGGAAGATAAACATCATTGTGTAGTAGACACCATTGTTGTAGTACTTTGAGCTTTTACATATGATTGAATATTTCTTGACTAACATAGTTTAGTTGTGTGTCCGTTATTTCACAACTTACTAGATAGAACATAGTGTTGGTTAAATCGTGTAAAAGTGATGGTGTTTTGTGTATATTGATATGTTGAAGCTCTAAGGCATAACTATGTTTAAAAATTGTTTCATTGAAGTAAAATTGATAGAATTGAAGTGAGTGAATTGTATTGTGACTAATATTTGTGCACCATATCAAAGTGTATGTCGGCGAAGTCTGAGTACCGGACAATAACACTTAATTGGTTTATACTAACAAATTAGGTATGGGGTGGTGACTTCACCACCTTCATCTTAATTGTAGTTAGTTTCATTATGTATGGTTGACATGGGTGATGTGATAAATACAGGAAAAATGTCTCCAATGATGATCTCTATGCAGGTGGAATGACTCTTAGTGTGGATGAGGAGTACTACTAGCCAGGTTTTTTATCATGTTATGTGCACTGGGGACAGTGCTTATCTTAAGTGTGGGGTGGCTAGTTACTTTGCTACTTGTTTTGTAAGAAAATAGGACCTTCTCCTTAGCATACTTCTGAATAGGATTAGTTATTTTTTTATTTTGTTAGTTACTTAGTCATAATTAGGTGTTTTTCTCGATGATGGATGGATGAAGACCGTCTTAAGAGAGAATTAGTCATTTAATTACATGTAACTATTCTTGTGGATCACATGATATTATAACACAAGTATGTGATGGATCATTATGTTTGAAATAGCTAGACTCTAGTTGTGACTCTTGTTGTGATTGTTGGTTTTATTTGAATTCATGTAATTGTTGGGTCGAGAATCTATAATGCTCCTAATTGAGTTGACCATGTTCCATGAGTGTGTAAGACTGTTGTATATTCCTTGTTGCAACTGATGCTACAACTTGCCTGGTGTGTGTACAAAGCAAAAAACAAGATTGTGAGTTTAGGAGATGATTTAGGCATTTCTTTGACAGTCATTGTTCATACCTTCTTTTGACCTACCTTTGTACATTATCTTAGCTAGCCCCGTTGAGCCTTTAACTTGTTCTTTTGTTAGCCTCATATGTAGCCTAACCAGTTCTTTAATAGACTGTAATTTGATCCAAAATATCCTAAGCACTTTAACGTAAAATTAATTTGAGTTAGGAGTTTGACAATGAGAGAAAAAAGGTGAAATTGATACCCAAAAGTCTAGTTATTGGCGTGTGAAATTGATGTGGTTGGGAGTAGTGAAAATTGTTGAAAAAGTTCCAAAATTTATCTCAGACATGTTATAACAAACTTGTTTTGGCCCTGTTTCTTCTTGGACATTGTGCACCTTAACTAAGGCAAATCGCTTAAGTTGAAGGTGGTTATCATAGGGGTGCGTAACGTGAAAAGGGTGCAAAAAATATATTTAAAAGGGTTGCATACTCCTACCATAGTGTTATTAATTAAGTCTAATGGAATGAGGTGAAAACAAAAAATACGGATAGATGAAAGTGGTGTAAATTGGTTATTAGAAATTGGTCTTAGTTGCATAATGTAGTATATTAAAGCGCTTAGGGAAGATAGTCACTATTTTTGGCCAAAATAGTTCCTGCCCATCGTTTAGCCTGCATTACTACCCATAAACGACCTACTTGATCCTAATCTTAGCATTCTGATATTAGTGGAGCACTACGCTAAGGTCAAGCATATGGTCATCAATTGTAATTTGAGAATTCTTTGTGAGAGTGGGCGCAACTTGATTCTTGTACCAATTTTGTTAGAAATTGCATGATTGTGAGTGATTATGGGTAACTTTCTTGTTGTGAGGACACGTGGTTGATAAAGGTTGGGTAATATATATGATTTATTGGCTTAAACGGTATGCATGAATTTTCCAACTTAATGAGTCTATTCTTGAGGGTAGGTTGTCTCTAGTAATGATCCATGAATTTACTTCTTGTTCATAATTGTTGTGTGAGCCTAGTTGAGCATCTTGTTTTTCCTTCGTGGGTGTTAATACTTGTGTAGTATTCATAAATGGATAAGTTGTTAGAGGAATAATAAAGCTTTAAGTGTGAGGTGGTGATCTTGGGTGTATTTATACGCCTAAGCACCATAATTTACCCATACTTTAGCTAAGTTTGGAGAACAAAGTGCCTAGTTTATTACGTTTTCACTCTACTTCTATGTAATTGAGCTAAATGATGTGATTAGCATGATTTCAAGTATTAATGAGGTATATGGAGACATAATGGGACTGTGGAATGCGGATGACAAATCAAACAAGAGAAAAGTAGCTTGTTGGACCAAATGTGGCTCCAAGAAACTATGTCCAAGACTAATTTGTCATTTATAATTAGTTTAGGGACTTAGAAGACAATTATGAGAGAAGAGATTATTTAAAATACTTGATGCTGAAAATTTATCATTATTCATTATTCTGTATTATTTTGAGAGAGGAGAGGGGCGGCTTACTACTACGTGAGTAACGCAACTTCATCTTCTCCACCAAGATTATGTTCACTTTTTGGTATGATGAATATTTCTGTTGTGATTTTCGTTTTATTCATGTGTAGCTAAGTTTATTAGTTAGGGTTATGGAAGCCTCGTAATATACAATCTATTACTTTGGGTTTTTTAATTCACCATGTATTGATCTTATAATATCATACTCTCTTCATTTATCTTAAACTCTCGTGGTTGCAAACATAGAGGATGTGCCTTAAAACTCAACTTGTTCGTTAGAAAGGTTCAGGCTCAGAAAAGAGAGTAGTGACAAGAAAATAGGATTCCCAACCCATATTTTATATGTTAATTCCTTAACAGGACTAACTACTTAGAGATTTCGTACTATTTTTGTAAACACTTTTGATTGGAGAGAATTAAAGTGAATTAGTCCTTGATGGTTGAGAAACACTAGGATTATGTTATTAAATACAATATGTTTCTCTGTAAACATGATATATGTATGAATTTGTAAAGCCCATAGTTACAAAGTATTGAAAACTACAAGGTGGACAGAACCCTAGCTTGCTATTTCTCTGAATTTGAATACTACTACACATATTTCATCTTGTTAAACTGAAACCATTAATTTGTGAACTGAATCAAATTTCCCCTTTTTATTTTACGGAAATGAATGATTAAAAGTCAACTAATATGCATACAACTTAATTAGCACCATATTCCCTGTGGGATTCGAACCCAACCTAGTTGGGTTCTATATTTGACAGCAACCGTTTACTCTCTCATAAGAGAGGTGTAATTTAGGTGTATCACGTGTCACAGTTCAATTTCATAATTCATGATGGCACCTACTTTACCCCACCATTAGTTAAGACAAATTGTAGCCAGAACTACACGTAATGGGCTAATTGGTGGAATATGCCATAAATGAAGAAATTATGCAACTAACTGAATCACAAGACAAATCATAAATACAATAACATAAATAAAGAGAAAGTAATATCATCCCATGACCTAGTATAGTTGGTAAAAGAGCCTCTAATCCAAAAAATACGAGTGCTATCAAAGGAAAATATACAACAGTCTCTAAACAGAAAGACTATCCAAAAATAAAAGATGGAGAGAAGGTAACCCTGTCTCTGAACTCTAACCAACATAATCTCAACATCAACGGAAGCAACTACTACTTGGATCTGCACTAAAAAGGTACAGTAGTGTAGTATGAGTACAAAAGACACGGGTAATCAGTAGGCATCATCAACCAACTAAGCTAAATCCTAATATAAATATGATAAAATGCGAGATAAATAAGCTAAGTCAAGAGAAGACGACAAACCTGGAATAACGCTCCAAATAATGAAAGTTAATAATCGAAACAAAAATAATAAAGAAAACATAACTATCACTATATAGTCGGGCCCTTATTAGCCCAAAAGATGTAATAAAGTAAATAACCCAATGCATGCCTCCATAAGCCCGGAGCTTATCAAGGAGGAGGAGTAACAGTAACTATTCTAATTAAACGTATCTAGAAATCATAATTGCGGATCTTCCCAAACCATAAACATAGGACTCAATCTAGTCCCAAACCGTCATAAATAATCTCTCAATGCCAGACTTGAACCAAAACTAGTATCATTAACAATACCAAAATAAAACCAGGCTTAGTACCATAAATTGTTGAACTAGAACTAATATCACCAATAATGCCAAAATTGAATCGATCTTAACATCATAGGTGGTCGGACTTGAACCAGAACTACCATCTCTTAAGCATCAATCCAGGATAAACCATCATATACCTAAAACATACTTGGGATCAATAATGCAATTAGAATAATACGCAAGGCCTATTGAGTCTACAAGGAACTAATAGCAATCTTGGCCGAAGGTGGGTCAGAAGGGCCCAGTTCTAACCCCGATAATCCACTCTAAGGTAGATTCTACCCAAATTAGACTACAGTGTCAAATTTCACTACAAGATTCTAAATAAGACTTATTGAGTCCTAAAGTAACCATTCTAGATAAAGAATGAGTAGCTAAGTCAATTATGCCTAATTACGACCTCTATATCGACTAATAATTCAATTCACACTAAATGTAACTCTAAGTCCTAATTCCCAATCCAAATCTATCACAACAGTGTATGGATACTATAATAAAGCCAAATTGAAGAGAACCATAATCCTAGCCTACCTAGATGCCAAAAAAAGCCTGATAAAATCTGGCAAATCAATGATTTCCTCATCCGAGAATCTTTTGCATAGTGCCGCTCTATCAAAATGGTAATCTACTCATCAATAAGAGAACAACAGTACCCACATTGTATTTTTATGCTTCGGGTCCAAAATTAAGTCAAAATCCCATATGGGGCCAACTTGTAAAACTGCACTTTCTAAATTGTCAACACATCCCCCTATGCTCAAGGAACATTTACCCTCAAGAATGGGTAAATTCCGAGCTCAAATGATACCACAATATACACAACAAGAAGCTAGGGATTTAAGGACTAAATTGAAGAGTTAAACCAAGAATTAGACAAAAACATACCAAGATGTTGAGGAGGAAACGGTTAATCCGAGCTCACAAATAACCCAAAATATTCCAATGAACACTCCCAATTTTCCACACTCTCTAGGATTTCTAGCTCTTGAGACTTGTGAAAATAGAGAGAAAATGTGGCAAGAGGGGGAATTAATGACCTCCCAGGTTCCTCTTAAGTGACCATTTGACTACTTAATCGGTCACCGCTAAAGCGGTATCTGGCTAGGTCTAGTCTTTTACTAAAGCGGGTAGGCTACCGCTTAAGTGACATCCATCTTAGCAGATAGACCATCACTTAAGTGACCCGGCTGGGGGCCTTGGTATCTAAAGTGACCGACTGACTGCTTTAGTAGCCTTCGCTAACTAAAGTGACCAAAGGTCCGCTTTAACAGAAGCACTAGTTAAAACTTGGAATTTTTCCAAGTTCCACCATTCCCTCAGGATTCATTCAAAATTCTGTGAATGTAAACGAACTATGATACCCTATCAAATTCAACATTTCGAACTCAATGGCATAATTAAAGTTTCTATCTGGGGTAGTTTCAATGAAAAATGAGCCCCATACCCAAGCTTCTACCAAATTCTGACTAATAGCCCTAAATGAGTCCAAAATCCTTAGGACCTAAACCAAAGGTCCCCATATCCTAAAATTTTCATTTTAGAGTTGATGGATCTGTCAAAATTGGCATACGAGGTCGGTAAACTTAAGTTTTAGCTTGATAGACAATCCTTATCAATAAAGGTGTCAAAACAGAGAATTGTCTCTAAAAAATAAATGAACTGCCCGATAATTGAACTGTCCACTCCAGCAAATCACAAATGATTTGAGGAAGTTATAGGAAAGCTCAAAACGATGAAAATGTATGGAAATACTGAAAATAACCTAGAGGGTTATACATGTGAACTATTTATAAACATGGCTATTTATTAAAAAATAGGCCCAAAATGACCATATATGACAAACAATTGACACTTTTAATAGTGCACCTCCTATGCTCCAAGCTATTATCCAAACATGATATTGCTCAATGAACCCGTGGATTGTATTATTAGATAACGGATATAAGTCCTCCATTTGCCACACTATCATCCAAACACATACTTTCTTTCCTAGGAAGATCAAGTCTTGGATCCTTAGGTATTGTCCTATAAGCATAGATATCAAAAGATTGGAACTGATTTGGATTGATACACTAGATGACTTTACTTCCTATGCATAGAAAAGAAGTTGAATAGAATAAGAAGCAACTTAGGTAAATTGAACACAATCACATATGATAAGAGAACTTGAAAGTTTAGGTGTCAAAAACCTTAACTTACAAAATAAGATATTGTTGTTATAGTGGAACTAGAAATTCAATGAAAATAAGTGGTTATGTAAGGAGGCTATAATCACCAAGTATAGCAAAATGCAATGAACGAGGCATAAATTTTGTGAGAAAACAATATGGCATTTCTGTATAGAAGTATCTAAGGAGACTTGGGAATGAATACTATGTATAAGTCATACTACAGGTTTGAAATGGATGTAAAAACAAAGATGTGCCTAGAGTGACAAGTTGTTGAAGGAGGTATTCCCAGACATCTACAGAATTGTATTTCATAAAGTGTGTATAGTGGCTGAATGCTTTTTAATTAGTTGCTGCAATTTAAATCTAAAAAGAATTCTTGATGATTGGGAGTTTGATTCCATAATGATCTTAATATATTAAAGCTAGCGGATACCAATTGTTAAGTATCCCACATTGGAAAAGCAATGGGTAATTGGTCTTCTTATATGGACTTGGACAATTCTACCCTTATGAGCTAGCTTTAGATGTTGATTTAGGCCTACGATCTATTCTTTACACTAATAATATGAGAATGTATAAGATTCTTTAATTTGTATATAGGAGAATAATGGTAAATTCATTTTTAATGCATGTTAAAATAGTTTGTGATGGTGCCTGGGAAGATGTACACTGATAATTGGCCCAAAAATGATTTGGATAATGATAAAACCTCCTAGAGAAATGTTCTTCAAGTTGACTACATCTCTAAATCATAATGCATGCTTAACTTAAGACAATTTACATAATATAGGAATTCCTCTTTGGAATAGTGTGATATATGTGAGGAGACGTTGGAATCTAACAATCGCTTTTCTCTTTACTTTGCAATCTCATGTGGTAGATTGGTTTATGTTCCTAAATTTCTGTGTAGGACATTAGATCATACCTGGAGAATATAGTAAGCTCTAAACGACAACAACAGACAGCATTGTAAATAGTTCTATTTGCATATTTTGGAGCATTTGCCACAAGAGGAATTGTAGGTGCTTTTGTGGAAAGAAAGGACATATGTCCTCTATAAAATCAAAAAGTATAAGAGCATTTTCTATGGTAGAAGAAAATGGTTCAACTTTGCTTCCTTATCTACTCGTATGCACTCCTTCAATTTGTAGAAGGAGAAGATCTTCTCTTGTACCATTACATTACCTTCTTGGTACTTATTTATTAAACTTTTTACCTTTCTATAAAAAAAAGGTTCCTATTAGCGAATCAGACCTAGTTTAACTAAAATGCTAAGGCCCCAAGAACCTCAAGCTTGTTGGAACTAATCTTTAAAAAATAAAAATAGTTCCTAGTTCTTTGCAATTTATTTTCTGATAATCATCAGGTGCACCATTTTTAATATAGTGATTATTCCATTGCATGTCTTCCTAATAGTGAGTAACTTATTATTCTACCATTTCTCTTAAAAAGGGGAAACATGATGAAATCTAATCTTTTTCATCTAAATTAGTTGATGTCAACAATGTAAAGATCTAAAATTTTAGACCTCGATTCACAAACTCTAATTTTTGGGTTATAGTTGTATTTGGGGATATATATATATATTCTCTACTATTTGGGAATAGAGATATTTGATTGACTGCTTTACTAATTTTAGTATTAAACTTGGGGGAATATTAGAGTAAACTATAGTTGTTTTCAATTTAAGGGCTCTACATACTTCTATAATTTCTTTTATGATCTTTACACTTTTGAGTTCATTGGGAAATTATGTGTGCAGCACCCTCTGTATCCACTATATAATTATGTGAATGGAAGCAATTTAGTAATAATTTTTTTGTTCATAACTATTTAATTACGCGCATAGCTATTAAGTTGGAGGCATAGGGTGTCCCATTGATTTCTACCACTCCCACCTAAATCTATTTCTTGGATGAGAAGTATTATAGTTTCTAGATGTTCAGGGGAACTTTAATTAGGAGTATCTATTTTTCTGATTCTAAGGATCTAATTGAAGTGTGTTCATTGTTATGAAATAAATTACTAATGTATTTTAAGGTCTTGGTCAACCTTTAATTGATCTCCTTGATCAGAAATAAAGATGTTCACTAAAGCAGAAGTAGGAAGAATTAAGTTGAGAACATCTGCCCTCTTCCAGTCACTGAGTTCATTGATTATTGTAATTAATTTTCCAAATTCAGATTCTTTTGTGAGAGTGATACTATAAAATGATATAGAAAAAAACATGTCTCAAATTTTATCAAGGAGAACTATATAAAAATTTTATGGTTTTGAACCGTTTTGCATCTAAAGTCCGCTGCTAGTTTAATGTAATAGTGGAATTCTTGTCATGATTCCTGCTGATGCATATTAATTCTATATGTTATTTTATTCCTTCTAACAGCGACTGAGCAACCATGATTTTTTTCTTTCTGACAAATCTTTTGCTTACCTCATAATGAAAGTTATCATTAATGTTAGGTTATAGTATATATCTACATATTGTAGTAAGTGGTGTCTTGTATGCAGGTTAGTTTTTGGGATAATCATAGGTGTGTGCAGAATTTTATAGATGCTACATAAAATCTATTTTTTAGCTTTGGTTGTGTGTCAACTAAGCTTGTACAAAATATCTTTAGGTTTACCTGAATCATTTGGATACATTTATATTGAGGAAAATGGTGGTCTGAATCAACAAGGAACATCAGTAAGTACTCAATTCTAATATGATTATTCTTGTAATGTTGAATCTTTATTTCAGTGACTGTTATTCCTACCCCTGGTTGCTTTTGTGCTTTTTAGATATGCAATGTTGTTGCTGTGGAAGGTTAGCTTAATACGGCCCTGATCATTCTACATTTCCACTTTCATACCACTTGGAGGGATCCAAGGTTGATTTTCTCTTCTATTATTTTAAATAATACTTTTAGGGGCTCAGTGATTTTTTGTTATTTCATAAATGCACATATAATCACTGTATGACTCAAAAAGTGTATAGAAGCATGCTAACACTGTTACTAGTGAAAAACTCTTGATTATTTCATATGATTGTATAGATCAGTGAAATGCATTAAACCTGACTGACATTAAAAATATGGCAACTCTAATTAAATAAATAATTAGAGAACAAGAAAAGGAACTTCTTATGGGAAGGGAACTAGAAGTCTTGCAAATTTTATCTAGTTATGTTTCCAAAAGCCACACTCCCTAATTACCTGGATGGTTTAGGCATCAAGAACTTGGTTTTCCAAACTAGATGTCTGCTTATGGAGGTTCAATAGGGATGATTAAGCACTATGGGAAAAGGTGGTTTTTACAGAACATGGAATTCAGTCATGCTGATGCACAAAGGTCTCCAAAATACCATTAGGAGTTGGCGGTTGTGGTTTTTGCCTTGAAAATTTGGAGCCATTACCTATATGTGGTGCATGTGGATATTTTTTTGGACCATAAGAGCTTTTCAGTATGTGTTTTACATAGATGAAATTAAACCTCAGTAAGAGGAGGTGACTCGTATTGCTTAAGGATTATGACATAATCCTTCACTACCATTTAGATAAATCGAATGTGGTTGGAGATGCTCATAGCAGGTTGTTTATGAGAAGTTTATCTCATGTTGATAAAGAGAAAAGAAGGTTGGTGAAGGATATTCATAGGTTGGCTAACTTGGGAGCTCATCTCTTTGACTTTAACAATGGAAAAGTTGTTGTTCAGGAAGTGGTTAAATCATATCTTGGTGCTGAGGTGAAGTAGATGCATGCTTTGGATCCCATACTTATGAAGATTAAGGAGGATATGTACTACCAAAAGGCTATGGCTTTCGAGATTCGAGAGAAGGCATCTTGAGGTATCAAGGAAGGTTGCGTGTTCCTAATGGGAATGGGCTGCGAGAAGGGATTCTAGATGAAGCTTATGAGCCGAGATATACAATTCATCCGGGTTCAACTAAGATGTGTTGACACCTAATTTTTGCCCTTCACAACTAAGTTTAATTTCAAATTTCTTCAATAGTCAATTAAAATTACAACATTTGTTTATCCAAATAAAAGTTTTTCAAAGTATTTATCTGAATAATTTTAACATTTTAAGTAGCGATTAGATATTATCGTATTAACTTATGCAAAATTTTGTAATTTTGTTTATTTTACGAAATATCGAATTTTAATCAATGGTCTTATCTTGAAAATAAATTTAAATGATTAAAATCTTGATCTAAATATAATTTCTCAAAAATAATTTATTTGGATAAATATGTGTTTGATTTTATTAAATCAAAAAGCTCGAGATTAAATTGGATACTAATTCATGTTGAATTATAATTTAATATTGACCAACTTATTGAATTTGATCATAATTGAAACTAGATTGGCCACAATTGCAATACAAATTGACCAACTTATTTTCTATTTGATCAAAATTTAAATAAGATGACTAAATTTGATTAGGGTTATTTAATTAAACTAACCCAAACCCATCCTCTCCATTTTTTTCTGCTGACTCGGCCCAACACTAATTGACCCGAACAGGCCCAAACCCCTCCAATCCTATTTTATTCAACAAATCCCATTTCAACAAGGAACAACAATATTTAAGAGCCCAATAACAATTTCAGCCAACCTAAAACCCATCCTGCCCATCTTTTTCACTGACCACCCAACCCAATAACCTCCGATCCGATCCAGCCCACCATCATCCCCACTTCTTTAACAACAAATAACAATGCCAAATACACGACCAAGAAATAACAAAACACCAAAAATAGCAAAACCTGATCCAGCTTGACTCTAGCAACCAACGATACCCAACATCGACAGAACTCGACCCAATCAGCGATTCAATGTTAGTGAACCCATTAACCCAAAGTTGACCCATGATTCTAGCAACAACGAATCATACGACCATAAAATCTCAGCAGCAAATCCTTTTGTATCATTTTTGTACTATTTTATAGCTCATTCCTATCCTCAACTTCAAATTCAAATTTCCCCTTATAAAACCCAAAAATACTCTTATTTTTTATTTTCCTCCAATATCAGTGGAAATAGAATTGGGTTCCCAAAATTCATCTTATAAATACCTCATTTGGGATAAAAAAAAACAACCAAGTCTTGAAGGTGAAAAACTTTTCATCAAGAAATCTTGTCTTTTTCTTAGCATAAAAACATTTCCAAAAAATGTCGTCGACTACTAAAAGTTTTTAGAGTTGCCGCGGATCTTTTCGGTGGTGTTCGAGATCCTGATGTTAGCTTGTAGTCTTATGTTGCTGCTTCGAAATAGTTAATACTTCATCCTGTGTTAGTTTCCCTATTTTCTTTTGTTTTCTCGATTATTATATAGTAGCAATATTTCTTGAGTAGTAGGATTATTATTGTGTGTTGGGATTTGTGCATTGTAGAGGCTATGATGGCCACAGGATTCACTATAATTTTGTTACTATGCAAATTTTTGTCAGTGTATACATGGTTTCTTACTCCACGATTAATGTTGTATGTTTCAATTCGATCGTTTTGAGTTTATCATCTCTTGGCAATGTTTTTGGATAATTGTTATTATTCCTTTTAGAATCTACCTGCTATGGATATGTTTTTTAAGGCGTCGTTATCATTTGATAAACTTTTATGGCAAGATTTAAAACACTGCCTTAGTCTTGACTTTGTCCGATGCACAATTTTTTCTCTCGAGTTATTGTTCTTTAATTCAACCGTAAGCTCAATGCATTAGTATCACAATTTGTGTCCTGGTATTACTTTCAAAGTCCTTGCAATCTCCGTTTGTTAGTCACCGGCTTATTATACTTAGAGTTAAATACTGTGATCTGTGTTTTGCTAAAATTTAGTTGACCCTTCGTTATTTTAAGTCTCATTTGTTACCTTAGTTTGATGTTGCTACTAATTCACCTATTACTTTCCTTGTTTCATGCTTGTCTTTGAATTATCAAGAGCATGTAAAGATGTTCCTCAAATTCCTATTGGAAAAAAAAATGTCAAGAAAGGATGAAGGATACATTATACAGGTCCCTTACTTCAATGGGAATTACAACTGATGGGTTAGTGTTTTCTTGGCATCGTAATGCTAGTCTTGATTCGCTAACGCGAAGTGTTTAATGTAGCCTAACAACCATAGGAAAATAAGAAGAAGAATCTTGTTTAATATCTCTTAATTAAAGTTTCTATTTTTAATTGTTTCACATAAGTGGTTTCTTTCCTTATTTTTTCCTATTTTTTCCTGTTTGTTCGAATGCCTTTGTTGTTTTATTTCTCTCTTATTGACATTTATTGGCTTTTGATTTCTAATTCAATTTCTTAATAGGGTCAAAAAATATAACTCACTATTTTTGTCATATCGTTTCAAGTTCTAGTTGTTGCATTCTTAACGCACTAGTTTGATATCGATTGTGTAGTTTAGGATAGTTAATTTCTATGTTGTCATGTCGACTCAGATACCATATGTCGTGGTCCTTTCACTCATTGTATTAATAGTATAAAAATCCTAATTTGTCTCGAGTTTGTCTTTTGAAAGGATTGAAATTATTTCCTAAATTATTCCTTGGTTCATATTACTTGATTAGTAGTGTGTTACTTTAAATTATTTCTTCTTTCTTTTCTTTTCTCCAATCTGTAAAAGTTGTATCTGGTTGCACCTAGTTGAATTTTTTAAAACCTTATACATGAGATGATAACTCTTATAATATACTAGGATTTTTTTGGCTTACAATTTGTAAATTTCCTGGTTTGTTTGATTGGCATCTGTTAATTACCCCTTCCCTTTATCTATTCATGAATCTCTTAAGATGTCCAGTTCATGCCTTTATTTCACCTCATTCTCTCTGAGCTCCCTAAAACTGCAATTGTTTTGGCTTTGTTTTGCTTGGAATCATGAGAATCTTCCATTTATTTCTTTGCATGACCAGGATATATTTTTTTTCATGAATTGGTGTGTGAGTATCTCTTACAATATTCGGAAACTTAGTAGATGATATATTAATTCATTTTTCTTATTTTCTCTTCTTTGCATGAAACCACCTTGGAGTCCAATCGGACTCTTTGCATTTTGTACATCGGCAAATGAGGCCCATCTCTTCCAAACGAAAGTTTAGAAGTTGTCCATGTGGCATATTAGTGAAAGATGATAGAAGAAGATGAAGGATGGGTCAAAAACCCACTCTTAGAGTTGCTGAGAGACTCAAAAGTCTCAATTATGTCATCGCTTTGTTTTATTGTTTTATATATTTATTTATTCCTTTGGGTCTCGAAGACAAAGTTGTAAATTAATACATGTGAAGCCAACTATGGGCCAAAAGGTCTATAAAGATAGTTTAGGATAGGTTATGATCCAAATCCCAATATTTAGATTAGGACAGGTGAAGATGGGCCCAAAGCCCGATTAGATTAGGACATGGTTGGAAGATTTGGGCTTAAGAGACTAAATCACTTATTTCCCCTCTTTTCTCTTTCTCTATGTTTATTTGCTATATGTTCTTTCGAACCTAGTTAAATTCCCTATGAAGTCGTTAAGAAACAGAATTTGCATAAACCAAAAAAATATTTTGTTGATAGATTTTTTTTTCAATAATCAATTTTCCTTTTTTTAAGTTAGTCAAAAGAATCATTTTCAAATAGTCCGGATAACCATAAATTGGAGGATACTCTTGGTGCTATAACCTTCCAAGAGTATTAATTGGAACTACTTACCTGGAATTTTGAAACTTAAATGATTTTTCTATTTTGGATCATCTAAGTAATTTAAAGGGTTTTCTTAATTTTCATGAATAAATTAAGTGGCGACTCTATTCTCATGTTTAAAAACTTTATCGAAAGTATTTGAACTTGTGAAAAAACTCAATAGTCATTTCTCCACAAAACAGAAATGGTGACTCTGCTGGAGAACTTTAACTAGGTTCTAACCAAATATTTGAATTAGCTTCTTTGACTAAATATTAAACTGTTTATGTTCTTATATGTTTAAACTCTACAAAATTTAACTATTGTATTTCATGGCATAATCATGCATGATGATTATTAAACTATTTTGGGGTTTCTTGGATGTGCCGACCCCTGTTGTTCAACTACAAATCAAGTGTTGGGAATATGACAGTTTGCCGGCACGTTAGGAGGTTAAAGGTTGTTCGTATTTCTAAATCCTAGTTGTCTGCTTAGGAACCTGTGTCCAAACCCACTCTAGACACCTAGGATAAAGCGAAAAACAAAACCCTCTTTTAGGCATAAACCAAGGATGACCCAATACTCGAGGGTGTATTGGGCCCATTAGAAGACTTGCCCTACTTCTATTGACCTCAAGTCAATTACAGACGAACCATATTTATGTGTTGAAGAAATATATATTTGATTAATCCAATCCATTATCGTTTAGGGGTAGGGGAGACTTACTTTATTTGCTTTTATGTGAGGATGCTTCAATCATCCACCAATTGAGAAAGCAAGAGGTTTTTCAATTTGGACTACTGTATGATTTCCTAGACTAATGATCTACGAGTATAGAGCATAGTTATATGAGAATCTCTTGATCATCAACAAATGTCGCCTATGACAAGAAGTGGACAAAGTTAAAGGCGAAGTTAAATGAATAAGAATCTAGGAGCTAGTTTTTCTATCCCCTGTGCGGGACTTGTTCTTTCTTTCATGTTATTTTCCTTTTCCCTAAAGAATTGTATCCCTCTTATGTTACTTTTGTAGGTATTAGTGCCCTCTTTATATATATCTATGTTGATTTGGGGGATAATGGATTGGTTTTAAGAAGCATATCATTCCTTCAAAATTCGCTAGGCCAACCCTTGGCTCAAAAGAGCCACCCCAACTAGGATATGCATTTATTATAATTATGTGATATACTGCCTTATGTGTTTATGTATGTTTGTTTGAATCAAAGATAAATTTATCGACTATGCTCCCGTGGATCAGTTTGCCTATGAGGCAAACAACTCTACATGGTTACTTCTTGTCAAATATCTTGCATTATTTATCACATATGGGAACTAACATATCTGCCTTTGCATTATTTTACTTTACTAATAACAAAAAACTACTCCGTGTTGAAATAAACTGGCAGAACATCCTTACTTCAGCCGATCAAAAGTTCATAAAATCCCATCCTCTGACCATTATACAAAAGTGACTCGAAGCGACGAAGATAATGCGTTGACCATCAGGGACGATGTAATTGCGGACCAAAGCGAGATGATTGCTGAACTCGCGAGAAAATCAGAAATACTTCAAGAGGAGATGAACCGTACTAGAGATTTGGCTAATCTGGACATCACTGTCAATGCTCCCGCCTCAGAAGGACATGGAACTCCACTCCAAATTTGTCTTCTCAGTACACCTAATCTCGGGAACCATCAAAATAACATATCGTCTGCCTCTGCCTCCTAATTACTCACAGATCCTATAATTAACAATCATCCAATTCATGTTATCGAAAATACCAATCGGAAAAATAATCCAGATGCCTACCATCCACAAAATTCATCCTTGATCCCAAAAAATTTGTCTCCAAATCCAAGAAATTCATTCGCACATCCCCAAAACCCTTTATCAAACCCACAAAATACGCTTTCAAATTTGCAAAATCCATCTCCAAATCCATAAAACTCATTTCCAAATCTGTAAAATCTATCTACAATTCCACCAAGCTACTCTCAAATTCCATAAAATGTTCTCAATTTCCAAGATGTCCACCCCACCTACCACCCAATCTCTACTCATCCTCAAAATTAAGCTACCCTTCCAAATCCTTCTCATGTCATCATATCCCCTGACGTCTACAATCCCTTTCCCAATCCCGAGATAGACCATTACAAGGAGAAGAAAAAGGAGAGGAGGACTGAATATAAAAAGAAGTTTTATAATCCATGAATGAAGAGATTTTGAGGATCAAGGAATCTCATAGGGAAGGCGATAATGATGCTTTAGGGTATGATAATCTGTGTGTACACCTCGGAGTAGACCTACCATAAGGGTACAAGGTCCCTAAATTCAAAGTGTTCAATGGTATCGAAAATCCAATGGCCTATTTAAGAAGGTATTAGGATCAAATGGTTGGGGTAGGAAGAAATGAGGCATTATTGATGCACTTATTCAGCCAAAGCATAAGAGGCAAAGCCTTATATTAGTTCACTTCTCAAGAACTGAAAAGATAGTCTAACTGGAGAGTGTTGGCTAAAACGTTTCTCAATAGATTTGCATTAACATTGAGATAGTCGATACTTACTAGATCAGATTAAAGAGAAGAATGATGAGTATTGCTGAGACTATGCCTTTTATTGGAGAAAAAAAGATGCTAAAGTACAACCTCTCATGTTTGAGGAAGAAATAGTATTGGTTTTCTCTCACGTTCAGGAGGGAGAATTTTATACCAGAATGGTATCTACGGTCTGGGCAACTTTCACAGATTTGGAAAAAATTGGGAAATCATTTGAGGAAGGCATACAAATAGGAAAAATTGTCAAAACCCCAACATTATCTGGATCTTATGCTTTCCTAAAGAAAAAAAGAGAGGTTGTGGCGCGGTCTCTACTAATTCTATTGATACATTGAAGAAGAAATTCAAGCCTAGGAATGTTCTTTCCTCTCCACTATCACCATGTTTTCAGCCTGTATTCTATGTCTAATACCAATACCAAGCTCTACATCCAAATATCAAATCCCAATACCAAGCTCCACTTCCAAATATCCAATCCAAATACCAAGCTCTACTTCCAAATATTTTACCCAAGCACTAAGTTCCACAACAAAATTATCAGTATCATGTTCAAGCTACCTTTCCAAACAACCAAATAAATATCCAAGAGCCTCCAAACAATCATCAAGTACCTCCTACCACTAACCAAAACTAGTATAACCCCCTACATCTAAACCTCGAAAAGAAACCTCCTAGAAAATTCACTCCATTGGTTGAAAGTCGTACCCAGCTCTTTGGGAGATTTAAAAAAGTTGGTTATTTATAGCCTATTACATCAAAACCTACCAATCTCAATTCTCAATTATTTCAAGCCGATCAAGTTTATGCTTATCATTCAGTAGCAGTTGGGTATAACACTGAAGATTACATCAACCTGAAACACAAGATCCAAGACTTCATTGATCAGAAGATCATCACTCTTCAGGCGCCAACACCAAATATCACCAGTAATCCATTGCCTAATCATAGGGGAGCCAAGTTTATCATGATCAAAAATGAAGGTTAATGGGTATCTACCAAAACTATTACTAAGGTAGATTCAAAAAATCCCAAAAAGACAGAAAGAGTGGAGAAGATAGATAAGGTCATGGTTGCCTTAAGTGTATTGGGTAAGAATTTGGAAGGAATTATTGAGCCCATTATGGTCCCAAAAAAATAATCTAAGCATGGGTTAGGATACCAACCAAGAAAGGAGGATGAGATTGAAGAAAATTCAAAGATGAGTCTGTCTAAATTATTGCCACTCTTGTACCTGTCATTTCCTGTGCGTGAGATGTCAAAAGATGACAATCTTGGGATGGGATAGGAAATCTACTCAAGGGATACAATTCTATACCAGAGGATTTCCCGAAGTCTGGTAGGGTGAAGAAGGTTGCACTAGGAGAGGCTTTGAAAAATTAGACCTCCACTCTACTCATAATTCGTCGCCCGTCGTGGTAGATAAAAGGGCAATTACTAGTAGTTTTAAAAATTAATGATGATCTAGAGGAGGCCCCTTGATCCACCCATTTATGTCTAAAATTCTCTTTTTCTATTTTACTGCTTTCAAAAAGGCATGGGCTCGTATTTGTGCGGGTTATGAGACATAGTTTGTATTCATTTCCCAAATTTCAATGAAAAGGTCACCTTTTATTTAAGAAGTTATTTTCAAATATGATTATATTAGTGTCTTTTATTATCTTACTATCATCTAACATAGTTTGTTTCTATAGCAGTAATTCAAAACTTGTTAATGTCATGTCATGTCAAGGGTTAGACGAACAGAGAGACGGGAATGATAATCAATGGAAAGAAGGTGATGAGGAGTAGTTAGTTAAATATATAGAGGAGCTTAAAATCTGAGAGAAGCCAGCCTGGAGGAAGCTGGAATAGTCAACCTGGGCGATTATGATGAAATCAGAGAGACAAGTGTTAGTGTTCACTTAGCAGAAGCATATTTGCTTGGTCCTAAAAAGATATGACGGGATTAAGCACTAACATTGTGTTACAAAATTTACAAATCATTCCCAAGTTTGATCCAGTTAAGCAAAAAATGAACAGATTCAAGCCGGAGTTAAGTTTCAATATTAAGGAAGAAGTGACAAAGCAAATTCAGTCTAAGGTTGTGGAGGTCAGGAAATATCCAACATGGCTGGTCAATATTGTCTCAGTACCAGAAAAAGATGGCAAGATTCGAATTTGTGTTGACTACAGAGATTGGAACAGAGCCAATACTAAAGATATCTTTCACTACCCAACATCCATATCCTCATCTATAATTATGTGAAGCATGAAATGCAGTCTTTTATGGATTGTTTCAATGGGTATCATCAAATATTAATGGATAAAGAAAATGCAAAAAAGGTGGCTTTCATTAAGCCCTAAGGTGTTTATCATTACTAGGTACTGCTGTTTGGTATCAAGAATGCTGGGGAAACCCCTTATCTACTTGTTTATGTGAATGAAGTTGTGATACTTGTTGAGGTTGCGATACCTTCCTTAAGGATTATTCAAGAAGCTGGATTAAGTAATGAAGAATGGGTTTGCTCTCGCTATGAACAATTTATGTTGATTGATGAGAAGAGAACGGTTGTCATGTGACATGGTTAATTTTATCAACACGGGATGATCCATGCCTTCAACAAGAAAGTAAGAGCTCAAATATTTTAAGTTGGGTACTTAGTTCTCAAACACATATTTCCTCACCAAGAAGAGTACAAAGGCAAGCTCGCACCAAATTGGCAAGGACCATACATAGTTTGCAAGTTTCTTGTTTCCTTGTTTTATTTGTAATCGCCTTTATATAGTATTTGTTTTATGATGTGTAACTTCCTAGAATCCCTATCCTTTAATGTATGAACTACATTTTACTTGAATTCTCATGAAAGGGATAGGCGGCCTATGTTGGCTTTGGTCAACCCCTTAGGAGAATTTATCTTATCTTTTAATGTGCGAACTACATTTGACCTAAATTCCCAAGAAAGGGACACGTAGACGGCCTATGCCGGCTTTGGTCAACACTATAGGAGAATTTATACTTTCCTTTAATGTAAGAACTACATTTGACCTGAATTCCTAAGAAAGGTGTACATAGGAGGCCTATGTCGGCTTCGATCAACCCCTTAGGAGAATTTACCCTTTCTTTTAATGTATAAACTACGTTTAACCTAAATTTCTAAGAAAGGAACTCATAGGCAGCCTATATCGGCATTGGTCAACCCCTTAGGAGAATTTATCCTTTCCTTTAATATACGAATTATGTTTGAATTGAATTCCTAAGAAAAGGATACGTAGGCAGCCAATGTCGACTTCGGTCAACCCCTTAGAAGAATTTATCCTTTTCTTTAATGTACGAACTACGTTTGACCTGAATTCCAAAGAAAGGTATATGTAGGTGGCCTATGTCGGCTTTGATCAACCTCTTAGGAGAATTTATCCTTTCCTTTTATGTATGAACTACGTGATGACCTGAATTCCCAAGAAAGGGATATGTAAGCGGCCTATGTCGACATCAATCAAAGAATTAGATTTTTTCTATATACCACTAGTGTAGTCCTTAACTACATTTGACCTGATTCATGCTTCAATGGCATACATAGGCGACCCAATTGCTCGGTCATATAACCCTAGGAAATGGAAACTAGGGTAGAATTTTCGAGAAAGAATCCTAAAAATTCACAAGAGAAAGATAATCATCCATAAAGAAGATGAAGACCGGTTGATACAAGATCAGTCACAAACACGCAACAATAAGAGAACTAGACTAAGGGAAAAAGGCATACCCGAGAGTGAGATGTCAAGAAGAAAAAACACACAAATGCAATAAAATAAAGGATAGCAAATTCATATAAGATTATACAAACAATAAGAACCTAAGGATGTATCAAACCGTAAGACCCCTAAGATTCATATAAACAACACCAAGCTCTTACGTGAACCTCAAGGGAACCAGAATCCCAAAGCAATCCATGTTTCAAAATGAGTAACCAATACAAATTATTCCATATTTACCTCAAGTGATTATACACTTGGAAATACACTCAAAATAGTATTACTCTCAAACATCATCAAAGTTAGAGAAAATAAACCTAATAAAAGATATTTATAGTCTTAGTCTAATATATTACATAATGAAATGACCAAAAAGCTCTTAATAAAGACCTATATTCCATAGGTGCCTTTTTTCTCCAAAGTAATGACAAAAAGGCTCTTAATGAGGGGTGGCCATGGAGTACAATGAAGCTCTTATTCACACTTCAATACCTGTTCCCATGGTTAGGCAACTCCCAATCTTGAGTTTTTATACGTTGGCCTCCAATGTTGTCATCGAAAGCTAAGATGGTCATTTGGCTCATATCATCCTCCCCTTCTATAAAAGGATTTGACCTTAAATCTACACCTTTCAAAACTAAATAAAGGACAAACAAGCACAATCGCATGGAATGAGGGTTAGGGTTAGCACAATAAATCATAGCATCATGAAAAGGTTGTACACAATTCATATATAACCAAGAATCCTTCAAAATAGTGAAAGAAAAGTCAATATTCAAAGTGTAAAGGAGTTGTCTACAAAAAGTATCACGAAATTCCCCTAAGTTAGTCCCATTAACAAAATTACCAAGAAAATCATCACATGTTACAAAAACTACGGGTAAAATCAAGGGGTCTTTGGAATGTAGAATACCCTTCCAATAACAAAATCCCAAACACCTTTCAGAAAAAGAATCAATTTATCTATCTACATAAGACTGACAAAAAACAAAGAACAATATTTGCTTATCAAGTGAAAATCGTAGATTCTTCTTGGAACAATAATTAGACTTGCCACCCGAAAGAGGAAGGCTATACATTCCATGCACATTCAATATATTCCAAAAGAAATCAATACCATCTAGGTAGGATTTGAAATCATACGTCTTTATAGCATAGTCTATTCTAGGGTAAATGTCATCATAATTCTAAGGAAAGCTAGAAATAGGAGGGGGTAGGTACATACCTTTAGAGAAAAGACTTGCACTTGCCCTCTTACTTTCTAAACTTACACCATGAAAACTCATCCTCTTAGGCATCAACTTGGAAGTTGGTAAAGGGATAGGCAAGAATGTAGAGAATAACAAGTGCTTGGTTTTGGCACTAAGTTCTCCCATTTGAACCCGAGGCTCCCCATCTTCACAATTCCTATCCCTCCTAATCATGAGGTTAAAATTCAAGAACTCTCCTTCTACAGGTGAAACATCTTCACTAGGAACCTTTATCATCAATCCACAAGGTACAAACACACTTTCTTCTTTCTCTACTAATTTATTTTCACCACCAATTCCATCACCCTCTTGATGGATTTCCTCACCAACATTATTTAGGGTCACTTTACCCGCAACAAAGTAAGGATCACCCTCGACCAATACAATGTTCCTTCAGTTAGGGCATTCACTAGCCTTATGACCCAAACCTGACATTTAAAGCAAACAACATCTTTAGAATTGAGAGTAGAAGATGGATTACTTTCGTGCCGTCATGGATACTTTTGGATTTTCTTATCAACGAGCTTCTTCTATAAGGACTTGTAGTAATCCTTATTCCTTTCCATCCAGAGGAAGTAGAAGATTAGTAACCTTTATCAAAGGTATTCTTGTCATTATTGTTCCTTTCAACCTCAATGGTTACTTCAACAAGGTCCTCCATTCGGTCAAACTTATGGATAACTAGTTGAGAAACAACTTCACAATCTAAACCACTCTTGAACTGAGATATGCGATGATTTGGGGGTTCAACAATATCAATATGAAGGTTCAAGTTTTGAAACTCCTCATAATATTTTTTCACACTTCTATCTCCTTACCTCAACTTGTAGAGCCTTGTTAGTTGTTCTTGCTTGAACCTTTTTATGAAATACCTCTATCTCATAAGTGCCTTCAATTTATCCCAATTTGGAAGGTTAGGATTGTTATTTATTTCTCTTTGCAATCTTTTTGTATCCCATTAAGTAGATGCACATCCTTCAAATTGATCACTTTCATGGGCGACTTTCTTATGTGGAGTTAACTCATTGAGTTGGAATATCCTAATGCATTGTAGTTCCCAATCAAGGTAGATAGACGGATCACTAGTTCTGTTAAAGGCAGAAAGAGTGGTGTTGATGGAGTTGAAACTCATGTCCCTACCCATATTCCCTACTTGATCCCATTGATGACTTTCTTGAGCTTGGAGATGGTGTCCCAAGTTTCGTCTACCATGTGGAATCGGACCAAACCTTTCTCTTCATCCCCTATGTCCTCCTCCTTGAGCTCCTCTTCTATTTCACAGAAATTCCATAAAGAGAGTCACTTCATCTAACTCCTTACCTCTATGAGGATCCTCACCTTCCACATCATCAATTTGATTAGTTAGCTTTAGTTAAGTAGGGCTCTCGATATTTCTTTGGGTTCTTCATGTTGTGGAGCTTCTTGGTTGACTTGGTTTTGGTTGTTTGGATACGTAGGAGTTTGGTTGATGGGTTTGTGTACTTGTCTAGGCTTATTGAACATTTGGTGAAGTGTTTTTAGAGATATAGTAGGGAAGGTGTTGGGAGCATGCCCACTAGATGAGGTATGGTAGTTTTTAGGAGTTGAGTGGGTAGAGTCTAGACGAACTTCCAAGGTGCCCATTCTTCTTGAAAGTGAACCTTCCATTCTACTTTCAAGTGATTTAAATCCGTTATTAACATCATGTTTCATGCCCATTAAGGCTGCCATCAAATATTGCATGTTTACCTCTCCCGAAATACCTTGATCATCATCTCCCGGTGCGATTGTACCTAGAAAAAAATTCTAAAACAAAAACAACAAACACATTAAGGTTAGTAAATCAACCTCATAAAGATCTCAAGCTTACTCTTTTGAAAAGTCACTCAATTGCCATTGTAAGTGTAGTATATCATTTATACTCCAATAAGATTACTTGGTACCAATTGTGGCTTGAGGTCGGAAAGGATTCTTGTTTGAAGACTCAATTAAACAAAGCAACAAATGAACTTGAATCAAGAAACTACAACGAATCAAAAATGATAAAAGTGCACAAATAATGCAAACACAAAGAAAACGGATTCAAAAACTAATCCACAACCTAGTAGATGATTACTAGTTATGAATTAGTACTAGAATCAAGAAATGAAACTAAAGAAACAAGGAAAAGAAACTTAGAATCTAAAATTTGAGCCTAAGGGTGAGTTGTACGAATTGATGACATGGCCCTTTGGTTGGTTAAATTTTTTTGGAAAATTTAATGTTTTCAACTTGTATTGATCAATCTTCAATTTGGAAGAGTGGGATTCAGCTATAGGAGGAAAAAACAAAACTTGGAGCCTTTTTCAAATTCAAAAGACTTTGACGTTCCCTTACATATTTTTGGTAAGACACCTTTTTGATAGCCTTTTGACTTTTTCCCTCTTTTGTAAGTCTTGGAATATGCCTTTTGTCCTTTTTAGTAATAAGCCCTTTTGTCCCTTTTTTTCTTTTGAATGTTCTTGGGATATGCTTTCAAGAAAAATAAGAGACCACACACTTTTCCACTTTGTTTTAAATCAAACAACCAATTTTGAAGAATCTTCTTCAAAAAAATATGAAGATGGTAAAGAACACCAAGAATACTCAAAAGTGCACCTTAAGCTAATGACCTCCAAACTGAATGATTTTTTAAATTTTCAAGCACACGTGAACTCCCAAACAACAATACCATGATTTTAAGACCAAATCTCAACCACAAACATCAACAACACACGTTCAAGATTGAATCCTCTATAACAAACATCAACAACACACGTTCAAGCTCAAATTCGGTTCTAGACTCTATTAGTGTTAGTGAAGAAGGACGTAACACTAGAAATAATCAAAACACACAAAATCATCGAGATCTAAATTCATCCAAAAGCAAAAATATGACAACACTATTTTTTTATTTTTGGATTTTGGCTCTTTTTTTTTGTTGATTTTCAAAGTAACAATTCCAAGATTAATTTTGTGGGAAAAAAATCAAACCTTTCTCTAATATCAAATGATATAAGATCAGCCACAAACACATAATAATAAGAGATAACTAGACTAAGTGAATAAGGCAAAGCCAAGAGTAAGATAAAAAAAAGCAAAAACACACAAATAAAATAAAATAAAGCATAGTAACTTGACATAAGATTATACAAACAATATCAACCTAAGGGTGTGTCAAAACCTAAGACCCCTAAGATTCATATAAACAACACCAAGCTCTCACATGAACCTCATGGGAACCAAAATACCTAAGCAATCCACGTTTCTAAATGAGTAACCAATACAAACGATTCCATGTTTGCCACAAGTGATTCCACACTTGCAAATACACTCAATAGAGTATTTCTCTCAAATATCATTAAAGTTAGAGAAAATAAACCTAATGAGAGCTATTTATAGTCTTAGTCTAATCAATTACATAATGAAATGACCAAAAGGCCCTTAATGAAGTCCTACACTCCATAGGTGTCTCTTACGCTCCAAAGCAATGATAAAAAGGCCCTTAATGAGACGTGTTCATAGAGTGTAATGAAACTCTTCTTCACACTTCAACACTTGTTCTCTCAGTTAGGCTGCCCCAAAGTTTGAGTTTTTATGCTTTGGCCTCCAATGTTGTCATCGAAAGCCAAGATGGACATTTGGCTTGTATCACCTGCAAAGACTTTAGATCCTCTCTAGCTGAGATCATATCAAACAACTTTAAATCGGGTAAAAAAATTTTGAGAAAGTCCTCAACGATGCTGAATCCCCTAGCACCAGAGGTCAAAATCAAGTCTTGGAAATTACCAACTGGGACAAAGTCTGGGTAGACTAAATCTTCGACTATGATAGAACATCTTATAGAAAGCCTCAACTATACTAAATCCCTAACAATTCTCTGTCAAATGTCATATATAGTTAGAACCAAGAAAAAAACGTTCGTTAAGCTAGTATATGACATAACTAGCAGAGATTTTCTAAAGCTTCTACACGTATTTTTGAAACTAGTTTCTAAAAATAAGATTGCTTTCAAAAATCTATTCAAATCTTTTTGCATAGTAATTGTCTATGCATCTATTGGAACGGGAAGTTGGGGTGAAAGTACCAATATGATGGAGTACCCAAAAGATGGCGAAGAGAAAACTGAGGATCGAAGGAGGTCAACACAGAGTAGTTTTACTCAAGACTAATCATTTTTCTGTGGATGCAGGGATCAATACGCAAAGTTTGGAATCTTTTTCAAAAAATCCCCAAGTGAGTTGTGATCTTGGGCGTATTTATATATAAAAAACCATTTTTAAACTATATTTGGACTTGTTTTGAGACTGCAAATTGTGCTAATTATATTGAATTGTGAGCTAAATTATGTTTTGTGGCTAACCTATATGATTAGAGATACAGGATAAATTTCTCATGGATTCAAAAAAAAATTGGATACATAACATAAGGATGCGAAAGACCATGTAGATCAAAGTCAAAAATATGTATAGAAGCATGAGAGTAAGGAGAAAAAAAAGAGCTGAGGATTGATAAAAAGAAAGAGATGAACTGGAGAAAAATTCCTATGACGCGACACTATCTCGACACATCACGGTGACTGGTAAAAAGTGAGCCTTACCCAAAATTTAAAGAGCAATTTCCAATGCATCGATGCGATGTCAATACGTTGCATCGATATGTAAGTTCTATGCCTTAGAAAAAAATTTATTTACAACTTCTCGTGCATCGACATGATGTCAACGCGTCGTGTTGATGTGTAAAGTTTTAACACTTAGTCATATTTTGAGGAGCAAATTCCAGTGACACAACGCGATGTCAATGCATCGTGTGGTAAAGAACTTGACTTAGTCTGATATTTAAAGGTAAATTCTAGCACATCAATGCGATGTTAATGAACCGTGCAAGCTTTGTTGACGTACGTGGATTCAGCAGTACGTGGATAGGATCTTGAGAAGACATATGAAGAATTATACACACTACTGAATTAGATTTCATAAGGTAACCCTGACTGGCATGCAGATTTGAGGAGTACTTCTAGAAAGGTTCCATGGGTATTGGAGGTACATTAATTCACTGCATTATAGGCACAGATCACAGCCATGTGAAATCATATGATTACTTAGCTTAATAACATAAAGTTAGGTATTACACAACCAGCAACCACAGTGAATGCAGTCCAATAGGTGAATTATCGGTGTGAGGTTTACAACTAAGTTGAAAAGTCAATAATTTCTTACGAGAAATTTAGAGTTGCAGTTGGGTAATTAATAGGGGAACAGAATACAAGACCTCAAGGAGAATTACCTAATGATATAGATATAAATTCTAAGAAGGTAAATACGGTTACAACAAAGAGTGAAGTGTAAACTAAAAAAATAGTTTAGGAGCAGGGTAGTCTCACAATTAATGATATGGGTGCTAAAGACAACGTAGAGAAAGAAGTCAAAGAAAAAGCAGCAAGTAAAGAAATTCATGTAGAGAAGAAGACTCTTTCCTTACCTCTTCCTTAAAGGGAAAGAAAGCATCAATAGGATGTGAGTTACAAGAAGGTCTTAGATCTTTTGAAGCAGGTTCAAGTGAATCTTCCTCTTATTGACATTCTACAGAGTGTGCCAAAATATGCAAAATACTTAAAGGACATAGTTGTGAATAAGAATTGGTTGACCAAATATGCTATAGTTGTACTTACTCAAGAGTGTAAGTCAATGATTTAAAACAAATTGCCTATAAAGCTTAAGGATACAGGTAGTTTTACCTTACAGATTACCATTAGACAGACCATTAGTGCATGGGGATTATGTGACTTGGGAGCTAGCATAAATCTTATGCCCACATCGTGGTATCGGAGATGGGTCTTGGGAGTCCCAAACCCACTACTATTATTTTACAATTAGCTGATCAATCACTTTCTAGGTTGGATGGAATTATTGAAGATGTGTTGTTGCAAGTAGGATCTTTAATCTTCCTGGTGGATTTTGTAATTCTTTACTTTGAGGCAGATCCAGTGGTTCTATTTATTTTAGGATGACCCTTCTTAGAAAAGGGATAGTCACTAATTGATATAGCAGCCGGGAAAATAACAATATTAGCGTATGATAAAGTAGAAGTCTTTGATTTGTACAAGGTACTGGAACTGCCAGTTATATATGAGTAGTTGTCATCTATAACAGTTATTGATCTTGCTTTGGAATGGCATTTGCTGTTGTCTGATGATTCATTAAAGTAAACTTTGATGGTTCATGATCTTTATGGAGATATGGAAGCATTGGAATTGGTCCAAGTTATGAATTTGGCAGTGATTGAGATGAACAAAGAGCCTTTCGAGCCATTAAATAGGCCAATCGGTCCATTACCCAAGGCCTCAGTTGAAGAAGCTCCTAACTTAGAGCTTCAGGTTCTACCTCCTTATTTATAATATATTTTTCTTAGTGATCAATATACTTTGCCTATTATTTTATCTGTAGGGTTATCAGATGTGCAGGTAAAAGAAGCCATAGTAGTTCTAAAGAGGAGAAGAAAGGCGATTAGTTGGCAAATATCTGATAGTATAGGAATTAATCCAGCATTTTGCATGCATAAAATCTACATGGAAGAGGGTCACAGACCAAGAGTATAGAAATAAAGAAGGTTGAATCCTGCGATGAAGGAGGTAGTTAGAAAAGAAGTGATCAAATGATTAGATAGTTGTATTGTCTACCAAATTTTTGATAGCAAATAGGTGAATCCAGTGCACTGTATACCAAAAAAGGAGAGATGACGGTGGTAAATAATGATGATAATGAGTTGATCCCCGCATGCATGGTGACCGGTTGGAGGATTTGTATTCACTATCGGATATTGAATGAAGCTAATCATAAAGATCACTATCCTATTCCTTTTATTGACCAAATGCTAGATAGATTGGCAGGATAAGGGAATAATTATTTTTTGTATGGGTACTCTGGCTATAATCAGGTAATCATAGCACCGAAATACCAGGAGAAAAATCACTTTCACTTATCCCTACGGCATATACGCATTCAAATGCATACCCTTCGGCCTATGCAATGCACCTGCTATATTTTAGAATTGTATGATGGTGATATTCTCCGACATGGTTGAAGACTTTGTGGAGGTATTCATGGATGATTTATCTGTGTACGATAATTCTTTTGAAAATTACTTAGAGAATATTGACAAAGTGTTAGCTTAATGTAAAGAGACAAACTTGGTGTTAAATTGGGAAAAGTGCCACTTTATGGTTAAGAAAGGAATTGTCCTAGTCCATAAAGAATCATGTAAAGGAGTCAAAGTAGATAAGGCAAAGATTAAAGTGATTGAAAAGTTGTCACATCCAGTCATAGTCAAATAAGTGCGAAGCTTTCTGAGACATGCAGGTTTCTATAGACGGTTCATTCAAGATTTCTCAAAGATTGCAAGCCCTATGTTCAAATTATTGGACAAAGAGGACAAGTTTGAGTTTGGGTATTATGGCCAAGCAGCTTTTGAAAAACTAAAGAAGAAGTTGATTGAAGCACCTATTTTTATTGCACCATACTGGAGTTATCGTTTGAGTTAAAGTGTGATGCTAGTGATGTTTTTGTGGGAGCAGTTATGGGTCAGAGAAGAGACAAGGTATTTTGCTCGATCTACTATGCTAGAAAAGTATTGAATGATGCTCAAGTTAATTACATGGTTAGAGAGAAAGAGATGTCGGCAGTGGTGTATGCATTTGACAATTTTAGATCTTACTTAGTTGGCACTAAGGTCATTGTTCATACTGACCATGTTGCTATTAAGTATCTTGTGAATAAGAAGGATGCAAAAGCTTGACTGATTAGGTGGATTCTATTACTACCAGAATTTGATCTTGAGGTTCAAGATCAAAAGAGAGCTGAAAATCAAGTAGTTGAGCACTTGTCACAGCTGGAAAGTTGAAACAATATTGTTGATGACTCTCTTAGAATTAAGGAAGAGTTTACTGATGAAAAATTGTTGTCTTTAGATATAGTTGAGTTCCCATGGTATGCTGGTATTGTGAATTTAATAGCTTATGAGGTGTACCCTTCTGATGCCACCACACAACAAAGGAAAAAATTGCTCCATGATTCACGTGCTTATATTTGGGATGAATCGTATCTTTTTAAGCAAGGTCCAGATGAATTTATTTGCAGGTGTATCCTAGAGGCTAAATATTCAAAAATTCTTAAAAATTGTCACTCATGTCCTTATGGTGGACATCATAGGGGTAACAGGACTGCTAGAAAAGTATTGTAATCAGGTTTTTCTGGCCTACGTTGTTTAGGGACACAATTGCTTTTGTGAAGAATTATGATCATGTCAAAGGTTACGCACTATATCTAAGCGTCATGAGATGCCCCTCAATAATATTTTAGAAGTTGAAGTCGTTGAAGTTTGGGGGATCGATTTCATGGGCCCATTTCTACCTTCAAAAGGCAATTTACACATTCTTATAGTGGTTAACTACATCGCTAAATGGGTGGAAGTTATGGCTAGTTCAACTAATGATGCAAGAGTGGTGCTAAAATTAGTGATGAAGAACATATTTTCCAGATTTGGTACACCTAGAGCGATAATTAGTGATAGAGGTATGCACTTTATCAACACCTGGATTAAAAATCTTCTTACTAAATATGGTGTCAGACACAAGGCTGCTACGGTGTCTCATCCCCAAACAAGTGGACTAGTTGAGGTGTCCAACCAGGAGAATAAGTAGATACTACAGAAGACTGTGAATGGACAGCGAAAAGATTGGGCGGAGAAGCTGGATGATGCATTTTGGGCCCACAGAATAGCTTACAAGATGCCTATTGTGACATCTCCATATCGCTTGGTTTATGGTAAAGCATGCCATTTACCTGTGAATCTAGAACATCAAGCATATTGGACCGTGGAAAAGTTAAATTTTGAGATGATAGCCGTGAGGGAGAAATGATTATTGCAGATGAATGAGCTTGATGATTTTAGGCTTTATGCCTATGAAAATGCCAAGTATATAATGAGAAGACCAAAAGGTGGTATGATAAATAAATTGAAGAGAGAGTGTTTGAACTCGAATAACTTGTTTTGTTGTTCAATTCAAGGCTTAAGCTGTTCCCGAGTAAATTGCGATTTAAATGGTTTGGACCTTCTAAAGTGGTGCGAATACACCTCATGGAGCTGTAGAGTTGTGGAATAAGAAGAAGAAGGAAAAATTCCAGGTGAATGGATAGTGCATAAAGCATTACAGGGTGGATCATCCAGATAAGCACAAGGAGTCCATCATCTTTGCTGATGAGTAGAACCGAGTTGAGCCGTGCCACGATGTAAAATAAGGCATTGTGTGGGAGGAAACCCACAAATGTACTATAATAGGTAGTTTAATTTTTATTAGTTTAAGAACAAAAATAAAAATAAAAAAGAGGAGTCATGCCACGACCAAAAATAAGGCGCTTGGTGGGAGGCAACCCACTTTTACTTACATGATTTTGTTGTTTTTGATTGATGTGTAGAAATGAAAAAGTTGGTGGAGAAAGAGAAGATGAGAAGATGATAAACATTTGAGTAAGTAAATATGTGATACATGGTGAGAAAAAGGTAAAGAGAAAGAAACTATGCATTAAAGTATGGGAAATTTAGCCATAGAAAATTTTTTGGAAGAAATTTCCAGTGGACTGACGCTATCTTGACGCGTCGCATCAATGTGCATCAAGCCCACACTTAGAAAAATTTTATAAGGCTATTTCTAGTGAACTGACATGATCTTGACGCATCGCTTCAGAGCTTCAACGCATTACATGATGCGTCGCGTCGATACTCATTAGATAACACTTAGATAAATTTTGTGGGGAAAAATCCAGTAAATTATTGAGAACTCAACGCATCGCATCGCTCATCCATCATGATATATGAAGCATCGTGTCGACTCTTCATTTCTGGGTTACTTCTATATATATTGCCTTAACCCGTTCTACTCTTTTTTCCCTAACCCTAGTTGCACTACCCTCTTTTTCCCCAAGACCTAAAATTGCTCCCATTAGAGTGTAGTCAATTTTTGTCAAATTTAAACATGCTCCAACTTCATCTTACTTCTTTTCAACCAATACTAGGTAAGTTTTAATTTTATTTTTTTAGTCTTATGAACCCATGTCCTTTACTATTGTTATAAGTTTTGTGATCTAAATAATTGTTTGAGTTAAAGTGACATATTAAAGGGTTGTGTTTAACTTATTGGAACTTTCATTGATTGTTAAAATTTCCAAACTTGTGTGAGAACATTAGGAGGTGATGATGACATGAGTTTATTGTTGGTTTGATATTTCTCATGTGGGAAGCAAGTGCATTGTGAAATTGGATTCATGATTTAATTGATTTGGTAACTCTAAGGGTTTGAGATCTAAATTGATTGATAATTGAGTGTTTTTCTATACTATGTGTTGAATTTAAATAATTTGGGATGTGTTTTATTCAATATATGATAGCAACTAAGTATGGGGTGAATTTCAATTTCACAACACCTTAGTAGTAGCTATAAAGGACTGAAGTTAGTGTTAGTGAAGAGAGGTTATATAGTCATAATTGGAGGTGTTTTGTGGAAAATTATTCATTAGTCATTGAGCTGAGATTATGACTTATACCAACTTCAAAATGTCTTTGTGTGTTAATACTGAATAAATGATGATATGAACCTGTGCTAGCAATTAAGTGTGGGGTAAATTTCACACTTAGTGGTGGCTAGTTTTATGGTACTTTCTTTATATATTTGTGGGCTATTATTATTGATAGGTACAATTTTGAGCAGCCATCAATAACGAAGCAAGGGAAAGAGTCCAGCTAGACCATATGAGCTTAGGGATAAGAGGAGTCGTAAAACTGACCGGGTGTCTGCAGCCCTATAGTTCCTAGGGGTCAAAAGTGGTTCAGAACTAAGGTTGTGGTTGCTGCAGAACAAAACTGGAACACTCAACACAAAGAGTCAAAATATTCAGCCGATTAATTCATTAATAAGGAAAGCTTGATGAAAGAATATCCATCTATGGTGAGAAAGATAGAGGCCCAGCACATGAATTTTCTCTTTGAGCAGCCAGGTGCATGCCTAGTTTGGGAATTCTATGTAAATTGGAACTCGAAAGATTCTGAGGCTGAGGTACGTAGTCATGTGATAACTTTCACTATGGATACTATTAATGAGTTGCTAGGTGCACCATTTGCCGATCCAAATCCACTGAAGAGAATGATCATTAATCCACCATATCAGTATATCCGTCATCTTCTATGCAGCACTCAATTTACGGAGAGGTGGATTCTTCACAAAAAGGGAGGTATACATGTATCACTTCCATTTGCTCATCTAAACAAGGAGGTACATTTATGGGCCAGAATAATCTATGATTGTCTTATTCATGAGAAACATATGACGGAGGTGGCTCGTGATAGGGTGTTTCTTATTTATTCTTTGATGTGTGATGATGTGGATGTGAATGTAGGTGTCATTATTTTTTAGCAATGAGGAAGGCTCAATTCTTAGGGGGTGTAGATATGGGATCGAAGGGATGCTGACCAGATTTTTAAGGCAACAAGGTATGGCCTAGAAGGAGGTAGATTATTTACCGTCTGTTGGTGATAGACCATTGAATATTTCTCGTACCAAGGGACCAGCTCCTCATGATGTGAATTTGACTATGACCGAGCATCAAGCTCGTACTAATGTGATCACAGCCCATCTGTATAGGCTGACAATATTGCAGTTGAGGACTAGGGGACGTCCAACCACCCAATAGGAGATTTGTGCGGTTGAGTTGGACTATCCATTAGGACCTCATGCTCGGACTTTGCTGTGAATTGGCCCAGATTTTTATGAGCCAGTAGATAATGATGTCCCCACAAATGAGGAGAGGTGTATGGCTTACTCTGATGATAAATCTGAAGACAAGGAGTAGTCTTATGATGGAGATTCTAGTGATGACTTTGGTTATGATGATTATGCTAATGCTGATATTGATGTGATATCTATGGTCTCGTTTGACTGAGCAGGGAGTACGATGCCACCCTGTCTTATGCATATTGCTAGCAGTGGGACAATGCTATATTTAAGTGTGGGGTGGTTGGTTAGTGATTTTCTTTATCTTTATCTCTTTTACTTTTAAGAGCTGAATAATGTTGGTTTTTTGTTGTGCTGGTTGGATAATTTTTATTTTTGTTCTTACATTTTGTGGGATGTAAGTTGACAATATTGCCCTTTTTGGCAAGATGATTGCCCTCTTTGGCAAATTTAGTTTAAAAGTGTTTGCTTTATTTATAGTATTCTATTTTCATCCTTTGCAGGAATTTTTAGATTATAAGCATTATGTATGCCCTTTTTGAAAATTCTCGTTATGCAACATCACAGTTAGTTGGCTTCCCCTATGATAGATCGATGACGACCATCTTAAGGAGAGTGTATTTTTAGAAGCTGAGAAAATGATAGGACCCTGATTGCAACCTTTGGAAAATACGGTGTGTTGGGAAAAAAATTCTAATTTAACTATAAATGAAATTGTATTGAAACAAAATGAGATGTTTTTAGATGTTAAATCCCAACAAGTGTAGTTTGAATTGATTGGCTAAATGTTGAATTCGATAAAGTATAATATCAAAAACCTTAAGAATCCGATTTGATTCTTATCATGCACCGAGTAAGTGAGTATTTCTTTATATTCTACATGTATAGGAATGACTAGAACTTGCCTGGTGTTTTTACAAAGCAAAATAAGGGGTGTTAGGTGTAGGAAGTGATTTAGGCATTTCTTTGTTAACCAAATTGTAAAGAATTTATTTACCTACCCTTGTGCATGACCTTAGTTATCCCCGTTGAGCCTATAGCCTGATTTCTTTGGTAGACTCATCCATAGCCGAATCCTTTCTTTGATAGACCTTAATTCGATCCTTATTTCCTAAGTGCTTTGATACAGATGATGGAATAAGAGGGAATGGGAATATTAAGAAGAAAAAAGGTAAACGTGAAGCCCCTGAGAAGTGTTCGTTGTGCATTTAGTTGTGATGGTTAGGAGTTAGAAAAAAATATGTGATGAAAATTTCAGTTACTGTTACCCAGTTTTTGTGTTAAAATGAACCTATTTTGGCCCTAGTCCGTTAAGGACAATGTGCAGCTCAACTAAGGAAAGTTTCTTAGGTAGAGGGTGGCTACTATAGGGGTGCGTAACAAGAATTGGGGTACGAAGAAAAGCTGAAAATTGAATTATGATGTAAAAAGAAAAATACTACTACCGTAGTGTTGTTCATGTGCTTAGAAAGATTGGGGTGAAACAATGGATGTGTAAAGATAATGAAATGAAAAGTTGGGTTAACAAAATGTGATTTTTATGGAAGGTGGTTATGAATTAAAGTTCTTAGGAAGATTAGTCACAATTTCCCAAATAGTTCCAACCCATCTCTTAGCCTGCATTACAACCATACAAAAACATATTGATCCTATATTTCAACATCCGACTATTAGTGGAGTAATACATTACAGGCAAACCTATGGTTCATCACCTATTATGTATGAATTCTTTATTGAGAGCGAGTGATTGAATTTTGATATTCCTCGCCTGATTAAAATTGTTAAATTGTGAATGATATGGCAAAACTTTTTGTTGTGAGGGTGCATGCGGATTAAAGTCTGGATTACTTATTGAGTTAACTGATTGTGTGCTTTTATTAAGTTTGCCAATGAATTAAATGTTATTGTTGGGATGATGAGGTGTGAAATAAAGTGTTCATGCACCTAACACTAGCATGACTCTTAGGTTGTTATTAGAATGTTTGATAATGGTGTTGCTTAAAGTTGTTCGAGGATGAACATGGTTTTAAGTATGGGGTGGTAATCTTCATCGTATTTATATGTCCAAACACCACTATTTACCCATATTTGGACTTGTTTTGAAATGCAAATTGTGCTAATTATATTGAATTGTGAGCTAAATTGTGTTTCGTGGCTAACCGATGTGATTAAAGATACAGGGTAAATTTTCCATGGATTCTAAAGAAAATTGGATACATATCATGAAGATGCGAAAGACCATGTGGATCAAAGTCAAAAACATGTGTAGATGCATGAGAGTAAGGAGAAAAGAAAGGAGATAAGAATTGACGAAAAAAAGAGGAACTTGAGAAAAATTCCAGTGACGTGATGCTATCGCGATGCATCGCGACGACTGGTAAAAAGTGTACCTTAGCCAAAATTTGAAGAAAAATTACCAGTGCATCAATGCGATGTCAATGCATTGCATTGATGCGTAAGTTCTGTCCCTTTACAGATATTTCATCTGCAACTTCCAATGCATCGATGCGATGTCAATGCATTGCGTTGATGTGTAAAGTTTTGGAACTTAGTCATATTCTGTGGAGCAAATTCTAGTGAGACAACGCTATATAAACGCGTCGAGTCATGTGGTGAAGAACTTGACTTAGTCTGATTTTTAAAGGAAAATTCCAGTACATCAACGCGGTGTAGATGTGACACGATGGCTTTGTTGATGCGATTATCGATGTGTCGTGTAAAGGCTTCAGATCTGGTGAATTTTTTCTAAGTATAAAAGGAACATGTGAGGATAATTCCAAAGGACTTTTAGGCAAGTATAGCAGTGGCGGAAAAGTATAGAATTCTTTCATTTAGGGTTCTTATTATTTCTTTTGAACTTTTTTACCTCAATACTAATTTTCGGTATGATTAATTACTTGTTTTTCATGTTTAATTCAAACATGAGTGGCTAAATACCCTTTGATGTGCTAGATTTTTGTAGCACATTTAAGACTTTTTAACTTGAAATAATTATAAGTTCATAAGTAATTATTGGTGTATTTGATGTTATTTCTTAAGATTTTGTAGGAAAGTCAAGATGCATGGAAATAAATAACAATGGAGGAAAAAAGTAAAATCTGGTACAAGTGAGCTGATATAAGTCTGACGGCATTTCTTACAAGCTGTCATAGATGTGGTAAGCTACCAGAAAAAGGCGTCAGGAAGAACAGTGAAGAAGAGTTGTTGGATGAAGGTGACGACAATCACAATATGTCGTCAAAAGTGTGGTAAGCCGCCAGAAGATGTCGTCAAGTGGGACAGAACATGGTGAAATAAGCTGAAGGTCTGACGACATTTGCTACACGCCGACACTCCTATGGTAAGCCATCGGAGAACATCGTTAAAGTGAGGTAGAACAGGTTAATAAGGCACGACTTCTGACGACATATCTAAGACGCCGTCAGAAGCCTGACTATCAACACCAATATGCCGTCACCTAAATTCGGGCCTAGCTGTGATTTTGTTATTTTATTTTCTTGATTAGGCTTTAGTATAAATAGCATCTTTTAGGGTTTTTAATTAATAATTCATCTATCAGACAATTAACCTAGGGAAGAGAGGCACGTAACATTGCTCCCTTACATCAATTATTCTTCTTGTTTTTATCAACTATTTTTTGGTTTCTACCTTGTGATTCAATCGAAGAAACTACTTGTTGTTTTCCATCTAATCGTAAGTTATCTTTATCATTATGAATTCAACTTGTGATTTCGTTCATCAAATCATGAGCGACTAATTCCATTAGCCGAGGTTATGGGATCCATGGATTAGGGTTTGATATGATACTAAATGTTTAACGGATTCAAAGAGTAGTGGGACATCTTGAAATTTTATTGTTTTAACTGAAATCTAGTGGTTGCAAACATTAGGTTATGCCTTAGGTTTTATTTTCTTCTAACGGAGAAATAGACTAGAGGACGTGAATTATCAACAGGGACTCGGAAGCTACCAATCTTCTTTTGAATGATCAATGTCATAAATGGATTAATCTACCTGAGATAAGATCCTATTGGAAATAGATAAGTTATCTAAGTTTGAGAGAATTAGATAATGAATTGTCTGGTGAGGTCGAGAGATAAGTCAGATAGTATAATCATCAGTGACATTCTGTTATTCTAATCATTTCGAGAATCTCCAGCATTACCTAGTATCTATCAATTCCCGAAACCCTTGGTGAACATAGCTCTAGTTTCTTATTTATATTGATTACAAACATTAATATTGAAGTGACAACATTACTTGATACTTTCAAAACCCCCATCTTAATTTATATTTTTGTAACATTTGTTTGAATTGAACTTATAGATATAGCTTCAAATTAGCTTAATCGCCACTTACATTGTTCCCAATGGATTCGACCCCAACTCCAAAGTTGGGTAAATATATTGACGACGACCTCCTACACTAATTAGAGGTATAAGTTGAGCGTTATCAAAAATGGCGCCTTTGCCGGGTAACAATTTGGCGTATTTAGTTAGTTTGGAATTTTAGCTTACTTGCTTGAATTCAAACTTGTAAATATTTGTTTTTAGTTTTCTTTAATTTCTTTTGTTAGGTAGATTTTTATTTTAGTTTACGTATTACTATAGCATCGTGGAAAGAACATGATCTTGGTGGTTGGAAATATTATCTTAAAGATCCATGTCTATATTATGATGGGCCTCACTTTTGGAAAGACTGTGGATATGCTCTCTGGAGAGAAATGCGTGTACCATTTTTATCCTATCGGGAGTATGATTGTTCTATATGTGGTGGTCTAGATGGACATTGGAGTGATTGCCTAAATGCCCCCTCCCCCTATTATGCTAACCCAATTTCTAGTTCTTTTTATGAGTCTGACAGGTCTTACGGTCAAGAAAAGGAAGAACGAAGCACCAGAAAGAGTGGCATGAAAGCTATGTTGCAAAGAATGTTGGATCTCCAAAGAGAAACATATGATATCGTATGTGATATGCATCAATACATAAGGCCAATCATTCATGAGGAGATGGATATAGAGGTCAATCATCTAAAGCACTCTTTTACATTATGTTTAGATAATATCTTATCTGCAGAATCAATTAAAATAATGGAAGAGTGTGAGGATGAAGATCAGGAATTCGATGTTGATGATGAGCTTGATGTTGAGCAGACTTTGGTGATTTCCCAACCAACCGAACCATTCATTAATGAAGATGCCAAGGATGAGGAAATGGTATTAGAGTTAAAAGAAGAAATTAAGCACAACCCTCCTGAAGACTATAGTCCATTTTGGGGTAAAAATACTAATAGGGAAGTTATTCCAAAATTGAGGGTTAGTCCTCATTCAAATCACTTTTCAACATTATGCTTAGTGGATGTGATGAAAGTCGAATCACCCAAGCAAATGATGAATTTTGAAAATGAGGAGGAATATTCTTACATTTTAGAGTTTGTCATTCCAAAAGGGTATAATACAACCCCAATTTTGAAGGACAAGGAGCTTAAATATCGATGTCCATTTAATGGCTATTTAATATTCTCACCGTTGCCAAATGATCCCATACGAAAGTTTGATGCAAAATTGGGAATGTAGTTCAAGACTTTGAAGTGGCGTGATAGAACATTCCCCATCAAGCCCTCACATTTGCCCAACACACCCCGAAGATGTATTGATCAAAAGTTGGGCTGGCATTGCAAATCCTCCAAGTGGAGATATAAATAATTGTGAACAAGATATCTTGACGAAGTCTGAGTATTCAAGATAACTGAGTCGAGCCGTGATGTTAAACCAGACGCTACTTGGGAGGCAACCTAAGGTATTTTTTTGTTTGTATTAGTATTGTGTGATTGACATCAGATCTTCGCAACCATGGTGCCACAGGTATGTTTCTAACTCTCTTGTTTTGGTGTGATGAATTGGAGACATTGCATGATTTTAATTTGAGGGTGGAGCTACTTGTGGGTGATGATGTCCTCCTTGGGTTTTTGTTGTCGTGCCTCTTTTCCTCGGAGTCTTGTTCCTAGTAGAGCCGACATATTTAGGCGTACTGTATTTGTTTTGTGATATGTTGTGGTTAACTGGAGAAAAATAAGTATGTAGAGAAGTTGACATATTTTTTTTGATTTTTTAGACTGATAAACACCTCTCTGTTGATCTGTTTTATAATTATGTGATATACATTTAAGTGTGACCACTGTGCATCTTGTTAGGCATTAGTACTAGTGACATGATATCCACTGCTAAATAATCGCATGAACCGGATAGGTAGTAGTTTGTGATGCACCTTTGTGCCATGTGTGTGTGAGATACTACTTAGTTCCCTTTGTATGTTAAATCCAGAACTTGCCCGGTTAGTCTTACCTTAGTTGAAAGATAGGGGTTAGGAAAGGATCATAGGTAGTTTTGATTTTTAAGTCACTTTTTGCCTAAATGACCTTCTTTGTATGCATGATATCTCTTGATCCCTATTTTGAGCCTGAATTGACCATTTCTTTCTATGACACCTATCACCTTCCCGTTTAGATCATAATGAACCGGTTTTGGCCCAGGTCCTCCTTAGACACTGTGCACCTAGACTTAGGTAAACAACCTAAGTTGAGGGTGGCTATCATAGGGTTGCATGATGTAAACAGAGTATAAAGAAAGGTAGAATAAAAGGAAAAGAATAAGTGAAAAGGAATAAAAAGTTAGGTGGTGTGGAAGAAGAATAAGAAAAGAAAAAGAATGAAAAAGAAAAGCCACATCCATCCTGAATAATGTGTAATCAAGAAAAAAAGAAAAAGAACAAAAAGGTTAATAAGTGAACCCCAAAATTTAAGGTAGTGCCAAGGAGGCTTAGTCACTCTAAATGCTATTAAATATCATACCAGCCCTTAGCCTACATTACAAGCCGAACAAAAGACCTATAGTGATCCTAACTTACCTGTCTGGACACCTTGGTAATGAAAATAAGGGCAAGCATATGGTATTTGACACACATTGATTGGAATTTCTTTCTGAGAATGAGTGTCTCTTGACCGTCCCCGCATTAAAATGCTTCATATATGAGTGAGGAGGGACTTATTTATTGTAAGGGCATATCGGTTGCATTGCTAGATATTTACTTGTTTGGGTAGTGTAGCTTGTACATTTGCATGGTTATTGTTGCTGAATTGATGCCATATCTTGATTTCTTTGGGCCACATTGTTAATCTTCATTGATATGCACAATTGGATTTATAAGTAATTGAACGTGGAGAGTGGCATGAGTTTTGAGATAAATTGGGTAATCAACTGTGATAGGTATCTTATGTATCTCTTGGTTAAGCATCGTAGTATGGTGTTATGTAGTTTCTTGAGAATAAGCAATTATTTTAAGTTGAGGGTGTTGATGTGCTAGATTTTTGTAGCATATTTAAAACTTTTTAACCTGAAATAATTGTAAGTTCTTAAGTAATTATTGGTGTTTTTGATGTTACTTCTTAAGATTTTGTGGGAAAGTCAAGATGCATGGAAATAAATAACAATGGAGCAAAAGCATCAAATCTGGTACAAGTGAGCTAATATGAGTCTGACGGCATTTCTTGCAAGCCGTCAGAGATATGGTAAGCTACCAGAAAAAAACGTCAGGAAAAATAGTAAAGAAGAGTTGCTGGGTGAAGGTGACGACATTAGCAATATGTTGTTACAAATGTGGTAAGCCGTCAAAAGATGCCGTTAACTGGGACAGAACATGGTGAAATAAGCTGAAGGTCTGATGACATTTGCTCCACGCCACCACTCCTCTGGTAAACCCTTGGAGGACATCTTTAGAGTGAGGCCGAATAGGTTAACAAGGCACGACTTCTGAAGACATATCTGAGACGCCATCAGAAGCCTGGCGATTAACACCAATATGCCATCACCTAAATCCGAGCCCATCTGTGATTTTGTTATTTTATTTTCTTAATTAGGCTTTAGCATAAATAGCATCTTTTAGGGTTTTTAATTCATAATTCATCTACCAGGTAATTAACCTAGGGAAGAGAGGCACGTAACATTGCTCTCTTATATCAATTATTCTTCTTGTTTTTATCAACTATTTTTGGGTTTCTACCTTGTGATTTAATCGAAGAAACTACTTGTTGTTTTCCATCTAATCTTAAGTTATCCTTATCATTATGAATTCAACTTGTGATTTCGTTCATCAAATCATAAGCGGCTAATTCCATTAGTGGGGGTTATGGGATCCGTGGATTAGGGTTTGATATAATACTAGGTATTTAACGGATTCAAAGAGTAGTGGAACATCTTGAAATTCTGTAGTTTTAACTGAAATCTAGTGGTTGCAAATATTAGGTTATGCCTTAGATTTTATTTGCTTCTAACGGAGAAATAGACTAGAGGATGTGAATTATCAACAAGGACTCGAAAGCTACCAACCCTCTATTTAATGATTAATGTCGTAACTGGATTAATCTACCTGAGATAACATCCTATTGGAAATAGATAAGTTATCTAAGTTCGAGCGAATTAGATAATAAATTGTCGGGTGAGGTTGATAGATAAGTCAGATAGTATAATCGCCAGGGATATTCTGTTGTTCTAATCATTTCGAGAATCTCTAGCATTACTTAGCATCTGTCAATTCAAGAAACCTTTGGCGAACATAGCTCTGGTTTCCCATTTATATTGATTACAAACATTAATATTGAAGTGACAACATTACTTGATACTTTCAAAACCCCCATCTTAATTTTATATTTTCGTACCATTTGTTTGAATTGAACTTGGAGCTATAGCTTGAAATTAGCTTAATCGCCACTCACATTGTTCCTTGTGGATTCGACCCCGACTCCAAAGTTGGGTAAATATATTGACGACGAACGCCTTCCACTAATTTGAGGTGTAGGTTGAGCATTATCACCTTTGTTCTAGGGTTGAGGTCAAGAACATGATTACTCTTTGATATTCTTCATAGTAGGTTCTTTTTGGATTATCACCTGGGTTGTTCTTAATTTCTTGAGCTTACTATTTTAATATTTGGCCACCATTAGAATAAATTTATATTTCAATGTGATTTCGGAAGGAGAATCATAGATTAGAATGAGGAAATTAAGGATCAAGGTTCTTACCCTTTTATAAAATAAGGGGTTTGAATTAGCATCTAGGATAAGGATATACTTAGAAGCCTTGTTTGGTTCAATTGCAAGAAGAGTACTTAATGAATCTAGAAGAATTGTTGTGTCTCTACGGGAGTTGCAACTGTAATATTCACTAGATAGAAGATTTGAGGTCGGCAGACAAAAATCGTTGCCTAAACCTTGCGAACCAACAACCCGATAACCAATTAGACTACTATAAGAATGGAGATATGTATGATTATTCGAAAAGCCTCAACCCTGGAATTCTTATGATTATTGTTTACTACCGTTACTTGCCTTGATTTAGTCATAAACTTTTATTTCTAATTAATTCATTTATATTTTTATTCTCAAGTTCAAAATCATCTTGATACTTTACAACACTTAATACTTATTGTTTAAAACTAAAAGTTGATTAAATTTCTTGTTGCTTAGTCCTTGTGAGAACGATATCTGATTGTCTAACTCACTATATTACTTGTACAGTCATGTGCACTTGCATATGCGTTTGAGTCGCAACAAGTTGCGAGGTACACCAGAGCATATAATGCTAAAGAATGATATTTTCGAATAGCCCCAAAAATAGAATTAATACTCATTTATCGAGGACCTTTTGAATTGCCTATCTAATTTCTTGAGTCCATGAAGGACAAACATAGGGTCTTATCTTCTTTAGGAATATTGTATTTAGAATTTACCTAAAAATAGTCGCTACCAAAAGTGACTTTGTGTCTACTAAATATTTTTCTTCAGCGCATGTGCATTCCAAAGGGTCGGCACAATAAATAGAACAATTAAAAGGATCACTCAATAGGAGGAAGAGCACAAATTCTTCCTCAAAATTTGCCTTGAAGCGAACCAAATGGTATTTGAGTAACCCCCAAATAAGGATTTTTCCCCATTTACTTGCATCCGGTGGATCTGCTACTTAATTAATTCTTCAAAAAGAAAATATTAATAGCGGTATAAGTCATTCAAATTATGATGCTCAGTATTTGTCTTTAAACTATCATAAAGCTTGACTTGGTCGCTAGTGAGAGCGACATTGTGTCTACTAATAGTCTACCTTGAGTACAGGTACATGTAGAAAGCAAAACACAGACAAACGGACTCAGGTGAAACTATTTTTGAATCACCGAAAAAACCATTTCATATCATCACCGAGAAGGTCATATTATGCCATTGCTAATAGGACAATTTCATATCTAATTGCCGAGAGAGTCATTTTATGCCATTGCCGAAAAGGCCATTTCATATCATCTCACTGCCGAGAGGGCCATTTCATGCCATTTCCAAGAGGGCCATTTCATATCATCGTTGAGAGAGTCATTTCATGCCATTACTAAGAGGGTCAATTTATTTTATTCCATTGCCAAGAGGGCCAATTCATATCAATTCATTGCCAAGAGAGCCATTATTCTATTCAACTAAGTCTCCATAACTGGTCGCCATGCAAGACAATAAGGTCTGGCATTGGAAGATGCTTTGGAGCACCACTATTTGTTGAAATTTAAGACACAAATGCTAGCGTCGAGGATATCATCAGCATTTAATATATGTTTACACACGAGACACAAACGCTCGTGTCGAGGATATCATCAACATTTAATATATGTTGACATATGAGACAAAATAATGGCGTTGAGGATACCATGGCATTTAATATCTATTGACATGCTAGTCATAAACGTTGGCATCAAGGATATTATGGTGTTGAATATTTGTTGACATGTGAAGATAGAATACTCTGGCGTCAAGAATATCTCATCATTTTATGAATCATTATTTGAATGATTCAAAAACACGTGATTTGAGCGTCATCTATAAGTCATATTATTTCAAATAGGGTAGAGCACAATATTACCTAATAGTTGATAGCCTATAGGTCATTCGTAAGTTGCAGTGACATCTTAATCGGATAGTGTGCAAGGTTACCCAAAAATCGATAGTCTAAAGTTTATCTATAAGTCGCAACAAAATCATTACCGGAGAATATGTGAGATTATAAAATTAATAAGTTCAAAGGTTTTCTATAAACTGCGTCACATCCAAAGATCGATTATGTACGGGTTTAATCGAAGACTAGCAATTTGAGAGATATCTATGAGTCATATTGTATCCAAGGTTAGATGATGTGCTAGAATACCTGAGATCTAGCGATTAGAGGAATATATGTAAGCCATCTCTTATCCAAGGTTAGATAATGTGTGGTATTACGTGAAATCTAGAAATTCAAAGGATATTTGCAAGTCACCTCGTATCCAACATCAAATAATGCACAAGATTAACCAAAGATTGATAATTCTAGGAAAATCTATAAGTCGTATCGATACAAAAGATGCCCAAGACTAAACCGAGGTCATATGCAAAGAATAATTATCAATAACCAAAGAGATTATCATGCCATATACAAAAAGCATTATAGGTTACCAAAGGGGTTGCCGCATCAGCACAAGATTACACGATTGCAGGAACCGTTCTGCATAAAGTGTCATCGATGTACAAAAGGGACACCCCACTTTGGAGTGATTTTATTCAACAACCAAGAGGGTTGTTGTGTTTATTATTGCAAGTTATTGCCCCCAAAAAGGTACATGAGAGGACGCCATCACTTTTTGAATAACAACTACCATAAAGGTATGGTAAAAAACTATATACCTCTTTCGTGAATTGTGTTTATTACTAACAATATTGTTTGAGTTATTTTTGAGAGCATCCGAGAGGATGAATATCTTAAATCAAAACCACAAGTGCGGACGACTCCAAAAAGGACGCAGCATAACGTGGAACTTTTTCTTGGCAGCAAAATAGGACATAGTCTAGAGAGGGACGTCAAACCCTTTATATGCGAGCTAAAGGATGATCCCCACCACCATAAAACCACACCTCTACTAGAAGGAATATAGGGATTCTAGCATATTCTATTTTCATCTCGCCTTCGGAATATTTCTAAACTCATACCAAGGGTAACCTTCTTTTTCTTTCAAATTCGGGTGAGAACATACTTCGAGTTTTGGAAATTTTGTCTAGGTAAGTTCTTGCCTATGGATATGAAGGATTCCACATTCATGGTGAAGAGGTTACAAGCCCCTTTTTCGAAACTCAATAAATTTGTCACTTATCTCGAGCCAAATATAGTTTAAATAAAAGACAATCTTTTCTACTAATTGAGTCGAACTAAAAGCAATTTGATTCCCCAAGTCTCGGGAATATATAGGTTGGGCTCTATTTTGAAAACTAGACTGCATTCCAACCTCCCCTAAATTTATTTATTCCCCAGCTTTTTGGTTTTATCAAAAACTCCAAAACCAAGGTGGCTTATCAGTTTTTTTTTAAAATCATGCTTTAAGTCAAGCTCTATGAACTACAAGTGACCCGAATTCTCATGTAATCTGAGATATGTAGAAAACTTGATACCAAGGTCCGACCATAATTTCAAAAATCGTGCGAAAATCAACCTTCTTCAAAAATTAATTTATGGTCAGACAAAAATTTGGAACATCAAATCCCTTTTCCTAGGGTTACTTCCATCCACCCCATCAAAGAGAGAGGACAATTTTTGAAACCTGATTTTTGCCCTCCACAATTAAGTTTGATTTTGAATTTCTTCGATGGTCAAATAAAATTACAACGTTTATTTTATCCGAATAAAATTTTTCAAAGTATTTATCTAGATAATTTTATCATTTTAAGTAGTGATATATATTATCGTATTCAGTTATGCAAAATTATGTAATTTTTTTGCTTAAATATTTATTTTATGGAATATCGAATTTTAATCAATGGGGGATTATCTTGAAAATAAGTTTAAATAATTAAAATCTCAATTTAAATATAATTTCTCAAAAATAATTTATTTGGATAAATATGTGTTTGATTTTATTAAATCAAGAAGCTAGGGATTAAATTTGGTATTAATTTATGTTGAATTATAATTTAATATTGGCCAACTTATTGAATTTAATCATAATTAAAACTAGATTGGCCACAATTGCGATACAAATTGACCAACTTATTTTTCATTTTATCAAAAATTAAATAAGATGACTAAATCTTAATTTGATTGGAGTTATTTAATTAAATTAACCTAAAACCCATTCTCTCTATTTCTTTTTCTACCAACCCGACCCAACACTAATTGACCCAGCCGACCCAAACCCCTTCAATTCTTTTTGATTCAGCAAAACCCATTTCAACAAGGAACAACAACATTTAACAACCTAATAATAATTTCAGCCAACCCGAAAACCATCCTACCCATTTCTTTTACTGACCACCCAGCCCAATAACCTCCAACCCGATCCAGCCCACCACCCAGCCCAATTACCTCCGACCCTGCACCTAGTTAATTTTTATCAAACCTTAGACATGAGGCAATAACTCTTATAATAAACTAGGATTTTCTTGGCTTACAATTTGTTAGTTTTCTGGTTTGTTTGAATTGGCATCTGTATTGTCCCCTCCCTTTGGCTATTCAATGAATCTCTTAAGATATCCAGTTCATGACTCTATTTTACCTCATTCTCTCTGATCCCCCTAAAAATTTAATTGTTTAGGCTTTTGTTTTGCTTGGAATCATGAGAATATTCCATTTATTTCTTTGGATGACCTGGATAGTTTTTTTCATGAATCAATGTATGAGTATCTCTCACAGTATTTGTAAACTTTGTATGTGATATAGTAATTCATTTTTCTTGTTTTCTTTTCTTTACATGAACCCACCTTGGAGTCTAATCAGACTCTTTGCATTTAGTACATAGGCCAATGAGGCCCATTTCTTCTGAAAGAAAGTTCAAAAGTTGTCTATGTGGCATATCGGTGCAAAAAGATAGAAGAAGATGATGGATGGGTCAAAAACCCATTCTTAGAGTTTCTAAGAGACTCAAAGGTCTCAATTATGTCATTGCTTTATTTTATTTATTTATTTATTTATTTGGGCATTGAAGCCAAAGTTGTGAATTAATACAGGTGAAGCCGACTAGGGGCCAAAAGGTCCAAAAAGATAGCTTAGGACAGGTTATGAGCCAAAGCCTATATTTAGATTAGGACAGGTGAATATGAGCCAAAAGCCTGATTAGATTAGGACACGATTGATGGATTTGGGTTGAAGAGCCTAAATCACTTATTTTCTCCATTTTCCCTTTCTCTATATTTATTTGTTATTTGTTCTTTCAAACCTAGTTAAATTTCCTACTAAGTCGTTAAAAAACTGACTTTGCATAAACCTAAAAAGTATTTTCCTAATCGATTTTCTTTTCAACAGTCAATTTTCTTTTTCTTAAGTTAGTCAAAAGAATCATTTTCAAATAGTCCAGATAACCGCAAGTTAGTGGATACTCTTGGTGCCTAATAACCTTTCAAAAGTATTAATAGGAACCGTTTACCTAGAATTTTGACACTTGAATGATTTTTTTGTTTTGGATCATCTAAATAATTTAAAAAGTTTTCTTAATTTTCCTGAATAAATCAAGTGACGACTCTATTCTCGAGTTTAAAAACTTTTTCGAAAGTATTTAAACTTGTGAAAAAACTCTATAGTAATTTATATGCAAAACAAGATGTATCATGACTTGAAGTGAATATACTGGTCGAATAATATGAAGATAGATATGGTGAACTTTATGGCTAAGTGTATGCTTTGTCAGAAAGTCAAAGTTCAGCATTTAAGGCCTGGTGGTGTGTCTCGAGAGATAGAATTTCCCATGCGGAAATGGGAGATGATCAATATGGATTTTATCATGGGTCTTCTATGGTCTTTCAATCAGTTGATTCTATTTGGGTCATTGTGGATAAAATGACTAAGTCTGCTTACTTCTTTCCTGTGAGGACTAAATACTCAAGGAAGGATTATGCTAAGTTGTTCATTCATGAAATAGTCAAGTTGCATGGGTGACCAGTGTCCTTTATTTTAGATCGAGGTACGCAGTTTTCTTCTCACTTCTAATATTTGTTTTAGAAAGGTTTAGGTACTTAGGTGAACCTTAACACTGCATTTCACCCTCAAATAGATGGACAAGAGGAGACGTCTATTCAGACCTTGGAGGATATGCTAAGAGCTAATGTGATTGATTTTTAGGTAAGCTGGGCTGACCATTTGCCTGTAATTAAGTTTGCTTATAACAAAAGTAATTATTCGAGCATTCAAATAACCCCTTTCAAAACTCTTTATGGTTGAAGGTGTAGGTCTCTTATTAGGTGGTTTGAGGTAGGTAAGACTATGTTATTTGGTCATGACTTAGTTCACAAATCCATGAAGAAGGTAAAAGTGATTAGAGAAAGGCTTAAGACTGCTTAGAGTCTCCAAAAGTCTTATGCGGACGTGGGGCAGAGAGAGTTGGATTTTGAAGTTAGTGATTGTGTATTCTTGAAGGTTTCTCCTATGAAAGGAGTTATGAAGTTTTGGAAGAAAGGGAAACTTAGTCCTCATTACATTGGTATGTATCATATTGTGAGGAGAATTAGGAATGTCGCTTATGAGTTAGATTTACAAGTGAGTTTGGATTCTATTTATCGTGTTTTCTATGTGCCTATGTTGAAAAAGTGTGTGGGTGACCCTTTTTTTATAGTGCTTACCGAGGATGTTGGTGTTTTGAATATTATCTTATGAGGAGGTCCCAATTGAGATACTAGATAGGAAACTTCATAGATTGAGGACAAAATATATAGCTTCAGTGAAAGTTCTTTGGAGAAACCAAAATGTGGAAGAAGCAACATGGGAAGTTGAGGAGGATATAAGAGCCAAGTACTCGTTCTTATTCCCTACGTTCGAGGAAAATGATTAGGTATGATTTTCATATGCCTTCTTATCACATTTTGAATTTTTCATTGATTCTGACATATTCTTGTTGTTATCGTGCTAAGAATGTCCTAACTCCACATTCAGGAAAGAATGATCCAAAGGGGGGTAATCTAAGACCTTGTAAAAAAATTTCAACAAATTTATTTTTGACCCTCCCGTAGGCGTAATGTCAATTTTTAACTTGAATTATGTTAAGGAATGTTAAAAGGGAGTTTTGAAAAAGTTTTGGAATTTTTCAAAGAGGTTCAGGGCTATTTTGGGATTCCAAGGTAGTAAGCCTCCGCGATGGCGATGTGTCGTATTTTTCATTCAGTTTTTGTTTTTTTTCTTGGGGTGAGAGGATTTTGGTATTTTTACCCCTTAAATGGCTTTATAACATCAAAGTGACCATTTTTCTTTAGTTTTCAAAGATCAAAATTCATTCTTTTCTTCTTTAACTCCTAACCCAAGAAAGTTTAAAAGTTTTAAAGAGAATTCATTATTCAAGATCCAAACTTCGATTTCTCTTCAAATTCTTTGGTATTTCAGGTATGTTTCTCATTGTCTAACTTGAATTTTACATCGTGAAATTTATTTAATCATTATTCATGTGATTTTAGTTGATGGGTTTGAAATTGGGTTGAGGGATTTTGAATGAATATTACTTAGATTGTTTTCCCCGTGTTTAAATGTGCATTCCATGCTTTAATTAATAGGTTTTGGGACTGAATATTGTTATGAGAATTGGAATAGAGAACATGAGTTTCCCCAAATTTATAAAAAATTATCTTGATAATGGCAATAACCTCAACCCATTTTACAATCTTATTTTAAATGTGAATATTCACATGTTTAACTTTTCCTTTGAAAACATTACATTGCATTAAAGGATAAATGGATAACAATGATTTTAGAATGCCCTCGGTAGCCATAGTTTTGGATTTTAAATGGAACTTGGGAATTTAGTTTTGGATTTTAAACAAAACTTGGGAGTCTAATGGTTACGTGGACTGATTTGGCATAATTGAACTAGCTTGCAAGCATATTGGTATGGCTATACCAAACTGGTAAATTTCTTAATAAAAGACTCTCTAGTTAATGGTTGGGTTTATGTGCAAAATATTTTAAATTGGGCTTAAAGGAAATTGTGTAGCTCATTATGAAGGTGTAGTCCGAGGGGACCAACACCGGAAATCATGTTTGCCGATGTAGGGGTCTATATGACCGCGTGTCTGGATACACACTATATTTATATGGCTATCACCTTGGTGTATTTGGACTTTTCTTTATTCATGTGGCTAACACGCACTAGGGTCTTTCCAGCAGGGAGAGCTAGACCCATATAGCCCGTGGGTACCTTTAGGATAGAGCGATCTACATAGTTCAGGCTAATAGTTTAAACTCTCATGTTCATGACCCTTGTTCCTATCCCAACATCTTATATATGTATGTATATAAATATTGTGCATGTGATTTTGACTGATTTTTGGCAAGAACATTATTCTATCTCTTTCCCTTGAGTTGCATGCAAGTGTTTGCCCCACTGACCATCTCTGGATGTTACATCATGAAGGTTCATAAGACTTTTCTATTGCTTTTGTGCAGTATTAGGTGATTTGGTACTCATGTGGATCTATTGTGAAGTGATGAGCCTCCATCTTTCAAAAGGCCTAATCATTTCACTTTCTTCCTTATTTCTTAGCATATTTTGATTTTATTTTTTCATAGCCAGGTCCATGTCCGACTTAGATGGTATTTTTGGTTTAAGAGGCTTTTGTAGAGAAGTATTGGGATTGATGGTTGTTTGCTTTAGATTCTTAAAATTTCCATTTGACTTATCAATTTTTCTTATTACTATTTGGTTGGCTTTCGTTGTATTTATTTATTGTGCTATGAAGGTTGGGCTAAGGGGGTGGTCTTCAGCCTACGGTGGGTGATGTGCTAAATTTTTGTAGAATATTTAAGACTTTTTAACTTGAAATAATTGTAAGTTCTTAAGTAATTATTGGTTTTTTTGATGTTATTTCTTAAGATTTTGTAGGAAAGTCAAGATGCATGGAAATAAATAACAATGGAGCAAAAGAGTAAAATCTGGTACAAGTGAGCTGATATGAGTCTAAAGGCATTTCTTACAAGCCTTCAGAGATGTGGTAAGTTACCAGAAAAAGACGTCAGGCAGAACAGTGAAGAAGAGTTGCTGGACGAAGGTGACGATATTCTCAATATGTCATCATAAGTGTGGTAAGCTGTCATAAGATGCCATCAAGTGGGACAAAACATAGTGAAATAAGCTGAAGGTCTGACGACATTTTCTACACGTCGTCACCCTTCTGGTAATCCATTGGAGGACATCATCAGAGTAAGGCAGAATAGGTTAAGAAGATTTTGTTATTTTATTTTCTTAATTAGACTTTAGTATAAATAGCATCTTTTAGGATTTTTAATTCATAATTCATTTATCAGACAATTAACCTAGGGAAGAGAGGCACGTAACATTGCTCTCTTACATCAATTATTCTTCTTGTTTTTATCAACTGTTTTTAGGTTTATACCTTGTGATTTAATTGAAGAAACTACTTGTTGTTTCCCATCTAATCGTAAGTTATCCTTATCATTATGAATTCAACTTGTGATTTCGTTTATCAAATCATAAGCGGCTAATTTCATTAGCCGAGGTTATGGGATCCATGGATTAGGGTTTGATATTATACTAGGTGTTTAACGGATTCAAAGAGTAGTGGAACATCTTGAATCTGTTGTTTTAACTGAAATCTAGTTGTTGCAAACATTAGGTTATGCCTTAGGTTTTATTTGCTTATAATGGAGAAATAGACTAGAGGACGTGAATTATCAACAAGGACTCGGAAGCTACCAACCTTCTGTTTAATGATTAATGTCGTAACTGGATTAATCTACCTGAGATAACATCCTATTAGAAATAGATAAGTTATCTAAGTTCGAGAGAATTAGATAATAAATTATCTGGTAAGGTCGAGAGATAAGTCAGATAGTATAATCGTCAGGGATATTCTGTTGTTCTAATTATTCCGAGAATCTCTTGCATTACCTAGTATCTGTCAATTCCCGAAACCCTTGGTGAACATAGCTCTGGTTTCCCATTTATATTCCTTACAAACATTAATATTGAAGTGACAACATTACTTGATACTTTCAAAACCCCCATCTTAATTTTATATTTTCGTACCATTTGTTTGAATTAAACTTGTAGCTATAGCTTCAAATTAGCTTAATTGCCACTCACATTGTTCCCTGTGGATTCGACCCCGACTCCAAAGTTGGGTAAATATATTGACGATGACCGCCTTATACTAATTCGAGGTGTAAGTTGAGCGTTATCAAAAATGGCGTCGTTGTCGGGGAATAATTTGGCGTATTGAGATGGCTTGGAATTTTACTTTACTTGCTTGAATTCTAATTTGTAAATATTTGTTTGTGATTTCCTTTGTTTCATGTGTTAGGTAGATTTTCTTTATTTTTATTTATTTCTTACTATGGCATAATGGAATGAACATGATCTTGGTGGTTGGAAATATTATCTTAATGATCCATGTCCATATTTTGATCGGCCTCACTTTTGGTAAGACTGTGGACATGCTCTTCGGAGAGAGATGTGTGCACCATCTCCATCCTACTGGAGTATAATTGTTATTTATGTGGTGGTCAAGATGGAGATTGGAGTGATTTCTCAAATTCCCCCTCCCCCTATTGCGCTAACCCAAGTTCTAGCTCTTCTTATGAGTATGACGGGTCTTATGGTCAAGAAAAGAAAGAATGAAACACTGGAAAGAGTGACATTGAAGCTATTCTTCAACTAATGTAGGATCGTATAGACACAACGAATGATACCATATGTGACATACGTCAAGACATTAGGGCATTTAATGAGGGATAAAAAGGATAGAAGAGATGGATATCGAGGTCAATCATCCAAAACACTTTTCTACATTATGTTTAGATGATATCTTGTCTGTGGAATCATTTAAAATAATGGAAGAGTATGATGATGAAGAGCAAAATTCCTATTTTGGGTAGAAACCACCTTAGTATGAACTTTTGGGATTTAGTAGCAGGCTTTACCGATCCTCTTTAAGGTCAAATATCTTAATTAGCTCCTTGTCGGCCTAGGAGGCCTTATTTTGATATTTTACATATATTTTTGGACCCTAGGATGGTTATGAAATCTTTTCAATTTTAACTAGACTTGGTAACTTGTATTTACTTTAGAGGTTGGTTTGAATCTGACAATTGCTATCCTTTATGATATTTAAAAATTGTTTTGAGTCTGCCAATTGCTATCCATTTATGATATTTAAAGACTAGTTCGAGTTCTTCAATTGCTATTTATTTATGGTATTTAAAGATCGGTTTGGGTCCAACACTCACTATTCACTTATGATATTAGAGTTCAACTCAAGTCCAGTATTTATAATTCACTTATTTTATTGAGGATCCGATTTGAGTTCGGTGTTTATGGTGCAAAATGATTCACATATATGGTTTGACTTACATACTAGGTGGTTGGTTGCTTTACAATTATTATTATCAGTATTTTTATATTAATTACATTTACCGAACTTATGAGATCTCGATTAGATTATCTTTTTCTTATTTGTGTCTTTTGGGCTTATAGAGGCCCAGGCTGTAGTTATTTTGTATTTTTTTTAGACTACTTACCTTGTTATTTATTATTTGTCAGACGGAGCATATTTTAAGTTTGCTATTTTTTCTTGTTAATGTATATTCTCACATCTTATTATGCTTTTATTATGATTTAACTTAGTCGGTGAAGATTCCTACAGAGTACCTATTATTTTAGTACTTATACTATACTTCTTGTTAGTACTAGTTGTCACCATTGATATTCTATCCAACACATTCTAGAGTCTGAGACATAGTGAGCTTTTGGAGCTGAAACTTGTTAACTCTCCTTCTATTACTTTTGGGGTAGTCTTTTCTTTCGAGACTATTTGTATATTGATACTATTAGTAATCTCCTTCTTTTGATTAGTGGCTCTTGTATCAACCTTACTAGGTTGTTGGATACTCTTTTACTCTTTCTCTCTCTCTCTTATATATATACATATATACATACATATATATGTGTGTGTGTGCGCGCTATTATTTTTATATTATATTGCCTACAATCTATTCATATGCTTAAATTTTCGGTATTCATTATACTTTCCACCAACTAGCCCATTACATGTCATATCGGGATACAGTTTGACTTACATACTAGTGGGTTAAAGTACGTGTCTTCACGACCTGAGAAATTGAGTCGTGATAATGATATTATTTATTTATAATACATACCAACATATCTCTGTGTACATGTACCATAGTCAAAACGAATATAATTATATGTTCAGGATACATATGAATATATCTGCAAGCCAATATATCATAGTCTACTAATTCATATGGAATATGAAACTTAATGTTTATGATACATATGAATGTATTTCTGGCTTATGTATCACAGTTAAAAAAATAATGTAATTTTTTTGTCCATTATACATATAAATATATTTGCATGCGCGTGTATCAGAATTATTAATTTTTGTATGTATCTAGTATGTTAGTATGTGTTCATAATACATATAAATGTATATATGCACAACTATATTGTTCTTGATACATATAAATATATCTATGTGCACCATGTATCATAAATTTGAAATTTTGTATTTATCTAAGAGGTTATTATGTATTTATGATACATATGCTATGATTATTTTGTATCCATCCTTTTATCAATAATCGTCAATTTTTTTATGCATCTAAAAGGTTAGTACGTGTTCATGATACATATAAATGTATGTATACACAACTGTATATACATGTATCTAGATCTTTAGTTTGTTGGATACACCACATTGATAACAGATACATCAACTTAATAAATTTATTAATTAAAGTGTAAAAAAATAAAATAAATTTTATATAATCATGATATACATTTTTTTATCTTACAGTAATGAAATTAGTAAATTTATTAATTTAAAATCGTAATAGAATGAAATTAATCAAACAAAGATACATTCTTTTATTTTGGCATTATATTAACGAATTTCTTGATTTCTGCCTTATATTAACAAATTAAATTTTCCAGGTTAGTTATTAATGTATCACAAAATTGGTGTATTATCTTTTTATATGTATCGCAATTCCGAGAGGGGAATTAAAAAGGACTTTTAAGATTAAAAATAAAAAATACAGGACACAACTCTTAAGTATATAGTAAAAATGACACTTTTTTAATTAGTGATGCTGACATATACTTTCAAACACCCATATATTTTTTTAATTTACACAAACATCTCATTACTTTTCTCCTTCTCCCTTCTACATCCCTCAGTTCTATCCGACCCCCCCAACCACCTCCATTCTTCCACATCATCACCACTTCCAAATAACGAGCAGATGTTTAAGCAATTCTCAATTTTTTAAATAATATCTTTCGTTTCCTGAAATAATTTTCGATTTTTTAAATAGTATTTCCCCTCTGGACCCCAAACCACCTCCTATCCTTCACATCCCCACCACTTTAAAAAACTAGCAGATGTTTAAGCAATCCTTAATTGTTTAAACAACATCTTTCGTTTACTTAAACAACTCTTGATTGTTTAAACAACACCTTTCAATTTCTTAACAACTATCAATTATTTTTCGATGGCTATAACTTTTTCCACCCAATATTATCTAAAAATTCTGACAATCAAATCTAAATGAAGAAGTGGATGAAGATGAAAACACACAAATAAAAAGATAAAAATTCTAGATGAAGATAAAAAGAAAAACACTTAGAGGAAACGAAAAAGAAAACGACAAGAAGATAAGGGAGGGAAAAAATGATGAAGAAAAATGACAAATACGTTAAGGAGGAAAAAGATGAAGAAGGTGAGAAGGAAAAAAAGAAAAAAAGAAAGATGAAGAAAAAGAGAAAGGAGGGAATAAAAAGTTTAAAATTTGAAATATGAAGAGAGAAAATAATTTTTAATATTGTGATACTTATTTTCAATATCTTACAAATTATAATTAGGTCCCAAATTCACTTAATTGATTTTGACTGGCTATGTGTCTCCTTTTAGTTAATTTAACTTTCATATGTCTCTATGTCTCTTTTAGCTTATTTTTTCCACAATCTCCCATATTTTATGTAATCAATGACGGATCCAACATTTTAATTAAAGTAGTTTAAAATTAAAAATGTGAACAAAAGAACTAGTTGAAGGGGTTTAATGTCTGCCATATATACATGAAAAATAATTTTAAACTTGTATAAATAAAAATATAATTTTCTGTAAGAAATGTGGATAAACCCTTATTATTAGTTAGCTCCGCCACTTACGTAGTGCGTCAAAATTGTCGGAAAAAGAATTAATTAGCTCTAGCTTCAGAACGGGTAAAACTTGTGAAATTCGCTTCGCCAAGAAGACAATTTTTTGCCATGCTAGGAAAAATGTCAATTTTGAATGGCATGTAAATGTTCGCCTTAATTGAATTGTCAAAATACCCTCAGCCTTTTCCTCACTCATGTAACGTGCACCCGTTTCTCCGCTTTATTTATGCCTGTGCGATGGTCGTTCTCTTGCGCGAAGAATCAAACACCGACTATCCCCGTTCCCCTCTAACCCCTTACGCTACCGATACATCCGACGTAAGTTGTGTTTGTATGTAATGTATGATGTGACAGCAGAAAACAAGACATGCACGCATATAATAGGCTACCGAGCAGTGGACACAGCAGCCCATCAGCACCATCATCTCCCCGCTCTCGGTCGCCTCGCCGCCGTTCCAAACCCCCTCCTCGTTTTTCCGGTCCGAAAACCCTTCCCCAGCATCTTGCTTGGCATTTTCTCTCCTTTCTTCTTCAAAGACAAACGATTTTTCTCTTTGCCCCATTCATTTACATCTCCGGAATTCTTTTATACATGGATACTGTTTCCTTTTACAACCTTCCAGCTCCACATTATGCACCTGGCTCCATTTACCGTAGCCCACAGCTTTATGGTAATCTCCGACCAGAAATGGAGTCCGATAGTTCCACTGCTGATGCGGTTAGCTTTTTACCATTTTCGGTTTCTTAGTTTTATTGAACCTTTGCCTCTCTTTTTTTGGGTAAAGCTGATTTGTTATGAATTAGACATATGATATGTGTGATTTTTATTGAAAATGACTTGGATGACTGTATGCGTGATGTTTTGGCCCTTCAGACTTTGTTGAAACTTGACATATCAGGTAAAAGGGACTAAGAGAGTTTTACTTTTTTTTTTTTTATTCTTCTAACTTTTGGTTTTGTGGAGAATTATTGAGTCAGCTCAATAAAATCTTTGGTTGTTTTCGTTCTAATAGAATTGCTTGTTTTGGAGAGTTTTGTCTAGATCTGTAACTCTAACTGAATTTGGCTTGTTCTTTATTCTGTCAATGTCATTTTATTTATAGACACTATATTACAAATCCTTATCCAAGAACGATTCTATGTACAATTCATATTCAAATACTCCTTGTCTAGTTAGTGCATTTAAGTCATCTGTATCGATCTTATTACAGATGTAACTAATACGACCGATGATGGACTTGGTGAAGATACTTGCAAGTTGATCACGCAACTTTACAAATTTTATAACATTATCTCCTAAGAGTATCTTTTCTCTGTTAAAGTGATAGTCAATCTCAATGTGCTTAGTCTCTTATGGAATCACAGATTTGATGCGATATGTAGGGCTGCTTGATTATTACACACAAATTCCATCTGACTTCTCCACATTTTAGTTCTCTCAGCAGTTATTTGATCCAAACTAGCTCCCGAGTTTTTATAGCCATTGCTCGATATTCTATTTCAGCACTAAATTGAGCAATCACACTCTATTTCTTATTCTTTCAAGACGCCAAACTACCTGCTACCAAAACACAATATCCGAATGTAAAATGTTTATCAGAGGGTGATCCTGCCTAATCAACGTCGGTATATTCAATAATATGCTTATGGTCTCTATTCTCAAAGAATAGTCCTTTACCAGGAGCTGACCTTATATATCATGAAGCACTAACATCTGCATTCCAATGACTATCACGAGGGGAAGTCATAAACCGCCTTACAGCACTCACTGGAAAAGAGATGTCAAATCCTTGACAATTCAACTTTCAACCAGCCACCTATACCCGGTGGCTCTCCCTATCTTGGCATGAGTTTAGCGTTTGGATTTATAGGAGTATCAATGGGTTTACATCCCATCCCGTCTCCCCAAGAATGTTTAATGTGTACTTGTGTTGCAAAATAAATAACAATACCTGCTCTGGATTGAGCAACCTCAGTACCCAGAAAGTACTTTAGTCTACTGAGGTTTTTAGTCTAGAAATTGCTGAAAGAGATGTTGCTTCAAATTAGTGATCCGATCCTGATCATTCCCGGTGATAATCATATCATCAATTACAAACCACCAAAAAAATACACAAATTTGGTGCAAAATGCTGATAAAACATTGAGTGATCAGTTCCACTACGAGTTATGTCGAATCTCCTAAAGTAATGTGTTGAACATCCCAAACCTAGCTCGAGGAGATCGTTTCAGACTGTAGAGTGATCTGCACAACTGACATACAAGGCTACTAGACTCCCCTTAAGCAACAAAACTAGGTGGTTTCTCTATATAGACTTCTTCCTTAAGATCACCTTGGAGAAAACATTCTTAATGTTCATCAGGGGGTAAGATGTACGCAGTGTATTCCCAGTGTATTATTCCCACCTGGTGGGGTCTGGGGGGTAAGATGTACGCAGTCCATACCTCTACCTCTAAAGAAGTAGAAAGACTGTTTCCAATAGACCCCGGCTCAAGGCACCAGATACCACACAAATACAATGTAAAACACCGAACAAGGTTATAAGAATACATAACATAAATACGATAGCGATAAGTAAAAGAAAACAGATGAAAGCACCCAGATTCGTACTAAAACAAGGAACACGGAATCATAACCAGGATACTACCCCCAGCAAGTAATTCCCTACACTAGCGGCCCAAACTGGCCCTAGTCCTCTGCCCTTATTCGCGTCCTCCAGACCTTCCTATCTAGGGTCATGTCCTCGGTGAGCTGTAACTGCTCCATGTCCCGCCTAATCACCTCACCCCAGTACTTCTTCGGCCTACCCCTACCCCGTCTAAAACCATCCAACGCTAGCCTCTCACACCTACGAACCGGGGCATCCATGCCCCTTCTCTTCACGTGTCCGAACCAGCTCAATCGGACTTCCCGCATCTTGCACTCCACTGGGGTCACACCAACCTTCTCCCTGATAGTCTCGTTCCGAACTCTATCCCCTCTAGTTAGCCCACACATCCAGCGCAACATCCACATCTCTGCCACCTTCATTTTTTGGATGTGGGAATTCTTAACTGGCCAACACTCCGCTCCATACAACATGGCCGGACGGACTACCACCCTGTAGAATTTGCCTTTAAGCTTGGGCGGCACCTTCTTATCACACAACACCCCCGACGCGAGCTTCCACTTCATCCATCCCGCCCTAATACGGTGCGAGACATCCTCGTCAATGTCACCGTTACCCTGGATCACGGACCCGAGATACTTGTAACTATCCCTCTTACATACCACCCGTGATTTCAACTTCACTACCACCTCATCCTCCAGCCTCACGTCATTAAACTTGCATTCCAAATACTCTGTCTTGCTTCTGCTCAACCTGAACCGTTTAGACTCAAGAGTTTGTCTCCACACCTCTAATTTATCATTCACACCCCCTCGAGTCTCATCAATCAGAACTATATCGTCTGCGAAAAACATACACCACAGCACCTCCCCTTGAATACGCCGCGTCAACACATCCATCATCAAGGCAAACAAAAAGGGACTAAGAATAGATCCTTGATGCAATCCTGTCAAGACGGTGAAATGCTCTGAGTCTCCTCCCGCCGTCCTCACCTGAGTTTTTGCTCCCTCATACATGTCCTCCCTCGAGAGAAAGTATCACTATATTCTGACCCAAATATTTGATTATACCCTTTGGCAATACGACGCCTTAAGCTAATCAACTTGACCATCTTGGCCAACTTTGACTGCAACCAACAGTAGATTTACCTATAAGAAAATAAACAAGCTAACAGAGTACCATTCATATATAAACCAAACTTCTTGTCAATCATAGCCTTCCTTCATCCTTGATGAGAAGGTGCTTCAACAGTGGCCAACCTCCAATTGCTAAAAGAAAATTCCACCATCATCATCATTGGCTAATAATTACTTATCCAACAATCATTATCACATCATGGATAGATATTTCTCTAATCATTACTCCAACCACCACTATATCTATTACAATGGTAGGCAAGAGTTTCCACATTAAAGAGCTACGAACAAAACTCATACCTTATAAATATGATGATTCACAGGTGTTGCTCGCTAATGTTATTCTATGTCGCTGTCTCATTCTCTTCCAAGAGTAAGGAGATTAATTGCCCTAATTCTCTTCTTTTCTACTCTGAAGATGTTGCTGCTTCTGAAAACCAAAAAAAACGTTTCCGAATCTTTTACTCCTTAAACAAAACATGCATCCCCAAGAATAAGGGAGAGGGTTTTGTCTTTTGGCTTGCGCTCTTTAATTCTATTAATTAATATTAATAATATATGCTAAATTACCCATTTACCCCTCATTAAAAGTCTGGGTTGTTACATTCTCCCCCACTTAAAATAACGTTTGTCCTCGAACATAACAATGATATAAGAAACGTCAATAAGTGAGGAAATCTAACTTGCACGGACAAATGAAAAACAAGGTGAACTATGAGCAATTTAGGTAATCACACCAACAAATTCTTGAACAATAGAAAAACTGCCAATAGTAACATTCTCAGCTCATGCATCATGGACAGTAGCAATAAAACATAAACACCCATGATCAGCCATTGGACGTGCCCTTACATAAAATATTATCCTTGAGTCACACGGGTCATACCCTTTCACACTAAAGGTGGTTTTTCAGGAAAATAGAAACGTATAAGTTTAGGATAACAATCAATCAAAGGATAATATGATGCCAATCAGTCCATACACATAATCACATCAAAGTCAAACATAGGCAACACAAGTAGATCAACTATGGTGTCTCTGCACTAACCAAATATCTTACAATCTCCATAAACTCTATCCACTGATAAAGTGTCTCCTACTAAGGTCATAACCATATATGACACAATAAGAGTCTCAACTCTTCTTTCTAAGAATAAAGCAATATATGGAGATACAAACAAATAGGTAGAACAAAGATCAATAAGGGAATATCCCTCAAGAGAAGTAACAATATAATACCTGTGACTACTGCATTAGATGCCTCGCTATCTTGTCTATCCATAGGGAAGAATCTCGGTGGTCCACCCCCTGTTTAAGCAACAGTGCACCCTGACGATTTTGTCCATAAGCACCCTGCGAAGCGGCTCTAGCCGGCTGAGCTCGGGCTTGTGCACCTGAGTAGTAGCTTGACTAGTACTTGAATCTCCCTTAGGACAAAATTTAGCGATATGTCCCTGCTCACCACAAGTATAACAAGCCCTATTTGTTCCGTAACAATGACCACTATGATTTCTACCACAATTGGAACATCATGGATGTTGACTTGATTGATAGGAACTGTTACCCTTTATCTGCATCTGTTTTTCAGCCAGATGCACCCTGGCTGGCTGAATAACTGTTCCTCGAAGACTGCCGTATGAACTCTGACTGCGTTGGTCACAAATCATGCCTCCACACGATAATGACCACCCTAGATACACAACAAATGTGGCTCATAATGAAAATAATATTTTGTTCACACTTGATTTCAGGGGTGGATCATCTATATCTATCACTTTAACTACAACAAACTATATTGACTACCTATAGTAAAAACATCAAGGCAACAATCATCAACTTCATCATCAGCTGCTTGTACAATGCAACCTGGTAACTCCTTTGCTTATGTCACACATTCTTCATCTCAGGAATAATGGATTCTTGATTCTGGTGCTTCGGACCATATTTTTGGTAACAAAAATACTCTCTTTTCTTTTACAACCCCTTTTATCCTCTCTACTGTGACTTTGGCGAATGGATCAAAATCTGTAGTAAAAGGGATAGGTATAGCTCCCCTTTTGCCTTTCATATCTTTAAAATCAGTTCTTTTTGCAGCTGAATGTTCATATAATCTTATTTCCATTAGCAAATTAACCAAAAATGAGAATGTGTTGTGACTTTCCTTGATGATTTTGTTCTTCTACAGGAGCAAAATACGGGATAAATAATTAGACAAGAACACGAGTCACAGGGGTTGTACTTGCTATCCACCCCATAGCCACATGCTGCTTTTACTTCCACTTCATTCTTTGAATTGCTTCATAATCAACAGATGCTTCCCAAGTTATCTAGTCTATCTTCGGTAGAATGTGAATCGTGTCAGCTTGGGAAGCACACTAGTTCCTCTTTCTTAAAGCATGTCAATAATTGGGCCACCTCTATGTTTGAAATTGTTTGATATATGGGATCCAAATCATGTCAGTTCTTCCTTAGATTTTTATTGTTTTGTAACTTTCATTGATGACTATTCTCGGTGCACATGGTTATTCTTATTGAAAAATAGATTTGAGTTATTCTCCATCTTTCATAAATTGTGCTGAAATTCACAATCAATTTGGTACTACCATTAGGAAGTTAATTAGTGGTAATGCTCGAGAATATTTCTCTGCCTCTTTCTCTTCTTTTATGTCATCTCATGGCATATTGCACTTATCTTCATGTGCACATACTCCTCAACAAGATAGAGTGTTTGAGCGTAAGAACAAACATCTAATTGAGACAACTAGGACATTGCTTATTCACAATTATGTCCCTTTACGTTTTTGGGGTGATGCTGTTATTATTGCCTGTTATTTAATCAATCGTATGCCTTCTTCTGTTTTGCAGTACAAGAGTCCATACTCAATCCTCTATCCTGACCATAAGTTGTTTTCATTCCTCCACTTGTGTTTGGTTGCGCTTGTTTTGTTCTTAACCTTACCCCCTAGAAAAGACAAACTTCAACACAAGGCTTTCAAATGTACCTTTTTCGGGTATTTTCGTTTACAAAAAGGTTACAAATGCTTTGACCCTCTACTAATAAGTACTTAATCTCTCCAGATGTTACCTTCTTTGAGTCTTCTCCATATTCTCCTACTACGGAACATCAAAAGACCATATCAATCGTTCTTCCAATTCCAACTATTCCACCCCCAGCTTCTCCTCATTCTCTTAAGGTCTATTCTCGACGATCCCAACCTCCTCCCGAGCTTGCTAATCCAGTTAGTATTTCCAACTCTGATATAGGTACACAAAACATTCTTGGTGACTCATTACTTGTCCAACAATGTCTCCTGCTCCGGTCGAGCACTCATTGGATGATCTTCCCATTGCTTTTCGCAAAGGTACTAGAACTACTGCCAATCAAGCTCTTATTTATATTTATTTAAGCTATCATCGTTTGTCACCTTCATATCATGCCTTTATTACTATCTTGTCCACTGTCAAAGTTCGTAAGACTGTGGCAGAAATATTGGTTTATCCAGGTTAGCGTCAAGCTATTATTGAAGAGGTGATTGTTTTGCATGATAATGGTACTTGAGAGCTTGTTCCTTTTATCGAAAGGCAAAACCGTGGTTGGTTGCTGTTGGGTATTTACAGTTGAAATGGTTTAGATGGAACTATTGATCGTCTCAAAGCGAGACTGGTTGCCAAGGGATACACTCAGATTTATGGCATTGACTTTGGAGATACTTTCTCACCGATTTCAAGATGGTTTGTCTTCTCATATCTATAGCAACAAAGAAACATTGTTTTTTTTATAGCTAGACATAAAAAACGCATTCCTTCACGAAGAACTTGCTGTAGAGGCTTATATAGAGCAACCACCAAAATTTGTTGCTCAAGGGGAGTTTGGACTAGTATGTAGAATTCACCGATCTCTTTATGGTCTTAAGCTATCTCTTAGAGCATGGTTTGGTTGGTTTTGAGCTGTTGTCCAAGGGTTTGGAGTGATTGGAACAAAAGCTGATCACTCCATTTTTATAGGCATTCATCTCATGGCAAATGTATTTTTTTAATTGTTTATGCAGATGATATTGTTATCACAGGTGATGATCATGAAGGAATTTCTCAACTCAAATAACACCTTTCAAGTCACTTTCAGACTTACGATTTGGGCAAGCTAAAATACTTTCTAGGCATTGAGGTGGCATAGTCTGGTGTTGGTATTGCTATTACGCAAAAATAATATGCTTTAGGCATTTTGGAAGACGCTGGTATGTTGAATTGCAAACATATGGACACTCCCATGGATCCAAATACAAAGCTTATTCCAAGACAAGGGGAGCCTTTAAAAGATCCTAGCAGATATTGGAGACTTGTTGGCAAACTCAACTACCTTACAATCGCACGACCAAACATCTCATTTGCTGGTAGTATACTTGGCTAGATTCTGCAATCACCTTGTGATAGTCACTGGAATGCAGTGATTCGCATTCTGCGATATACCAAAAGCTCTCCAGGACGAGGTTTATTGTATTAAGAGAAGGAACATTGTTTGGGTATTCTGATGTTGATTGCTGGGTCTCTTCTGATAGGCGGTCCACTTCAGGTTATTGTGTTCTACTAGGAGGTAATCTAATATCTCGGAAAACTAAAAAGCAAGATGTTGTGGCTTGATCAAGTGCAGAGGTGGAGTATCGAGCTATGACATTGGCTACGTGTGAGCTTATATGGTTGAGACAACTTCTCTAGGAATTGAAGATGGGAGGAGTTGAACCAATGAAATTGATTTGTGATAACCAAGCTGCACTACATATCACTTCTAATGCCGTATTTCATGAAAGAACGAAGCTCATTAAGATAGATTGTCACTTCATTTGAGAGGAGATTGAGTTCGGATATATCTCCATAAGTTTTGTCAACTCAAAAGATCAATTGGCTTATATTTTCACAAACTCACTTCGAAGATCCAGAGTTGACTATATTTGTGGCAAGCTAGGAGCATATGACTTATACGCTCCAGCTTCTCCACCTTGAGGGGGAGTGTTAAATATGATATGATTAGTGAATATCTCTATATTTAGATATTGTAGAGGTGGGAATATTCTCAAATTCCACAATTAGGCACTTAGAATATTGTGTGATATTCTTATTAGTTTTCTTCCTTATTTACATTCTCTGTAACACTATTTAAAACCACTAACTTGAGGGAATAATCAAGAGACAAATTCTCTTCTCTTCTCCCTCTAATTTCTCAAGTCCAAAAGTTAAAATGCAAGGCAGCAGAAGTTGTTTAAATTGAATGAGTGTTCTCTAGTTCGAACTCCAGTGCTTTGGTTATACATGGAGCTCGGTTGTGTATAACATTTCGTAGGGCGTCCGTGAAGGGCTGATTATTGTTAGGGATACATATGAGTGGCAAGATTAAGGCCCTTTCTTTAGCGGTTGATTTTTGAGTTAAAAACTTTATCAGACATGACAACTAATTACTGAGAATTTGGGAAGGTAGTTCTTTGTAGGGAAAGTATGAAGAAGGGCATAAAGATAGTTGGTTTGTTTCTTGATCATGTGAGTTGAAATAGGAAGCCAACTTATGTCCTAATGAAGCTAGGTTGCTAATATCCAATTATGACATTTATTTCATGTTTCCTTGTACCTTTACCGGGAGGCTTTGGTGATGTGCATGGTGGTTTTGGTTTTGGGGACAGGAATGAAGAGGGGACTACTCTGTTGGAGTTTGCGAGGTCCTTTGGGCTGGTGGTGGTGAACTCGGGCTTTCCGAAGAAGGCCGATCACTTGATCACCTTTCGAAGCGCGACAGCCAGGACCCAGATTGACTTTCTGTTGCTTCGTAAAGGGGATATGGTGCTGTGTAAGGACTGTAAGCTTATCCCGAGTGAGAATCTTTCGACCCAGCATAGGCTCTTGGTTATGGATTTGGGTTTAAAGAAGAGTACAAAGAGGAGAAGTAAGGAGGGTAGACCTAGAATTAGGTGGGGTGGCTTGACGCCAGCGAAGGCGTGGGAGATAGGGGAGAAGTTGGCGGGTATGGAGGTGTGGGAGTGTAGGGGGGACGTGGATAGTATGTGGGATAGGGCGGCGAGGTGCATCAGGGAGAGTGCAACTGAGGTGTTGGGTGTTTCTAGGGGCCGAGCCGGGCACCATCGGGGGGATTGGTGGTGGAATGAAGAGGTGGAGAAGAAAGTGGGGACCAAGAAAGGGGCATATGCTAAGTTAGTTGCGAGCAAGGACGAAGAAGAGAAGCGGGTAAATAGGAAGGAGTACAAGCTAGCTAGGAAGGAGGCTAAGTCAGCTGTCACGACAGCTAAGACGGCCGCTTTTGAGAGCTTGTATGCAGGGCTACAGGAGAAAGGAGGGGAGAAGAAGTTGTTTCGACTCGCCAAGGCTAGGGAGAGGAAGGGGCGTGACCTCGATCAGGTGAGGTGCATTAAGGGGGAGGATGATAGAGTGTTGGTGGAGGACGACCAGATTAAGGATAGATGGCAGTCGTACTTTCATAGGCTCTTGAATGACGAAGGGGACAGAGCTATTGAGTTAGGGGATCTGGAGCACTCAGAGGAGTGTCGGGATTTTAGCTATTGTAGACGTGTTAGGGTAGAAGAGGTTAGGGAGGTCGTTCGCAGGATGCGACGGGGTAGGGCGACGGGGCCGGATGAGATTCCGGTGGAGTTTTAGAAGTTCGTTGGAGAGGCTGGTGTAAGGTGGTTGACTGGATTGTTCAATGAAATCTTCAAGACGGCAAAGATGCCCGAGGCTTGGAGGTGGAGTACCATGATACCTTTCTACAAGAATAAGGGGGACATCCAGAGTTGCAGTAACTATAGGGGGATTAAGTTATTGAGTCACTCTATGAAGATTTGGGAGAGAGTGGTCGAGGCGAGGCTGAGACGGATATTGTCTATTTCGGAAAACCAGTTTGGGTTTATGCCTGGCCGCTCGACGACGGAGGCAATTCACCTGGTACGGAGGCTGGTGGAACAGTATAGGGAAAGGAAGAAGGATCTGCACATGGTGTTTATCGACCTGGAGAAGGCATACGATAAAGTCCCCAGGGAGGTGCTTTGGAGGTGTTTGGAGGTGAGTGGAGTCCCGCAGGCATATATCAGAGCAATTAAGGACATGTATGAGGGAGCAAAAACTCAGGTGAGGACGGCGGGAGGAGACTCAGAGCATTTCACCGTCTTGACAGGATTGCATCAGGGATCTACTCTTAGTCCCTTTTTGTTTGCTTTGGTGATGGACGTGTTGACGCGGCGGCGTATTCAAGGGGAGATGCCGTGGTGTATGCTTTTTGCGGACGATATAGTCCTGATTGATGAGACTCGACGGGGTGTGAATGATAAATTAGAGGTGTGGAGACAAACCCTTGAGTCTAAACGGTTCAGGTTGAGCAGAAGCAAGACAGAGTATTTGGAATGCAAGTTTAATGACGTAAGACTGGAGGACGAGATGACAGTGAAGTTGGAATCGCAGGTGGTTTGTAAGAGGGATAGTTTCAAGTATCTCGGGTCCGTGATCCAGGGTAACGGTGAGATTGACGAGGATGTCTCGCACCGCATTGGGGCGGGATGGATGAAGTGGAAGCTCGCGTCGGGGGTGTTATGTGATAAGAAGGTGCCGCCCAAGCTTAAAGGCAAATTCTACAGGGTGGTAGTACGTCCGGCCATGTTGTATGGAGCGGAATGTTGGCCAGTTAAGAATTCCCACATCCAAAAAATGAAGGTGGCAGAGATGCGGATGTTGCGTTGGATGTGTGGGCTGACTAGAGGGGATAGAGTTCGGAATGAGACTATCAGGGAGAAGGTTGGTGTGACTCCAGTGGAGTGCAAGTTGCGGGAAGTCCGATTGCGCTGGTTCGGACACGTGAAAAGGAGGGTCATGGATGCCCCGGTTCGTAGGTGTGAGAGGCTAGCGCTGGATGGTTTTAGGCGGGGTAGGGGTAGGCCGAAGAAGTACTCGGCTGAAGTGATTAGGCGGGACATGGAACTGTTACAGCTCACCGAGGACATGACCCTAGATAGGAAGGTCTGGAGGACGCGGATTAGGGCTGAGGACTAGAGCCAGTTTGGGTCGCTAGTGTAGGGAATTAGGTTATGATTCCGTGTTCCGTGTTTCTTGTTTTAGTATGAATCTGGGTGCTTCCTCTGTTTTCTGTTTTCTTTTCTTTTTCTGCTTTCTTTTCTTTCTTCTCTTTTACTTATGGCTACCATATTTATGCCGTATTTATGCTATGTATGTTATGTGTTGTAATCTTGTGACCTTGTTCGGTGCTTTACTTTGTATCTATGTGGGATCTTGTGTCTTGAGCCGGGGGTCTATCGGAAACAGCCTTTCTACTTCGTTAGAGGTAGAGGTATGGACTGCGTACACCTTACCCCCCCAGACCCCACCAGGTGGGAATACACTGGGTTTGTTGTTGTTGTTGTTGTTGTAAAGAGGGCTTGACCACGTTATATTTGGTGCTGTCATGATGGCCACAAAATTGATCATTAAATGTATTTCCTGTGTGATGTAAATTTGTGTACCTTTTTTCTTTCATTATCTAAATGCTGCTTGCATGAAGTACTCAATACCTGTAGATATCGACAATATGGAAGAACTCCTATAAAGGTGGTGAATGGAGACCATGCATTGACAAGTCCTCAAGAGGTAGAGAATCTGAGAACTGAAGTTATCTCACTCATGTTTTTTATGCTCAAGTACTCTTGCCTTTTCCCCCTTTGAATTTCTTGTTTTCCACAAAGTCAACATTCAGGTTACTGCTGTATGTTCTACAATGTGCAAATGCATAATCTTATATCTTTTGTCTACTTTTATTAGAACCAGAGACTACTGTTTTTCCCCTTCGATCAGGCATCAAAATGGTTAAAGAAAGATTGTAATTTATGACTTGAGAGAGGTAGTGTTATCAAAAGCAAAAAGTGCAAAGAAGCTCTAAGGTCCATTGGGGTTTTAAGCGCAAAGTGCAAATAAAGCGCGGGCTTTAACGATAAAAAGCACAAAGGGAGAAATATACAAGTACACATGTCTAGTTCAAGACTATAAATTATAAGCACGAGTGACAAATATATGGACAAAGCAATTGGAAAAGAATTACGATAAAATGAAATATCAATTTGTTTAGTAGTGCCTCTTGAGAAGGGGCTCATTTGCAATGGAAAGTATGCCTTAGAAATGTTGAGGTGTCACACATTCTCTCTGGTGATGTCACCCTTATTCTATGAAAGCTGATGAAGAATAAATGTTGCATTTGAAAGCTCCTATTAGCTTCACGGCTATGTCTGGGCTACATGTTAATTGGGCCAAAAGCTTCCTTTCTTCTGTAAATGCTGACAATATCATCAGTAATCTGGCTGGCATTTTAAGATGCAACACGGACAACTTCTCTGCTACTTATCTTGGGATGCCTTTGGGTGCAAAATGGAAATATATTAACATATGCTAGGGGTAATTGAGAAGTGCAGAAAAAAGCTGGCATACGGAGAAAAATAGTGCATATTTCTTGGTGGCAGGTTGACCCTGATAAATAGTATACTTGATTAGATTCCTACCCCCTAGATGATACGAAACAAATACGGAAAAGACGAACAAGCTATGAAAATCAAAAGATACGAAAGAAAATACGATAAATAGATAGACACAAGAACAGGAAACATAAGCAATCAAAGGTATATTAAACCAAAGACCTCCAACGTTTAAACCTAATCAAGCACCTAGCTCCTATGAAGTCCGAGAGAGGAATTGAATTCCCTCACAGCCAACGTTTCCAAACAAGTCAATAAGCTCCCAACAAGCTCAATAAACACTCTCAAGTGTAAACCCATCCAAAATCATCTTAGTCCGAGAAAAGGGAAAATCCCATCTATTTATAGCGATGGGCTATATTTATTACAAAAAGGGCCCAAAAGTGACCATATATGATAAAGTGGCCTAATTGACACTTTTAGAAATGCACCTCCTATGCTCCAAGCTATCATCCAAACATGATGTTGCACAATGGGCATGAATTGTATCATCAGATAAATCTACTCTTGTGTGCCAAGTTATCATCCAAACACATACTTGCTTCCCTAAGATGATCAAGTCTTGGATCCTTACATGTCGTCCTTGAAGCGTAGATCTTGAAAGATTGGAACTAATTCGAGTTGTATCATCCTCTCATTTTTTGAAAAAGATTCGACCTCAAATCCAAATCTTTTACCGACTTGCCATCACACTTTCCAAGTTTGGAATCCTTTGGTAAGAACTCCCTTAGTCCTTCAAGCATATTTTCGTAAGGCACTCTCCTTGCATCCTCTTTTGGACATACTTGTTCGTGACCCTGCACAAGAGAAGGAGTGATACTAGGTAAAATGCTAGTATCGTGGTTAGTGGACCTAAGATGGAAAGTGTCTTTGCATAATTGGATTTGGGGTGATCGAACAATGTTTTATGGGGCTTGGTTCATATCGGTTTGTGGTGAGGGAACATCTTGAGGTCTTGGAGCACACTTATGGTGAATGATTCTCAGGGTAGTGATAGTAGAAGTGTTTTGTCCGCTTGAGGGAGTTTGTTTATGGAATTAGTTCTCCATTTTTGCCACCGAACCTTCCATATGTGTCATTGTATCTTCAGATGCGTGACGATGTTCCACTCATTTTCTTTACATCTTGTCGCATCCCTAGGAATGCCTCCAAGATGGTATCAAAGGTTGCTTCACCCATGGTCCTTAGTACACTTGAGAAATGGACCGAAGTAAATACTATCGACTCAATTAAAACTAAAGAACTAGAATCAAAGAAGTTAAACTAGGAAACAAAAGATAAAAGCACACAACGAAATAGGTTGGAGAAAGAATGGACCCAAAGACTAATCAATAAACTAAGTAGATCAAATACTAGTTGTTAATTAGTTTAGGAATCAAGAATTGAAACTAAGAAGTTGGAACCTGAAAAAAAATTGGAATTTGGATGGTTGAGATGCGTTCTGAGGAATAGTTCGATTTCACAAGTCGTGATGGCACCTACTTTACCCTACCATTAGGTAAGACAAATCGTAGCCAGAACTACACGTAATGGGCTAATTGGTGGAATATGGCATAAATGCCGAAATTATGCAAGTAACTGAATCACAAGGCATAAGCATAAAGACAATTACATAAATGAAGAGAAACAAGAGAAAGTAATATCATCCCATCACCTAGTATAGTTGGTACAAGAGCCTCTACAACAACTAACCCAGTGTATTCCCACCTAGTGGGGTCTGGGGGGGTAAGATGTACGCAGTCCATACTTCTACCTCTAAAGAAGTAGAAAGACTGTTTCCGATAGACCCCCGGCTCAAGACACGAGATACCACACAAATACATAGTAAAACACAGAACAAGATTTCATAACATAAATACGACACCCATAAGTAATAGAAAACAGAAGAAAGCACCTAGATTCGTAATAAAATATGGAACACGGAATCATAACAAGAATAATACCCCCACCAAGTAATTCCCTACACTAGCGACCCAAACTGGTCCTAGTCTTCTGCCCTAATTCGCGTCCTCCAGACCTTCCTATCTAGGGTCATGTCCTCGGTGAGCTGTAACTGCTCCATGTCCCGCCTAATCACCTCACCCCAGTACTTCTTCGGCCTACCCCTACCCCGCCTAAAACCATCCAACGCTAGCCTCTCACACCTCTGAACCGGGGCATCCATGCCCCTCCTCTTCACGTGTCCGAACCATCTCAATCGGACTTCCCGCATCTTGCACTCCACTGGGGTCACACCAACCTTCTCCTTGATAGTCTCATTCCGAACTCTATCCCCTCTAGTCAGCCCACATATCCAGCGCAACATCCACATCTCTGCCACCTTCATTTTTTGGATGTGGGAATTCTTAACTGGCCAACACTCCGCTCCATACAACATGGCCGGACAGACTACCACCCTGTAGAATTTGCCTTTAAGCTTGGACGGCACCTTCTTATCACACAACACCCCTGACGTGAGCTTCCACTTCATCCATCCCGCCCCAATACGGTGCGAGACATCTTCGTCAATCTCACCGTTACCCTGGATCACGGACCCGAGATACTTGAAACTATCCCTCTTACATACCACCTGTGATTTCAGCTTTACTACCACCTCATTCTCCAGCCTCACGTCATTAAACTTGCATTCCAAATACTCTGTCTTGCTTCTGCTCAACCTGAACCCTTTAGACTCAAGAGTTTGTCTCCACACCTCTAATTTGTCATTCACACCCCCTCGAGTCTCATCAATCAGAACTACATCGTCTGCAAAAAGCATACACCAAGGCACCTCCCTTTGAATACGCCGCGTCAACACATCCATCACCAAAGCAAACAAAAAGAGACTAAGAGTAAATCCCTGATGCAATCCTGTCAACACAGTGAAATGCTCTGTGTCTCCTACCACCGTCCTCACCTGAGTTTTCGCTCTATCATACATGTCCTTAATTGCTCTGATATAAGCCAGCGGGACTCCACTCACCTCCAAGCATCTCCAAAGCACCTCCCTGGGGACTCTGTCGTATGCCTTCTCCAGGTCGATAAACACCATGTGCAGGTCCTTCTTCCTTTTCCTATACTGTTCACCAGCCTCCGTACCAGGTGAATTGCCTCCGTCGTCGAGCGGCCAGGCATAAATCCAAACTGGTTTTCCAAAATAGACACTATCCGTCTCAGCCTCACCTCGACCATTCTCTCCCAAATCTTCATAGAGTGACTCAATAACTTAATCCCCCTATAGTTATTGCAACTCTAGATGTCACCCTTATTCTTATAGAGAGGGATCATCGTACTCCATCTCCAAGCCTCGGGCATCTTTGCCGTCTTGAAGATTTCGTTAAACAATTCAGTCAACCACCTTACACCAGCCTCTCCAACGAACTTCCAAAACTCCACCGGTATCTCATCCGGCCCCGTCGCCCTACCCCTTCGCATCCTGCGAACCGCCTCTCTAACCTCTTCTACCTTAAAACGTCTACAATAACTAAAATTCCGACACTCCTCTGAGTGCTCCAGTTTCCCTAACACAATAGCTCTATCCCCTTCGTCATTCAAGAGCCTATGAAAGTACGATTGCCATCTATTCTTAATGTGGCCGTCCTCCACCAACACTCTACCGTCCTCCCCTTAATGCACCTCACCTGGTCGAGGTCACGACCCTTCCTCTCCCTAGCCTTAGCGAGTCTAAACAACTTTTTCTCTCCTCCTTTCCCCTGTAACCCGGCATACAAGCTCTCAAAAACGACCGTCTTAGCTGCCGTGACTGCTGATTTAGCCTCCTTCCTCGCTAGCTTGTACTCTTTCCTGTTTACCCGCTTCTCTTCTTCGTCCTTACTCTCAACCAACTTAGCATACGCTCCTTTCTTGGTCCCCACTTTCTTCTCCACCTCTTCATTCCACCACCAATCCCCCCGATGATGCCCGGCCCGGCCCCTCGAAACACCCAACACCTCACTTGCATTCTCCCTGATGCACCTAGCCGCCCTATCCCACATACTATCCACATCCCCCTACACTCCCACACCCCCGTTCCCGCCAACTTCTCCCTATCTCCTACGCATTCACTGGCGTCAAGCCGCCCCACTTAATTCTAGGTCTACACTCCTTACTCCTCCTCTTTCTATTCTTCTTTATACCCAAATCCATAACCAAGAGCCTATGCTGGGTCGAAAGATTCTCACTCGGGATGACCTTACAGTCCTTACACAACACCCTATCCCCTTTCCTAAGCAACAAAAAGTCAATCTGAGTCCTGGCTATCGCACTTCGAAAGGTGATCAGGTGATCGTCCTTCTTCGGGAAGCTCGAGTTCACCACCACCAGCCCAAAGGACCTCGCAAACTCCAATAGAGTAGCCCCTTCTTCATTTCTCTCCCCAAAACCAAAACCACCATGCACATTACCAAAGCCTCCCAGTAGCGCCCTGATGTGCTCGTTGAAATCTCCTGCTACAACAATCTTCTTCGAGCTAGGCACGCCTCTCACCACCTCCTCTAAAGCCTCCCAAAACCGCATCTTCTCCTCCCCCTCCGAGCCCACTTGCGGCGCATAAGCACTACACACTTTCAGGGTAAACCCCCGAATGACCAACTTAATAGTCATCAACCTATCGTTGATCCTCTTCACCTCTACTACCTGACCTCTAAGCTCTTCATCTACTAAGATGCCAACTCCATTCCTACGCCTCTCGCTCCCAGAGTACCACAACTTGTAACCATCCACATCCCTAGCCTTAGACCCTACCCATTTGGTCTCTTGAACACACACAATATTGATCCTCCTCTTCCTAAGAATCTTCACAAGCTCTATGAACTTACCCTGAAGGGTCCTATATTCCAAGACCCAACCCTCAGCCTACCATCACTATCCACACGCCCTCCTCTACCACTCCCGCGGCCAAACCTTGGCCTCCTTCCTACTCCCGCCTTTTCCTCATCCCCCACCCCCACAACGGCCCCACGCCCCAACCCCCTCGAACATGACCCTATCCAACCATTACCGCCCACAACCACTACTACAAGAAAATATAACAACAACAACAACTACAACAAACCCAGTGTATTCCCACCTGGTGGGGTTGGGGGGTAAGATGTACGCAGTCCATACCTCTACCTCTAAAGAAGTAGAAAGGCTGTTTCCGATAGACCCCCGGCTCAAGACACAAGATACCACACAAATACCAAGTAAAGCACCGAACAAGGTTACAAGATTACATAACATGCATAACATAAATACAACATAAATACGGCAACCATAAGTAAAAGAAAAAGAAAACAGAAAGGAAACATAGGAAAGCACCCAGATTCGTACTAAAACAAGGAACAAGGAACACGGAATCATAACCAGGATACTACCCCCAGCAAGTAATTCCCTACACTAGCGATCCAAACTGGCCCTAGTCCTCTGCCCTAATTCGCGTCCTCCAGACCTTCCTATCTAGGGTCATGTCCTTGGATAGCTGTAACTGCTCCATGTCCCGCCTAATCACCTCACCCCAGTACTTCTTCGGCCTACCCCTACCCCACCTAAAACCATCCAACGCTAGCCTCTCACACCTACGAACCGGGGCATCCATGCCCCTCCTCTTCACGTGTCCGAACCAGCTCAATCGGACTTCCCGCATCTTGCACTCCACTGGGGTCACACCAACCTTCTCCCTGATAGTCTCATTCCGAACTCTATCCCCTCTAGTCAGCCCACACATCCAGCTCAACATCCGCATCTCTGCCACCTTCATTTTTTGGATGTGGGAATTCTTAACTGGCCAACATTCCGTTCCATACAACATGGCCGGACGGACTACCACCCTGTAGAATTTGCCTTTAAGCTTGGGTGACACCTTCTTATCACACAACACCCCCGACGCGAGCTTCCACTTCATCCATCCCGCCCTAATACGGTGCGAGACATCCTCGTCAATCTCACCGTTACCCTGAATCACGGACCCGAGATACTTGAAACTATCCCTCTTACATACCACCTGTGATTCCAGCTTTACTACCACCCCTTACAAGAAAATATAAGAAAATATAAAAAATATAAATGATGATAGTAGCAAAGCAGCAGCAAGAAATACAAGGCTCACACAAATTCAAAGAAATAATCCAGAAACAAAACTAAACTCAAATAGAGAGCAAACACCACTGGACTCAACACCCACAACCCCAAAAACAGAGCCCCAAGCTGATAGCCCAATCAAAAGCAGTACAAGAAACGACCACAGCAACAACAGACAACAGATAATATTAACAAATCAAACGCAAGTCAAGGTACAGGGGATAATACTAGCATAATACTGGTACAACAGCCTCTAATCCAAAAAAAAAATACGAGTACTATCAAAGGCAAATGTACAACAGTCTCGAAACAGAAAGACTATCTAAAAACAGAAGATGGAGAAAAGGTCAACTCTGGCTTCGAGAGCTCACCTTGTCTCCGAACTCTAACCAATATAATCACAACATCAACAGTAGCAACTACTACTTGGATCTGCACCAAAAAGGTACAGAAGCGTAGTATGATTACCAAAAATACAGGTACTCAGTAGGCATCATCAACCAACTGTGCTAAATCATAATATAAATGCGATAAAATGCGAGATAAATAAGCTAAGTCAAGAGAAGACAAACGTGGAATAACGCTCCAAATAATGAAAGTAAATAACCGAAATAATAGTATTAAGGAAAACATAACTATCACTACATAATTGGGCCCTCATAAGCCCAAAATATGCAATAAAGTAAATAATGGGCCCCTCATAAGCCCAAAAGATGCAATAAAGCAAATAACCTAATGCAGCCCCCCATCAGCCCGGAGCGTGCAATCAAGGAAGATTAGTAACAGGAACTATTATAATTAACCGTATCATAATTGTGGATTTTCCCATACCGTAAACACAGGACTCGAACCGGTCCCAAATTGTCATAAATAATCTCTCAATGCCGGACTTGAATGGGAACTAGTATCATTTATAATGCCAGAATCGAACCGGGCTCAGTATCATAAATCGCTGAACTTGAACCAGAAATAATATCATCGATAATGCCGAAATCGAACTGGTCTTAATATCATAAGTGGCTGGACTTGAACCAGAACTATCATCTCTCAAGCATCGATCTAAATAAACCATCATGTGCCTAAAACCTCTTCGGGCTCAATAATGCAATTATAATAATACACAAGGCCTATTAAGTCTACAAGGAACTAATAGCAATCTTGGCCTAAGGTGGGTCGGAGGGGGCCACTTCTAACCCCGATAATCCACTCTAAGGCAGTTTCTACCCAACTTAGACTAGAGTGTCAAATTTCACTACAAGATACTAAATAAGCCTTATTGAGTCCTAAAATAACCATTCTACCTAAATAACGAGTAGCTAAGTCAATTACGCCTAATTATGACCTCTAATCGACTAATAATTCGATTCACACCAAATATAACTCTAAGTCCTAATTCCCAATCCAAATCTAGCACAACAGTATATGGATACTATAATAAAGCCCAATCTAAGGGACACGTAATCCTAGGCACCAAAAAAAAGCCCGATGAAATCTGCTTAATCGATGATTTCCTCTTCCGAGAAGCTTTCTCACAGGTCCACTCTATCAAAATGGTAATCTACTCATCAATACGAGAACAACCGTACCCATATTGCATTTTTATGCTTCGGGTCCAAAATCAAGTCAAAATCTCATGCGAGGCTTGTGGAATCGCACTTTTAAAATCGTGAACATATCCCCCTATACTCAAGGAACATTTACCCTAAAAAATGGGAATTCTAAGCTCAAACGATACCACAATCTACTCAACAAGATTCTAGGGATTTTCGGACTAAATTGAAGAGTTAAACCAAGAATTAAACGAAAACATACTAAGATTTTGAGGAGGAAACGGTTAATCCGAGTTCACAAACACCCCAAAAATCTTCCAATGAACACTCCCAATTTCCCCACTTTAAGATTTCTAGCTCTTGAGACTTGTGAAAAATGGAGAGAAAATGTGGCAAGAGGGGGATTTAATGACCTCCCAGGTGCCGCTTAAGCGGCTACTTGACCACTTAAACGGTCATCGCTAAAGCGGTATCTGGCTTGGCCTAGTTTTTCGCCAAAGCGGGCAGGTTGCTGGTTAAGTGGCATCCGCTTTAGCGGACAGACCACCGCTTAAGTGACCTGGCTGTGGGGGCCGTGGCAGCTAAAGCAATCGGTTGATCGCTTTAGCAGCCTTCGCTAAATCGACCAAAGGTCCGCTTTAGCGGATGCTCCAGTTAAAACTTAGAATTTTTCCAAGTTTCCACCAACCCCTGGGGATTCATTTGAAATTCTGTGAACGCAAACGAACTATGCTACCTTATCAAATTCGACATTCCGAACTCAATGACTCAATTAAAAATTCCATTCGGGGTTGTTTCGACGAAAAGTGGGGCCATACCCAAATTCCGACCAATAACCCAAAATGAGTCCAAAATCCTTGGGACCCGAACCAAAGGTCCCCATTGCCTAAAATCGACGTTTTCGAGATGATGGAGCTATGATGGAGCTGTCATAATTGGCATACGAGGTCGGTAAACTTGAGTTTTCGCCCGATAGCCAATCCTTATCAGTGAAGACGTCAAAACAGGGAATTGACTCTAAAAACCAAACGAACTGCCCTGAGGGCAATTGAACTGTCAGCTCCAGCAAGTCACAGGCAGCTATAGGAAAGCTCAAAACGTTGAAGATGTGTGGAAATGCCGAAAATGACTTGGAGGGTTATACATGTGAACTATTTTTAGACATGGGCTATTTATTACAAAATGGGCCCAAAAGTGACCATATATGACAAACTGGCCCAATTGACACTTTTAGCAATGCACCTCCTATGCTCCAAGCTATCATCCAAACATGATGTTGCTCAATGAGCCCGTTGATTGTATCATTAGATATAAGTCCTCCGTGTGCCACACTGTTCCACACTATCATCCAAACACGTACTTGCTTCCCTAGGATGATCAAGTCTTGGATCCTTAGGTGTTGTCCTTGAAGCATAGATATCAAAATATTGGAACTGATTCGGCTTGTATCACTAGATGTCTTTATTTCCTATGCGTGGAAAAGAAGTTGAATAGAATAAGAAGCAACTTAGTTAAATTGAACACAATCACATGTGATAAGAGAACTTGAAAGTTTGGGTTTTAAAAACATAACTTACAAAATGAAAGTTTATTCTTATAGTGGAAGTGGAGAATCAATGACAATAAGGGGTTATGGAAGGAGGCTATAATCACCAAGTATGGCAAAATGCAATGAACGGGGCACAAATTTTGTGAGAAAACAATATGGCAATTCTGCATGGAAGTATATAAGGAGCCTTTGGAATGAATACTATGTCAAAGCCATATTAAAGGTTTGAAATGGATGTAATAACAAAGATGTGCCCTGACTTGCTGTTGAAGGAGGTATTCCCAGACATCTACAAAATTGTGCTTCATAACGTGTGTACAGTGGCTGAGTGCTTTTCAATTAGTCGCTGGAATCTTAATCTGTGAAGAATTCTTGATGATCGGGAGTTTGATTCCATAATGAGCTTAATATATTGAAGCTGGCAGATACCAATTTTTAAGTATCTCACATTGGAAAAGGAATGGGTAATTGGTCTCCTTATATGGACTTGAACAATCCTCCTCTCATGAGCTAGCTTTTGAGGTTGAGTTGGCCCAAGATCCATTCTTTACATGGTATTTGAGCCAGACCCATCCCAAATCTTTGTTCACTGATGTTGGGCCTCCATATTATATTGTCCATGCTTCAGTTAATGAGGTCTGGGCGTGCGGGGAGTGTTAAGTATCCCACACTGGATAAAGAATGGGTAATTAGTCTCCTTATATGTACTTGGACAATTCTCCCCTTATGAGCTAGTTTTTGAGGTTGAGTTAGACCCAAGATCCAATCTTTACACCAATCTTGATGAGAATGTAGAAGATTCCTTGATTTGGATAGGGGAGAATGATGGCAAATTTGCTGTTAATGCATGTTAAAATAGTTTGCGATGGTGCCTGGGAAGATGTACACTGATAATTGCCTCGGAAAATGATTTGGAGGACGATAACACCTCCCAGAGCAGCATGGTTCAAGTTGATTGCAGCTCTAAATCGTAATGCGTGCTTAACTCGAGACAATTTGCATAAGATAGGAATTACTCTTTGGAATAGGTACTATATATGTGAGGAGACTTTGGAATCTATTAATCACTTTTCTCTTTACATTGCAATCTCATATGGTAGGGTTTATGTTCCCAAATTTCTGTATAGGACATTGGATCATACCTGGAGAATACAGTAAGCTCTAAACGACAACAATAGACAGCTTTGGAAACAGTTCTATTTGCATATTTTGGAGCATTTGCTGTAAGAGGAATAGTACATGCTTTTGTGGAAAGAAAGGACACATGTCCTCTATAAAATCAAAAAGTCCAAGAGCATTTTATTTTGTGTAGGAAGAAAATGGTTCAACTTTGCTTCCTTATTTGCTCACGTGTCCTCTATAAAATCAAAAAGTCTAAGAGCATTTTATTTGGTGTAAGAAGAAAATGGTTCAAATTTGCTTCCTTATCTGCTCGTATGTACTCCTTTAATTTGTAGAAGGAGAATATCCTCTCTTGTACCATTACATTACCTTCTTGGTACTTATTTATTGAACTTCTTACCTTTCTATTAAAAAATGGTTCCTATCAGCGAATCAGACCCAGTTTAACTAAAAAGCTAAGGCCCCAAGAACCTCAAGCTCGTTGGAACTAAGCTTCCAAAAATAAAATTAGTTCCTAGTTCTTTGCAATTTATTTTCTGATAATCATCAGGTGTACCATTTTTAATGTTGTGATTATCCCATTGCATGCCTTCCTAATAGTGAGTAACTTGTTATTCTACCATTTCTTTTTGAAAAAGGGCAAGGGACGACCCGGTTCATACCTACTCCGTAGTTGTCGGGGAGGGGGGACAACCTGGCCTGACCTACGCGTCCTCACCCCAGCTTTGCTGGAGGGACGTTTCGAACCCCCGACCTTGACACACCACGGTAAGCAAGCTTACCGCTGAGCCAAGGCCATCCCTCTTTTTGAAAAAGGGTAATTATGATGAAATCGGATCTTTGTTCATCTAAATTAGTTGATGTCAACAATGTAAAGATCTAAAATTTTAGACCTCGGTTCACTAACTCTAATTTTTGGGTTACAGTTGCATTTGGGGATATATATATTCTCTATTAGTTGGGAATAGAGGTAGTTGATTGACTGCGTTACTGATTTTAGTATTAAACTTGGAGGAATGGGACGACCCGGTTCATACCTACTCCGTAGGTGTCGGGGAGGGGGGGACCGGTCTTGGCCTCACTTACGCGTCCTCACCCCAACTTTGCTGGAGGGACGGATCAGAGTAAACTATAGTTGTTTGCACTTTAGGGGCTCTGCATACCTATATAATTTCTTTTATGATCTTTGCACTTTTGAGTTCATTGGGAAACTGTGTGCAGCACCCTGTGCATCCACTATCTAATTATGCGAATGAATGCAATTTAGTTATCATAGTTTTTGTTCATAACTGTTTGATTATGCGCACAGACCTCAAGTTGGAAGCATAGGGTGTCCCATTCATTTCTCCCACTCCCATCTACATCTATTTCTTGAATGAGAAGTATTATAATTTCTACATGTTCAGGGGAACTTTAATTAGGAGTATCTGTTTTCTGATTCTAAGGATCCAACAGAAGTGTGTTCATTATTGTGGCATCAATTACTAATGTATTTTAATGTCTTGGTCAACCTTCAGTTGATCACCTTGATCAGAAAGAAAGATGTTTACTTAAGCAGAAGTAGGACAAATTGCTGAGAACATCTGTCCTCTTCCTGTCACTGAGTCCGTTGATTACTGTAATTAAATTGCCGCATTCAGATTCTTCTGTGAGAGTGATACTATAAAGTGATAGAGCAGAAAACATGTCTCAGATTTCATCACGGAGAACTATATCAAAAAACCTTTTTGCATCTAAAGTCTGCTGCTAGTTTGATGCAATAGTGGAATTCTTGTCATGATTCCTGCTGATGCATATTAGTTCTATATGTTGCTTGATTCCTTCTGACAGCTACTGAGCAACCCTGATTTCTTTTCTTTCTAATAGATCTTTTGCTTACCTTGTAATGAAAGTTATCATTAATGTTTGGTTATGCAGTATATATCTATATACTGTAGTAAGTGGTGTCTTGTATGCAGGTTAGTTTTTGGGATAATCATAGGTGTGTGCAGAATTTTATAGATGCTACAGTAAATCTTTTTTTTTTTTAATCTTTGGTAGTGTGTCAACTAAGCTTGTACAGAATATCTTTAGGTTTACCTGAATCAAATGGATACATTTACATTGAGGCAAATGGTGGTCTGAATCAGCAGAGAACATCAGTAAGTACTCTGTTCTAATATGATTATTCTTGTAATGCTGAAGCTTCATTTCAGTGACTGCCATGCCTACCTCTGGTTGCTTTTGTGTTTTCTAGATATGCAATGCTGTTGCTGTGGCAGGCTATCTTAATGCGACCCTGATCATTCCACATTTCCACTTTCATAGCATTTGGAGGGATCCAAGGTTGATTTTCTCTTCTATTGTTCTAAATAATACTTTCAGGGGGCCAGTGATTTTTTGTTATTTCATAAATGCACATATAATCACTGTACGACTCAGAAAGTGTGTCGAAGCATGCTAACGCTGTTACTGGTGAAAAACTCTTGATTATTTCATATGATTATTTCATATGATCCTCTGTTTTCTTTTACTTATGGGTGCCGTATTTATGTTATGTAATCTTGTAATCTTGTTCTGTGCTTTACTATGTATTTGTGTGGTATCTCGTGTCTTGAGCCGGGGGTCTATCAGAAACAACCTTTCTACTTCTTTAGAGGTAGAGGTATGGACTGCGTACATCTTACCCCCCCAGACCCCACCAGGTGGGAATACACTGGGTTTGTTGTTGTGTGTAAATCAGTGAAATGCATTAAGCCTGACTGACATTAAGAATATGGCAACTCTAATTGAATATATCATTTGAGAACAGGAAAAGGAACTTTCTATGGGAAGGAAACTAGAAGTCCTGCAAATTTCACCTAGTCATGTTTCCAAAAGTCACACTCCCTAAGCACCTGGGTGGTTTAGGCATCAAAAACTTGGCCATCCAAACTAGATGTCTGCTTATGGAGGTTAAATAGGGACGATCAAGCACTATGGAAAAAGGTGGCTTTTGCAGAACATGGAATTCAGTCACACTGATGCACAAAGGTCTCCTTAGGGGTTGACCCTTGGAAGAACATTGCTAAACTCTGGGAAGAATTTGACCAGCATTGTAAATACCGAGCTGGTTGTGGCTTGCATGTTGAGATTTGGAAAGACAGATGGATAGGTGACACCACTTTTCAGTATGAATGTCCAACTCTCTTCTCAATATCAAGCAACCTAAATTTTCCAATCAACAACACTTGGGCTCCAATCTTCAGAAGACACTTCCAAGCTAAGTTGCTCGTACTCGGGTGTGTGTGTCCGATATGGGTACGGATATAGAGATTGGATCCTCATGATCTCATTAGGGGAGCTGGAGCACTCAGAGGAGTGTCGGAATTTTAGTTATTGTAGACGTTTTAAGGTAGAGGAGGTTAGAGAGGCTGTTCGTAGGATGCGAAGGGGTAGGGCGATGGGGCCTGATGAGATACCGGTGGATTTTTGAAAGTTTTCTGGCGAGGCTGGTTTAAGGTGGTTGACTGGATTGTTTAACGAAATTTTCAAGACGGCGAAAATGCCCGAGGCTTGGAGGTGGAGTATTATGATCCCTTTTTATAAGAACAAGGGTGACATTCAGAGTTGCAATAACTATAGGGGTATTAAGTTACTGAGTCACTCTATGAAGATTTGAGAGAGAGTGGTCGAGGTGAGGCTGAGATGGCTAGTGTCTATTTCGGAGAACCAGTTTGTATTTATGCCTGGCCGCTCGATGACGGAGGCAATTCACCTGGTACGGAGGCCGGATGAATAACATAGGGAAAGGAAGAAGGACTTGCACATGGTGTTTATCGACTTGGAGAAGGCATACGACAAAGTCCGCAGGGAGGTGCTTTGGAGATGCATGGAGGTGAGTGGAGTCCTGGTGGCATATATCAGCGCAATTAAGGACATGTATGATGGAGCTAAAACTCAGGTGAGGACGGCGGGAGGAGACTCAGAGCATTTCACTGTCATGATAGGATTGCATCAAGGATCTACTCTTAGTCCTTTTTTGTTTGCTTTGGTGATGGATGTGTTGACGCGGCGTATTCAAAGAGAGGTGCCTTGGTATATGTTTTTGCAGATGATGTAGTTTTGATTGATGAGACGCGGGAGGATGTGAATGATAAATTAGAGGTGTGGAGACAAACTCTTGAGTCTAAATGGTTCAGGTTGAATAGGAGCAAGACAGAGTACTTGGAATGCTAGTTTAATGACGTGAGGCTGGAGATTGAGGTGGTAGTGAAGTTGGAATCATAGGTGGTATGTAAGAGGGATAGTTTCAAGTATCTCGGGTTCGTGATTCAGGGTAACAGTGAGATTGACGAGGATGTATCGCACCGTATTGGGGCGGGATGGATGAAGTAGAAGCTCGCTTCGGGGGTGTTGTGTGATAAAAAGGTGCCGCCCAAGCTTAAAGGCAAATTCTACAGGGTGGCAGTCCGTCCGACCATGTTATATGGAGCGGAGTGTTGGCTAGTTATGAACGCCCACATTCAAAAAATGAAGGTGGCGGAAATGCGGATGTTGCGTTGGATGTGTGGGCTGACTAAGGGGGATAGAGTTCAGAATGAGGCTATCAGGGAGAAGGTTGGTGTGACTCCAGTGGAGAATAAGATGCGGGAAGTCCGATTGAGATGGTTCGGACACGTGATGAGGAGGGGCATGGATGCCCCGGTTCGTAGGTGTGAGTGGTTAGCTTTGGATGGTTTTAGGCGGGGTAGGGGTAGGCCGAAGAAGTACTGGAGAGAGGTGATTAGGCGGGACATGGAGCAGTTACAACTTAGTGAGGATATGATTAGGCCGAAGAAGATCTGAAGGACGCGAATTAGGGCAGAAGACTAAGGTCAGTTTGGGTCGCTAGTGTAGGGAATTACTTGGTGGGGGTATTATTCTTGTTATGATACCTTGTTTCATGTTTTATTACGAATCTGTTTTCTTTTCTCTGTTTTCTATTACTTGTGGGTGTCATATTTATGTTATGCCATCTTGTTCAATGCTTTACTATGTTTTTGTGTAATATTCCGTGTCTCGAGCCGGGGGTCTATCGGAAACAACCTTTCTACTTCTTTAGAGGTAGAGGTATGGACTGCGTACATCTTACCTTCCCCAGACCTCACTATGTGGGAGTACACTGGGTTTGTTGTTGTTGTTGTAGGGATACAGATCTAGGTATGGATGTGTGTGCGGGGATTCGGCTGAAAATAATTCAAATACCTAAAAATATAGTTAATAAAGCCTAAATTATGAGATATTACATGGAAATCTTGAGGAGAAATATTGATTAAGAGGAGAATCCAATAAGGAGATAAAAGGAAAGGAATGCCCATTGAAATTTCTATAAAGAAGATATTCCAATTTCTTTAATTTCACCTTAGCTTTTTTCTTTTTTTTTTTCTTTTTTTTTTTTAACAAAAAAAAAAACCAAAACCACCCCCGGCCCCCGTCGCCGACCTCCGGCTTCGATCCGACCTCCGGCCCTAGTCGCCGACCCCCGTCGCTGCTCCCCGCCCCCCTTCGTCGACCTCCGGCTCCGATCCGCTTCCCCCCCCTCTGTTCACCACAGAAACAGTCGTCCACCTCCGTCGTAAACCCCAACTCCGGCTCTGGCTCCGGCGAGATCCTACCCAACCGCTCCGCCGTCCAGTTCCGGTCAGACCCAAGCGACCGGCGACCCTCTCCGTCTCAGCACCTCCGGCGAACAAACAACGTCAATCAGGTGACCCCATCGCTGCCATCCATCTCTATCTCCAACCGCGACGAACCAGCCCACCGCCGCCGCTGGCTCCCTCTGTTCGTCCTCTCCCCCAAACTACGACCAGCCCCCTCGGTCTCCAGCAGCCGCCGCTCCCTCTAATTTCTGCCTCCAACAGCGCCGTCTCTCCGTCACCGGAACTCCCCAGAGCCCGATCTACGTCGGGTTTTGGTTTCCGGCTTGGTCTACAAGCGTAATCCGATGACTTCTAACCTTTGTTATTTCATTCTTTGTATTATGCTAGTATTATCTCCTGTATCTTGACTTGCGTTTGATTTGTTGGTATTGTCTGTTGTCGTTTCTTGCACTGCTTTTTATTGGGCTATCGGCTCGGGGCTCTATTCTTAGGGCTTTGGGTGTTGAGTCCAGTGGTGTTTGCTCTCTATTTGAGTTTAGTTTTGTTTCTTCATTATTTCTTCGAATTTGTGTGAGCCTTGTATTTCTTGCTGCTGCTTTGCTACTACCATTGTTTATATTTTCTTATATTTTCTTGTAGTAGTGGCTGTGGGCGGTGATGGTTGGATAGGGTCATGTTCGAGGGGGTTGGGGCGTGGGGCTGTTGTGGGGGCGGGGGATGAGGAAAGGGCGGGAGAGGGAGGGAGGCCAAGGTTTGGCCTCAAGGGTGGTAGAGGAAGACGTGTGGATAGTGATGGTAGGCTGAGGGTTGGGTCTTGGAATATAGGGACCCTTCAGGGTAAGTCCATAGAGCTTGTGAAGATTCTTAGAAAGAGGAGGATTAATATTCCGTGTGTTCAAGAGACCAAGTGGGTAGGGTCTAAGGCTAGGGATGTGAATGGTTACAAGCTATGGTACTCTGGGAGCGAGAGACGTAGGAATGGAGTTGGCATCTTAGTAGATGAAGAGCTTAGAGATCAGGTAGTAGAGGTGAACAGGATCAACGACAGGTTGATGATTATTAAGTTGGTCATTCGGGGGTTTACCCTGAACATGTGTAGTGCTTATGCCCCGCAAGTGGGCTCGGAGGGGGAAGGAGAAGATGCGGTTTTGGGAGGCTTTGGATGAGGTGGTGAGAGGCGTGCCTAGCTCGGAGAAGATTGTTGTAGCAGGAGATTTCAACGGGCACATCGGGGCGTTACCGGGAGGCATTGGTGATGTGCATGGTGGTTTTGGTTTTGGGGAAAGAAATGAAGAAGGGGCTACTCTATTGGATTTTGCGAGGTCCTTTGGGCTGGTGGTGGTGAACTCGGGCTTCCGAAGAAGGACGATCACCTGATCACCTTTCGAAGCGCGATAGCCAAGACCCAAATTGACTTTTTGTTGCTTAGGAAAGGGGATAGAGTGTTGTGTAAGGACTATAAGGTCATCCCGAGTGAGAATCTTTCGACCCAGCATAGGCTCTTTCTTATGGATTTGGGTATAAAGAAGAATAGAAAGAGGAGGGGTGAGGAGTGTAGATCTAGAATTAAGTGGGGCGGCTTGACGCCAGTGAATGCGTGGGAGATAGGGGAGAAGTTGGCGGGAATGGGGGTGTGGGAGTATAGGGGGGACGTGGATAGTATGTGGGATAGGGTGGCTAGGTGCATCAGGGAAATGCAAGTGAGGTGTTGGGTGTGTCTAGGGGCCGGGCCGGGCATCATCGGGGGGGTTGGTGCTGGAATGAAGAGGTTAAGAAGAAAGTGGGGACCAAGAAAGGGGCGTATGCTAAGTTGGTTGAGAGTAAGGACGAAGAAGAGAAGCGGGTAAACAGGAAAGAGTACAAGCTAGCTAGGAAGGAGGCTAAGTTAGCAGTTACGGCGGCTAAGACGACCGCTTTTGAGAGCTTGTATGCAGGGTTACAGGGGAAAGGAGGGGAGAAAAAGTTGTTTAGACTCGCTAAGGCTAGGGAGAGGAAGGGTCGTGACCTCGACCAGGTGAGGTGCATTAAGGGGGAGGACGGTACAGTGTTGGTGGAGGACGACCACATTAAGAATAGATGACAGTCGTACTTTCATAGGCTCTTGAATGACGAAGGGGATAGAGCTATTGTGTTAGGGGAGTTGGAGCACTCAGAGGAGTGTCGGGATTTTAGTTATTGTAGACGTTTTAACGTAGAAGAGGTTAGAGAAGCTGTTTGCAGGATGCGAAGGGGGTAGGGCGACGGGGCCGAATGAGATACCGGTGGAGTTTTGGAAGTTCGCTGGAGAGGCTGGTGTAAGGTGGTTGACTGGATTGTTTAACGAAATCTTCAAGACGGCAAAAATGCCCGAGGCTTGGAGGTGGAGTACCATGATCCCTCTTTATAAGAATAAGGGTGACATCCAGAGTTGCAATAACTATAGGGGGATTAAGTTATTGAGTCACTCTATGAAGATTTGGGAGAGAGTGGTCGAGGTGAGGCTGAGACGGATAGTGTCTATTTTGGAAAACCAGTTTGGATTTATGCCTGGCCGCTCGACGACGGAGGCAATTCACCTGGTACGGAGACTGGTGGAACAGTATAGGGAAAGGAAAAAGGACCTGCACGTGGTGTTTATCGACCTGGAGAAGGCATACGACAAAGTCCCCATGGAGGTGCTTTGGAGATACTTGGAGGTGAGTGGAGTCCCGCGGGCATATATCAGAGCAATTAAGGACATGTATGATGGAGCGAAAACTCAGGTGAGGACGGCGGGAGGAGACTCAAAGCATTTCACTGTCTTGACAGGATTGCATCAGGGATCTACTCTTAGTCCCTTTTTTGTTTGCTTTGGTGATGGATGTGTTGACGCGGCATATTTAAGGGGAGATGCCTTGGTGTATGCTTTTTGCAGATGATGTAGTTTTGATTGATGAGACGCGGGGGGGTGTGAATGACAAATTAGAGGTGTGGAGACAAACTCTTGAGTCTAAAGGGTTCAGGTTGAGCAGAAGCAAGACAGAGTATTTGGAATGCAAGTTTAATGACGTGAGGCTAGAGAATGAGGTGGTAGTGAAGTTGGAATCACAAGAGGTATGTAAGAGGGATAGTTTCAAGTATCTCGGGTCCGTGATCCAGGGTAACGGTGAGGTGGAAGCTCGCGTCGGGGGTGTTGTGTGATAAGAAGGTGCCGCCCAAGCTTAAAGGCAAATTCTACAGGGTGGTAGTCCGTCCGGCCATGTTGTATGGAGCGGAGGCCAGTTATGAACGCCCACATCCTAAAAATGAAGATGGCAGAAATGCGGATGTTGCGTTGGATGTGTGGGCTGACTGGAGGGGATAGAGTTCGGAATGAGACTATCAGGGAGAAGGTTGGTGTGGCTCCAGTGTAGTATAAGATGTGGGAATTCCGATTGAGATGGTTCGGACACGTGATGAGGAGGGGCATGGATGCCCCGGTTCATAGGTGTGAGAAGCTAGCGTTGGATGGTTTTAGGTGGGGTAGGGGTAGGCCGAAGAAGTACTGGGGTGAGGTGATTAGGCGGGACATGGAGCAGTTACAGCTCTTCGAGGACATGACCCTAGATAGGAAGATCTGGAGGACGCGAATTAGGGCAGAAGGCTAGGGCCAGTTCGGATCGCTAGTGTAGGGAATTTCTTGGTGGGGGTATTATTCTTGTTATGAGACCTTGTTCCATGTTTTATTATGAATCTGTGTGCTTTTCTCTGTTTTTTATTACTTATGGGTGCCGTATTTATGTTATGAAATCTTGTTCTGTGCTTTACTATGTATTTGTGTGGTATCTCGTGTCTTGAGCCGGGGGTCTATCAGAAACAACCTTTCTACTTCTTTAGAGGTAGAGGTATGGACTGCGTACATCTTATCCCCCAGACCCCACTAGGTGGGAATACACTGGGTTTGTTGTTTTTTTTTTTTTTTTTTCTTTTAAAAAATTACAGAAATCATTGAATCTGTCAAGAATTTCTCCATCGAGTTTGGTCAAAGTACCTAAAACCGGTCGACCAAATTGTGTATGGATTCCACACCCACACCCATGTGTCGACACGGATGCTGCATCGGAAGTGAAGAGTCCAAGCAACTTAGCTTCCAAGACTGGGAACTGGAAAACTTATTTAATACACTTACTATATTGGAGAGTTGCACATTAATAAATGAGCAAGATGCGGACAAAATCAGATGGGCATTGTACAGTGAGGACAGGGTGTAGAACTTTGTGCTCTCAAAATGAAATGGTGGACACTTGGCCATGAAACGTATCTGGAATAGAAGATCTTTTCTGTATATTAACTCCAAACCACTTCTTTAAGGCTAGAGATCTTTTAGATTTGCGTAGCTGCGTCAGTCTATTCCTTTTAAATTCTCATTTGAAGTTGTGGGACTTTATAGGCTCTGTATCCTTAGCATAAGTCTCTTTGTAACAGAGCTAACAATCTCTCTTTTGTAACTATTTTGCTATATGCATCTTCTTGATACCATTTATAATACTTCATCAAAAAATAAAATAAAGTACAATATGACCACTTTACCCTTTTTAATATTATACTCTTCTAATTAATTAATATTATCAAAGCATCTTAGTTAAAGAATTCATTTATAATACAAAATTAACTCTCTTAGTTTATTACGGCTGGGCAAATCGTTAATAGTGGTTGACTGGCAGCAGCCAATGATAATCTGAAGATAACTTTCCAAGCAACCTCGCAGAAGAACTGGCTGAGGAAAATGTGTTTGTCCCAGAACGTTACATAAGACTATTCCGGATAAGGATCTGAGGTCTTTTGGCCCATATCAACCAGGTGATACAAAGCCAATTGCTAAACTATTAACGATATTTAGGTTCCTCAGATGATTAACTGATTGTTCCATGTAGGTATGATGACCCGAAGTTCAATTGTATGTGATTTGTATAGCCTAATCTTTAATCTTCTGTTTTTTCTTTCAATTTAGAAAAAACCTTTGCCTTTTATTGATCCGATTGTTTTTGATACTTCTTACAATGTGCTTTCTAAAGAACAAAAATTGAGGGATGATAAACTCATTCTGGTTATTGCCGGAAAATGAAGCCACTCGTGAATAAGTTGGTATGTGTAGATGAGAATTTCTTAATGAATTTATAACTGAGATATTTTAATAATACTAATTAACTAGGAGAATATAATATTAAAAAGGTAAAGTGGTCATATAACATTTTTTTAAATCAATAATCATAAATAGGTTAATAGAATTGTTACAAAAACTAAAAGTAAGGGACGTACGCTTAATATCGTAAACCACAATAGATGTCAGTGTTACGAAATGAAACCTGAAGGGAGTCTTTGAAATTATTCCTAGAATCTATTAACCTTTTTGGGGGGGTGGGGTGGGAGGAAAATATACGCTTGTTACTTTTTCATTACTGATATTAAAATGTTTCATTTTGTATGTACAGCAAATTCAGTGATATTTATGATGAAGAATTTTTTGTTAAAACCCTAGAAAATGATGTAAGGGTGGTGGACAAGGTTCCTGATCTTATTATGGAACGGTTTGATAACAATATGACCAAGGTGTACAACTTCAGGATCAAGGCATGGTCCTCCATCTACTACTATGGGGACACAGTTCATCCTAAGCTGCTTGAAGAAAAGTGAGCTTCTATATATTTTTTTCTTTCTTTGTCTCTTCTATTCCCTCCTGGTTTGAGCTGCTTTCATTAAGTAGCAATACTAACAGAGAACTATCACTATAAGAGATCACTTCTCTGTGATAATAGCTGTCAGTGCTAAACATAAGCAAACTCATTATAATTCCTAGTTTGGAAATGTCTCCTAATTAGGTTACCAAACTAGTTAGACTAATGATATGAACTGTGAGCCTCATTTTTTTTTGCTGTCCTTTTTCCCCATTGACTTCCACTTCCACATTAACTCCATATAAATAGATTATGCCCAAATGTTATTGCTGTGAGAGCCTTTGACACTTCTTTATGTTTGAGTCTGTCTCATCTTCTTGTAATGACAAAAAGAATGGGTGTGTTTCATGATGCAAAATTGAGGCCATGGCCTGCGCGTGAATGTGTTAAAATTATGCATGCATTATGTAAGTCACTTACGATTATTAGGAAATCATTTTGGGAGATTATATCTTCTTTTTTTTTTTTTTTTTTTTTAATTTGTGATAAAGGTTATATCTTGTATTCATATCAAAAGCAGCACCAGGAGAGTGCTGAAGGGGTAACTACAAGCTCATAGAAAGAGCCATGGTGAAGCTATCCAAATCTAGTCTAAAGACTAGTCGTCTGTATCATTACAATTTGCCTATAAAATCTATCAAATCCCCTATATCCCTCAGTAAATCCTGACTACAATAAAAATATAAAAGACCAAGGAGGTTATTTCTTGTTATTGGGAAATTATGGATTCTTCTTTCTTTTTAGGATATGCATATGCAGAGGTTGCTATTAGAACACCCATTGTATTGAAGGGAAAAAACCAAGATTTTCTTTCAATGCTTTTTTCATTTCTTATTCTTTCACATGAAGGGGAGCCTTGTAGTATCTGGTAAAGTTGCTGCCATGTGACCAGGAGGTCACGAGTTCAAGCCGTGGAAGCAACCTCTTATAGAAAAGTAAGGTGTAAAGCCCAGTGATATCACAAAAGAGAAGATGTCATTATGCATGTACTACTGTCAAAGTTGTCCTCTGGCTACTGTCCAGTCACTTCTTTATCTTCTTGAGTGCTGTGCAAAATTCAGCACCACTAGGTCCAGGATACTCCGGCGAGCAAACCCCGACCAGCCAAGTCCATATCGGAGCCACCACGCACCACTTAGCAGTATAGGCTCAGGTGACACATCGGACACGTTTTCCAGCCACTCTTTAAAGCATATCTCTTCTCCCTGATTGTTCGGCCAATCATACCAATACCGCCAGTGTAACTCTTTGCAATTTCAGATCACCAGAACACTACTTTGGCGACTACAATAGTCTTTCTGGCATATTTCCCTCTTTCGGCACTTTCCGGATTTCAGATTTTGTCCTCGGGATCACCCATCTTTTTGGAGTCCAACCAGATATTCTATGCGAACTCGGGCGACAATCTAGCTTTTCCGGCAACCTCTAACTTGCACTTTGGGGTTCAGCTGAAGCGTATGATTCACCAGATTCAGCTTTAAAATTTCCCTCTCTTCTGTCCATTAAAATCAGCAGTTCCTGGGTTACTTGCTCTTGATTACTTATGTTGATTTTCTGTCACATCTCTGAGAAAATTTGATCCAATACTTTGAATGGTCGGATGGTTTCTGTACCTGAATATATTGACTTCCTTCATAACAACAAACGTATGTAGACATCCTCTAAGTGCGCTTCTGTTGTTCAGACCAGTAATAGTGTCACATGTGTTTTTCAATCTTCTTCGGTTCAGCTTTAAAATTTCCCTCTCTCTTCTGTCCATTAAAATCAGCTGTTCCTGGGTTACTTGCTCTTGATTACTTATGTTGATTTTCTGTCACACCTATGAGAAAATTTGATCCAATACTTTGAATGGTCGGATGGTTTCTGTACCTGAATATATTGACTTTCTTCGTAACAAGGTATGTAAGTTGACATCCTCTAAGAGCGCTTCTGTTGTTCAGACCAGTAACAGTGGCACATGTGTTTTTCAATCTTCTTCGATAAGTCTTTGGGTCATCAGGTATGGTGCATCCTGATCACATCTCTGGTAGTAATCTCTTTTCTTTACTATTTATCCACAAATCATGGTTACCGAAATACGTTAATCTAGTTCACTTCCTTTCTTAACTTTGAATCCAGTTCTTCATGTTCTTGGTTGTACTTTTAATCTCATACCTATTAGCTCATCCCAAACACTCAACTGTTAGTGACATTCTTCAATAGCTCGTCATACAGGAATGCAGTACAGGGTGGTTGATTGGTACCTGATGTGAATTACATGAACTTTATTACCTTATCTGTCCTAAATTGCCCACAATTTGTCCTATTGCTGATTCCTCTGATATATTGCATAGGCTATTGAGACATCCTAGTGTCTCAAAGCTTCAGAAATTATACCTGGTTTCTCTTACTTGTCCAATTTTGAGTGTATCATGTTAACTTGATAAGCATATTCATTGCCCTTTTCCTCCGCATCCAGATTATCGGGCAAATTCTCCTTTCACTTTTGTTCATTTAAATGTTTAGGGTCCTAGTCAGATTAGTTCTACCATGACATTCCCCTAGTTTGTCAGTTCTCTTGATTATTATTCGAAGCACTTGGATATTCTTAATGGAAAATCAACCTGAGTTGTTTTCCATTTTTCAGATTTTCCATGTTGAAAACCAAAATCAATTTGGGACTTCTGTCTATGCATTTCCTAGTGATGTGCTCCATAATATTTATCTTCTTAATTTCAGTAGTTTCTGAATTTTCGTGGGATTATTCATCAAATATCTGGTCCACACTCTTTCAACAAGATGGGATAGCTGGAAGGAAGAATAAGCATCTCCTTGAGATTGCTCGCACCCTACTCATACATTCTCATGTTCCATTGCGTGTTTGGAGGGATGCAGTTCTCACATCCTCTTATCTTATAATTCATTTGCCTTCCTCAGCTATCCAGGATCTGTGTTTCTCAGACTCCCCAAAGATGTTGCCGCACCTGTGTTGGATGCTCCTAAAATGCACTACTTTTGGAGGATCCCACATGCACCCTTCGGCATTTTTGAAGAGTCCGAGCAACATAGTCCAGGATCAAGTGCCACATTCTATTCAGTTCCTTCACTTACCTTTGTTCTCTTTTCCACCTCGTATCTTTGGAAGCACGTACTTTGTCCATAACCTTACTCTAGGAAAAGGCAAGTTAGCTCCTCATGCTATCAAGTATGTATTTCTAGGTTACCCGAGGGTACATAATAAATACCAATGCTACTCAACTGATCTCCAGCAGTAGCGGTACCTTATTTCTGTTGATGTTACCTTTTTTGAAAATCAACCATAACACAACACTCTGACAGTCCACTACAACATATATATAATGCCCGTAAAATATACTATATCAATATGTAGAGTCCTCTAATATATTATGCCCCATGCGTGCCCTTAGTATATATATATCACAGCAATAAAGGAATGATACTGCTGCTCCAGCGCCATGGCCCAAGGCCACGCGGCAAAACAATTCACTTATTAAATGTTTTTTTTTTGGTATTTTTCACAAAATAATACATTTGCGGCTGGTCAAGGAACACCACTTTTGCCAAGCTCCCGCTTGTCCCAACACATGGACAAGGCAGGCAAGACACAATTTTAAAGCAGGTTTTGAAAAGCAAGCATCAAAGCTTAACGTCTCACCTCAAATTCACAACTCAAGCACCCTTCCCTATACAGCAGAACAACACTCAATCTCCAGATCACCTCAAATTACACAAAAATGGATTAGAATGGCCAAAAATCTTTTTGTGAACATTCTCTTAATTTTTAGAGCAAGTCAAAACTCGCGGTCAGAGGTGGACCCAAAAAAAGCCAACTTGGGTCAGCGGGTCGGAATTTCTGAACCATCACCACCAACGGATTCTGTTGGCTTTTTCAAAAGATAAGGCATCAAAAAAGGGTTAAAGTAATAAGTAACTCTTAATGGATTGAAATGCAACAACAACAACAACAACAACAAACCCAGTGTATTCCCACCTAGTGGGGTCTGGGGGGGGGTAAGATGTACGCAGTCCATACCTCTACCTCTGAAGAAGTAGAAAGGCTGTTTCCTATAGACCCCCGGCTCAAGACACGAGACACTACACAAATATAAAGTAACGCACAGAACAGGATTTCATAACGTAAATACGGCACCCATAAGTAGTAGGAAACATCGGAAAGCACCCAGATTCGTAATAAAACATGGAACACCGAAAGCATAACAAGAAGAAGAATAGGAATAGGAATAAAAATAGGAATAGGAAGAATAACAGAAATAAAACCCCCACCAAATACTTCCCAACCCTAACGCCCCAATCTGGCCCTAGTTTTCTGCCCTAATTCGCGCCCTCCAGACCTTCCTATCTAGGGTCATGTCCTCGGTGAGCTGTAGCTGCTCCATATCCCGCCTAATCACCTCACCCCAGTACTTCTTCGGCCTCCCCCTACCCCGCCTAAAACCATCCAACGCTAGTCTCTCACACCTACGAACCGGGGCATCCGTGTCCCTCCTCTTCACGTGTCCAAACCAACTCAATCGGACTTCCCGCATCTTGCACTCCACTGGAGCCACACCAACCTTCTCCCTGATAGTCTCATTCCTAACTCTATCCCCTCGAGTCATCCCACACATCCAGCGCAACATCCGCATTTCCGCCACCTTCATTTTTTGGATGTGGGAGTTCTTAACTGGCCAACATTCCGCTCCATACAACATGGCCGGACGGACTACCATCCTATAGAATTTGCCTTTAAGCTTGGGCGGCACCTTCTTATCACACAACACCCCCGACGCGAGCTTCCACTTCAACCATCCCGCCCCGATACGGTGCGAGACATCCTCGTGAATCTCACCGTTACCCTGTATCACGGACCCGAGATACTTGAAACTATCCCTCTTACATACCTCCTGCGATTCCAGCTTCACGACCACCTCGTCCTCCAACCTCACGTCATTAAACTTGCATTCCAAATACTCTGTCTTGCTTCTGCTCAACCTGAACCCTTTAGACTCAAGAGTTTGTCTCCACACCTCTAATTTGTCATTCACACCCTTTCGGGTCTCGTCAATCAGAACTACATCGTCTGCAAAAAGCATACACCAAGGCACCTCCCCTTGAATACGCCGCGTCAATACATCCATCACCAAAGCAAACAAAAAAGGACTAAGAGTAGATCCCTGATGCAATCCTGTCAAGACAGTGAAATGCTCTGAGTCTCCTCCCGCCGTCCTTACCTGAGTTTTCGCTTCATCATACATATCTTTAACTGCTCTGATATAAGCCATCGGGACTCGACTCACCTCCAAGCATCTCCAAAGCACCTCCCTGGGAACTTTGTCGTAAGCCTTCTCTAGGTCGATAAACACCATGTGCAGGTCCTTCTTCCTTTCCCTATACTGTTCCACCAGTCTTCGTACCAGGTGAATTGCCTCCGTCGTCGAGCGCCCAGGCATAAATCCAAACTGATTTTCCGAAATAGACACAATCCGTCTCAGCCTCCCCTCGACCACTCTCTCCCAAATCTTCATAGAGTGACTCAATAACTTAATCCCCCTATAGTTATTGCAACACTGGATGTCACCCTTATTCTTATAAAGAGGGATCATGGTACTCCACTTCCATGCCTCGGGCATCTTTGCCGTCTTGAAGATTTCGTTAAACAGACCAGTCAACCACCTTACCCCAGCCTCTCCAACGTACTTCCAAAACTCCACCGGTATCTCATCCGGCCCCGTCGCCCTACCCCTCCGCATCCTGCGAACAGCCTCTCTAACCTCTTCTACCCTAAAACGTCTACAATAACTAAACTCCCGACACTCCTCTGAATGCTCCAGTTCCCCTAACACAATAGCTCTATCCCCTTCGTCATTCAAGAGCCTATGAAAGTACGACTTCCATCTATTCTTAATATGGCTGTCCTCCATCAACACTCTGCCGTCCTCTCCCTTAATGCACCTCACCTGATCGAGGTCACGACCCTTCCTCTCCCTAGCCTTAGCGAGTCTAAACAATTTTTTCTCCATCCCTTTCCCCTGTAACTCCGCATACAGGCTCTCAAGCGCGGCCGTCTTAGCTGTCGTGACTGCTGACTTAGCCTCCTTCCGAGCTAGCTTGTACTCTTTTCTGTTTACCCGCTTCTCTTCTTCGTCCCTGCTCTCAACCAACTTAGCATACGCCTCTTTCTTGGACCGCACTTTCTTCTCCACCTCTTCATTCCACCACCAATCCCCCTGATGGTGCCCGACCCGGCCCCTAGAAACACCCAACACCTCACTTGCCTTCTCCCTGATGCACCTAGCCGCCCTATCCCACATACTATCCACGTCCCCCCTACACTCCCACACCCCCATTCCCGCCAACTTCTCCCCTATCTCCCACGCATTCACTGGCGTCAAACCGCCCCACTTAATTCTAGGTCTACACTCCTTACTCCTCTTACTATTCGTCTTTATACCCAAATCCATGACCAAGAGCCTATGCTGGGTCGAAAGGTTCTCACTCGGGATGACCTTACAGTCCCTACACAACACCCTATCCCCTTTCCTGATCAACATAAAGTCAATCTGGGTCCTGGCCATCGCGCTTCGAAAGGTGATGAGGTGATCGTCCTTCTTCGGGAAGCCCGAGTTCACCACCACCAGCCCAAAGGACCTTGCGAACTCCAAAAGGGTAGCCCCCTCTTCATTTCTCACCCCAAAACCAAAACCACCATGCACATCACCAAAGCCTCCCGGTAACGCGCCGATGTGCCCGTTGAAATCTCCTGCTACAACAATCTTCTCCGAGCTAGGCACGCCTCTCAGCACCTTCTCCAAAGCCTCCCAAAACCGCAACTTCTCCTCCCCCTCCGAGCCCACTTGCGGCGCATAGGCGCTACACACATTCAGGGTAAACCCCCGAATGACCAACTTAATAGTCATCAACCTATCGTTGATCCTCTTCACCTCTACTACCTGGTCTCTAAGCTCTTCATCTACTAAGATGTCAACTCCATTCCTCCGCCTCTCGCTCCCAGAGTACCACAGCTTGTAACCATCCACATCCCTAGCCTTAGACCCTACCCACTTGGTCTCTTGAATACACGCGATATTGATCCTCCTCTTCCTAAGGATCTTCACAAGCTCTATAGACTTACCCTGAAGGGTCCCTATATTCCAAGAACCAACCCTCAGCCTACCAACACTATCCCCCCGCCCTCCCCTACCGCCCCCGCAGCCATACCTTGGCCTCCCTCCCACTCCCGCCCTTACCGCATCCCCCGCCCCCACAACTGCCCCACACCCTAACCCCCTCAAACATGACCCTATCCAACCATTACCGCTCACAGCTACTACACAGGAAAATATAAGAAAATATACTCAAAGGCAAGAAACGACCACAACAACAGCAACAACAGACAACAGTCACAGCAACAACAAACAACAGACAATAACAACAATAGACAACAGATAATATCAACAAATCACAAGCAGATACCCAATCAAAAGCAGTGCAAGAAAACAACCACAGCCACAGCGACAGCAACAACAAACACGGACAATATCAGTAAATCAAATGCAAGTCGGATAAAACTAGCAGGAAACGGGGAATAAAATGAAATAGCGAGGAATGAAATAGCAAAGGTTAGAGATCACCGGGTCACGCTTGTAGACCAAGCCGGAAAACCCGAACCCAGCATTGACCGGGTTCCGGTGAGTTCCGGTGCTGAGATAGAGCTGCGGCTGCTAGAGGCCGGCTGAACTGGTCGGCGTCCGGGTGCTGCGGCTGTTGGCGACCGAGCAGCTGGCGGGTGAAGGCGGAGCTGCGGCGGTGGCTGGCTGGGGCCGAGCTGCGGTTGCTTGGGGGGGGGGGTCGGTCGATCGGCGGCTGCTGGGGGGGGGGGGGGTCGGTCGGCGGCTGCTGGGGGGCAGCGGCTGCTGGAGACCGAGGGGGGGTGGATCTCGCCGGATCCGGCGATGGGGGAGGGAGGGAGGGGTCGGCGGGCTGACGCCGAAGGTCGCGCCGGTGGCCGGCGACCGGAGCCTGAGATCGGGTCGGGTCAACGACTACAGTCGACCGGAGGTCGGCTCCGAAGGTCAGCGACGGCGACGGGGCCGGGGACCGGGGAGAGAGAAGGTAGGGAGAGGGAGAGGGAGAGAGAGGGAGAGAGAGAGCCGTTAGGGAGAGCAGCAGTCCAACTTCAGAGAGAGAAAAGTAAAAAGTTAAACAACAACTTATAATTAAAAACTGCATAATTCAAAATTCAAACAAACTTAAATATCTCAACAAACTAATCTATCTAATAGGAATTTAAAATTCATATTCTCCTAAAACCAACAACGTATTATACTAAAAGTTACTGCGATAACTAAATCAAATTTTAACACTCCTCCTTGCATATGATGTTGTACCCACGACATTTAGTAGGTGCTTATTTATGATATCACTTTTTTTCAATAAAACTAATTTAGTTTGCTCGGTTTCCCTTGTGCTTGGCTACTGGTTTCACCTTTACCTGAAAGGTTTCACTGAAATGTTTAGAGGAGATAATTCTTGAAGCCAATACACACTTTCACATGCATTATTCCTTGGCTTTAGTTACTGCAATTTAAAAAACTGCTCCTCAATCTGTGCTCTGAAAGTTGATTGTAACTTTTTCTTTTTTAACTTGCACATTTTTTGATTCTGATCTTTCTCTTTTTTCTTTTTCTTCTTTTCGTTTTGTGCTTAAAAAGCACCATCAATGATCTTGTCTTGTTTGAAAGTGTTTTCATCTGGACAATTGTAGGATTTGCAAAATGTTGTTGTAAGTGTTTTTCTTCCTTCACAATATCACATAAAGCATAGGTTTTGAAATATAATTTCATTTTCACTGACCAAAATTGATAGTTTTCGGCAGGGAAAATTTTTGGGGCATTCAAGAGACTGCTTCTTGCCATTTTTCAAATAGGTTAAAAATTTGTTGAAATAGTTTGGTTGAAAATAGCTCTGATAAGTTAAAAATGGTATGGTAGTTCTTCAAAAGAACTCACTGATCTCATGAGATCAATGAAGCTCTGATACCTCTTTGGTTTTTCTAAAAGATGGGGCAATAAAAAGGGATTAAATGGCTCTCAATGGATTGAAATGACTTTTCAATAATTTTATTAAGCATTTTTTAAGCAAAATTATGGGGTTTATCAACTTAATTGAAAAAAGTCCATACAATACTTGGGCTAACACAAATCTATAAAACAAATGCACATTCACCAAACCACTTGTTTAATAATTTTCTTAAGCATATGAGGGCTTTAAATAGCCAAACTTACTATAAAACTTGCATAATTCCAAATTCAAACAAACTAAAATATCTCAACAAACTAATCTATCTAATGGGAATTTAAAATTCAAATTCTCCTAAAACTAGCAACTTATTATTAGGCTTGGGCATATTTTGGTTTAAACCGAAAAAACCGAAAAACCAAACCGATATTTAATTTTGGTTTGTTTTTTTGGTTTTTCGGATTGATTTTGATTTCAAATTTTAGAAATTTGGTTAAACAATTTGGTTTTCGGATTTTCAAAAAAATAATTCGGATAAACCGAAATATCAAAATTATATAAATAATATATTATAATTTATATATTTATTTTATTATATATGTAAATATACTAAAAATATAATATAATTTGATATAACATATAAATATATAAATTATAATCATTTAGTAATCCTAAATCCTAATATACATTTTGCTTTTGACCCTAACATTAACGTGAAGGCTGCAGCGGTGTTCATCCATCCTCAGTTTGTCAGTTCATTTGAAGTTTCAACATCGCCTACGACAGTCGCTGAGGAGTGCGGCCACTATCGTCACGCCAACGGTGATGACTCGGTGAGGTTATTTCATCCATGTTGAATTAATTATATTTGGGAATAAAAAATAGGTTTTAAAAAAAGATTATTTTTCTAGAAAAATCATCAATTTTAAATACTCACTACTTTAATCTTTAAATCGAAATAAAAATCCGAAATAACCGAATCGAATTTGTAAAACCGAACCAAACTGAAATAATTTTGGTTTGGTTGTAGTTGTCATTTTCGTCAATCCGAAAATCGAAAAACTGAACCGATATTCAACAATCAAATCGAACAAACCGAATGCCCACCCCTACTTATTATGCTACAAGTTACTGCGGTAACTAAATCAAATTTCAACATATCCTCCTTGGCGATATGATTCCAGAACACTAATCAAATCAAATTTTGATAATATTTTCCCTTTAAAATCAATGATGTAGGTTGAAGAATCGTACGGCTAAACTTTTCAATTCCTCATAATTTCTCCATGTTTTACCTTAAAAAGATATACTTATAATCACATTAAACTTAAATAATAGATTAGTTTGCCAATCATAATGGGAATGTGTAGAATCATTCCCTTGAAGTTCTAAGAGAATTCGATCAATCCAGTAGGTGGTAGCTAGTTCGCCATAAAATGATGAGAAATAGCTATTGTTTCATGAGAATCTGTTATTTATACCCCAGGTCCCTTCATCGCGATTGGGAACCTATGTAATTGTTATCCATTGCAATCACAGTCTTGAGTATCACGATCACGGAAGTCTACCTTGTTGACCTCTCTGCATTCACAATTTTCTTCTTGTGTTCGCAAACAGTCGAAGAACCTGGTCAAACCCTAGATCCTATCGTGATCTAGGGTTTTTTGCTCCCGACTGTCGGCTGTGGTGAAGAATAAATTGGCCAGCACCCTTCACGATCGTAAGCCTAGTTCCACGATAGTGGTGGACCAATTGATAATCTGCAACTAGAAAAAAGGTTCCAAGTGTGTGGAAATTCACTTGAGCCCCTCATGTCACAACACAAACCATCCCAAGTCCCAAATGTTAATATTAACTTGACGTAAATTCTCGAAACAAGGGGTTGAGTTGTCACAAACAACCTTATCCTATATCCTATACCTGTAGAATCTCAAATTAAGAAATAACTTTCCTATGATAATAACAGAGATTGACATATAGCATACTTGTTATTCCTAGTTTGGAAGTGGTCTTCTATTTGGTTTGCCAAACTAGTAGTCCAGTGACACCAAAAATGTTGCCACACCCCTATTGGATCGTTGAAAAATACACTATTTTGGAGGATCCGACACACATTCGTCGACATTTTTGAAGAGTATAAACAACATAGGATTTGATAATTGTTTAGGTTTGTCCACCCCTTTGGATGACAAAGAAATAGAGTGTACGTCTATGTCATGACCCAAAATTAGGTTCATGAGCAGTTCATAGGTAGGGTTAATTGTCCCGAAAGCCTTATCTTGTACCTGTAGGATCTCAAAAGCCACATCCATATATTATCAACTCATTCCAAGCACCAATCGTTCATATTGACAAATATACCTGTCCTTACTATAAAAAAAGGAAAACAAAATCATCACATATAACTTACTAAATACATAAAGCAACAATACACTTAAGCATTATAAAAAAAGGCATCCCGGTGCATGAAAGCTTCCGCTATGCGTAGGGTCTAAGGAAGGACCCGATCACAAGGATATATTGTACGCAGCCTTACCTTGAATTTCTGCCGGAGATAAAATATCGATGTAAGCTTGACAATCATGATAAAATATCTAAATTGCTTGCATAATGAATCCTATATAGTATACATATGATTGATTTGGGACCAACCATTTTCATATCATACCATGTAACTTAGATTTTAAATACCATGTATATAACCAAATATGTGATGATCCAAATTTGGATTTGCCATGGCCTTTATTTAGCGAGAATCTTTTTATAATTAGGAGAGTGAAGAGAAGAATGAATCCTCTTTTTAAGTCTTCCACACTGCTTTTCTCTTAATCGCTCTTTGGTATTCGGAAATGGAAAGCGAACTGCTGGCTGTGGCCGACAAGAGAGGTTCTTTCTTTCTTCATTCAAGTAAGAAAAAGATGGGACGCTCGCGCATCGGAAGGAGGAGAATTATTAGAACTCTCGTCCGGCCCCCTCCTTACGGTCAAGTGGCTGAACGCCCCTTTCTTTACCCTCTGTAGCTGAACTTTCTTACTTATGCGATGAGGATCTTACTTAGTATTGACATCTAGTTGGCAGAAAGTACTGAAAGTCGGCTACCCGCCCTATTATCCTGTGTCTCAACCAATTTTTTCTTGTCTCCAAATCTCTCTTTTGGCTTATTCTTGGCAGCTACTCATACGTGCCAAATAGGCTTCCTTCCCGCCTTTACCCAGCTAAAGGTAAAGCTACGGATTAGGTTATGTTGCATAGCACATGATGCAACATAATCCGAAGATAGTCCGCTTGCACAAGGTTGGCTTAGCATAATAATTACACAGTTATGTTGCATAGCACATGATGTATAATGATTCATTTGTACGGATTAGGTTATGTTGCATAGCACGTGGTGCCGATATTGAATATTCCAAATTATACTCAATGGAATCGACGAAATGGCCCACTGAGGTCGTCCGCTTGACCAAATTAGCTAAAAGTCATACTCCTACCAAGTTCCAGAAACGAGTTCAAAGCCTCGGGAACCGAACCAAAGGTCCCTGAAACCCAAAGTCCACCTCCCGGAGCTAGCAAAATCGTCGTAATTCCCATCCGAATCCATTTTTCAAAACTGTTGACTAATGTCAAACTCCTAGAAGTTAAAAACTCCGAAATGGAAAAACTCAACTGAAACCCTATAAACTCCTCGGGAACCAAACCACCCATCTCAAAAGATAACAAACAACATTATAGAAGCTATGGGAAAGGCTCTATCGCCAACTCTGAGCCTTGATGGACGATGTCTGCGGTCAGCATAACTCCTCTGTTTACTCTCAGTTGCTCGTAGCTTGTCCCGAATCACCCGAACTCGGTCCAATGATTCGCGAAGCAAATCTGTGCAACGAGGTTTAGCCTCAGAACTCCCAAACCAACCAACAGGAGATCGACATCGCCTACTATACAACACCTCAAATGGGCCCATCTGAATACTCGAATGAAGTTGTTATTATATGCAAACTCCGCCAAAGGTAGAAACTGGTCCCACGGACTCCCAAAAACCAACACATAAGTATGGAGCATGACCTCCAAAACCTGGATAGTCTGCTTTGACTGCCATCAGTCTGGGGTGAAATCTGGTGCTAAGGTCAACCTGGATACCCAACTCCTCCTGAACTGTCCTCTGGAATCTAGAAAAACTAAGAGTCTCGGTCTGAAATAATGGACACAAGTACCCCATGTAAGCGAACCACCTCCTGAATTTAAACACGGACTTACCTCTCGGATAAAATGTGAACATTGGTGAGAAACTTCAAGAAAAGATAACCTAGGCACCGTGCGTCAATTTTGGTGATTGATTTGTGTTATCTTCTGTATTGTGCGTGTTGTGTGAAGCTGGGAAGCAAACGAGGCTTTCTTTTCAGAATTCATCATGGAGGGAAAAGAATAAGCTGTAACTTGTTCACACGGATGTAGGAGGACCTTAGAAAACACCATCTTTAAAGGGAAGTAAGTACTATATTGATGCCTTTATCGATGATTGTTTTAGATATTGTTGGATTTATTTTTTGAATTTTAAATCTGAGGTCGTTGATGCATTCTGGAAATCTAAGGCTTTTGTGGAAAATCAGAGTGGTTGCAGAATGCAGGTGATAAGAACAGATAATGGAGCCGAGTATACTTCAGAAAAGTTCAATAACTTTTGTAATGAAGCAAGAATTGAGCATCAGCTAACGGCACCGTATATTCCTCAACAAAACGGAGTAGTGAAAAGAAAAATAGGACGCTAATGGAGATGGCAAGGTGTTTTCTCCATGAGAAAGGGCCGCCAAAGAAATTTTGGGCTGAAGTTGCCAATACCGCAGTATTTCTGCTAAACAGATTGCCAACTAAGGCTCTGCAAAAGAAGACATCGTTTGAGGCTTGGTTTGGTTACAAACCTTTGCTAACAAATCTGAAAATATTTGGTTGTCTTTGTTTTTCTTATGAACCTCAGGTTACAGTTTTAGTTTTGGTTCTGGAATATTCTCTTGGTGTTCAAAAAAAGCAAGATGTTGTGGCTCAATCTACAGCTAAAGCAAAATACATTGCAGCTACTTTAGCTGTGAATCAAGCCCTTTGGATTTGGAAGTTGCTGGCAGATTTGTACCTGGACCAAAGGAAGAGTACCAAAATCGTTGTGGATAATGAAGCTACAATTTCAATTGTAAGTAATCCCGTTTCTCATGGAAAGACAACATTTCAAGATCAAGCTTTATTTCATAAGGGAGGTGCAAAAGAATGGAGACATAAACATAGTGCACTGCAGAACTGATTTCCAGAATGCCAATATTTTAATTAAGTCTCTACCTAGAGCAAGATTCGAGTTTCTCAAAGAAAGACTAAGACGTGGTGTTACTGCTCTTGAGTCAAGGAGGAGTGTTAAGACTAGTGCCTCAAAAGCTGGACATTAGCCGTATTTGCTGCTGTAATTCAAAATACAGCTTTAAAGTAGGATTTAAATTTAGCTAAATAAGGCTGCAATCTTGCAGAATTTTATTTATTACATTTGCTGATCTTTAGGCCATAATTGTTAGAGATAATAATAGCTTATTTTACTCCTTTTATTGAGCTTTTTCAGTTATGATTTTATGTATAAATATGGTTGTGATCAATGAAACTTTACAATGCTTTCTGCTCTTTCCTTTCTTTGTTAAAGATTTGTTTTTCTCTCCAACACCCCCATTGGGTTTCTAACACTCATCAAACAATGTTCTTTGACACACCTTCAAACTTGGTTTTCCTTTCTCTCTTATCTTATATTATATTTGTAAACTTAAGAATATAGTGCTTGAGTAAGAAGAAAAAGATGAGTAAGTCTCAGTGAACTTGCGCAAATCTTCATTCTTCAAGTTTGGATCTTTATATAGTGTTCTTCAAGATTGTGATCACTGCGTTAGGCCTGCGATTGCCAACCTGCAATAATCCAAATAAACGGTCAGGGTGTGGAAAGTTTGCATGCTTTTTGATGTTGAGGTATTTTTTGTTTAATAGGTGATTGAAGTCTATCATGATGGTTTCTTAAGTGTTCAAACTTGTCTAATATTAGCTCAAACGATGGTTTCAGATTGGAGTAAAGAGAAACATTTACTGTATATTATATGTGGCATCTATTTTAATGCAATACTTCATTGTATGTTATACTTTCTGTAGAATTCTATTCTATTAATTATAGTCAAGTTGTTGGTCATGCTACTACATAATTTAATTTGTATTTTACTAGATTCTATTATCTCTATTTCAAGCCTTGTTTGGGTGACACGCCTTCATTATTTTTCTCTCTTTTTCTTTGTCTGAATGTTCTGTTTCTGTTAAACGCAGGATCGTCAGGATATCCCCATTTGCTAATCGTTTGTCATTCGACGCTCCCCCAGCAGTTCAGCGGCTTAGATGTCTGGCAAACTACGAAGCCCTGAGATTTTCAAATCCCATTTTGAGTTTAGGACAAACATTGGTTGCAAGGATGAAAGACCGAAGTGCAAATAATAGTGGGAAGTATATATCTGTGCATCTTCGCTTTGAGGAGGTTAGTTTTCATTTAGTGCAAGCTGATGTGCATGCTTACTTTATGTAGTTCATAGCATAGACTTCCGAGGGTATTTAGCCTTGATCACTTTTTCGTTCAGGATATGGTTGCTTTCTCTTGTTGTATATATGATGGTGGAGGTAAAGAGAAAATAGATATGGATGCAGCAAGAGAGAGAGGATGGAGGGGAAAATTTACAAAACGTGGTAAAGTGATTCATCCAGGAGCAATCAGGATCAATGGAAAGTGTCCCTTAACGCCATTAGAGGTAATATTCTTGTCTTGTTGGATCGACATTCAGTTGACTTCCTTAATCTATTTTTGTATAATCAACTCGGTTGACTTCCTTATTCTGTTTTTTATAATCAACTGAGTTGACTTTCATATCCTTTATTTTTTTCTTATCTGACGAAACACTGGAAATAATAACTTGAGTAAAAGTAAAACCTTTTGTTCTCGAGGTTGTATTCCTTTCATCTTCAGGGCTTGCTTTGAACAGTTAATGAGTCCATTGCAAGATTATCTTTACCTAAGAATATTTCTGAAAAGTTTTGTTTGACAAAGTGATGTGCAACAGATGCTTGCAAAGATAAGTAAGCTGCATAACCATTTCAAACGAAGATACGATAGTTGCGTAAGATGTACTTGTAAAAAAAGAGAAAGATCAGCTTGTATTATTCCCTCAAGCCATTGGGGTTTAGATCTCTACGTACATATTCTAAGAAAGGAAGGAAAATAAAAGTACATAACTGTAGGAGTAAATCAAGTCATACTATTTTTACAAGATCCTAAAATATTTTACAATATCCACAAGATTCCAACACACCTCAAGTTGGTATCTATAAATCAGATGTACCAAGATTGTTACAAATGTAACTGATACGAGAACCAGTTAGGGACATGGTGAAAATATTTGCGAGCTAATCATTTGACTTGACGAATTTTATAATAGTGTCTCTTGAGAGTATTTTTTTCCTCTGATGAAGTGACAAACATTCTCAATGTGTTTAGTTTTCTCATGAAACATCAATTTGGTGCAATATGAAAAGCAACTTGGTTATCCAACACAAGTTTCATCTGACTTGAATTCTCCAAACTTCAATTCTCTGAGAAGCTGTTTATTCCAAATTAGTTCGCAAGTTGCCACAACCATTGCTCAGTATTCAGTTTCCGTATAGATCGAGCAACCACATTTTATTTCTTGCTTTTCCAAAGCACCAAATTATCTTCTACCAAAATACAATATCCAGACATAAGCCGCCTGCGTCTCTGTTTCCCATAATCTGTTCATGACCTTGATTCTCAAGAAGTAATTCTTTTCCTGGGACTGATTTTATGCATATGCATCTGGGACTATTACACAGTGAGTCCATAAACTAACTTGCAACACTCACGAAATGGAATGTCAGGTCGAATCTGGGTGAGATAGTTCTACTTACCAAACAGGGTATCTAATTATGCAAGATACTTCATTGAATTTTATTTGCTTTAAGAGAAGAAAAGAACTTGAAACTAGACAAGGATCCATCTAGGGGCAGATTGATAATTTGAAGAACCAATTAGACTTTACCTTTTATAAAGCCACTTATTAGTTTTAGTCAATCATTAGATATTGTAATAGAGGGGGAGAATGCCTTTCCATGTAGAGGGGAAGTTTAATGTTCTACATAATTAGAGGGGTATATGATTTTGTCATACTTCATTTAGCTTGTTCCAGCTTTGGTTCCTTCTCCTATTGGCTCTTTCATTTCTTGTATCATGTATCATGCTTTCCTTGGTGCCTCATCTTTTTGTGGCTAAGTTTCTTCCCACACTTAAATCAGGTTGGTTTGATGTTACGAGGAATGGGGTTTGGTAAAAGCACATCTATTTATTTAGCTTCTGGAAAGATCTATGACTCAGAGCGACACATGAAATCACTATTAGAGATGTTTCCTCTTTTACAAACGAAAGAGATGCTAGCATCCCCCGAAGAACTCGCCCCATTTCAGGTTTGAATTGTTTTGAGTACCTTCTCCCTGTCATTTGTCTTACCTTTTTCGCACATCTGACTCAATTATTGCTTCTAGAATTACTCTTCCAGGATGGCTGCTATAGACTATACTGTGTGTCTTCATAGTGAAGTATTTGTGACAACTCAAGGAGGAAATTTTCCCCACTTTCTGCTGGGTCATAGAAGATTCTTGTATGGTGGACACTCGAAGACAATTAGGCCAGACAAGAGGAAGTTAGCTTTGTTATTTGATAAAACAAATATTGGGTAAGTCTTTGATATGTTTGCATGATTTTTATTTAGACGACACTTGTTGGTTGGACTGCCTATAAAGAAACTTGATGAGTTTCTGAAACCCATTTGGGTGGTAAAAGTGTGTATTAGAATGTTAAAGCTCCTTGAGCAGGAAAGCCGTACTAGTAGTCTTTGTATTTTAATTCGATAGAAACACTTGTGTCATCAGATGTATTTTGATTTCAAAAGATATAGTTTCGGTTTAATCACTTTGGGTTTCTCTCCATGTCCACTCATCGAAAAGCTCATTCTGTTATACACATACCAGATGCCAGTCGGCCGCATTAGGCTGTTCTTTTTGTAGATAGCAGTGTTTGTTGTTGGTTTTATCTGACTTTATTGATGTATTTACCCTTGCACTGCTGTTTCCAGGTGGAAAAGCTTCAAGCGGCAAATGCTAAATATACGAGCACATAGTGATTCAAAAGGAATTGAGATTAAAAGACCATCTGACTCGGTATATTCAGTCCCATGTCCAGATTGTATGTGCTGCAGTAACAAGACTGATGTTTCAAAATCATCTTCAGCGGCTTGATTCTGGGCATACCTTTGGTGGTGTTTCCGTTCCCATTGTTTGTATGGATTTCAGCTTCTAGCCCTTACCATTCTTCCACTTTTTGTCCCCTAACACAGTGGAGAAGACCCTTCCAGATCCTAGAGCCAGCCTTCTTGAGAGATTTTATTCGATTGCTCGTCAATATAATTATTTTCTGGGAACTAGTTAGAGGGGTGTGCCGTTGTACATGATAGTCCGAGTAAAGGACGTAAAAATCATCTTGATTGCTGGGTATACCTGGGTGTCGACTTACATAGATTCACTTCCAGCTGCTGCGTCTGACAAGCTGTGAATTGACACGGGATACATTAATTCAACGTTAGTTTTTGCAGTGAGGATCTTGTATATTACTTGAGAGTAGGTAGTATTAGACTTTAGCAACAGGATGAAATAGCGGATGCCTTATCAAAAGACAGGGTTCCCAATTTTTAATTTTGGATACCCTTGTCTTTTGCAAATGTTTGTTGGGATCTCTGTTGGTATTTATCTCCACTTTTCACTAGATTTATCACCCTCCATGTTACATGGTTGCACAAAAATTTCCCAAGAACACTATTCTAAACCGTTGGATGAATTTTGATTTTTCTGTATATTATAAACGTCCACTGTTACATGTGAAATGATATCAATCTTGAATTTTCTTTTTAGATAATTATTTTATATGAACCATTCAAGATAACACAGTATTCTTTGAATTGTTAAGTATTTTTGGGATGTCATTTTTTTCTTTTGAATTCTGTATTATCTGTAGAGTGTAATGACAGTCTGCTATCTCCAAACTCTCGATATCCCAACTGAATATTTGAGTCTGGAGTCGAAAGGGGTACTTTTTCAACACAATACATCAAAACAGACACTCCCTTTAAACATGTACCACAGTTCTGCCATTTTTGGCGAGCTGTTTATTAGTACTGTAAACGTCCATCTACTATGTAAATTTTAAGAAAAATAATTCAAAGGGTTTATTCAAAAACGAGCGAACCCTGTTTTCATAATTATTTTTTATTGTTTACAAGAATTTTAAAAAATTAGGTGGGGGTTCGCCCAGAAAGTGGCGACCCCCATTTCTAAATTCAATTTAGGGGCATTCAATCTCTACTGTAGCTTTGTTGAGATGAAACAACTTTTAGGTAGTGAGGAACGAGCTTAACGAAAGAAGGCATACATGGTTTTACTACATATTATATTATTGGCATACATAGCTTATCATTTCCCTAAATAGTTTACTACATATTACTTCTATTATTGGCATATATCCATGCAATATTGACCAATATTCGTAGCTACTTAACCATCATTTACTAGATAGATGTTAAATGTTGGTCAATTTTTTAAAAATACATGTTAAAAAAATATGAGAATTGTAACATTTTAGTATGTATTTTTGCATCATATTAACATGAGAAGGATTGTAACTTTTAGTATTTTTTGCATAGTTTTTGAACATGTAAGAAGCTAATTGTAAGGAATTTAATCATCCCTAATTGTCTAAGGCTTATCATTTAAATTTAAGACAATAAATGAATAGAATAAGTTTTAGGCTTAATTGTCTAAGCAATTTAATCTTCGTCCTTAATTGTCCCAAACACTCCTAAAAGTTATTCCCCGTACTTGTCATGTTTTACTTTATGAAAGTTAATTTGACTAAACTTCAATCCAAGTTGAATCTTCATCTGTGCTAGAGCGTGTCTATGGTGTTCCTTCGACTCTGAGTGTGGATCCTCCAGTTGTGGTACTCTACAGACTCCGAGTGTTGTTCCTTCTTCTATGCAGATATTCGAGTATGGTATTCTGAGATCAAGGGTTCAACCTTTATCTACGTTACCCCTTCAGGTGGGATAGCAGCCAACAAGGTTCATTATGCCTCTTATTGTTACGGGCACAATTATGTCTTTTAAGGATCAGAAGAGGTTTCAGAGATTAACTCATTTAGGTCTACCCAGGTTCAGTGGTGTTGCGGTCGAGGATAACTATGATTTCTAGATTGATTGTCGTGGGAAGTTGCTAACCTTAGATCGCTCGAGTTGTACGACGTCACTTACATTATCTACCAGTTGAGAGACGCAGTCAGGGATTGGTAGAGGTCACTTGTTAGTTGCACACCTCTGAGTTCTCCAAAAATGACTTAAGGATCAATTGGCTGCGGCTTTTTTGAACAAGTTTGTGCTTTTCAGTCTGAGGGATTAGATGAGAGATGAGTTTGATCATTTCTAGCAGGGCTTCATGACTGTTGCAAAGTATGAGGCACGTTTTCATGCCTTTTCTTGATGTTATTTTGCTTATTGCCACCGAGTATGAAAAGATTCAGAAGTTTGTGAACGGATTAAATGTTTCACTTCAGCTGGATACTGCCCAGATGGTAGTGTCGGGGGCATTGTTTCGGAGTATAGTGGATCATGCGAAGATGATTGAGTCTATTCCCCGAGCTTCTCAGGGAGGCGCCAAGAGGGTACGACATCAGGGTGAGTTCAGTGGCTGCACTCCTTGAGGTAGAGATTTTAGAGGTTCTCGTGGGTATCATGGTAGACCAGTGCAGTCAACCTTGCATGGTTCAGATAGTAGGTCTTCTGGTTTAGTACTTCAGGGAAGTCATTCTAGCTCAGCCGTACCTTCTCCTATTTAGTTGCGCCTTAGATTTTGCTATGTGTGTGATGATTTTGGGCATTTGGCCAAGTACTGTCCTCATTATATTTCCAGGCCTACTCCTTTATCGACATTGAGAGGTGACCCTCAGAGAGATAAAGGTACTATAAGAGATGCGTGTGGCATAGGTAATGGTGCTCGCGGTGGTGGTGTGGGTCTATTCATCCATGTGCAGAACGTGGATAGTGCTATGATATACCCACCAGACTAGAGGCAGAGTATTTCGATGTTGTTATCACATGAATTGTCCCTTTTGCTTCAGATCCGTATATGTGTTATTTGATCTGGGGTAGACTTTCTTCTGTGTGTTTGCATATTTTGCTTCGAGTTTTGATTCTGCTAGAAAGCCTCTTGTTGTGCCTAGTCATGTATCTACTCTTCTAGGAGACTCTTTAAAGGTGGATCGGGTGTATCGATCCTGCGTTGTGACCTTTGCTAGTGTGAAAGTTAGGTAGATATGATCATCCTAGATATGGTAAATTTTGATGTCATCTTGGGTATGGATTAGATTTCTCCTTATCATTCTATTTTAGACTGCTATGTTAAGATTGTGACTCTAGCTCTGTCGGGTATGTCGAGGATAGCGTGGGGTCTTAAGAGGGTGATATCCTTTTTGCCCATATTCAAGATACTAGTGTTGCTTCACCTACTTCTTAGAATTTTATTTATATTGTTCGTAAGTTTATGGATGTTTCTCCCATATATTTGCCTAGTATGTGTCACGATTCGAACCAAGGCCTAACAATGATGGATATCTCAAGTCCACCAAGGATTATAGACCACCCCCTTGCCTAACCAAACAGTACATAACACACCCAGTAGTGGCTGAAATCCAAACATCTAACAAGATAGAAAAGGTAAAAAAGATTAAATACATTTAAATATGTCACACATCAATATCCAATCCACATAATATCCACAAAGCCTCTACAAATCTAAAAGTAACCAACATTGGGACATGCCCCCGACTTTGATAATGACAATGTCAATGATAATGTTAATGTGAACTCTTCAATTCTAGTTTATGAAAGAAAATCGATGGAATGATCATCTTTCAGAGAATGGAAGCTCACCACTTCTTCACAAACGACCGATGAACCGAGCTGATCCACCTTACACTATGCAGAAAAAGTAGAAGTATCTTCGATGCCTGCATCGCATGGGGATACAACGTTCGAAGACAGATAGTAGGTTGAGCACTAACATGTAACAGGCACCCACGTGTTATATGGGTTCAGTTTCCCCTATTGAAAAGGCCCTAGTATGTGTTAGCCGCACGAACCAAAGGTATCAAAGAAGACAAGAAAATGCCTCAACCCCACGTCAATCCAAAATACAAATATATATCAATAGTGTGAATTGTGCACATCATCAAGACCAAACTTTATGGCGGCAAACAAGAGTTTCCAGTATAAGTTATTCAAGATCCTCACCTTTATGACTTAGCTACATAACCCCCGTTAAGCCTAATTTAAAACAAGTTTCACATAACCTATTTATTAACTAAGGAATCAACTATTAAGGCATACCATGGGTATCATCATACCCTTACACTTGCAAGCTTATCTCTATGCCATAACAATCATATTATCTTGGGGGAATGCCTTGACTCCCTTTGTTCATTAAATCAAACAAAGCCAACGCAACCTTCAAAATCTATGTTCATTGTCTAACCATTTATGCAATGCAAAATCATGAGTGAGTAAGTCAAGCTGAGTGACAATTTCACAATTCAAAGCCAATTACGTAAGTGGGTTGAGGGAACACAATTACTCAAAACCAATTCCAAGTTTAAAACATCAATTTGGGAAAAACCCTGACCCCTCATTCCAATTCCTATACCCAATGTACCCCATTAGTTCAAACATTGATTTCAAAGCATGAATAACTCATAAAAACCATGGGAAAACAATTCAAGGACCAAACATTCCAAAAACCTCAACTATATCAAAACCCATATTCAAATCCATACAATTAAACTTGTTTAAAACACATGTTTTGTCATAAAATAAGAATTGGGGAAGAGTTACATGCCTGAAATACCAAGGTTTAGGGAGAGAAATCTACCCTTAAGCTCTTAGATGACCAAATTTTTGGAAATCCTAAGTATCTTGACCTTGGAGAATTTATGGAGTTTGAGAAAGTGCTTTGAGTGCTAAAGTGTTGAAAATAACGTCTCAAGGGTGTTTTATGGTTGTGGGTATTAAGTGAGGGAGGGGAAAATGTCCAAAATGCCCTCAATTAAACATCTTAAAAATTATCACCAGTGACTACAGGTTACTATATGACTTATAAGGACTCACCACGACTCGTCACCACGAGTCATAATCTGGACAGTAGCTGAGGGACCCCTTCTCTGGTAACCCTATGGATCCAACCCCATGACTTGCTAAGAGACTCTATGATTCGTAGGGTCCAAGTCATAGTCAAGATAAAATACTTTGGGCATCACACTGGTGTGGCTACAGATGAGACTATACGACTCATTTTGAGTCTTCACGACTCGTAGCTGTTAGTTGTAGTCATAAAAGAAACCCCAGGAAAACATTCTGGCCAAGCTAAGATTTGGGTCCCTAAGACTCGAAATGACACATTACGACTTGTAAGGAGAGTCGTAGACTGGGTAGTGAGTTCAAAGCTAAAAAATTTTCAAGGACCAAAAATTCGAGTTGTTTCATCCTCTCCCTTTAGGATCATTCATCCTTGAATAATGGAACGAGGCATTCCTTAGCATGATTTAACACAGAATACAACCACACTTACCTTTAACAAAGACAGAAAACAAAGAAGTCAAGTTTAACACATACCTTAAGCACGATTATCCGGAACGAGGAACAATAATGGGTATTTGGACTTCATGTCCTCTTCAGCTTCCCAAGTAGCTTCTTCAAACTTTTGGATACTCTATTAGACCTTCACCAAAGCCACATTCTTTATCCACAACCGATGGAATTGATGATCTAAGATCTCAATCGGTACCTTATCATATGACTAGTAGTCCGAAACATAAACACTTTCCTATGGAACAACCAAGGAAGGATCATCCACACACTTTCTCAACATCAAAATATAAAATGTCGGGTGAACGGAACCCAAATAAGAAGGAAATTCTAACTTATAAGCCAGATTACCCACTCTCTTCAAAATTAAATATGGACCCACATAATGGGGACTGAGCTTCTCTTTCTTTCCAAACCGCATCACTCCCTTTATGGGAGACACATTCAAGAACACCTAATCGCCAACTTTAAATTCTAACTCCCTTCGCTTTACGTCCTGTAACGCCTCAGAAAATGGGTCCCAGAGCGTCACAAGGTGCTTGAGGGTACGAGTATCCCTAAGCTAACCCTTTAAGCCATTTTCATTCAGTTCAACACAAATCAACGGGGTTTCCATAAATAACCCTCAAATATCAACAGAGTAGTCATCATCCAAGAATAAAAGAATTTCAGAAAGATAACAAAATACGACTTATTAGTCAACTCCCAACATCTATACTAGTATGACAAGCCTTAAAGAAAATCAATAAAACCAACGAGCCATTGAGACATGCCCCAACTGACTCATACTCAGTTATCACATGTAAACAATTCCGTGAAACCAACATCAAACATCACGTCCTTGGAACATGATGACTCACCACAACAGAGGATATAGAACAGCATGCCCAAAGAATCACTGTCAAACCTGGAATTGAGCACCTGAACCTACATTCTGAGAAAATGCAGTCCACATCCGAAGATGTGGATCAGTACCATGGAAAGGAATCGAGTATATGGGGGTGTATGTAGTTGTATAAACATCATCATCATAAATGTTTATAAGAAATATGCAGGATGTATGAAAAAATCACATAGCTCGAAGAAAATCATCATAATCATGAGAGGGTGAAATAAGTACAATAACACATGTGAGTCAGCATATAATTTGTAATCACTTTCAGTTCATCAAGAATATCAATCCTCATAATGTAAATATTATTTAAATCTTTCAAAAGAATAACTTTCACAATTCCACTTCCAAATCACTTCACCATTCACCATAGACACAAGGAAACACACACACACTGGGAGATCCTATAACCGACATAAACCATGTAAGCTACGTGGAGTCCAAAGTACAACCCATGTTGGGGAGATCCATCCTATCCTTGCCATTGGAGTAGGACTATCGATATCAAACCCACACAAAATAGTGATCACTATATAAATCAGCCTCAGGCTTACTCCTACAGGGGCATGTAATTCTAGGAAAGTAAGGTCGCTTTATACCTCCCACTTGGTGCAAAAGATTTCTCCTGGACTTATCTCAGATCATTTCAAAGACAATACATAACAAAACAATTTTAGTAATATATAAATATACATCAGGAGCCATCATGCTTCCCATCTATCAAAATCAACCACGTTGTGGATTTCTATCACACTCGAGTCCAAAACAACTCCATTAAGATCAAAAGGTCAAATAATTCAAAATATCTCAAATATTCAACATCAACGTGCTTATAACACACACCTTTTTTAAAAAACACAATTTCCAATGGGGATTCACGACCCAAATATCAAAATTATGATAAATATCGTTCAAGATTCATGCTTTATATCTCCACACATGTAAATTCATCTTTCAAAATCATAAACATCAAGATTTAATAATAATCATCATAATATATGGGTTCATGCTTCAAATTCATAAAAATCAAATAAAAATCATGCCTTTGTAAAGAAAATTACTTTTGGGCACAAGAATGAAAGAGAGTTCTTGTTGAAAACCCCCACATATCTTGAATGATTAACTTTAGATCGATATTCTTTTTTGAGATGTTAGTCGTGCCTTTGAATGATGGTTCTTGGAGTTCTTGAACTAGGAACTTGGAATCTTGAATAATTTGCAGAATTAATGAACTTTGGAGGTTCTTGAAGTTGGATGTTGGAGCTTAGGATTTTCTTTTTGAGAGAATTCGATGAAATATAACATATAATGCTTCTACTAGGCTTTAATATAGGGTTTTTATGGATTTTGGGAGAGGGGGAATGACCAAAACGCCCCTAAAAATCAAAAAATTCTCGAATCTGTTCTTTGGTGGACTGTTTTGGTAGCCTGAAGTAGATTAACCATAACGTTTTACTCCGATATCCAAATTGGATGAAACTAATTTGATTAGAAAGAAAACTCTCATATATTTCCATTAATATATAGTATCTCACCCAAATCATTATGTACGAGGAGTTATGGTCATTTGAAGTTGACCCAAAAATTTGCTTTTGATAGGATGAAGTAGATTGACCATAAGTTTTTGCTTCGATAGATAAATTGGATGAAACCAATTTCATTAGAAAGAGAACTCGCAGAGCTTTCCGTTGATATATAGTACATCACCCAAATCATTATGTATAAAGAGTTATGATCATTTAAAGTTGGAGAAAAAATACTCCAGGCCTCAGTACTTTTTCCTGTACGTTTACTGTTCACTACTATTCATGATTCGATCGGAATGTTCATAACTCGTCGCTCGGGTGTCTATTTTGGATGATCCATATATCATTGGAAATCTTATTTGATACTCTATGGAATGGCTGGTCATAATCTAAGACATTTTTTACGAAAAATTTATAATTTATTCTAGAAGATAGAACCCAACACATTTACGCATAAAATTTCAACAAAAAATTTCTCGGGGTATTACATCGTCCCCCCTTGGAAAAATTCATCCTCGAATGACGCTATACATGCCAAGATTAGATAGGGAATAGAGCATACATATGAAATCATTCGTTAGGCTCATCACCATATCGTTTCTCACTCCGAATGCAACATAGAATGCATAAATTCAAGAAACTACAGGTGAACACAGTAAATGACAGCTGAAATGCTGCAACGTTTATCAAAAGTGCATGATTTAAGAAAAAATAGTACCTTCGGCTTGATCGATGTTCGCGGAAAATAGGTGCGGGTACTCTGATCGCATATCTGCCTCAGCTTCTCAAGTTGCACCCTCAATAGATTGGTTTCACCACAACACATTGACCAAGGGAAATTCTTTGTTCCTTAGTCTTCAGACACTGAAATCAAGAATCTCAACAGGAATCTCATCAAAAGAAAGATTTTCTTGAATGTCAGCACTCACAAAGGAATCCACTACCACAACATCGCTAATATGCTTTCTAAGCATGGAGACATGGAATATTGGATGAACAGAGGACAACTCGGAAGGCAACTCGACCTCATAAGCTACCTTACCAACACGACTAAGAATTTTGTAGGGACCAACATAACGGGGACTAAGCTTTCCTTTCTTTCCAAATCTCTTCACCCTCCTCATAGGTAAAATTTTCAGATACACTAGGTTACCAACTTCAAACCAAGGTCTTTCCTTCTAACATCCGCAGATGACTTCTGACGATTCTATTCAGTTTTCAACCTTTCCCTAATCAACTTAACTTTTTCCATATCCTCAAATACCGAATCAGGACCACTCACAACCTCTTTACCCACCCAAAACAACCTATGGGTGATCTACACTTCCTTCCGTATAAGGCTTGAAACGGAGCCAGGCCAATACTAGAGTGGAAACTGTTATTCTAAATAAACTCTATCAAAGGTAAGTGATCATCCCAACTTCCCTTAAAGTCAAGTGCACAAGCTTTCAACAAATCCTCTAAGGTCTGGATGGTCCGCTTAGCCTGACCATCGGTCTATAGATGAAAAGTAGAACTCAAAAGAACTTGGGTTCCAAGACCTTTTTGAAAACCTTTCCAAAATTATGAAGTGAAATAAGTACCTCTATCCAAAATGATAGACAAGGGAACTCCATGCAGTCTGACTAGCTCTCAGATATACAATATAACGTAATCCTCAGAAGTATATGAAGTATGAATAGGCAAGAAATGAGCAGACTTAGTCAACCTATCAACCACAACCCAAATGGAATCATGATGGCGTCGGGAAGGAGGTTAACCAATCATGAAGTCTATATTTATCTCTTCCCACTTCCAGGTGGGAATACTAAACTCTTGCATCATACCACCAGGTCTTTGGTGTTCATCCTTAACCTGTTGGCATGTTGGACACTTAGCTACAAATGCTGCTACATCTTTCTTCATGCCACTCCACCAATAGATTTCCCGCAAGTCTCGGTACATCTTGGTGGCACCAGGATGAATAGAATATCGCCCCCCGTGCGCTTCAGCCATAATCTTCCATCTCAGATCATCAATATTTGGGACACATAATATACCCTGCAATCTTAACACACCATCTCCTCCTTGGGAGAAAACCTTTACTTTTTTGTCCTTGACTGACTCTTTCAGTCTGACCACACTAGCATCTAACTATTGGTTTTCCTTTACTTTCGAAACCAAAGAGGATTCAAAACTACTCTGAACCCCTATGCTACCTTCAGCAGAGTCAAATCACCTAACCTCCAATCTAGCCAAATGATGTACATCACGAGCCAACTCTTTCTTACCTTCTACCACATGTGAAACACTACCCATGGACACTTTACTTAGGGTATCTGCCACAACATTATCCTTGCCCGAATGGTACAACACACTGATGTCATAGTCCTTTAACAATTCTAACCATCATCTCTGCGTACGATTCAATTATCTCTCGGTAAACACATACTACAAACTTTTATAATAAGTGAAAACATCAACATGGACACCATATAAATAGTGTCTCCAGAATTTTAAAGCAAACACAATAGCAGCCAACTCAAGGTCATGTGTGGGGTAAATGTTCTCATGGGGTTTCAACTGTCTAGAAGCATAAGCTATCACCTTACCCTTATGCATCAATACACAACCCAACCCAACTCTCGAAGCATCACAGTACACCACAAAACCATCAACACCATCAGGCATAGTCAAAATAGGGGCTGAAGTGAGTCGACTCTTCAACTCCTGAAAACTATTCTCATAAGATTCGGACCATAAGAACTTCACTTTATTTTGGTTCAACCGAGTCATAGGAGACGCTATAGAGGAGAAACCTTGAACAAAATAGTGGTAATAGCTAGCTAAACCTAAGAAACTTCAGATATCAGTCGGAAAAATAGGTCTAGGCCAATTTTTAATAGCTTTGGTCTTTTGGGGATCAACTCTAATACCCTCGGAAGAAATGATATGACCCAAAAAAGCAACTGACCTTAGCCAAAACTCACACTTACTGAACTTGAAAAACAACTTGTGATCTCTAAGGGTTTGCAAGACAGTTCGGAGATGATCATAATGTTCATCCTTACTACGGGAGTACACTAGTATATCATTGATGAACGCTATGAGAAACATATCCAAATATGGTTTGAACACTCGATTCATGAGGTCCATGAAAGCTGCTAGGGCATTAGTTAAATTGAAAGACATAACAAGAAACTCAAAATGGCCATAACGAGTTTAGAAAGTATTTTTCGAGATGTCACACTCCCTAACTTTAGTTGATGATAGCCGGAATGAAGGTCTATCTTTGAGAAATAACTTTCACCTTGTAATTGGTCAAACAAATCATCTATTCTCGGAAGGGGGTACTTATTTTTTGATGGTGACTTTATTCAGTTGGCGGTAATTAATGCACATATGTAAGAGCCATCTTTCTTTCTCACAAACAACACAGGAGCACCCCAAGGAGAAATACTGGGACTTATAAAACCCTTATCTAGTAGATCTTTGAGTTGCTCTTTCAACTTCTTAAGTTCTGCAGGGGCCATACGATAAGGAGGAATAGAAATGGGCTGAGTATCGGGAAGAAGATCAATCCCCAACTCTATCTCTCTATCCAGAGGTATCCTTGGAAAATCATTCGAAAAGACATCAGAAAACTCATTGACGACGTTAACAGACTGGAGAGTTGGAGTCTCAGACTTAGTGTCTTTGACTCTAACCAAATGGTATATACACCCCTTGGAAATAAGATTTCTCACTTTGAGGTAAGATATAAAATGACTCTTGGGTGACATAAAATTCCCAGACCACTCAAACACGGATACACCTGGAAACTAAAACTTGACCAGTTGGGTCCGACAATCAATAGAGGCATAAGAAGAATACAGCCAGTCCATACCTAGAATCACATCAAAATCTAACATGTATTACTCAATCAGATCAGCCAACAAGACTCTATAAAGAACGTAATAGGACACTTTTTATACATTTTTTGGGCAACAATCGAATCACCCACTGTGGTAGAAACTAGGATAGGATCAGGAATAATCTCAGGACTCATTTCAAAATTCACAGCAATCAAAGGTGTAGCATATAAGAAATTGGATCTAGGATCCACCAAAGCGTACACATCAAATTGAAATATATGAAGCATACTAGTACCAACATCGGGAGAGTCCTCCTATTCCTGGTGGGACGATAAAGCATATAATTGATTCTAGTGCCGCCCGCCAGTATTTATAGAAGAGGCGCCCTGAGCTGGGGCTGGGCGAGTCGCTGGAACTGGAGCACTAACAGTCTGAGTCTGGGTCTGAGGGCTATAGTCATGATGCCCTTGTCCATCCTGTGGGAAATCTCTAACTCTGTGAACCATGCCACCATACCAAAAACAACCCCTCTTTTCACCCCAACACTCACCCGAATGAGCCCTACCACACTTAGGACACAGGGGACGATTTGGATTACTGCCAGCACTGTACTGGGACCTGGATGCATATGACCTTCTACCTTGCTCTTGCCTACCTCTAGGCACGGGAGCACTAGCAGATGACGGTGCTAGCATAGACGAATGATCCTGATACTGAGGGAAACTCCCTCTCTGGGATCTAGTCTGACTTTGTCTGTGCTGCTCGAACCTAGCTCTCTTATTCCCTCTCATTCTATCTCTCTCCTTACTCTTGTTTGACTTAATCTATTAGGCATGAGTCATCAACCTAGAAAAATTCATCTCACTATTCAACATAGCAGACCTACACTCCTTAACCACATAACTAGACACTCCAGTCACAAACTTACTCATACTAGCCCGATTATCAGCCACTAAGTCAGGAGCATACTTGGCCAACTGATTGAACTTTAGACAGTACTCCCTAATAGTCATAGAGCCCTGTTGTAGGTTCATAAACTCTTCCACCTTCACCTACCTCATCTCTAAAGGGAAAAACTTATCCAGGAATGCATCCTGAAACTCTTGCCAAGTTGTAGAGATAACTCTGTCACCTCTACCTTTCCTCCAAGCAACAACCTAGTCATAAGCAAGGTATTTCAACCTATACATATCCAAATACACAATATGTTCCTCAGATTTATGCATCACCTGAGTAATCTTCCACGCCTCTAAAAACAATCGTGGATCCTCATCAGACTTGGACCCATAGAATTTCATCGGATTCATCCATATGAAGTCACGGATCCTGGCAACAGCTGAATCACCTCCCTGCTACTGTGGAGACAGGGCTGGGTTGGACTTAATATTTGTAGTAACATCTTGGGCCAGTGCCTGAAATGCTGTATGAAATTCAGCATAAGACACGTTTTCATTCAATGGGTCAGCGGGTTGAGGTTGCTGACCATCATTATTTCTTCTCGCTTGATATGGAAGCATATTTTTGAAAGAGAAGTGTAGAAATCAATAGCAGAGAGAGACACTTTAAGAATGATAGACTTCTGAAAGAAAGAATCACACTTTTTCCTAAAATGTCTTGTAGCCTCTTGCTCACAGATGTGGCGCGCTACACACCGATGATCAAGACTCTACTTGACGTGGCTTGTCAGACTCCCTAGGACACCTTAAAACCTTAGAATCTGATACCAAGTTTGTAACGCCCCAAAAAATGGGTCCCGGAGTATCACACGGTGCTTGAGGCTACGAGTATCCCCAAGCTAAACCTTTGAGCCATTTTCATTCAGTTCAACACAAATCAACGGGGTTTCCATAAATAACACTCAAATATCAATAGAGTAATCATCATCCAATAATAAAAGAATTTTAGAAATATAACAAAATACGACTTATTAGTCAACTCCCAACATCTATACTAGTCTGACAAGCCTCTAAGAAAATCAATAAAACTAGCGAGCCATTGCGACATGCCCCAACTGACTCATACTTAGTTATCAAATGTAAACAATTCTGTGAAATCAACATCAGACATCATATCCTCAGAACATGAAGACTTACCACAACAAAGGATGTAGAATAGTATGCCTGAAGAATCACTATCGTACCTAGAACTAAGCACCAAAACCTATATTCCAAAAAAATGCAGTCCATATCCAAAGATGTGGGTTAGTACCATGGAAAGGAACCGAGTATATGAGGGTGTATGCAGTTGTATAAACATCATCATCATAAATATTTATAAGAAATATGCAGGATGTATGAAAGAATCACATAGCCCAAAGAAAATCATCATAATCATGAGAGGATGAAATAAGAATAATAACATATGTGAGTCATCATATAATTTGTCAATCACTTTCAGTTCATCAAGAATATCAATCCTCATAATGTAAATATCATTTAAATTTTTTGAAAGAATAACTTTCACAATTTCACTTTCAAATCACTTCACCATTCACCATAGACATAAGAAAACACACACACACTGGGAGATCCTATAATTGACATAAACCATGTGAGCTACATGGATTCCAAAGTACAATCCACATTGGGGAGAGTAAGGTCTCCACACTAACTAGTGATCACTATATAAATCAGCCTCAGGCTCACTCCATGGGGGTATGTAGTTCTAAGGAAGTAAGGTCTCTTTATATCTCCCACATGATGCTAAAGATTTCTCCCGAAATTAGCTCAGATTATTTCAAAGACAATCCACAACAAAATAATTTCAGTAATATATAAATATACATCGGGAGCCATCATGCTTCCCATCTATCAAAATCCACCACATTGTGGATTTTTTTCACACTCGAGTTCAAAACAACTCCATTAATACCAAAAGGTCAAATCATTCAAAATATCTCAAATATTCAACTTCAACGTGCTTATAACACACACTTTCTAAAAAAACATAATTTCCAATGGGGATTCACGACCCAAATATTAAAATCATGATAAATATCGTTCAAGATTCATGCTTTATATCTTCACACATGTAAATTCATCTTTCAAAATCATAAACATAAAGGTTTCATAATAATCATCATAAGATATGAGTTCATGCTTCAAATTAGTAAAAATCAAATAAAAATCATGCCTTTGTAAAGAAAATTACTTTTGGGCACAAGAACGAAAGAGAGTTCTTGTTGAAAAACTCCACATACCTTGAATGATAAACTTTAGATCGATACTCATTTTTGAGATATTAATCGTGCCTTTGAATAATGGTTCTTGGAGTTCTTAAACTAGAAACTTGGAATCTTGAATAAATTTGTAGAATTATTGGTGAACTTTGGAGGTTCTTGAAGTTGGATGTAGGAGCTTAGAGTTTTATTTTTGTGGGAATTTGATGAAATATAACATATAATGCTTCTAATAGGATTTACTATAGGATTTGGATGAATTTTTGGTGAGGGGAAATGACAAAAATGGCCCTAAAAATAAAAAAATTCTTGAATCTATCCTTTGGTGGACTGTTTTGATAGTCTGAAGTGGATCAACCATAACGTATTACTCCGATATCCAAATTGGATGAAACTAATTTCATTAGAAATATGACTCTCATATATTTCCGTTGATACATAGTATCTCACCCAAATTATTGTGTACGAGGAGTTATGATCATTTGAATTTGACCCAAAACTTTGCTTTTGATAGGCTGAAGTAGATCGACCATAACTTTTTGCTCCGATAGACAAATTGGATGAAACCAATTTCATTGGAAAGAGGACTCGTAGAGATTTTCGTTGATATATAGTAGATAACCCAGATCATTATGTAAAAGGAGTTATGATCATTTAAATTTGGAGAAAAAATACGCCAGGCCTCAGTACTTTTTCCTGCATGTTTTACTATTCACTACTATTCATAGTTTGATCGGAATGTTCATAACTCGTCGCTCGGGTGTCCATTTTGGATAATCCATATATCGTTGGAAATATTATTCGATACTCTATGTAATGGTGGGTTATAATCTAACACATTACACACAAAAAATTTATAATTCATTCTAGAAGATAGAACCCAACATGTTTACGCATAAAATTTCAACGTAACATTTCTTGGGGTATTACACATCCTCATAGGACTTTTAGTGAATTTGGGTAGTCAGAAGCCTATCCTGAAGCACCTTTACCTTTTTTATAGACTGATGAACCAAATTAAGATAAAAAAATCCAGCCTCACCGACCTCAAACCACCGAATAGTACAATGACATCTCCTGCTATACAAAGCCTCAAAAGGAGCCATCCGAATGCTAGAGAAATAAATTTTATTATAAGTGAACTCAATGAGAGATAAATGATCAAACCAACTACCACCAAAGTCGATCACACTGTACCAAAGCATATCCTCCAACATTTGAATGGTCCTCTTCACTTGTCCATCTGCTTGAGGGAGGAAAGTAGTGCTATGGCTCACCTTAGTTTCCAAACCTCTCTAAAAAGAACACTAGAAGTAAAATGAGAACCGTGTACCATGTAAACTATAATAGAAACTAGTGCACCATACAATTGGATGATTTCATGAATGAATAGCCTTGCATAATCCTCTGTCGAATAATTAGTCTTCACTGGCAAGAAATGAGTAGACTTAGTCATCCTATCCATGATGACCCAAATTGAATCAAACTAATGGAGAGAATGCAAAAGAGAGATAATGAAATCCATATTAATTGCTTCCTATTTCCACATGTACCATAACTTTACTAGTTGACAAATCGTATACTTGGCTGCATCCATCTTCATGTCATTCCACCAATATATTTTCTTCAAGTCATGGTACATCTTTATTAAACCAGGATGAGCAATGTACCTCGACACATGAGCCTCAACTAAGATCCTCTCACGTATCCCATCAATATCGAGAACACATAATCTACCTTGGAACCTCAAGATACCATCGCCACCAATCTTAAAAGCCTTCACCTTTGCTGACCAACACCATCCTTGACCTGTACCAAAATAGGATCCAAAACCTATTTCTCTTTCACCTCAGTACCAAGAGATGACTTCACCACCTCTTGCACAATCACACCACCATTCTTAGAGTCCAAAAAACAAACTCTAAGATTAGACAAATGGTGAATATACTTCACTAAAACCCTCTTCTCCTCATCAACATGACATATTCTTTATAAGGATAACCTGCTAAGAGCATTAATAACTATGTTTGCTTTACTTGGGTGATAATGGAGACTCACATCATAGTCCTTAAGAAACTCAAGCCATCTCCTTTGCCTAAGATTCAATTCCTCCTGGATGAAAACATATTGCAAATTCTTATGGTCTGAGAAGATGTCAATAGGAATCCCAATAAATAATGACACCAAATTTTTAGAGCAAAAGCTACAGCTAACAACTCCAAACTATAAGTCAAATAATTTTTCTACGAACTTTCAAATGTCTAGAAACATACACCACCATCTTGCCATACTGCATCAGAACACAACCCAATCCCACACGGGATGCATCACAATAAACTACAAAGCCATCAGTGCCTTCAGACTGGGTCAAAACAGGAGCAAAAGTCAACTTGTCTTTCAACTTCTCAAAACTACCCTTACATACATCCGACCATAAGAACTTCATTTTTACGAGTCACCTTAGTCAATGGGGGTGGCAATGGAGAAGAAACTTTTCACAAACCTTCTATAGTACCCAACTAAATCCAAGAAACTCTAAATATCAGTTAGAGTCATGGGTCTAGGCTATTTATTAGTCACCATAACTTCTTCTGGATCTACTATGATCCCCTCACTAGAAATAACATGACCCGAAAAAGTAACAACATTCAACTAGAACTCACACTTAGAAAATTTAGCGTACAACCATCGATCCTTGAGATTCTGTAACACTATGAAGAGGTGATCGGTATAATTCACCCACTCTTCAAGTACACCTAAATATCATCAATAAATACTATCACAAACAAATCTAAGAATTGATGGAATAACTAGTTCATTAGATCCATAAATTCTGTCTAGGAATTAGTCAAACCAAAAGACATGAACCAAAACTCATAATGTCCTTACCGAATACGAAAAGAAGTCTTAGGGATATCTATCTCCCTAAACTTCAGCTGATGATGACTCAACCAAAGATCAATCTTAGAAAAGTTGTTAGATCTCTAAAGTTTATCAAAGAGATCATCAATCCTAGGAAGCGGATGCTTGTTCTTAATGGTCAACTTATTCAACTGGTGATAATCCATACATCCGAAGGGACCCATCCTTCTTATGCACGAAGATTACCAAAGTGCAATGACCTTTTCGATTATTTTTCATATTTCTATTTATTCACCTGTTTGTGCTTCTTGATAGTTATCCTAAGTCTTTTATGATTTATTGAGATGGACAGTTTGGTTACTAGGCAGTTCGTGCAGTTTTTAGCGCTAATTCCCTATTTTGAAGTCTTCGCTGATTTCAAATGACCACTGGGTGAAAACTTCAGTGAAATGATATTGGATTCAAATTCTGACTATGCCAACAGATCTAGAATATTAATTTTATTCTATGTAGACCTTTGGTTTGGGTCCAATACACCCGAGCTCATTTTAACCTATTGTTTGAAAAGTTAAAAATAAAAAAGAATGGTTGTGGGACCCACATTTGGTTGAAATAACCTCAGATTGAAAATCCAACTTCACCATCACATTTGAATATTGAATTTAGGCTAGGGGACCTTTGGTTTAGGTCACAAGGCTCCTAGACTTATTTTGGGCTATTGATCGAATTTTATGAAAAATAATGAAACTATATATGTGGGCCCTAATTTTTTTCTAAAAAATCTTGGATAAAACTTTCTATAATTCCAATGAACTTTAAATGTTGTTTACACTCAAAATTCACTATTGGATCATGTTATTTGAATTTTGGATGAGTTTCGAGGGTCAAATATTTATTTTTGATTTTGCTATCATCTGGTGCAACCACGATCACAGGAAATAGTGTGGCAATTGTGATATAGTGATTGTGAACCATAGAATCATGATTACAACATGTTCTTACATATAAGGGCTATATATAGGCCCCAAGACACGTTTGGGGCATTTTCTCTTCATTATTTAGACCTAGAAACACCAAAATAAGTGTAATAACTCAAAATTAAGTCTTGTGGGTATCTTGGAAGCTTGTTTAACATCTATTATCTTCATTTTTATCCTAATTAAGGTAATATTTCATCACCTTATTGATGAATTTCTTTGTTTTTGATCCAAAACCCTAAATTCACCTAGGGCTTGATTTTAGCCCAAAGATTACTTGGTTTTCACCCATTTTTAAAGGTTTTGATTCCTTGTTCATGTATGAGTGTTGGGTGGACCTCGGAAATGCATTTTCCATAAGTGAGATCCACCTAGAATTTTTGGAGTCATTTTTAGACCCGAAGCACAATCATATAATATAGGCATCGTTAGACTCGTATTGATGAATAGATTATGATTTTGATAGTATGACGACATTTTGGGGGTTGTGAAGTGAAGGCGAGCATGTGGTGCATGAAGTAAGTTTTTGAGATTTTGTTTTGAGGTAGGCTCCTATCCACTTTTCTTCATAGATATTGTGTGATATATATTTCATATGAACATGAATGTTAGGCTTTACTATGAGTAGGATAACTTAGCCTTGATTATTGATGCTTGGGTATTATATGAGGGTTTTGGACTCGTAAGATTGTTTGTTTATAACCTTTTAGAATCCTATTTCCTTCTTCCTAGTTTAGATTAGTTTGTAGCATGGATATGATATAATGCTAGGTCTGGGATGTGGTTTTAGCACTGGAAACATGCTTAGTATAGTTAATCTTATTGGACTAGTGTGGTGGCCTTGAGATCATAATTTGGGTAGAGTTGACTTGAGTGCTCATGTTTCAAGTTGAAGCTCCTATCTTAGGGTTGAATATGACTTATTTGATATCTAGAAGTTGGATTAGATACCTTGTCATAGTTTGGGGAATAATATACCTAATTATGGAAATTGAAGATTAGAAATGGGATCGTCAGACCCACTTAGGCCAAGACTTGTGTTTGTCATTGTGGACTTAGTTGTGGATGTTAGGCCTAGTTGGGACTAGTGAGCCTTTAGAATATGCTTACTTTATGAAATGGTAAATGTGATGATGTTTCTCGATATTATAACTTAGAGTTATGGTTATAACATTCCTTATGGGAGTGATATTAGGTCTTTAGAGATGCTCTTTCCTCTTAGATTTGTTATTTGGACAATAGAGATGCTATTTTCTCTTAGATATGATATTCGACCTATAGAGATGCCATTTTCTCTTAGATATGATGTTGGGCCTATAAAGATGCTATTTCCTCTCAAATATAATGTTGGGCCTATAGAGATGCTATTTTCTCTTAGATATGATGTTGGGCCTATAGAGATACTATATATTTTTAGTTATGATTACTGGACCTATAGAGATGATGTTCTTTTTAGATATGAAAATTGGCCTCGAGAGGTGATATTCCTTATAGTCATGCTGAATGACCTATAGATATCAGATGTCTTATAGATATGATATGCTTATTGATATTATGCCTTCTAGCCGTGAGATGCCTCCTATAAGTGAGATTATTAGAGATATTCTACAACTTATTAATATAATTATCGATATAACTCTTGAATATGTATTTGAGCGAATGGTCATGATTTTAATGTTGTGATTATTTTGGGCATATTATTGAGCCGATAGTCGTGTTATGATATTGGTTGGATATCCAGGAAGTATTTATACTTGTGAAGGAGGCAATTATTGTTCATAAGTATAAATATATAAATGTTTGTATACACATTTCTCAGGTATAGGATGGAGGAAGATATGTTATGATGCTTATTACTTAACTGATTGAATACTAGTGATGACATGCATAGATTTAATGCATTAATGATTATTTTATCTGTGATTTATATGATTCTAATTAAAATATGAGATTATGATTATTCTTCTAATTAAGGGTTAAGCTATGTGATAGCTAGTTATCTATTAGGTGACTATAACACTTAATGGCTAGAAATCTAATGTCCTAGTTAATAAACCTTGCTTAATTCAGATATGGTAGCTAGCGATGGTTGATATGTGGATAACTATGATGTTGAGTTTAGCGTAGGAAAAGATTAATTGATATTGATGACTAAGTTTATGATGTCAAATAGTTGATAAATGAGGATTAGTTGGTAAACAATGGTTAGTTAATGGATGGTTTTAGTTAATAAAGAATGGTTAGATGATAAATGGTAATTGTTTGACTGCCAATGATTAACATATATAGGATGATTAGTTGATAATGATAAATAGGAGATAAACGATGATTATGGTCTAGTGATGAGTCTTGACTAGATGTTAGGTATTGGCTACTTAATAAATAATGGTTAGTTTCTATCCCATGAATAAGGATTATGTGAAGGATGATGTTTAGGATAATAATTATAAGTCATGTGATGACTAGCGAATTAGTGATCTAATATAATAAGCGTAGGTTAGCTAATACAAAGTAGTTAGGAGGTATTGACAAGATAAATATTTTTTGATAACATGATTATGGTTATGAGTATATTTGTATATATTACTTAGTTATGGTAATTGATAATTATAATGTATGTTGGTGAGTGGCTGTTTGATAAGAAATATAGAAGAAATATGGATAATGAGTAGTTGGTAATATATCTATGCACATTGATGATATTAATACCCGACAAGACCAGAAGATACTATTGTGATGATATAGATACCCAACATGGCTGGAGGATACTTGATGACCTATTAATACCCAACAAGGTCGGAGGATACTATTATGGGGACATATTGATACCCGACAAAGTCAAATATTGATTATGATAATGATGCAGGTTTTGATTATTAGAATGTGATATCGGTGGCGTACTTTGCATTTATACCTACATACGCATATCCTATCACCAGTATGCATCTATGCCTATCAGCCGGTATAGGAAGATTGCATAGGTATGGGTGGAATATGCCTTGTGTTGCTGTATGTTGATTGAACCTTTCGGGCCTGGGGAGGTGGGGGTACGCATAAGCTTGGCTAGGTATTTGGTTGTCTGGAGTAGCCAATGTTTCATGCTGTTATTGATATTGTTATTATAATTGTTACAATCATTATTATAGTTAGCCTATTAAAAATTGGTCATTGATCGTTATCGGGATTTAAGGTATGTCTTCATCCTCTTCTATCTTGTGATTGCATTATTATGCACTCTTGCATCCTGTCTAGCCATGTAGATTAGAAACCCTGAGTATGATGGTATTAAACCCTGATAGTATTATAATGAGGTCTTAAAATGAGGACATGATGAGTTAGGTTATGCTGTGAGGTGACCTCATGTTATATGTATATATATATATATATATATATGTATCTATATCTAGCTATGGTACTAATGTATATCCCTTCCTTCATTTATTCATATTGTATAGTAGTTCTTCGCCTTGTATATTGCTAATATATCTTTCTTCCACCCTTTATTCGTATATTGTCTTGGGATATACAGTTTAACTTTGTCGTCTATTGCTGGAATAGGATACTTCACCCTGATACTTCCTTAGCCTTATTATGTTAGATTATTTAACATGAATAGGATAATGGTTCCTAATAACCTCATTGACTTGTCATATGATTTCTGGACTCTCGAGTGTAGTTTCCATTCTGTTTATGTGTTGTATAAATTTGCTTTATCTTTGGAGCTCAGTTGGTAGTTGCCTATAAGCATTCATTTGGTACCTATACTACACTTCTGCAGCCTGCAGATCATAGTAGGGGTTATCGCCATTTATGTGTGCATCGTGTGGAGAAGCCATGGTTCAGAGACTTAGAGTGAGCTCTTGATGTTCGGAGTATTACTTATTTCTCTCTTATGTATTAGACTAGTCTCTAAGGTATATTCAGAGATAAGTTGTATCAATGTATTTCTCTTGATATTTCACTTTTGTACTCTTATTATATTAGTTCTTGTATTGATACCACCAGGTTTTAGGGTTCTACTATGTATGGATCTTTATTTCATTTATTCCATATTATTTTCCTTATATTATTGAGTAGTCCGTTACTATCCGTTTCAAACTACGAGTTGGCTTGCCTACTGGTTGGTCATAGGAGGTACCATCATGATTTGAGAAATTGGGTCGTGACATGGAGCACCCCATGGAGAAATTCTAGGGCGACTAAAAACCTTATCTAGTAGATCTTTCAACTGATATTTAAGTTATTTTAACTCATCATGATCCATTTAATAGGTACGGTTAGAAATAGGATGGGTGTCCAGAAGAAGATTAGTATAAAATTCAATTTCCTTATCGATAAGAACACCAGGAAGATCATTAACACCTTGTGAAACTCACAAACCACAGGTACAAATTACAAAGGAGGACTCTCTGAGTTCTTTAACCCAGACCAAATGATAAAGATACCCCTTGGAAATCTACTTCCGGGCTTTAAGATATGAAATTAATCTTACCTTAGGCACTAGGGAACTTCCTTCCCACTCAATCATTCAGAAATTAAAAACTGACCTTTTGAGTTCTACAATCAAGAGATGCATAGCACGAGTGAAACCAATCCATCCCCAAAATCACATTAAAATCTAACATGTCCAATTTTATCAGATCCACTAGCATCTCCCTACGAAAGACAGATACCACACAACCCCTATAGACCCTTCTAGCCATAATAGAGTCACCCACCGGGGTAGATATAAAAAATAGATCAGGAATACACTCAGGACCAAAATAAAAATCAATAGCCCCATATGGGGTCACATAAGAAAGGGTAGACTAGGACAAAGCAAAAAACATACATCATGAGAGAAAAGTTTTAGTATACCAGTAACAACATGAATTCTGATAAGTGGAAAGAGCATAAAGGTGATTTCGACTAGTGATGGATCCAGAAGTAGCACCCTTTGGTATGGAAACTAAAGAAGCAACAACCATGACCTTATTAGACCCAGTAGCAACATCGCTTAAAGGACAGTTCCTCTAAATATGGCTAGGTAGTCCATATCTGAAATGCTTATTCCTGCCACCATAACAAATGCTACGATGCAACTGTCCAAAAAATCTACATGAATGATGAGATGGAGCCAACTGGGCCTCACTGACCTGAGATTGGGCACCTTATGACTTAATACCATTGTTGCTATATAAACAGTGATCACTACATAACTTAGGGTATGGAGCACTAGCCGTGGAATACAGACTTGAATTCCCCAACTTCTTCTTATACCACTATCTTCCATCTTTTACACTATTTTACTGACCTTCACTCTACTTAGAGTATCGAGATTCTTTTACTTTTCCTCCCCCTATCTCGACTTATTTCTTTTTCTTATCTTTAACCTGTTGGATATACACCACAAGCCTCAAAATGTCCATGTCATTATTCAGCTAACAGACTTGCACTCCAATACCAAGTCTTGAGACAAGCCCGAAGGAAACTTCCTTATCTTAGCCCTCATGCTAGACACTAGCTCAGGGTCATAGCGGGACAACTAATGAAATTTTAGGGCATACTCTTTTGACAGTCATCCTACCCTATTTTAGATTCTCAAACTCCTCATCCCTTGCCTCCCTCAACTTCTATGGAAAGAAGCGATCGAGAAAGGTACCCAAAATATTATCCCATAAAGCTGACTCAACATCATCACCCTAGATTGATCCCACTCCTTATACCACTGATATGCCATATCTTTTAGCTGATATGCAAAAAATTCCACACCCTCTACATCAGTAACATACATCACATGAAAAGTCTTCTCCATTTTATCTATGAACCCCTGAGGATATTCCTCGACCTTAGAACCAATAAAAGTCGGAGGATTGAGCCTCATAAACTTCCCAACTAGAGTAACCTTAGAAGAACTCATAAAAACATTAGCAGGACCCAACTGACATGACTGAGAGGTCACTAACTGGTTAAACAAGTGAATATAATGATAGAACTCAGCATTAGTAACTTCTCCTAGAGGTGACTAAGCAGGGATGCCATCAACAGGAGAAGGATCAGTGGGGATCAGTAGAACTCCATGAGAGAAATCAGAAGCAGCAACCCTAGATTGGGTCTTAACTCTATAAGTAGGATGAGTTCCATCTACATTGTTCGCAAGTGGGACAGAGGAGTTTCCATGAGCATTAGATCTCACGGGAGGCATAATCTAAAAAGTAAATAAATAGGAATTAGAGGATGATGAAGATCGATCTACGCAGTGCTAAAAATAATACGCAACACAAAAAGAAATCGAGAGCAAGTTGAAGAACTAGCTATGACAAGAACAATACACAAAATGGAGACAAAAAGATACAAGGAAAAACACAACAAAATGCGATAAACATAAAGATAGATAGTTTGACAAAGGAGTATATAAACAATACAAACCCTAGAATATATTAAATTCAAGGACCCCTAAGGCTTACATAACCATCACCAAACTCTTACGTAGATAAAAAAGGGACGTCAAACTCCTCAAGTACCAACGTTTCTAAGCCAAAATTGCAATATAAGTGAATCCACACTTGGATTGCCCTAGTTTTCAATTTTGATACTCTCTCACAAAAGAGAAATATTTCAATGCTATCTTTCCATCATCCAAAATCAATTAACCAAGGAAAATAAGACTAAAAGAGACTATTTATAATCTATTACATGATGAAGATAAAATAACCAAGTTACCCTTAATGAATGAGGCTCCTATGGAGTGTATAAGGAATGACACAAAATGACCAAGAACACCCTCAAGAAAGGGGTGGTCATGGAGTGTTTTAAAGCTCCTCTTCACACTTCAATTTATGCAATCCCTTGTGTCATTTTTGAACTTCATACTATTCTTCAACACTTGGGTCTCTTGGATGCCTCATCAAGACAATATCCCAAACACCCTTCCATACACGACTTTGCCTTATGGAATACCCAAAATGGTCTCTCCATGCATGGTATCTTCCCCTCAATGTGACCATAATCGGATTCTTTGCATGTTGGCCTTGAATGATGTCTTCAAAATCTAAGATGGCTATTTGGCTCATATTAGAGAAGATTTCAACACCCTAGACTCTACAGCCCGAAAGTATATCACAAAAAAGGGAAACATTCCTATATGCCTCATAGCCTCTTCTTTATAAGTGTGGCACGCTACATACCTATAAAAGAGACTCTACTAGACATATATTTTTGGAAACCTAACAAAGCCAAACCTAGCTTGATACAAACTTTATCACGACCCAAAACATGGCCTAGCTGTGATAGGCATCTTAAGTCCACCAAGGACCAGAGAACAACACTGTTGCCTAACCAAATAGTACATAACGCACCCAGCAGTGGCTGAAATCCAAACATATAACAAGATAGTAAAGTTAATAATCTCAAATATATTTAAAGATGTCACACATCAGTACCCAATCCACAGAAATATCCACAAAGCCTTTACTAATCTACGAATAAATAACATTGGGACCTGCCCCCAACACTGATAATGATAATGTCAATGATAATGTTAATGTGAACTCTTCTAGTTTATGAAAGAAAATTGATGGACAGATAAAGTCTTCCGTAGAATGAAATCTCAAAACTTCTTCATAAATGACCGATGAACTGAGCTGATCCACCTAACACTATGCAAGAAAAGTTGAAGTATCTTTAGTGCCTGCATCGCATGGGGATACAACATTTGAAAATGATTTATGGGTTGAGCACTAACATATAACTCAGCTATAGTGGAGAAGGTAATTCCAAGATTCACAATTCAAAAGTCATTCAAAGCCAACACACATAATCAAATATATATATATATATATATATATATATATATATATATATATATATATATATATATATATATATATATATATATATATATATATAAACATATCATGCCAGGAAAGGGTAAAAGGCTTAGAATGAAATAAAACTTTATTTTGGACTATGTAGCTAAACCTTAAAAGACAAGAACTCATGAGCTATATGGGTTCAACTGCCCCTGCTTAAAGGGCCCCAGTGCGTGTTAGTCGCACAAACCGGAGGTATCAAGAAATACTAGGGAATGCCCCGACCCCACATCAATCCAAGATACAAATATATATCAATAGTGTGTACTATGCATATGGTGAGCTAGACCAAACCTCATGGTGGTAAACAAGAGTTTCCATTATAAGTCATCCAAGACCCACACCTTAATGTCTTAGCTAAATAACCCCTGTTAAGACCAGCTTAAAAAAAGTTTCGTATAACCCATTTATTAACCAAAGAATATCGTGAAGGCATACCATGGGTATCATAATACCATTACACTTGCAAGCTTATCTCTATGCCATGATAATTATATTATCTTAGGGGAATGCCTCGACCCCATTTTCTTATTAAATCAAACATAGCCAACACGACCTTTAAAATCCATGTTCATTGTTTAACCATTTATGCAATGCAATATCATGAGTGAGTAAGTATAACTAAGTGACAATTTCACAATTCAAAGCAAATTACACAAGTGGGTTGAGGGAACATAATTATTCAAAACCAATTCAAAGTTTAAAACATTGATTTAGGGAAAAACCTTAACCCTCATGTTCCAATTCCCATACCCATGCACCCCATTAGTTTAAAAATCAATTTTAAAACATGAATGACTCATACACTATGGAAAAATAATTCAACAAACATTAGAAAATCCTCAACTATATCAAAACCTGCATTCAAATTCATAGAATTAAACCTTTTTAAAACACATGATTTTTATAAAATATGAATTAAATAAGAGTAAAATTTATGAAATACCAAGATTTATGGAGAGAAATAAACCCTTAATCCATTAGATAACCAACTTCTTAGATACCCTAAGTATCATGACCTTAGAGAATTTAGAGAGTTTAGGAGAGTGATTTAATGCTAAAGTGTTGAAAATAACATACCAAGGGTGTTTTATGGTCATGTATATTAAGTGAGGGAAGGGGAAAAGTCCTAAATCCCATCAATTAAATAGCTAAAAATTTATTGCTAGCGACTAAGGGTCATTGTACGACTAATACAGACTCACTATGGCTCGTCACCATGAGTCGTAGTATAGAAAATAGTTAAGGGACTACTCATCTAGTAACTGTAAGACTCCCACCCCATGAATCACAAAGAGACCCTATGACTCGTAGGGTCTAAGTTGTAGTCAAGACAAAATACTTTGGGCATCATACTGGCTTGGCTACAGATGGGACTATATGACTTGTTTTGAGTCTTTATGACTCATAGACCTTAGTTGTAGTCACAACATAAAACCCAAGACAACATTTTGTCTAGGCTATGATTTGGGTCCCTAATACTTGTGATATTATGTTATGACTCGTAAGGAGAGTCATAGCCTGGGCAGTGAGTTTAAAACTCAGAAATTTTTCAAGGACAAAAATCTAGGGTGTTTTATTATGCCTCCATATTGGGATATTGACTTTGTTATTAATGCTGAGTTGGGCATGATGTGCTATGGTTTAATGACACTTTCAATGCTTAAAACTATAAAATTATGCAAGTACTTAGGTATTTTTGTTAGATGTTATGTGATTTTGTGTTTGTTTGGCGAAAAAACAGAGTTTGGAGTAGAGAAGGATAAAATGATGAAAAAAACTGAGAATGTACCTATGATCCAACCTACGACCCATAGGTTGGCTTGTAGGTGGCCGACATAGGTAGAAAAGTTTAGTCCTAAGATATAAAAGTGAAGGCTGACTCTTATGGACCTCTCTTTTCTTTCTTCATGAGTTGCTAAGTAATTTAGTCTTGAGATTATGTTGAATTAGTGTGTAACTGTGTATGGGTATTATTATGTTTACATGGATTTTAGTTGTTGAGTATGTATTTCACTATTGCTTGAGCTTATGAGTTGAGATTTGATAGGTGAAAACTCTAAATTTCCAAATGGGTTTGATGGGTGGAAGCTCAAAGATTTAGAAACCCTTGGTCATCCTCGAAAGAGTGACTTAGGTGAATATTAAGTAACCTAAACATCCTTAAAAGAGGGTTATCGAGGGATAAGACAATGATAAACAACTGAGTCCATGGTTTACTATCCCTTGCAATCTTAGAAATAAGTGTTTAGAAAGTTTAAATCATGTCAAGAGAATCGTCCTAGAAATAGGGATGCTTGGTTGAGATTTTTGGTGGTTACATAAACTCCACACTTATTAAGTGCTTGAAAGATCCAATAGGTGAAATTGTTTTTATCGGAATATTGACGTCAATGATATTCGACCTAGCCTATTATTTTCTTAACAACTAAATCCCTTGATAAACCAACCTTATCCCACATACCTTACCTCTAAAGAGACATAATCCCAATATTCCTCCAAACCTTAAATTTAGACCAAAGATTGAATTCACTCTAGACTGGTTAAAGTTTGTGTAAAGAATTTTTGACAAAGTCCCCCCCCCCCCCATTTACTTGTAGGTGTTGTATCCATTAGGATTTTGGATAACCTTATAGTAACTTGAGTACCCATATGGTGGAAGTCTATAGCATTCACTTCTCTAGATTCAGTCTTTATTTACATTGGGTTACTTAACAATGACCGCCTCACCCTTTAATTATGGGAGTGAGTTGAGCAGTATCAATACAGTTTTGATCTTAGAATCATTGTTCTTGTTTTTTAGGGTTTGATATTAATTTGAGATTTTGTTTTTCATTCTTAAATATTTGTGAGATCATTCATATGATCTCATCTCGTATGATCATGAGTAGCTAAATTCCATAATTGGAGTTATGGGAATCTTGATTGATTAACAAAGTAGAGAAAGTGAAAGTTAGTCTAAGTTGGTGTTCTTTTATGTACTTTATTAATCGTTACAAATGTTAGGAATCAACCTATATCCTATACTAACTCAAAAGAGGTTGAGATTTGAAAAAAGAGACCATAATAGTAATTTAAAGATATCAAGCATCATCTAATTAACTTGAGATCAATAGGAGATAGTTTATCTAGGATCGAGAATAAGGTTTAGTAATGCGACACCCTAAGACCGAGAGAAGATAAGTAAAATTCAACTAAACCAAGGTCGAGCGACAGTTAGGTGGTACATAACTTGTAAGATTTTACATAAAAGACACTGAGATAGTTTGATAAGCATGATAAGTCTATGGAGTTAAGAATTTAGGGGGGAACAAAATCCCACTGATCGTCTCATATTGATAACAACCCTACTTACCCAAGCATTGTTACTATTAATAATGTTCTTTAAAAAACTCCCATTTAGTTTCTGCACTCTCCATCTACATTATCTAGCTCGTGATAGATTTCTATCCTATTCCATGTAGGATCGACCCCAACCTCGTTGGGTTTTATATTTGACAAGCAACCATGTTATACTTTGTAGGAGGTATAATTTAGGCAAAATCAAATTTTGGTATCATTGCTGAGGAGTATAACTATGGTTTGATTGAGTATGTTGAGGTTGTTTTTTTGGTTTTCTACTGCTTTTAGGATATATGCCAGTGTATTCCTAATACTCAGAGTCAACGCCATCCCTTGATTCCATTTGATACTGTGCTTGAACGAACTTTGTGACTGAATCATAAAATAGTGAGACACAAAGAGTATGAGTATGGAGCCTTACACTAAGGGGATCATGATGACACGACCATATTAAATTGTCCACCTCTTATGGTATTCAAGAAACTATTAAGAAAATTCCTAACTAGTTAATAGATGAAAAGACTATGAAGTTACATTCGCCTGATGTACATAGGAAAGGGATAGACAGCAGGACAAAGAATATCCTCAAGCAGCACTTGATCGGGATATATCTAGAAGGAACAGAGTTTGCCCTTTACAAGTTCATCAGTGTTTTCCAATTTATGATAATCTAGAATAAGATACGAGTTATGTTAAACCAGTTAAGATAGGTGCTATTATTCCTCAGAGTTGCCCCAAGAAATGAAATTTGACGTTACGAGTATAGTGCTTCAGTTGCTTTATTTGAAGGGTGTGTTTGCTAGTATGACTACTGATGATGTAAAAATACACATTCTGAACTTTATGGGGATTTGGATTTCATACAATCTACCCGGGGTGAGTCAAGAAGCCTTAAGACTCAGGTTATTCCTATTATCTTTTATAGGTAAAATGAAATTATGGTTAAGAGAGCTGGCTTATGGGTCTATTACCACTTGGAACGAGTTGATGATATAGTTCTTTTATCAATTTTTTGCCTTCAAGGATGTTATGGTTGAAGGATGATATTTATGATTTTAGGAATTTACATTAAGAGGCACTCTACTAGACATGGTTGAGGTTCAAGAATAGGTTGATGAGTGTTTCAAATCTTAGAATCGAGGGTAGGAACTTACTAGAGTTATTCTATAAAGACTTTAATGCTTATATTGAGGATATGATAGACACTATTAAAGGCAGAGCTTTCACGTGTCTGTGATGGGATCAGGACTTAAAGATCTTAGACTGGATCCTAAAATCAACAGAGAGTGGCATACTAGAAAGGTGAATATAGAAGTTGATACTTATGCTATTGGCGTTTCCAATGAGTAGAGATCCCTAGATGGGATAGTGGATCAAGTGGTAGTATAGCTGAGGACTGATATTCGATTGCTTACTAAGTAATTTATAGATATATGCACAGAAAAGGTAAATGCTATGGGCACTCGAGGTAAATATCATAGGCATTATGAGTTTTATTTTGAGGCGAAAGTAAAGTACTTGGATAGAGAGATGATGAGTTTTCAAGACAAGGACCAAGGGTACAATCAAGACTACTTAGAACTCGAGGCAAGGGAATCAAGGTCGAAACTACTACTGTTATAGGTATAGGGCTAGGAGTAGAGTAAGATAGTGACTGAAGAAGAAATAATGATTATAAAGAGAAAAATGGTCTGTATGTTCCTATCAGGGAACTATGATGCAGACTCTAAAATAGAAGTGTTGCTGGCTAAGCTTGTGAAGGGTTCAAAAATCCAAGAGAGTTGCCTTAAAAAAGATTAATTTAGACATATCTGGATTGAGCCAGAAGGCAAAATTGCATGTTACCTTGATCAAGAATCTTGAGAAGTAGTTTGGGTAGATGTCGACTAAATTGAATTAGCATCAACCAAGCACTCTTCAGGCAATACCATTCACAATTCAATGTATGACAGTCACTGCCTAGCCATTACCACTCAAAACGATAAGGCTACTATTGATCCATATAGTCCTATAGTTGAGGAGGTAAGGAATGATATTGTAGATGTTGATTATGTACCGAAAGATAAAAATGAGAATTCGGTAACTAATTTGTGAGACATTGCAAACATTTACGGGTGTGAAGAAGTGAGCTGATAATGATAAAAGAGTAGGTTAGCAGGTCAAACTAGTCTTGAATACTATTCTAACACCTCACCTAACATTACTCAAAGGTTTGAGAAGAAAAAAGAAGAAGGAAAATATTAGAAATTCATGTCGATTTTGAAAAAATTATCTGTGAATATCCCTCTAATAAAAGATCTGGAGAAGATGCCTGACTATGCATGTTTCATGAAGGATTTAGTGATGAATAAATGGATGGTGCGTTTTAATCCTGCTAATAATATGCACCACTACAATGATATTGCTTCCGAATCTTTGGTTAAGAAGAAAGAGGACCCCAGAGCTTACATTATTCCTTACACTATTAGGTTGTAATGACCCTACATCTTATTTTTTAAATTTCTGCACATTTTTGCCATTTAGATCTTTTCTATAGTAGGCCCAAGACATTTATGTCTTGATGGAACTAACAATTCGCTTACTGGGAAATTCATTTAGTTTTAAAGCCGATTTCCTATTTTAAAGTCTTTGCTAGTAAAAATTGGCTATCAGGTGAAAAATTTAGTCAAACAACCTTATATGCCAATTCTAAAAGTTCTATCTGCTCCAGAATGTCAATTTTAGGCTAGGTGGATACTTGGTATAGGTCTCGAGGATCCCAGAATCATCTTAGGCTATTGGTCAAAAGTTAAGAATAATGACACATAGGTGTGGGACCCACTTTTTATCAAAATAACTTCAAATGGTAATTTTGACTGTTCCATTGATTTTAAAATATCAAATTTGATAGTGTAACATAGTTCATTTATGTATATGACATTTTGAATGAATTTTGAAGAGTTGGTGGAAACCCAAAATAATTTTAAACTTTCAGCTGGTGCACCGCTTAAGTGCCCTATTGGGTCACTACAGTGGTAGGACAACTATAGCATTTAGCTGACCACTTAAGTGGTCAAGCTGGCCCAATAGAGATTCGCTTAAGCGATACCCTTATAGCTTTACTGATGGCTACTTAAGCTGTATGTTAGCAGGCAGTAGATGTCGCTAAAGCAACACTAGGTCGCTTAAGCGTTGACCACTTAAGCAGCCTAGTGTCTACTTAAGCGACATTTAGACACCTGCAAATTCTATAAATACCCATATTTAGACCATTTTCTTCTATTTTTCACCCATTACGAGTATAGAACCCTAAAAAGTGTGAAAACCTAAGAGAATAATTGGTGGATGATTTTGGAGCATTTGTAAACTTATATTACACATTTCTTTTTCAAATCTATGGTAAGATTCCTTCGTTTTCATGATTAAATTCTTTATGCTGATTATATCACTATTAGAGCTCAGACTTCTCTCATTGTTGAGGGTAAATATTTCTTGAGCATAGAGGGACGTATATTCGATTTTGAAAATATGATTTCACAAGCTGGTACCACATGGAATTTTTATATAATTTTGGACCCAAATCATGATGATGCAATATAGGTATAATTATTCTCACTTTGATGAGTAGATTGCAATTTTGATAGAGTGGCATCTTGTGAAAGCTCCTCAGAAAGGGAAATAATTGGTTTAGGAGATTTTTAGTCTTTTATTTGGTGTCTAGGTAGGCTAGGCTTACCTTGTTCATATATTGATCTAGTTCATAGTACAATTATGGCATTATGCTAGTAAAGGGTTGGGATTTGGGTGTTGAAGATTTGATTGACATAATTTGTTTTATTTGGACTATTTAGCCAAATAAGGAATAATAATTTAGGCGGAATTGACTTAGTTGCTCATGTTTTATTTAGAATTGCTATATCAGGGAAAATTATGACTTATTTAACGTCTATAAGTGTTTTTAGATATCTTATCCTAGTTTGCGTAGAGTTTTCCTTAGAATAGATTTCGGAGATTAGAAGTAGGCCCCTCTCTCAAGCAGCTTCTTGGGCCAATATAGCCCCTATTGCTACTCCACCTCCTCCCACACCAAAAGGTGCTATGTCTGCCTATGCTTCTATTTCTACCACCGGCACTGGCTGAAATCATATGTATGCACTTGCTACGTGCTAGGATTCTGAGGCGTCTCCAGATGTTGTCACAGGTATGTTGAGACTTTTCTCTCGTGATGTGTATTATTTTCTTGATCCAGGGTATACTCTTTCCTATGTGATCCCATATATAGCGGTGTGTCTTGATTGTGGTCTTAAGAGTATATCGGTTCTTTTTTTTCTTTCTACCTCAGTAGGAGATTTTGTGGTTGTTAAAGAGTCTATAGGGTGTGTATGATATATATTAGCGGTAAAGATAATCTTGATGACTTGGTAGAGTTAGACATGGTTGATTTTTATATTATTTTAGGGATGGAATGGTTGCACTCTTTCTATGCTTCCTTAGATTATCAGACTCGTAGGGTCATGTAGAAATTCCCTAATGATTCGGTCATTGTATAGGAAGGTGATTCCTTAGTTCCTAAAGGAAGGTTAATTTCTTATCTCAAAGAATGTAAGTTGATTTCAAAGGGGAGTTTGTATAATTTAGTCCGCGTTAGAGATTCTAACTTAGAAGAGCCTTCTCTAGATTTTGTTTCCGTGGTTAATGAATTTCCTGAGCTGTTTCCTGATGATCTTCTCGGTGCTCCTCCCGATAGGGAAATTGATTTTGGAATTGATCTTGCTCCAGACACTCGTCCAATTTTGATTTCTCCTTATAGAATGGCTTTGGAAGAGTTGAAAGAACTTAAGGAGAAATTTAACTACCCTTTAGATAAAGGTTTTATCTGCCTAGTATGTCTCCATGGGGTTCTCCCGTGTTGTTTATGCGCAAGAAGGATGGTTCTCTACGTATGTGTAATCATTATCGTTAGTTGAACAAAGTGACTGTAAAGAATAAATATGCTCTCCCTAGGATCGATGATTTGTTTGATGAACTTTAGGGTGCGAAGTGTTTCTCTAAGATTGATCTTTGATTGGGTTATCACCAACTCAAGATTAGGGATGTGGATGTCCCAAAGACTGCCCTTAGAACCCGATATGGTAACTATAAATTTCTTATCATGTCCTTTGGGTTGACCAATGCCCAGACGACCTTCATGGATTTGATGAATAGGGTCTTCTATCTATTCTTGGACATGTTTGTCATTTTGTTCATCGATGATATCTTACTGTACTCTTAGAGTGGGGAAGATCATGTAGATTACCTCTGTGCTGTGTTGCAAACTTTGAAGGATCATTCTTTATATGTCAAGTTCTCCAAGTGTGAGTTTTAGTTGACAGCCGTAGCTTTTCTTGGTTATGACATCTCTAGTGAAGGGATTATGGTAGACCCCCCAAAGGTCAAAACTATTAACAAGTGGCTTAGACCTATTAATCCAATCGATATTTGTAGCTTCTTGGGTCCAGCCAGTTATTATAGAAGCTTTGTGGAGAGATTTTCCATGATAGCTACCCTTTTGACCAAGTTGACCCAAAAAAAGGTCAAGTTCGTATGGTCCGATGCATGTGAGGGTAGTTTTGAGAAGTTGAAAGATAAATTGACTTTGGATACGATTTTGACCTTACCCGAGGGTAGTGATGGTTTTGTGGTGTATTGTGATATTTCTCATGTCGGTCTCGATTGCCTATTAATACAACATGGTATGGTGGTGTCCCGTGTTTCTAGGAAATTAAAAGTTAATGAGAAGAACTACCCTACACATGGCTTAGAGTTATTTGTCATGGTCTTTTCTTTGAAGATTTGGCGGCATTATCTTTATGGTGTTCATGTCAACATCTTTTCTGATCATAAGATACTTCAATATGTGTTTACTTAAAAGGAGTTGAATCTCTGACAAAAAAGGTGGCTTGAGCTATTAAAAGACTATGATATAAGTATTCATTATCATTTTAATAAGGTAAATGTAGTCGTCGATGCTCTTAGTAGATTGTCCACGTGATGTTTTGCCCATATAAATGAGGATAAGCAAGCATTAGAGAGGGATATTCATCATTTGGCAAATCTTGGAGTTTGACTTGGAGACTTCAAGGAGGGTGCTATAATTATGCATTCGATATATCAATCATCTCTTGTTATCGAGATAAAGGAGAAGAAAGTATTAGGCCCCGACTTGCTAAAGATCAAAAGTAATGTGGGTCAACACAAAGTTGTGGACTTTATGATTAGTGGTGATGGTATCTAGAGGTACAAAGGAAGGATATGTGTTCTTGACATTGATGGATTGAGGGAAAGGGTCATGGCCGAGGATTATGGATCTCGTTATGCTATTCATCCCGGTTCTACCAAGATGTATAATGACCTTAGAGAGTTTTATTAATGGAGTAATATAAAATGAGATATAGCTAGCTACGTGGCTAAATGTATGGTGTGTCAATAAGTGAAAGTTGAGCACATGAGGTCTGGTGGTTTGTACCAAGAGATTATGTTGCCCTAGTGAAAGTAGGAGGCAATTAATATAGATTTGATTACCGGTCTCCCTAGATCTCGAAATCAATGTGATTCTATTTGGGTCATCATTGATAGAATAACAAAGTCTGCATTTCTTACCTGTGAGAACTAATTTCTCAGCGGAATATTATGTTAAATTGTATTCTGCGGAGATTATGAAGTTGCACAGTGATTTGGTGTCTATTATCTGAAATTGTGGTCCTCCATTTCCATCCCATTTTTAGAAGTCGTTCTAAAGAATTTTAGGAACTAAGGTTTCCTTTGTATCGTATTTCACCCAAAAATAGACGGGCAAATGGAAAGAACTATCCCAACATTGGAGGATATGTTGTAGGCTTGTGACATTGATTATGGAGGTATTAGGTATAACCATTTGCCTTTGATTGAGTTTGCCTATAATATATTTACCACTCTAGTATTGGCATGGAGCCTTTTGAGGCATTGTATGGTAGGAGATGTCAATCTCTTATTATGTGGTACGTAGTTGGCGAGGGCTATTGCTTGGACCCAATTTAGTTCACCAAGCCTTAGAGAAGGTGCTGGTGACCCATGATAGATTGAAAACTATCCAAAGTCACCAAAAGTACAATGCGGATGTGAGTCATAGGGGCTTAGAGTCTAATATGGGTGATTGGGTATTCTTAAAAGTGTCTCCCATGAAGGGAGTGATGCGGTTTGGTAAAAAGGGAAAGCTCAGTTCCTGCTATGTTGGTCCCTACTTGATCATGAAGAGGGTTGGAAATGTTTTCTATTAGTTGGAGTTTCCTTCTAGTATGAACTTCATTCACCTAATTTTCCATGTGTCTTTGTTGCAAAAATGTGTGGGTGACCCTTTATTGTTTTTTCCTTTAGATAATGTTGGTATTTCGGACTCATTGTCCTATGAGGAGATCCTGGTAAGGATCTTCGATCGGTAACTTTGCCAATTTCAAACGAAAAAAGTGGCTTAGTTGAAGGTTCTATGGAGGTACCAAAAGTTTAAGAAAGCCACTTGGGAGGCGGAATAGGACATGAAGTTCAAGGACCCGTATTTTTTTTCCCATTCTATAAGCTTGTGATAGAGGTACGTGTTAGATCTTATTGCTTGATTAGTGTCTTTTATAGATAATGGGTTGAAGTCCCCAATGTTTGAAGTTGAGTTATGTCTTGTTAGATAAGGGCCCAAAGTTCTCGAATTTGAATTGTTTATGTCTTTTTAGACCATGAGTTCAATTCCTTAATGCTTTGAAATTAGGTGTGTCTTGTTGTTATGGGTTTAAGTCCCTAGTGCCTTGAGTTGATTTATGCCTTGGGTAGGTGGTGGGTTGAAGTCCCTATTACTTTGAGTTTCTTTATATCTTTAAAAGTTGATGGGTTGAAGTCCCTAAGTCGTGAAATAAGTAAGTGCTGGATAAGTAATGGGTTGGAGTCCTACGACCAATGAAATGAATTGATTGATTGATAATGATCATGTTATGTGTTGTGTTGCATCCTTGTTGTGTGATTGTTTCAAACTTAAGTAAAGGTTGAGTTGATGCATGTTAATGTGTTAACTTCTGTTATTGCTTGCCTTACCCTTTATTCACAGATAAATGATCCCAAGTGGGGGAGAATTGAAACACCTAAACTTTGAACCTTTGAAAAACAACTTCATTTTTGTGCCGCTGAGTTGGGTACGACTAGAGCCTTGAGTCGTACCCTTGGTCATGAATCGTTCCCTCCTTTCCCTTCCCTTTCATATCTTTATCAGTCCATGAGGGTGTCATACTATTTTCTATATGACATGGCCATCCCTCACTTGTAACCAATCTATAAGAGTCATATACTACTCAATCGTATAGAGAATGGACCTAGCTTGAGTAGACTATTTTCTTTATGGGTGGTCTATATGAGTTAGGGGTTGAGTCGTACCCTTTTGTTACAACTCAAGGGTTCCCATTCATATCCACAACAGTGTCGTTGACCTACGAGAAGCCTAGGGTATTTATAACGCCCAAACTAGAGCTCTCGTAAGAGTGTAAGCGGTCGCTGTCAAATATAGAACCCAACTGGGTTGGGTGTCGAATCCCACAGGGAATACTTGGTCACAAAGTAAGCAACTATTAGTAGACTTTTGGTCGAAAATTCTACAAAAAGGGGGGATTTTAATTGTAGCGTAAATTAAGCGTATCAAAGTAACAAAAAAAAATTGAATGTTTAGTAGGTTTTAATCAATGAGAATTGTAAGTTAGGGTTATGTCCACCTTATAAGTTCTACGTATCTATTGGCTATGAGTTATACGGAATTCAGACATGCATGCGCTTATAGAGATTCATATTCTATGGTAAATCCAGGCGTCTTTCGACTATCAAGGATTATTTCACTTTAACTCTTTCGAGCTTAAAGCGTATTTAATGGTACGAATTCTCCAAGAGGTTAATCCAGTTACGGCACTAACTTTTAAGCAGGGGTTGGTAGCCCTATTTCCTTGTCATTCTCTCTTTTCCAGACATGTAACTTTTCTTTCGAACAAGTTAATGCTATACTGGCGTATTCTATATGTTTGCAACCACAAGAATTTAAATTAAGATGAAGAGAGTAATGATATAAGAAGCATGCGTATCACGAATTCACAAACTCATAGCAATAGATAGTATCTCATAAGGCTTCCATAACCCTAAAAGAGAAGTTTAGCTACTCATGAGTGCACCGGAGATCACAATAAACATCATCATCGTACCAAAGCTTGAACGATCTCACGTTGGTCACAAGGGCCGTGATTTGTCTGTCCGAAAGTAATGTGAATAGTACTAAATGTCGAATAAAAGAAAAATAGAATTGAATAGAAAATAGGATGGATGAGTTGAATAAAAAGACTTGAATTAATGAATGAGTTGAATGCTGAAAAATTCAGCAAATAAGGGTTTTTATAACACCCTTGTCCTAGTCCTACTGAAATAGGGTTTTTATCCTTGTCCTAGTCCTACGGGGTTACAACATCGTTGTCCTAATCCTACTAAGTTACTGCTGATCCCCAAATCTTTAGAAATATTGTTTTTGCCCAGGACAAGTTCTCCATGCATCACTTTCAGTCCACAAGCTTCCAGAAGCTGCCTTCCTTCTTACGTGAAGTTTCCTTTGGCTTCAAATTCCCATAAAATGCTGAAATCTTCATCATTTATGCCTGAAAACTTGCTAATCACATTGGTTAGCTCACTTACAGGAAAAAGGACTAAAAGTGCAGGAATTATATATTTTGTCCTCAAAACTTAGCTAAAATATGGGTAAATTAAGGTGCTTTAGGCGTGTAAATACGCGTAACACAACACCCACACTTAAAGCTTTGTTCGTCCTCGAACAAAATATCATGTCCATATAAACATCTACTTAGGGTTTCACAGTAACAACACAAAATATTCATCAAGACAGGCATGACAATTATTAACAAAGAGTAGTTTTCTGACCACTACTAGAAACAATTCATCCTCTAACATAGACTCGTGATAATGGTTAACTAGTATCCATAAGTTAAAGAACAAATAATCATAAACACTACCCAAAACTCATCAACCATGTGTGTCTCACATAAGATCTTACCCATAATTACTCATAAGTATTGCATTTTTCGGAACATGGGTATAAGATTCTCCTTGCTATCACAAAGAATTCATATGTTGCAACTGATGACCATAGGCTTTCCCTTAGTGTCATGCTCCAATAATTTCATAATGCTAAGCTTAGGATCAAATAGGTCTTTTACAGGTTGTAATGTAGGCTAAGGGACGGGTAGGACTATGTTGGCCAAAAATAGTGACTATGTTCCTAAGCGCTTTAATACATCACATTATGCCATTAACACTCTCTTTTAATCAACTTCTCTACTTTCCTTTTATCTACCACCCCTTTTAACCTATTTTGCCATTCAAACATAACTATCTTTTTATTTGAACACGATTTATCTTTTTGTTTTTCTATTTCTCTTTCTTTTATTCTCTTTTTTTTTACACTCTTTATAACACACCTCTATGATAGCCACTCTTTTTTTATAACAAATTCAAGTACCAATGCACTCTAAGTCATCACTCTCACCCAATTTCCTCTTATTTTGTCACATGACTTTACAGTTTAAAGCACTTAGGAATTTGGATCAAATTATGGTCTTGAAAAAAAATGGATTAGGCTTACATATGAGGCTTTCAAAGAAAATAGGCTAAAGGCTCAAAAGGGCTTATCTAGGATAATGTCTACGAGTAGGTAAAAAGAAGGTAAACAAGTACAGGTTGCCAAAGAAATGCCTAAATCATATCCAAAACTTACACTCTTTATTTCGCTTTACATACACACCAGGCAAGTTCTAGCATCAGCCACAAACACAGAATATACTATCATCTCACACACACAAGGCACATGGTCGACTTTATTGGGAGTAGTATGGACTCTTGACCTCAACAGATGAAGGAATTAAACCATACACTTATCACATAGTGAGTCATACTTAGAGCCTAAATGTCTCAATAGTAATGATTTTAGCACAAACTCTTGTCATAATACCATGCTACCTTTCAGAACAATTTCATGCAAGATCTTAAAAATCTAAAAAATCTTTTTACGGCTAAACCAAACAAGCAACCAAACATAAATAAATAAATGTAAGCAAAGAAGTAAAGCATACAAATACCAGCACCCCATACTTAGACGGGACACACTGCCCTCAGTGGGAAAATAAATAAGAAGAACCTGATTAGTCAGACTCCTCCTCTATGTCTGGGGTCATACCCCCTGCATCGGAATCATCATCAGAGTCGTCATCCTCAGAATTTCCTCAAAATGTACCCCACTTGATTCCAAGAGTGCGTCCAGGTATTTGCAGCACAGGGGATTCATCTTGCTCTTTTCTTCCTCTTTTCTTACCTTTTTGTGAGGTAGTCACTTTATCTTTTCCTTGTCGTGCTTTTGGTGCCATTTTACCTGAGATAAATTCATGTTAGATTCTTTCCGGTTGATTCAGTCGACAAACAACAATAGTGGCACCACCCCACACTTAATTTGTTGGTATAAACTAACTAAGTGAATGATATCGATTAATCAGACTTCATCGATATACGTTTGGGCGCTATGTTCCAACAATATAATCAATGCAGTCATACTTTTCTTGTTATCTTAACTATCCTTTTTAAATCTATGCCATGTAATCTTGCCCATAGTTTATGGTTTGGATTAATGCACTTGTGGAACAAGACGACTACGTAGAGATTAAATCAGGTTTATGGTATAGAAATAATCACAACATCTCTGTCTTGTATTCAATTATGATCTTTATCTCGATAGATGAGCCATTCAAAATATTTCAATGTTCAACTTACATGAGTATGTGATTAACTTTACCATTTTGATTCTGCAACAAGAAGATAGTGTATAACAATCAACTACAAATAGGAACAAAGTCTAGAACACCCTTACGTATTCTTTCACTCACTTAGTTGTATCACAACAAATCAAACATATTCGAATCACCAAGACTACTTCAAGATTTAACAATTTATTATAGGTGTAGTATTGTAATACTTACGGGATATAAAAGAAGAGCAAAGAAGTACTTACTTGGTTGATGACCTCGGAAGATGTTCTTGCAAAGTTAAAAGATCAAAAAGAAAATTTTTGATAGAATTTAGAGAGGTAGACGGTGCTTAGGTTGGATTTGCAATGAGATTTTGTTTTAAGACTAAGGTTCTATTTATAGGACAAGCTTGGGTCGGGTTTTGACCCATTTGGAATCGGATTAGGAGACCAAAAAGTAAGCATAGGCGGCACCTAATACTTTTCCTATGCTTGGCATAGGCGACGCCTTTTGCAAAGCCTAGTTGACATAGGCGGTGCCTATGTTATGGCATTGTTGGGCATAGGCGGCGCCTATGCCATGGAATTCTAGATTCAGAGACAAAAGGCTTTGGCATAGGTGGCGCCTATGCTATGGCATTGTTGGGCATAGGCGGCACCTATGCTATGGCATTCTAGATTCTGAGAGCTTAGGCCATAGCATAGGCCATGCATTGTTAGTTGCCTAGATTTACATAGGCCTTGCCTTTTTCATTACCTAGTTTTTCATAGGTAATACCTAACCCATAGCCTTTGCTTCTACATTCCCAACTTACCACCTTCAACATGCAATACTTCCAAATCTCTTCTTTATTTATCTTGCACCTACACTTACTCAAAAATAACAAAAACGATTAGAACGATGGGTTGCCTCCCACCAAGCGCTTGATTTATTTTCACGACACGACATAGCTTATCTCGATTACTCAGACTTCATCGAGATATATAGTGTATCATTTTCTGAATGGATTCAGATGACGCTGATGCTTACTTGTGGGCATGCAATATTCTTCGATACCAATTATTTTATCAATAGACCAACCCATAGCTCTCTTGTACCTCTTTAGAGCAGAGATGAGAGCCTCTACTTGCTGTTCACTTAGATCATCCACAACTGCAACACTTACTGGAAGTGTATTTACACTTCCCAAGAATGTATACCTTAGATAATTGGGGAGATTTTTCGATTCTAGCACTGGTGGCTCTTCAATTGAAGTCTTCGCTGTTGGTGACGGTTGATTGTTACGATAAAGGTCCGGATGCTTAGGAGTATGCAAATAGGACCCTATTTCTGTTAGAGCACACATAGTTTCTTCATAGTCTTCATCATCCTCATGCTCAACATTCAGTAGTGCAGCAGACAATGGCTCAACAGTAAGTTATTTCTCTATAGATAATGCTTTCTTATTCTCATAATGAACATCAGCTATAGAGAACACATCCATATCTCTTGGCTGCTTTATCGATTTGCACAAATCAAAATAAATCACTTCATCATTCATTCCAAATAAAAGCTCATTATCTCTCATGTCAATAAGCACACTTGCAGTTGTGAGGAAGGGCCATCCCAAGATTATGGGAACTTCAGAATCTACCTGACAATCCAGAATTACAAAGTCTGCAGGAAAAATTAAGGTGGATACCTTCACCAACACATCATTTAAGATACCAACAGGTCATTTTACCGACCTATCTTCCATCACGAGCCGCATATTGGTGGGTGTCGGATCACCCAACCCCAACTTCCTATAGACGAATAGAGGCATCAAATTGATTCTATCTCCCAAATTGCATAATGCCTCGGAAATATTTAAAGATCCGACAGTGAAAGGAATAGTGAAGGCACCGGGATCGGCCTTCTTCTTAACTAGTCATCTGGTAGCGATTGCACTGCAATGATGAACAGTATCTTTCAACTCACCACTTGCTGCCCGCTTTTTTGTTAAAAGATCCTTCATGAGTTTCGCGTATCCAGGCATCTGTTCTAGCGCCTCTACCAACGGAACATTAATGGTCAGCTATTTTAACATTGTTATGAATTTATTGAACTTGGTATCATAACCTCTCTTCTTTAGTCTTTGAGGAAAAGGTGGTGGTGGAAGGGGAATAGTTTTCTCCACGACTTTTTTTTCCTCTTGCTTCAGATTGGCGATTTTTTTGGGCTGTGAACGTTGAGGGGTGACGTCACTAATGTCCTCTGTAGCTTCATCGGCATCTTCAGGTCCTGCATTGATCACCTTTTTGCCTTTGGATGAAGTTTCCAGCACCTTACCACTCCTGGTAGTAAAAGCCATGCATGATCGGTCGTTCCTTGGCTCAATTGCTACTCTAGTTGTTTAATTGAAGTGGAATGTGAGTCAACTAATTGATTTATTGAAGACAAGTCGTTCTTCACCCTATTCACTTCCGTATTGGTTGCTTTCACTCCTTTCAATAGTTTTGCCATCATGTCTTCCATTGACATCTTCCCCGATCTAGATGCCGCGGCTTCCTTACTTCCAGGAGGAATATATAAACCACTTCTGTCAGTTTTGTTCTTCCAACTACCTTGGTCCTTGTTTCCAGATTTATCGTAATAGTTCTGACCTCGATTTCCTTGGGCATTGCCTTGGAAACCCCCCTAATTGTCCAAGTAGTTGGCTTCTTCCTCGGAATTGAATTCCTCTCTTTCTTTTGATGCAACTGCTTTGACTTTTTCGGTCTTTCTGGATAATAGATGCTTTGTAAAAAGATCCATCTGTGTTTTCATATGCGCCATATCTTGATTGCGTTCTTTCTCTCTTCACCTTTGTTCTACAGTCATGCCAATTGATGTGGTAGATCTTGCTACCTCTAAATCCTTGGTATGCAAACTCTACTTTGCTTTGTCATCCGGTCTAGAATATTGCTTGCCTGAACAAAGGTGAGGTCCATAAATGATCCTCCAACCGCATTATCCACCACTGGTTTAGTTATTGAATTCAAGGATCTCTATAGTATCTCCATTAAGTGGACATTGGTCATGTGATGGTTTGGGCATCTCATAAGATTCTTCTTGAATCTCTCCCATGTTTCATGGAGAGCTTCAATTGGAAGCTGTCTAAAGTTGTTGATTTCATCTCTCAATTGTGCTCTCTTAGATGGTGGAAAGAATCTTTCTAGGAAAGCGTCTTTCAATTGCCTCCAATTTATAAAATAATCAGGAGTCATCCCATTCAACCATAGAGTTGCCTCCCCAGATAGAGATAATGGAAATAGGCATAGCCGGATTGCATTCTGTCCAACGCCTGGATTGTCGAATGACTTGCATGTAGAGATAAAATTGACCAAATGCATGTTCGGATCATCACCTACAAGTCCACCAAATAAGCCCATTAGCTGCAATAACTGAATCATAGTGCTAGTGACATTGAACTTGGCTCCAGGTGCCAAGGGCGGAGGAATAATAGCTCCTGTGGCACCATCTCCATCCAGGTCATCATCATCATCATCGAAAGGCATCTGCATAGCGCGGCGATCAGGCCTGAATCTTGCTTGACGATCTCTTCTGTTTGCAGGTGTCGCCACCTCAGCATCACGCCTAGGGTTTAGTAACTAATCATCGCATAGGTCTTCATCATCAGGGTTTGTTGCTTGCCCAGGGTTATCAATATTCTGTTGATGTACTTGGGCGGCGGCTAACGCGGCTAGTCTAGCCTGCTCCTATTGAGCAACCCTTCTTTCAATTTCACGTTGCGCCTCCATTCTTCCAATATGATATGGTTTAGGATTGATAGGTAATAATGGTTGTCCTAAACTTTGAGTATGGGGCATGTACTGAACAAGACCTGCAGAAAACAAAAACAACAACTAAAAGTAAAGTACGAGAATCTTTGACCAAAGGGTCTAGTAACTATCACAAACTTAGTTGACAACCGTATTCCCCAACAACGGCTCTAAAATTTGATAATGCCTAAACTACAACTCTCGTAAGAGTGTAAGAGGTCGCTGTCAAATATAGAACCCAACTGGGTTGGGTGTAGAATCCCACAAAGAATACTTGGTCACTAATTAAGCAATTATTAGTAGACTTTTGGTCAAAAATTCTACCAAAAGGGGGGATTTTAATTGTAGTGTGAATTAAGCGTATCAAAGTAACAAAGAAAAACAGAATGTTTAGTAGGTTTTAATCAATGAGAAATGTAAGTTAGGGTTATGTCCACCTTATGAGTTCTACGTATCTATTGGCTATGAGTTATGTGGAATTCAGACATGCATGCGCTTATAGAGATTCATATTCTATGGTAAATCCAGACATCTTTTGACCATCAAGGATTATTTAACTTTTACTCTTTCGAGCTTAAAGCGTATCTAATGGTACGAATTCTCCAAGAGGTTAATCCAGTTACGGCACTAACTTTTAAACAGGGGTTGGTAGCCCTATTTCCTTGTCATTCTCTTTTTTCCAGACATGTAACTTTTCTTTTGAACAAGTTAATGCTATACTGGCGTATTCTATATGTTTGCAACCACTAGAATTTAAATTAAGATAAAGAAAGTAGTGATATAAGCGGCATGCGTATCACGAATTCACAAACTCATAGCAATAGATAGTATCTCATAAGGCTTCCATAACCCTAACAAAGAAGTTTAGCTACTCATGAGTGCAACAGAGATCACAATAAACATCATCATCGTACCAAAGCTTGAACGATCTCACGTTGGTCACAAGGGCCATACTTTCTCTATCAGAAACTAACGTGAATAGTACTAAATATCGAATAAAAGAAAAATAGAATTGAATAGAAAATAGGATGGATGAGTTGAATGAAAAATACTTGAATTAATGAATGAGTTGAATGATGAAAAATTCAGCAAATAAGAGTTTTTATAACACCCTTGTCCTAGTCCTACTGAAATAGGGTTTTTTCCCTTGTCCTAGTCCTACGGGGTTACAACATCCTTGTCCTAATCCTACTAAGTTACTGTTGATCCCCAAATCTTTAGAAATACTGTTTTTGCTCGGGACAGGTTCTTCATGCATCACTTTCAGTCCACAAGCTTCCAGAAGATGCCTTCCTTCTTACGTGAAGTTTCCTTTGGCGTCCAATTCCCATAAAATACTGAAATCTTCATCATTTATACCTGAAAACTTTCTAATCACGTTGGTTAGCTCACTAATAGGAAAAAGGACTAAAAGTGCATGAATTATATATTTTGTCCTCAAAACTTAGCTAAAATATGGGTAAATTAAGGTGCTTTAGGCGTGTAAATACGCCTAACATCAGTTATGAGTTAGGGTATCACTCATACCCTAGGGAATGATTGCTAAGGGAACCGTATGGAGGAGTTATACCCCTAAATGGATTCATTTCTCAGCTTTTAACTAAGGATATTTTGGTTATTTCCCTTCCCTAAAACCCTAAACACTCACTATATAAGGCATTGTATCTTTCTAAGTCTTTATTTACAAGACTTAAACACTCATAAATACTACAAAATCTTCTTGAAGCAAGATTGGAGGCTAGGGTTTGGAGGGAGCTCATCTAGTGGCAAGGAGTCAAGATTGTTGGTGTGTCATCTTATTTAATTCATGTATCTCTTCCTATAGTTAAATATCTCTAAACCTATGTATTTCACACTTGGATTAGTTAGTGTACATGGTGGTTTTGAAATCAAATAAAAAGGGTTTTGTTGCCTAATGATGTATGATGTTAAATCTTTCTTAGACTTATGTTTATATGTGATATTCATGATGAATTACATGTGTGGATACTTTTTTAACATGGATTAACATGAGGGTCTTGAGAAAACCTATTATTGATAATACATACCATGTAAATGAACTTGTTAAATGTATGCACCCAAGGTATTTGTGAAAATATCTAAGTGAGTTGTGTGGTCATATGTTGTTGATGTATTAAACTATGGAAATGGACCAAATGATTATGGATGAATGATAAAAGATGTGTTAGAGGAATTATGAACTATGTGTGATGAAATTGATAACCTTGGTTGTTGGATAATGAAAGGGTAGAGTCTCTAGAAATAAAGATGAACTTAAATTGTGGATTCAACCCAATTATGGTAAGAATGTAGTATAGAACTGTTGTAAGGGTCTTGATGATGATAACTTTCATTGTATGTTGAATTAAGTAAAGCCATTGGCCTATTAAGATGGTTGAGCAATGAAGGCACCCATAAGGACCATGTGGTCATGCATAGTGTTGAATTGGATAAAATGGTTAAAGTCCTTAAATGCTATATTGAATATATGTTGATGCATGGTCAAAGGGTTAAAGTCCCAAATGCAAAAATGATAGTTGTGATGGATTGAGGTCAAAGTCTTTTCCTTATATGATGTCTTGAGGTTGAAGTCCCTTCCCTTATGAATGATCTGAGGTTAAAGTCCTTTGCCCAATGTTATTGCTCGAGGCTAAAGTCCCTTGATTAAAGAGATCTCTCGAGGTTAAAGTACCTCGTAAAAGGAAAATGTTTATGACAAAGTCCAAGTGAGACATGAGGTTATATTCCCTTGTCTAATGAATGGGCAAAAGGTTGGAGTCCCTTGCCCAGATGATTGTGGGTGTGGTTAGAATCCCTTGTTTGAATGAGTTTTTAAGTGGTCAAAGTCCTTGGATAATGAATGAGTAAGCATTGTTGAAGTCCCTTGTCTAAGTTCATGTGAATATGGTTAAAGTCCTTTATATACTATGAATTGTTGAACCTATAAGTGTGGAGAGACGTAGTCTCCTACTTCATGTCAAATGAATGAATGCTTTAGAATGATGATGAGCCTTGATATTTGTTTAGCATGTGATATATCTTAATGTATGGATTATTATGTGAATAAGCTGAAATATGATATATTGACTAGATGTTTATTGATGATGCTATTTTATCAATTATCCTTGAGTTACATACTTGCGTTCCAACTGCTAATCATCTCCGAACGCTATGTCCCAATGCGACATAGGGGCCAGAGCTTCTTCTTCTCTTCCTGCAAAGTGATTAGTAGATCAAAGCGGTTCATGCATTGATTTGAAGTAGTGAGATTCCTTACTCCAGAAGATCTTCATCTCTTGGTATCTTATGATTAGATTTAGACTCTTTTAGTCTTTATTCGTCTATCGTCGGGGTCTTGTACCGATAGATGCATTTGTTGACTTCATTTTGTATAGAGGTATTGTGAACAACTATGAACTTGGGTATGATTTAGTTATCTTGAATCTAATGTTTACTTATGAGAATATTTCTGCAATCTTAACTTATGAGTTGGAGTACTTTTGACTCCTATTGTATGATGAGATAATTGGGTCAGGTTATTGAGGCGACCTCTAGTTCATGTGAGCTTGGGGTGCTTATACAAGATGTCCTAGGGTTCGAGCTATGTCATCTACTAACATATAGTCTTAGATTATTTTGCCAAGACCATTACCTTATCCATGCCCGACATACCCCTAGTTGTGTGGCAGGGATCTATTAGCTGCGAGTTTTTAGGGATTATTTCTTTTATTTAGGCTAGGAGACTTATGTTGAGGGGTTTCTAGTTTTATTTCCCTCATATTCATGATAGTAGTGTGGAGAGTTCATCACTAAATATTTTCCTATAGTTCGTTAGTTTCTTGATATTTTCCCTACCGATCTTCCTGGTCTTCCTTCTAAGCATAACATTAAGTTTGTTATTGATCTTGAGCCAAAAACCCAACCTATTTATATAGTGTCTTACTGTATAGCTCCTTCGAGTTTAAGGAGATGAATTCTAATCTTTAGGATTTTCTTGGTAAGGGCTTTATTAGACTAAGTGTGTCTCCTTAGGAAAATCTCGTGTTGTTTGTGAAGAATAAAGATGGTTCTATACATATATGTATTGATTATAGGAAGCTGAATAAGATGATGGTAAAAAACTGGTATCCTATGCCTCACATTGATGATATGTTAGACTAACTTTAGGATGCAACAGTGTTTTCTAAGATTGACTTGAGATTCAGTTACCATTAGATGATGATTCAGGTTGAGAATATCCAAAAGATAGCCGTTAGGAGTTAGTATGGTCATTATGAGTTCCTACTTGAGTAACACCCAACCACATTTATGGATTTGATGAACCATGTGTTCAGGCCATATTTTTAGTCTTTTGTGATTGTATTCATTGATAAGATCCTTATGTATTTGAGGAGTAGAGAGGATCATATGCAATATGCAATATTTGAGAATTGTGCTCTAGACTTTGAGAGATCATAGATTTTGCTAAATTGTCTAAGTGTGAGTTTTGGCTTGATTCGGTGACATTTTTTGGACATATAATGTCTAAGGATAGGATTATGGTAGTCCCAACAAAGATTAAGGCTATTCGTGGCTGGACCAGGCGTACAACTTCATCTGAGATTCATAGCTTCATTAGTTTGACTGTTACTATATATGGTTTATCGAGAGTTTTATCTCTATTGTAGTAATGATGACTAGATTGACTCGGAAGGAGGTTCCTTTCCAATGGTCCAAGGAAGGTGAGTCAACCTTTGTAAAGCTTATAGGATTTCTCACTTTAACTTCTATCTTGGATCTTCCTGTTGAGGGTTAGGTATTCATCTTATATTGTAATGCTTTAGGTATCAATTTGAGTTGTGTGTTAATGAAACAAGGTCAAGTTATTACATATGCATTGAGGAAGCTGAATATGCCCGAGCGTAACTACCCGACTCGTGACTTAGTGTTTTCCGCAGTGGTTTTTGCACTTACGATTTGGACGTATTGTCTTCTTGGCATGTATTGTGAGATTTTTACAGATCATCATTGTCTTCAGCATCTTATGACCCATAGAGAGCTTAATTCTAGGTAACTTAGATGGATGGAGTTGCATAAGGATTATGACATCTCCATTTTGTATCATTTGGACAAGACAAATATGGTGGCAGAAACCTTGAGCCAGAAGGTAGTGAGTATGGATAGTTTGGATTCTATTTCAGTTTCTCAAAGGCTTTCGGCATGGGACATTCACTCCTTAGCCAACATAATGGTGAGAATTAAAATTTTAGGATGCTGGAGGATTCGTCCTAGTGTTGAGGTAAGGTCTTTGCTATTTGAGCCGATTTAAAGTCATCAATTTGAGGATATGAGACTTTACATAATCCATGATTAGGTGTTAAGTGGTGAGTCCAAGAGGGCTACTATAGATTCTGACAGTATTTTAAGATTTGATAGTTGCATTTGTGTTTTGGGGGTTGATGAATTGATTCAATCGATTTTGTAGCTTATTGCCTATGTTGCTTAGGCAACATTATCAAAGGAGTGGTATAAAGAGAGATATGGCAGGATTTGTAGCTTATTGCCTATGTTTCCAAAAGGTGAAGATCAAGCATCAAAGATCTATTTACTTGATTCAGAGGTTGTCCATTCATGAGTAAAAGTGAGAGCGGATTACCATGGACTTTATTAGTGGGTTTCCTCGTACGTCTTATGGTTCTGATGGTATTTAGATCATTATGGATTGGTTGACCAAATCAGCATATTTTATTCCTATTTAGATGTCCTTCAGCACTAAAAGGTTATCCCATATCTATGTTTATGATGTAGTCTATTTGCATGGTGTGCCTATATCTATCATTTTAGATCGGGGTTCAGTGTTCACTTACTGCTTATGTAGATCTTTTCAGGAGGCGTTGGGTACTTAGGTGGATCTTAGTACACATTTTTATCCTAAAACTGATGGGCAGTTAGAACAGACTAAGTAGGTTCTCGAAGATATGCTCCAAGCTTATGTTATGGATTTTGGAAATTAGTGGGAACAACACTTAGCTTTGGTTGAGTTTGTGTATAATAATAGCTACCATTTGAGTATTGATATGGCACCTTTTAAGGCTTTATATAGGAAAAGATGTTGTTCTTTGATTTGGCGGTTTGAGACCTCCAAGATTAGACCCGATGGTACCTACTTGCTTTAAGAGCCATTAGATTGAGTTAGGGTGATTTAGGATAGGTTGAGGGTAGATCAGAGTAGAAAGAAGTCTTATGCAGATCATAGACTTTATTCCTTGAGATTTGGAGTTGTTGATTAGGTATTCCTTTGAGTATCACCCATGAAGGATGATAAGGTTTTGGAGGAAAGGCAAACTCAACCCAGATATATTGAACCCTTTGAGATTCTTTGCATAGTTGGTGAGGTGACTTATAAACTAGCCTTACCCCCAAATTTTGTTGCTGTCCATCTGTTTTCCATGTTTGTATATTGAAGTGATACATTCCTGACCTGTCTCATGTGGTTAGATGGAAGTCAGTTTAGTTGGATAAGTTGTTAAACTTCAATGAAGAGCCTGTTCTCATATTGGCTTGTGATATCAGGCGGTTGCTCACTAGAGAGATTTCAATAATTAAGGTTCAATGGTTGCACTGCCCAGTAGAGGAGTCTATTTGAGAGATTAAGAGCGTGATGTGGACCAAGTATCCTCACCTATTTGAGGCTTCAGGTACATCCTAATTCTTTGCTTTCACGGAAAAAAGTTCTTTTAGTAGAGGATATAGTAATGAATTTTCATGTAATTTTCTACATTTTCTCCCATTTATGTCATTTAGAGCTTTCGTATAGCTACCTTAAGTCATTTATGACTTTTTGAAACTGACAGTTCGGTTACCAGGCAGTTTTGTTTGTTTTTATAGCCAATTCCTTATTTTGAAGTCTTTGTTGGTTCAAATTGTCTATCAGGCAAAAACTTCAAACGACCTCATACGCCAATTATGACAGTTCCAATTGCTCTAAAACATCCATTTTAGACAGCTAGATCCTTGGTCCCAGTCCCAAGGCTCCCAAACTTATTTTAGGCTATTCACCAAGATTTAAGAAAAATGGCATATGCAGGTTCACCACTTAAGCGCCCTTTTTGGTTGCTTAAGATGGAGGACTGCTCTAGTGCCCAACTGACCACTTAATTATTCAGTAGGGCCGATCAGGGGTTTGCTTAAGAGGCACATTAAACGCTTAAGCGATGACAGCTTAAGCGACAAAGGGACCAGTTAATTGGTATATTGGTAGGCCATAAATGTCATTAAAACAACACTAGGTCGCTTAAGTAATGACCGCATAATTTGTCCAGTGTCCATTTAAGAGATGCCTGGACACCTAGAGTTTTATAAATACCCCACTTAACCCGATTTTTCCAATTTTCACCTATTTTCAAAAGTCTAGAACCTTAAAGGGTGTGAAAACTTGGGTGAATCATTGGTGGGTGATTTTGGAGCATTTCTGAACTTAAAATATGTGTTTGTTCTTTGAATTTATGGTAAGCTTCCATCAATTTCATGATTACTTTCTTTATTATTTTCCAAAATCACTAGAACATTGGTGGGTTGATTATAGAACGATTAGAGCTCGAAATTCACTCATTCTCAAGGATAAATGTTCCTTGAGCATAGAGGGACATATTGTCAGTTTTAAAAGTGTGATTTTGCAAAATGACCCCATATGGTATTTTTATGTAATTTTGGACCTAAAGTATGATAGTGAAATATGGGTATCATTGTTCTCATTTTGATGGGTAGATTATGATTTTAATAGCAGGGAATGTTGTAAAAGCTCCTCAAAAAAGAAAATCATCGATTTAGCAGATTCTTCGGGCCTTTTTTGATATCCAGGTAGGCTAGATTTACCTTCTCATAGATTTAGCTAATTCATAGTATAAATATGATATTATGCTAGATATGTGATGATATTTTGGTAATGGAGGTTTGATTTACATAATTTCTCTTATTTGGAATCTTTAGCCTAATAAGGAATTGTGATTTAGGCCGAATTGACTTAGTTGCTCAAGTTTTTGGTAGAATTTCTACATTAGGGCTAATTATGGCTTATTTGACATCATAAAGTGAATTTAGATACCTCAGCCTAGTCTACGGTTGAGTTTTCCTTGGAATAAATTTAGGGATTAGAAGTGGGACCCTCTAGCCCATCTTTGTCCAAGACTTTTGTTAGCATTTGAAGACTTGTATTTGCATGTTATACCCTTTGGAATGCTTATTTTGGGACTTTGAAGAGATTAAGTACTCAATTACTATGCTAGTTTGATATTTGTGCGTTAGTGCAAACGCCAGACAAATCTCGATGGCTTATTCATATTGAGTTGTAGTTCAAGTTCCACAATTGATGATGATATTGATAACATGAGTTCCGGTTCAAGTCTAGCAAATGATGTGATTAAATTGATGCTATTGAGTTTTAATTCAATTTTTGGAAATTTTGTCATGATATTGATGCTATCGAGTTTCGTCTTAGTCCAACATCGAGAGTTTATTTATGATATGCTTCGGTATGGACATATTCATGGCTATAGCTTGATATTCGATAAATTTATAGAACTTTGGTTATTTACTTTTCTTTGATTCAACCCTCCAAACTTTTAAGGGCCCACATTAGGTTATTTACTTTTCTATACTTACTAGCTTATGGGGATATTCTTGTAGCATCAATTGTTCTTTCATTCATATTATGTCTTTTTCAGTTATTTATTTTATAGTGTTGGAGCTCATTTCTAGGTTTTCCCTTTTACCATGACTTAGATTATTTATCTTGCATCTTTATTGTGTTTATATCATAATTTAACTCAGTGGACCGATGTTGCCTACTGAGTACTCGTGGTTTTGGTAATCATACTACACTTTTCTACTTTTTGGTGTAGATTCATATACTAGTACCCACCGCTGACCTGACGATCGTGCTGAGTTAATTTCAGAGATGGGGTGAGCTTTCAGAATTGGAGTTTCCCTCTTTCTTTATATTATCTATGTCCGGTCTTCTATTTTTTGAAACAATTGTATTTGACTATTTTAGTATTTATGTTCCTTTTATAGTAGCTCTTGTACTGTTACTAATAGGTTGTGGGATGGTTGTTGATGCTTTATCTACATTTTAGACTATTATTATTGCCTTGTTATTTTTATAAGTCTTAAATTGTTGTTTTGGGCTTTTTGAAATTTTCCACCAAATTATCCCATTGCTTATGGCATGAGGCTACAGTTTTACTTACCTACTAGGGGTATAAAATAGGTACCATCATGACTCATAAATCGGGTTGTGATAAATCCCTAATTTTTGTACGAGCATTATATGAATTGGGAGCTAGTATTAATCTGATACCACTAGTTTTATACAAGAATTTAGGGTTAGGGTCACCTAAATCGACATCTATAAGACTATTGATTATGGATTGTACTGAGAAAACTTTGGTTGGTGTATTGTGTGATATGTTAGTCAAGGTAGCTTCATTCATATTCCCAACTGGTTTGTGATTCTCAACTATGAGGTAGATTTTTATGTCCTTATTATCTCGGGAAGGCCCTTCATAGCCACAGGTAGGGCATTGCTTGAAATGGAGATAGGACAGATAAAATTCAGGCTAATAAAGAACAGGTCATTATTAATGCATGTCAATCAATGAGGCAATCAAAATACATGCTGGTAGTTTCTATGATAGACACGATAGATAAAGATGTATTGGTTGCATCCATTGAGGAGAGACTTGGTGTTGAGGCATTGGATGTAGTGATCATGAATTTTGACTGATGGTATTAATGAGTATGATGAGATAGTGAGCACACTTGTTGGCAGAGGTTCTTATTCTTATGCACCAAAGAAGTTGGATCTTTATTTAAACAACAGAGTGACCATACCTGCTCGACCATCTATTGAGGAGCCACTTGTTGTGGAGTTAAAAGCCCTCCCATCTCACTTATGTTATGCATTCTGAGGGCCAACAATACCGTACAAGTTATCACTACAACAAGTTTGTTGGATACAAAAGTTGAGGCCATGATTTCAATTTTACAGAGGTCTAAATGGGCCATTGGTTGGACTATTATAGATATTGTTGGAATTCCACCCAAAATTTGAAATCACAAGATTCAGATTAAATTGAAGTGTGTACCTAAAACTGAGAATCATCACCATCTAAATCCACCTATGCAAGAGGTGGTGAATAAAGAGATTATTAAGTGGTTAGATGCAGGAGTGGTTTCCCTTATTATCGACAACAAATGGGTGATCCCAATTCAATGTATGCCAAAGAACGGTGGGATAGCTGTTGTCCCTAATAAATATAATGATTTAGTTCCCATAAGACCAATTATGGGATAGAGAGTTTACATGGATTCTTAGAAGTTGAATACTTGACTCAGAAGGATCACTTTCCTATGCTATTCATAGAGAAGATGTTTGACCATTTTGCAGGTAGAGGATGATATTATTTTCTTGATGGTTATTCGCGGTATAATAAGATTTCTATTTCCCCCAAGGACCAAGATAATACCACTTTCATATTCCCATATAGTACATTTGCATTCATGCGGATTCTTTTTGGTTTTTGTAATGCCCCTACCACCTTTTAGCATTGTATGATGTCTATCTTTTCTAATATAGAGGTGGATACTGTTAAGGTCTTCATGGATGATTTCTTGATTGTGGGTAATTTATTTGATGATTGTTTGGCTCAATTTGCTAATGTATTTATGAGATGGAAAGAGTGCAACTTAGTTTTGGATTAGGAGAAGTATCACTTCAAGGTTAAAGAGGGATAGTTCTTGGGAACAAGAATTTAAAGAAGGGAATAGAGGTCAAAATAGTTAAAATTAAGGTGAAACAAAAATTTCCTCCACCAATTTTTGTGAAAGGTATTTATAGTTTCTTGGGTCATGTAGTGTTTTATAGGCGGTTTATCAAAGACTTCTCTCATATTTCAAATTCTTGTGCAAGTTATTAGAGAAGGAGGTGAAGTTTGTATTTGATGATACTTGTCGCAAGGCCTTTGAGTGCCTAAAATAAAGGTTTATTTCTGCTCCTATCATTGTGTCTTCAAATTAGACCATCCCATTTAAAGTAATGCGTGACACTGGTGGTGTTTCCCCGGGAGTTATCCTAGGCCAAAGACGCGAGAAGATACTTCATCCCTTTTATTATGGTAATAAAGCACTTAACCTCGCACAAAAAAATTACATGATTATTGAACAGGAGTTTCTTGTGGTGTTATTTGCTTTTAAGAAATTCTGACCCTATTGATTGATACCAAAATCATTATGCATACTGATCATGCAACCCATAGGTTTAGAGGTGAAAGATGCTAAGCATAGAGTGATTTCATAGGTACTATGCTGAAATAGTTTGACTTTAAGGTTAAGGATTAGAATGGTATAGAAAATCAAGTTGCAGACCATCTATCCTGCCTAGAAAAAGGAGGCGATACTTGAACTAGGGGTTAAGCTTGAAACTGATGATACTTTTCTAGATGAGCGCGTCTTGAAATCATCACAAGACTTAATCCCATGATTCGATGATTTTGCCAATTATTTAGAAAGTGACCTCATCCTATAAGACATGTAATTTAGTAGAAAAAATGATTTATGCATGAGTTATGAAAGTTCTTTTTAAAAAAGGCTTACTTATTTTAGGTGGGTGTGGATAGTGTGATTTGGAGGTGTATTCCCAAAGTTGAGATAGAGATAATAAGCATACTGGAGACCTGTCATTTGTCTCCAGTTAGGGGTCACCATGGAGGTACTCATATAGCCCACAAGATTCTATAGTGTGGTTACTATTGACCAATGATTTAAAAAGGTGCACAGAACTATACTCGAGCTTATGATCAATGCCAGGGACAAAGAAATATCTTGTGGAAGCATGAGCTACCCATCACACTTTTTCTTGTGCTTTAGCTGTTTGATATGTGGAGTATTAATTTCATAGGTCCATTTTTAAGTTCATAAGGCATGACGTTAATTTTGATGGAAGTCGACTATGTGTCTAAGTAGGTGAAAGTAGTTACACTTCCTAATAATGAGGGTCGAAGTGTCACAACCTTTTTGAAAATTTTTTCTCTTAATTTTGTACTCCATGGGCTATCATCGGTGATGATGGGTCCCATTTTTGTTATAATCTATTGATGTGCTAGGTTTGTGTTAGCATATCTAAGGCTTTTAGCATGAAATAATTGTAAGTTCTTAAGTAACTATTATTGTTTTGATTGTATTTCATGTGATTTTGCAGGGAAAGTCAAGATGCAAGAAAACCTATGAAAACTATGTCAAGAAGGACATTTTTGGTGAAGCAAATATGAAGCAAAGTTGTGAGGATTTCAGTTGATGACTTTGATGACAAGTCCTCAACTTGTTGAAAAGTTATTAAAGGAAGCCGTCACCCATAGACTGAATCAATATAGTGAAGAAACCAAGTTGACGAATTGGGTGATAAGTCGTCAACTTGTTGATAGGTTATCAAATAAAGACTTCACTGGTAGGTAGAATGCAGGTGTTTGAAAGATCTGTTGATGACTTGGGTGATAGGTCGTTAATGTAATACCCTGTATTTTGGGATAGTCTTTGAACCGTCGTTCCTATGTGTGTAAGCTATAATCTAAATAATTCCCATGTAAATATAAGTTTCATGATCTTTATTCTTATGTTTGGTTTGTTTTTGAGGTGAAAAATCTTCATAAGAATAATTAGAACAAAGTTGAGGTTAGAGCCTTTGATTCGTCCAAAGTTTGGTATTCGATTCTACAAGGGTCTACTTTAAACATGTATAACTTTTTATATACAGAGTAATTTACATCTCAAGACCCACCAAATTGTAGATAATTGAATTAGCTTTCCAACGAAACCAATTTAGCCTAAATCTAATACCCTAGTCAAAAGTTATGGCATTTTCCTTGTGAGGTAGTAAGCCAATGCGATAGCGATGTGACGCGTCGGCCTGCGCATTACGGAACTGTTTCACATGCTAATTCAGTTTCTAAAGGGTCTAGGGGAACTTTGGTCATTTCCCCTCACCCAAATCCGCCTATAACACTGCATTTAAGCCACCAAAAGCAATATACACTCAATTATTCATCTTTTCTCTCAAAGAAAACCCTAGCCTCCTCAAGAACACCAATAACTTCATCAATTTTTCTTCAAGAAAAGCAAGAATTCATGTTTCCTAATTCAAGAATGCTTTCAAGATTGTATTTCCCCTTCAATATAAAAGCTTTAAGGTATGTGGGAGTTCATCCATGGGTCGTCTTTCACCCATGGAGCCCAAAAACACTTTTCTTTTAATTAAAGAATGAATATCATTACTATGGTATTTTGTATGATCAAGAAAGATTGAATTTCATGTTTTCATGATGTTTTTAATTCAATTCAGCCCATGTATGATTCCCATGAAAGATTTTAAATTCCTCAGGCAATGAATTTGAATTTCCTATGCTTTATTCAAATAAATTCCATGATAGATCCTAAATTCATGATGTTTAGCAATATTCTCATGTTTTAAATTCATGCCTTCCATATATTTAATGAAATTCCCATATCATGTTATGTCAATTTCAAGATGAATCCCCAAGCTATGAACTTTTCCATGCAACTCTTTTGTTCCCTCATGTTTAAGACATCCCTACTTTCAATCTATGAACTTTACATGTTTTGATGAAACGCTCATGTCTTATTTCAAGCGAATTACATGTGAATTTCCCAATTCATGATCTTAGTTATGTAATCTTGCTATTCTCTCATATTTAAGATATTCCCAAGTCCAAGTTCATGATCCCCATGAGTTTGGCCAATTACCCTGTATTAAAGTATTAATCTCTACGTGCTTGATAGAATGCCCCTATGAATTAATAGAATGCCCATAGAAGTTGTTGTGTTACAGAACTAATTAGCCAGCATTGGTTGAGATATCAACCTACCAGATTGAGGGTTGATAAGGTGTTTTACTAGCCAGATTGAGGGTACTACCATTCTCCTTCAGAGTACTTACCAGATTATGCATGACTCTTAATATATCATTACTTATGGTACGGTACTGACACCTTTCTAGCTGGGGTTATAGGTTTGAACCCAATCACTTAAGAGAGAGGTATGTCGGTTAGATGATTATTTCCCACCATTTATGTTTCAGACTCAGTATAGAACTCAATTTAGTTCTACAGAATCAGGACTATAAGAAATAATCACCCAGTAGTCAGTAACTCAGTTATCAGTAATTGCAGCTATCAGTTACTTAGTTATCAGATCTCAGTATTTAGTTCCAGTATGAGTCTTAGTTACAGTCTTAGTTACAGTCTTAGTCACAATTTCAGTCAAGTAATCAGATCAGTAACTCAGTTCAATTTCAGGTTTGCTTAACCATAGCATACAATTATCAATTATTCAGTTATCAGTATTTTAGTACCTCAATTTACAGACAATTTTAGAATCATGTTATATGCTTGGTCTTGCATTCTCAAATAATATAGTTCTCACGAATTCATGCTCAGTTATCTCATGTTACTCAGTTAGTCCTTACCTCATATGCATAATACTCTACAGTTTTAATCCAGTTATTCAAACTAAGTATAGTTCAGTCTTATATGCCCAGTATTCAGCTATCAGATATTCAGTTAATCATATAAGTTTGTATGTTTATGCATTCGTGCTCAATGTGATTGTATAGTCAGATCCTCAGTTTATGTCAGTTTCCATCACGTAGTTTTAGACCCAATATTCAGACAGTATCCATGTCTTATTATTTTCCATCTTCAGTTATACTTATATCATTAAAGTATGTTTATAGAAACTAAGGGTAGAGATTCCCTATCTTATCAGAGAATGTTTGTCACTCATGCTTTAAGATATTTTAGTTTTCAGTTTATTCCAGCCTATTGGTGAGTCTACTTATACTTAGCATGCATGTTTTACGATTATGTATTAAATCAATTTTACTTATTGGATTCATCCTACATACTCAGAACATTCCAGAAGTACTGATCCATATATATGTCTATGTCCTACATTGTCTCATAATGTAGGTATCAGTTATAGCCTACGCATCATGATCAGACAGCTACAGATTCCAGCTAGCAGGTGATGACTTCTCCTACTTTAGAAACTCAAGATAGTTTTAGTTTATGTACAGGTTATTTATTTTCATGTGTATTAATTAGTAGTAGTTGGAGGCATTTCCTAACTATCTATAGTCAGTATAGTAGAGGCTTCATAGATGTCAGTTAGAGTTAGTCATGTAATTTTAGTTTTATCCTTCAGATTTATCAGATTGTAAAACTTTATCAGTATTGTATCCATTTTAGATTCCTAGGATAATTATTTTTCTACACAACAAAATAGCTATTTATTATGTTATAATTCAGTTGGTTAGCAGTATGCCAGTTCATGGGTTAGCTTGGGATCACTTGTGGCTCCAAGCACCGTATGACGACTAGGGTTAGTCATCAGTTGTTACAAACTTAGTATTAGAGCACAGAGTTCAAGTGTCCTAGGGTGTCTATGAATCCTTGTCTAGTAAAGTCTTGTGGAACAGTATGTAGACATCTGTACTTTTCTTTGAGAGGCTACAGAGAATTTAGGAAATGTTTCCCTTCTTCTAAGTCCCACATTTTATAGTAAAAGTATTATCTAAGAAATTTATGCAAATCCTTATCATGCTCTATTCATGCTAACTTTGCCTTAGTTTTGAGGTGATAGAAACAGTAAAGTTTAAGTACTTATAGATAGTATTTCCTTAGCCAATCCCCACAGACAATTATGGGATTGCATGTTGGCTCAAAAAGTATCCCATTAGTGCCCTTATGTCCTAAAGTTTGAAATATCTCATACATGTTCATCAAAATCGTGCATTACGCCAAAGTCAGACGTGCTTTTAGATTTCCTTCTTAGAATCCCTTTTATAATATATGATTTAGAGTTTGAAGTATAAACCTAGAAGTTTAGCAGTAGTATAGTTTGGATAGCGTTATCTAGATTGAGCATATTATATATTCATGGGGCTAGTTTTACGAAAGATGAATTAGTAGTCTTGAACATTATATGTAAGAATTTTAGTTTGTTGATTCGAGATTAAGTATGATTGACTGGATGAGTTTATCATTCATATGAATTATTATACCCTATTCTCTAGAGTAAAGTGATTGCAGTTCAGTTTAGAGTTTAGTAAAGTGGTTATAGACTTAAGATGATGGCTTAAAGCTAAGGGGGATATGATAGAACAAGTAACCAAGTTCGGCTCTCAGATTTTAGTAGTAGTGCCAGTGTGTATAGAAATGTAGTAAGGGAAGATGAATCCCATCCTATTCTTATTTCAGTGCAAATTTTTTCAGTCATCACGATATCTACTCATGCCTAACATGTCAGCTCTATTATCACAACTCATATTCATGCACTTTTTAGAAAAAAACATGTATTCTTTTAGTTTCTAGTATGAGGATTTTTGGTTAACTCAGCAATACAAATCATATTCCATGAAATCATGAACTCCAAACTCAGGTCATGCAACTCATGACTTATGTACCCATGCCTTATGATATGTTCAATTTTAGATGCTCATGATACACCTCTAATGATCAGAGAAATTCAATTTATGTCATGTATATCCTGAGTTCAGACCTCTCTGATGAATTCATGTCATTGATACTTTATTCCTCAGGCCTCAATTGAGTGTAAAAGTTATTCTTTCATGATTTAGGTCCTCATGCTCCAACCTTTCAATGACCTCTCCTTATGTAATGATAAGTTGAAATTCTATGTGTGTTTTTTTTTGGACTAGTGCATGAAAGTTTTAAGGATAGAGGTTTAGAGGAAAATGAGAAAGCTGCTTTTATGGTTGTTTGCCTACAATTTCAAGTGTGATAATAAAGATAGGCTTGAATGTCATGTTGGTGTTCAAGTGGAATGTATAGTTGTAATACCCCATATGTTTCCAAGCTAGGAAATGAATCAGTTCTCCTACGTATGAAACCTCATATCCTATGGTTCATATTTGAGAATATGAATTACAATGAGTATGCTAGCAATAATATAGATTATGATGTGTTAAACATGCTCATGTGAGTCACTCAGAGTAAGGCAAGCTAATAGCTTTTGGATCCATTACGTTTTGGTATATGATTCCGCAAGAGTGACCTCTGAATGAGGATAACTTGATTTATATGTGAAATGTTTTAAGATTTAGACCCAAAAAATTGTAGAGAATAGAATTAGCTTTCCAATAATTCTAATTTTATAAAAATCCAACACCCAAGCAAAAAGTTATGGCCCTGTAAAGTAGGAGTGCGATGCATAAAAAATCGCACATGGCTACTGGAACAAGTGTGAAACAGGTTGTGTGGTGCACACCCTCAAGTGTGCCAAAGCATGTGCGACGCACACCTTAGCTATCCGATAGGATGTGCGGCGCACACCTTAGCATGTGCGATGAGGTTTGTGACGCACACTTGTGATTTCAGCCATGAAAAACACTTAGTTTTTGAGTTATTTTGAGGATAATTAAGTAATTAAGTCTTTTAACACTCCTTACATGTACCAATACTTAACCTCACAAAATTTATAGCTTATAATCACATTAAAACCCTATTAACATCTTAAGTTAATTATCCAAGAGCACAAGAAGGAGAAAAACTACTAGGGTTGCATAATCTTGCTTGAAGGTCCAATCTTTCAACAATTTCATCGCCATTAAGGTATGCGTAGTGTTCATCGATGGATCCCTTTCGTTTGCGGAGTTCAAGAATCAATATTTGATAATAAAATCATGAATATTTTGTGGTGATATAGTTGCATTCAAGTTGTTATTTGTGGTTTGTGTTATAGAGTGGGAATTTGATGAACTTCCAGGAAGATTGTGATCATATAGCTGGAACCCATGAATTTGGGTTGATTAAAGTGGTATAAGTTTGTGAATACACCTATGACTTAAAAAGTACATATAAGGTTTTTGAAAAAATGCCTAAGAGACTAGAAATCATGCATTATAGCTAAATTATGACTAAGTGAAATATTCATGATAGGACTCTATGATTCAATGTCATCCATGTTGATAATGTGTCTTGTGAACACTGTTGGATTACTCATGAACTAGTCTTATGGATTTATTCTATGCTTACTTGCAAAACCCACTCATGTACAATTTGAAGAATACCCATGTACTTTATGAAATTCCCCAAGTTATGATTTTATGGAATGTGGTTGTAATATGTAATGAGCATGATATTGAAAGCTATGCAAGTATATACATGTTGTATGAAATTCCCTTCCATGAAATAGATTGTTGACAACCATGATTAGTATGAAATCCATCATTTATGATATTGTAGATTATGGACTCTACTATTATGATCAAGTCAGTCATGTGTGTCAGTTTCCTTCAATCGAGTCCTGGGGGTACTTGTACCCGAAAAATATAGCTATGTGCCTAGAGCAATGTCATGTTTTCACGATACTCTCAGTCAAGCCATGATCTATATAAATCAGTCAGTCATGTGACTCAGGAAAACTCAGTAATCTCAGTAGTTCAGTATTCTCAGTAATCTCTGTGCTCAGTAACCTCAGTAATCACAGCAAATCTTAGTAACTTAAGTACTCTTAATCAGTCCTTAGAACTCATTATATTCCGTCCGTCATCGGAATCCATTAAACTCAGTTTTAGCTCCGCTAAACATTACCACTAATATCAGTTCAGCAAATCAGTTCAGTTAAGTTATTTAGTTCAACCCAGTTATTCAGTTAAGTGTCTTTCAGATGGGAGTAGGATTTAGCACCGAGTGAACCTAGGGATGGGGGCTCACCTGACAGAATAGGACTAAGATCCCTAGAAGAAATCCCTATGTTCTAGAACTCCATTGCTAGCATAGGTACGAGATGTCACCCATTATATATGACTTACATACTAAGGGGTCAACCATTAGCACATTTATATGTATAGGACTGATCCCAGGAGTCACCCGTTAAATTAAGACTGGCTCCACAGCAGATGTCTTTAATGGTGGCGCGGTACTGACACCCTTCTAGTCAGGGAAGAGATTGGACTCCAGTCAGCTTAGCTTAGGGCATGTCGGTTAGATGAACACATCCCACAGTTTCAGTTATAGAATCAGGGCTTTCAGGCACAGTCAATTCAGCTTAGTAGTAAAAATTCAATACTGTTAGATACTGTCGATGCTTATCATTGTAAATAGACTTCAAGATCATCCATTAGATAGGACTGATCTCAACTATGATTAAGCAGTATTAGAATCATTGGATTTAAAGATCACTCGCTAGATAGGATTAATCTCAGACTAAGTCAAATCATTCTTATTATCAGTATACTCATAATCACCCGCTAGATAGGACTGATCTCAGATTTAGTTACTCTAAGTAGAACGGGACTCAAATAGTTCCATCAAACTTAGACTGTCAGATACAGTCGCTCAGTATTGGTTATATCAATTAGTCCGATCATTACAGTTATATCAGCTATAGCAATTATCATAGCTTACATTACCAGTATTCAGTTTCAGGACTATTAGACACAGGCATTCAAACCAGTTCTTCATAATTTGAACTATAAAAAATAGTCAATAATCTATTCAGTCCCTCAGTAATAGTAAAGTCATGTCGTAAACATTCAGACTCAGTAGTCAACATCATCACGAGTTTAGTTATAGTTGTTTATACATGTATGTATTCTCACGTTCATATTAGTTAGCATTGTTCATGTATATAAGCCTTTGCATTTAGCCTACCTCACTCGTATACTCAGTACATTCAGACGTACTGACCCATTTATGCTATGGTGCTTTCTCTTTTGTTACACCATAGGTTCAGAGGCACGAGTTCCAGATCAGCAGTAGCATTCCAGTGTTCAGAGTTTGTAGTAAGTCCTTCTTATTCGAGAATGATATGATTATTGCGACATTTACTATTCAGTTTTTAGATGGAGTTTGTTTGAGACATATTCTTAAATCTCTTATTCAGTTCAGTTAGAGGATTTCAGACTAGATGTCAGATTAGATATTCAGATCTCATTATTTTTAGTATTTATGACTTGTTTTAGTATTGTTATACCTTTTTCAGACATTTTGTTACTAGACATTTATTTGGTTCAAACCTTATGGCCTTTCATGTTCATGTTTTCATATTTTATGATATATTATGCAATATATAAGTACAAATATTAGTTATGAGTTAGCTTGTTGTCCTTCAGGGTCATGGGCATCGTGTAGTATTCCGGTTCATAAAATTAGGTTGTTACAAACTTGGTATCAGAGCCTAAGGTTCAATAGAGTCCTAGGAAGCCTGAAAGCCACAGTCTGAAAGCTGCATCTAGTAGAGTCTTGTACATGTGTGTGTTGTGCACCACACTTATGTGCAGGAGGCTATGAGATGTTTTAGGAATAGTTTTCCTTCTTTCAGTGTTCATGTTGTGCCAGTGATCAGTCAGATTTGTATATCTTGTTTTCTCATCCTTGCATTTATTCGTGCTATCCAAAATGTTAGAGAATGTAACTATTTCAAGGTAGGACCTCCTAGTAGTTTCAAGTTTAGTCCATTTCATGCATTAGTTTTAGATCCCCAAAGTTTAGTTATAATATAGTTCATAGATGACCTGTGCATCACTTAGTATCTCCTTAAGGTAAGCATTATTAGAGGGATATCACATCCCAAGAGGGAGATACCCCATTTTCTCTTGACGCTCTCATGCCTTAGATCCTTCAATTTCTCCTTGCATAACGAATTTAGTCTATAATAGAGGGTACACATAAGTTGACCTTCAAGTTATACCTCAACTGTAAGTCAAGTATTCAGAGGTTCAGTCCATATATCACATAGCAGAATCAATCATGTTCTTATGTTTCAGTTCAATCTTAGTGCCTTTACCATTGCATGTTCAATCGCATGTTCGTGAGTCAGCTCAGTTATGTATTCAAACATCAGATATGCATAGTTAGCTTATTAGCACTTTCAGTCATGCATTTACGTATCATGTTAGTCATATAATCATGCATCAGATAAGAGTGGATTTAACTTATCAGTTAAGCATCAGATATAAATTCTCAGTTTATCGCAACACTCAATTTTACATTTATAAATCAGCTACCAATACATCAGATATGCCTGTACAGTAAGATATGCTCAGTTTTTAGTAATGTCAGCCATGAAATCATGATAAATCATTCATGGAATATATTCATGTAAGTTGTATTTTCTTTCATATCAACCAGTATCATTTGAGGATGAATGTTCCCAGGGGGGAGATAATGTAATACCTGTACATTTCCAAGCTAGGAAATCAATCAGTTTTCCTATGTTTGAAACCTCATATCCTGTGATTCATATTTGAGTACATGATTTACAATGAGTATCCTAGCGATAAGATAGATTATGATGTGTTAAGCATGCTCATGTGAGCCACCTAGAGTAAGGCAAGCTAATAGCTTTTGGATCTATTAAGTTTTAGTATGTGATTCTACAAGAGTGACCTATGAATGAGTAAAAATTGATTTATATATGACATTTTGGCAGATTTATACCTAAAAAATTGTAGAGAATCGAATTATCTTTCCAACGATTCAAATTTTATTGAAATTCAACACCCAAGCAAGAAGTTATGGCCCTGCAAAGTAGGAGGGCGACGCATAAACAATTGCACATGGCTACTAGAACAAGTGTGCGATAGGTTGTGCGGTGCACAACCTCATGCGTGCCATAGCATGTGTGACACACACGTTAGCTTATGCGATAGTATATGCGGGACACACCTTAGAATGTGCGATGAGGTGTGCGACGTACACTTATGATTTCAGCCACGAAAACACTTAGATTTTAAGTTATTTTGAGGATGATTAAGTATTTTAGCACTCCTTACACGTCCTAATACTTAAATTCACGAAATTTATAGCTTCTAATCATATTAATACCCTATTAACATCTTAAGTTCATTATCCAAGAGAACAAGAAGGAGAAAAACTACCAGGGTTGCATAATCAAGCTTGAAGGTCCAATCTTTCAACAATTTCATCGCCATTAAGGTATGTGTAGTTTTCATCCACGGCCCCCTTTCATTTGTGGAGTTCAATAATCAATCTTTGATAATAAAATCATAAATGTTTTGTGGTGATATGGTTGTATTCATGTTGTTTTTTGTGGTTTGTATTATAGAGTGGGAATTTGATGAACTTCCAGGAAGATTGTGATCATATAGTTGGAACCCATGAATTTGGGTGGATTAAAGTGGTGTAAGTTTGTGAATACACCTATGCCTTAAAGAGTGCATGTAAGGTGTTTGATAAAATACCTAAGAGACTAGAAATCATGCATTATTGCTAAATTCTGACTAAGTGAAGGATTTATGATAGGCCTCTATGATTAAATGTCATCCATGTTGATAATGTGTCTTGTGGACACTATTGGATTACTCATGAACTAGTCTTGTGGAATTATGCTATGCTTACTTGCAAAACCCACTCATGTACAAGATATAGAATACCCATGTACTTCATGAAATTCCCCAAGTTATGATATTATGGATTGTGGTTGTAATATGTAATGAGCATGATATTGAAAGCTATACAAGTATATACATGTTGTATGAAAATTTACGTTCATGAAAATTCTTGAATTATTTTAAACCTATCATTTTTCTTCACAAAATTAGATCCAACTTTAAGTAATAGTTAATATTCAGTCGACTCTCTCATTTCTATCCCAGCCTTATAATCATTCTCATGTCATTGCATGTATTCAAGAAATTAGTTCAGTTTATGATATTCAGTTTATGTATCATGGTTTAGAATTGGTTATGTAATCATTTTCTAAGTTAGTCTTGTCATGAATATGATCTCAGTTTCCTTGGTACAGTACTCTCAGTCTAACCAATCTCATTCGAGGATGAATATTCCCAAAGGTGAGCCAATGTAATACTCCTTATTTTTTGGCTAGTCTTTAAACCGTTGTTCGTACATGGATAATCTATAATATAAATAATTCCCATGTGAATATAAGTTTCATGATCTTTATTCTCATGTTTGGTTTGCTTTTGAGGTGAAAAATGTTTAAAAGAATCAATTAGAACAAAGTTGAACTTAGAGACTTTTATTCGTCCAAAGTTTGGTAGTTGATTCTACAAGGATCTACTTTAAATTTGTATAACTTTAATATATGTAGAATTTTAAATCTCAAGACCCACAAAATTATAGATAGTTGAATCATCTTTCCAACAATACCAATTTTGCCTAAATCCGATACCAGAGCAAAAAGTTATTGCATTTTCTGTGTGAGGTAGTAAGCCAACACGATAGCGATGTGATGCGTCGGCCCACATATTACGAAACTGTTTTACATCTTAATTCATTTTCTAAATGGTCCAGGGGAACTTTGGTCACTTTCCCTCACCAAAATCCGCCCATAACACTTAATTTCAGCCATTAAAAGAAAAATACACTCAATTATTAATCTTTTCTCTCAAAGAAAAACACTAGCCTCCTTAAGAACACCAATAACTTCATCAATTTTTCTTCAAGAAAAGAAAGAACTCAAGATTACTAATTCAAGAATTCTTTCAATACTGTGTTTCCCCTTCAAGATTAAAGCTTTAAGATATATGGTAGTTCATCCATGGACCCTCTTTCACCCATGGAGCCCAAAAACTTTTTTCTTTTAATTCAAGAATGAATATCATTACTATGGTATTTTGTATGTTCAAGAAAGATTGAATTTCATGTTTTCATGATGTTTTTAATTCATTTCAGCCCATGTATGATTCTATGAAAGATTTTAAATTCCTCATGCTATGAATTTGAATTTCCCATGCTTTATTTAAGTAAATTCCATGATAGATCCTAAAGTCATGATGTTTAGCAATTTTATCATGTTTTAAATTCATGCCTTCCACATGTTTTATGAAATTCTCATATCATGTTAAGTCAATTTCAAGATGAATACCCAAGTTATGAACTTTGCCATGTAACTCTGTTGTTCCCTCATGTTTAAGACATTCCTATATTCAAGCTATGAACTTTACATGTTTTGATGAAATACTCATGTCTTATTTCAAGCGAATTACATGTGATTTCCCTAATTCATGATATTAGTTATGTAATCATGCTATGCTCCCATATTTAAGATATTCCTATGTCCAAGTTCATCACCCCCATATGTTTGGCGAATTGCCCTATATTAAAGTATTAATCTTCACGTGCTTGATAGAATGCCCACGTGAATTAAATATGGTAATCATGACACGTTACCATGTGTTCTCATTCATGTACAAGTCCATAACCTCCAAGTGTGTGACAAAATATCTCAGTGAATGAATTGTGAACAATTGACTATGGCGATGCTTTTCAAGATCATATGATGCTTTACTTTTCATGCTATCGAGTCATCAGGACATTCAATACCCAAAAATCTAGCTGTTGACTTAGAGCTATAGTAGTTACAGGATAGTCTTAGAAATATCATGATTAGTAGTATTCAGTTGGAACAAAGATCAGTGTATTTAGTAAGACACCAGAACTCAGTAAACTCTATCCAGTGCAGTTAGTGAACACGATCAGTCAGAGTTTAGTCCAACCTAGTATAGTTTATAAATCAATTTAGTGTCTATTCAATTGGGAGTAGGATTCAGCACTGAGTAAACCCAAGGATAGGGACTCACCTGCTAATAGAGGGTTTGATCCTTAGAAGCAGTTCTTGCATGCTAGAACTACGTAGCCAACGTAGGTTGACACATCAACCTACCAGATTAAGGGTTGATAAGGTATTTTACCTACCAGATTAAGGGTACCACCTTTCTTATTCAAAGAACCTACCATATTAAGGGTGACTATTTAACTTGTCTTTACTTGTGGAATGGTACTGACACCTTTCCAGCTGAGGTTATAGGTTGGAACCCAATTAGTTCAGAGAGGGGCATTTCAGTTAGATGATTACTTTCTACCATTTTAGTTTCAGGCTCCGTATAGAACTCAGTTTAGTTATACAGAATTAGGACTGTTAGAATTAGTCAACCAGTTATCCGTAACTCAGTTATAAGTAAATTACAGCTATCAGTTACTCAGCTTTTAGAACTTAGTTTTTAGTTCCAGTATGAGTTTAAGTTACAGTCTTAGTTGTAGTCTCAGTATCATTCTTAGTTGAGTAATCAAATTAGTAACTCAGTTTAGTTTCAGTTATAATTATTTAGTTATTAGTATTTCAGTAGCTCAATTTATAGACTATTTCAGAATCATGTTATACGCTTGGTCTTGCATTCTCAAACAATATAATTTTCATGAATTCATGATTATCTATCTCATATTACTTAGTCAGTCCTTACCTCATATACATAATACTTTACAGTTTTGATCTAGTTATTCAGATAAGTATAGTTCAGTCTTAGATGCCCAGTATTCAGCTATTAGACTTTCAATTAATCAGATAAGTTAGTATGTTTATGCATTCATGCTCAGTGTGATTCTATATTTCGATCCTCAGTTTATGTTAGTCTCCATCATGTAGTTTTAGACCCAGCATTCATACAGTATCCATGTCTTATAATATTCTATCTTAAGTTATACATATATCATTAAAACAAGTTTACAGAAACTAAGTGTTGAGATTCACCATCTTATCAGAGAATGTTTGCCACTCATGCTTTAAGATATTTCAGTTTTTAGTTTATTCCAGCCTATTAGTGAGTCTAATTACACTTAGCATGCATATTTTACGATTACGTATGAAATCAGTTTTACTTATTGCATTTACCCCTGCATACTCAGTATATTCCAGAAGTGCTGATCCATATATATGTCTATGTGCTACATTATCACATAATTTAAGTATTATTTATAGCCTATACATCATGATCAGACAGTTACAGATTCCATCCAGTAGGTGATATATTTTCCTATTTTGGGAACTCCATATAGTTTTAGTTTATATATAGTTTATTTATTTTCATGTGTATTTATTAGTGGTTGTTAGAGGCATGCCTCATATATCTATAGTTAGTATAGTAGAGTCTTCTTAGATGTCAATCAGAGTTAGTCATGTAATTTCAGTTTCATCCTTCAGATTTGTCAGATTGTAAGCTTTATCAGTATTGTATCCATTTTAGATTCTTAGTATGATTATGTTTTTGCATAGCAGAACAACTGTTTATTATTTTATAATTTAGTTGCTTAGCAGTGTGCTAGTTTATGGGTTAGCTTGGGATCACTTATGGTTCAAAGCATAGTGTGGCGACTAGATGGTAGTCCTCTGTCATTATAGACTTGGTATTAAAGAACAAAGTTGAAGTGTCCTAAGGTATCTATAAAGTCATGTCTAGTAGAGTCTTGTAGAATGGTACGGAGATATTTGTATATTTCTTCGTGAGGCTACAGGGCATTTAGGAAATGTTTCCCTTCTTCAAGTCTCAGATCATGCACTAGAAGTATTATTTAAGAAATTTATGCAGATCCTCATCTTGATCTATTCATGCTAACTTTTCCATAGTTTGGAGATGACATAAATAGTGAACTTAAGTCCTTACAAAAAGTGTTTTATCAGCCAGTCCCCACAGATTTTTATGGGATTGCATGTCGCCTCAGAAAGTATCCCATAAGTGCTTTTATGTTCTAAAGTTTGAAATATCTCATTAATGTTCATGAAAATCGTGCATTAAGATAAAGTTAGATGTGCTTTTAGATTTCTTTCTTAGAATTCATTTTACAGTATGTGATTTAGAGTTAGAAGTATGAACCCAGAAGTTTAGAAGTAGTACAGTTGGGATTTCGTTATCCGGATTGAGCATATTATATATTTGTGGGGATAGTTGTACAAAACATGAATTAGTAGGCTTGAACATTGTATGCAAGAATTTAAGTTTGTTGATTCAAGATTATGTATGATGGTGTGGATGATTTTATCAATCATGTGTATTATTATACCCCAGACTCTAGAGTAAAGCAATTACAGTTCAGTTTAGAGTTTAGTACAGTGGTCACAGTCTTAAGATGATGGATTAAAGCTAAGGGGGAGATGATAGAACAAGTAACAAAGTTAGGCTCTCAAATTCTAGTAGTAGTGCCAGTTTGTGTATAAAAGTAGTAAGGGAAGATGATTCCCAACCTATTCTTAACTCAGTGCAAAGTTTTCAGTCATCACGATATCTACTTATGCCTAATATGTCAGCTCCATCATCATAGCTCATATTCATGCACTTTATTGAAAAACCATGTACGCTTTCAGTTTCTAGTATGAGGAGTTTTAGTTCACTCAGCAGTCCGAATCATATTCCATGAAATCATGAACTCCAAACTCAGGTCTTGCAGCTCATGACTTATGTACCTATGCCTTATGGTATATTCACCTCTAGGTGCTCATGCTACCCCTCTAATGATCATCGAAATTCATTTTATACTAGAGAAATTCAGTTTATGTCATGTATGTCCTTAGTTCAAACCTATCTGATGAATTTATGTCATTGATACTTTATTCCTCAGACCTCAGTTAAGTGTAAAAGTTATTCTTTCATATTTCAAGCCCTTATGTTTTAAACTTTCTGTTACCTGTCCTTATGTTAGTATTAGTTAAAATTCTATGTGTGTTTTTTTGGGCTAGTGCATGAAAGTTTTAAGGATAGAGCTTTAGAGAAAAATGAGAAAAATGTTTTTGTGGTTGTTTGCCTATAAGTTCATGTGTGATAATGAATATAGGCTTGAATGTCATGTTGGTGTACAAATGGAATGTATAGTTGAGTGTAAAATTTCAGTATAGTTCAGTCTGTATATCCAGCAATCCAGTATAGTAGTCAGACAGACAAGTTCCTATGTTTTTCCATCTTTCCTATTCACAAGGTTATTCATGTTCATGCAAATTTTATATTCAGATCAAGTTATGCATATGCATCAGTTTCAGATCTCATAGATTCACTCATGATTCAGTCCATAAGTTTCACATGCATTATCTTAGGCTTTCCTTTGTATTTTAACCAAGTCAGTATCATTCGGGGCACGAAGTATCCTAAGGGGGACATATATTTTAATACCTTGAGTATTCATGTCTTAAACCTTTCATTTTTCTTCACGAAATTGGATCCAGATTGAAGTAATAATTACTCATTAGTTGACTTAATCATTTCTATCCCAACCTTACAATCATTATCATGTCATTACATGTATTCAGGAAATCAGTCCAGTTCATGATATTCAGTATATGTATCACAGTTCAGAATTAGTTATGCAATCATGTTCCAAGTCAGTCATGTTCAGAATATGATCTCAGTTGCCTTCGTCTAACCAGTCTCATTCGAGGATGAATGTTCCCAAGGGGGAGATAATGTAATACCCCACATTTTTAGGCTAATATTTAAACTATCGTTTCTACTTGTATAAGCAATAATATAAATGATTCACATATGAATATAAGTTTGATCATCTTTATTCTTATGTTTGGTTTTCTTTTGAGATGAAAAATATTCATAAGAATCAATTAGAACAAAGTTATCTTAGAGCCTTTAATTCATCCAAAGTTTGGTATTTGATTCTACAAGGGTATACTTTAAATGTGTATAAATTTTTATATACTTAGAATTTTACATCTCTAGACCTACCAAATTTTATAAAATTGAATTAGCTTCCCAACGATACCAATTTTGCCTAAATCTGATACCTGAGCCAAAAGTTATAGCATTTTTTTATGTGAGGCATTAAGCCAATGTGATAGCGACGTGATGCATCAGCCTGCGCATTACGGAGCTATTTCACATGATAATTTAGTTTCTAAAGGGTCTAGGGCCACTTTGGTCACTTCTCCTCACCCTAATCCGCCCATAAAACTTAATTTTAGACCTTAAAAGCAATATGCACTCAATTATTCATCTTTTCTCTCAAAGAAAAACCCTAGCTTCCTCAAGAACACCAATAACTTCATCAATTTTTCTTCAAGAAAAATAAAGAACTCAAGTCTCCTAATTCAAGAATTTTTTAAAGATTGTGTTTCCCTTTCAAGATTAAAGCTTTAAGGTATGTGGAAGTTCATCCATGGGCCCTCTTTCACCCAAGGAGCCCAAAAACTCTTTTCTTTTAATTAAACAATGAATATCATTACTATGGTATTTTGTATGTTCAAGAAATATTAAATTTCATGTTTTCATGATATTTTTAATTCATTTCATCCCATGTATGATTCTATGAAAGATTTAAAATTCGTCATGCAATGAATTTGAATTTCCCATGCTTTATTCAAGTAAATTCCATGGTAGATCCTAAATTCATGATGTTTATCAATATTCTCATGTTTTAAATTCTTGCCTTCCACATGTTTTATGAAATTCCCATATCATGTTAAGTCAATTTCTAGATGAATCCCCAAGCTATGAACTTTGCCATATAACTCTGTTGTTTGCTCATTTTTAAGACATTCCTACCTTTAAGCTATGAACTTTACATGTTTTCATGAAACACTCATTTCCTATTTCAAGCGACTTACATGTGAATTCCCCAATTCATGATCTTAGTTATGTAATCATGCTATGCTCTTTTGTTTAAGAAATTTCCATTTCCAAGTTTATGATCCCCATGTGTTTGGTGAATTGCCCCATAATAAAGTATTACCCTCCGCGTGCTTGATAGAATGACCATGTGAATTGATTAGGGTAATCATGACACGTTACCATGTGTTCTCATTCATGTACAAGTCCACAACCTCCAAGTGTTTGATAAAATGTCTCAGTGAATTAATTGTGAACAATTGACTATGACTATACTTTTTAAGATCATGCTATGCTTTACTTTTCATGCTATCGAGTCCTGGGGGTATTTAATACCCAAGAATTTGGTTGTTGACATAGAGCAACAGTAGTTATAGTATAGTCTTAGAAACATCACGATCAATTGTATTCAGTCAGTACAGAACTCAGTTTATTCCTTAAGATACCAAAACTTAGTGAACTCAACCCACTTTTTTTAGTAAACATGATTAATCACAGTTCAGTTCAGTTGGGAGTAGGATTCGGCCGAGTGAACCCAAGGATAGGGACTCACCTGCCAGTAGCGGGTGAGATCCTTAGAAGCAATCCTTGTGTTCCAAAACTATGTAGCCAGCGTAGGTTAAGAAATCAACCTTCCAGATTGAGGGTTAATCGGATATTTTACTTTCCAGATTGAGGGTACCACCATTCTTATTAAGAGAACCTGCCAGATTGAGGGTGACTCTTTAGCTTGTATTTACTTGTGGTATAGATTGACACCTTTCCAGCTGGGGTTATAGGTTGGAACCCAATCAGTTTATAGAGGGGAATTTTGGTCAGATGATTAATTCCCACCATTTCAATTTTAGACTCAATATAGAACTTAATTTAATTCAACAAAATCAAGACTATCAGAAATAATCACCTAGTTATTAGTAACTCAGTTATCCGTAATAACAGCTATCAATTAGTCAATTATTAGAACTCAGTATTAAGTTCTAGTATGAGTCTAAGTTACAATCTCATTCATAGTTCAGTCGACTAACAAGATCAGTAACTCAGTTCAATTTTAGGTTTGCTTGACCATAACGTACAACTATCAGTTATTTAGTTATCAGTATTTCAGTATCTCAGTTTACAAACTATTTCTGAATCATGTTATACGCTTGGTCTTGCATTCTCAAATAAAACAATTTTCACGAATTCATTCTTAGTTATCTCATGTTACTCAGTCAGTCCTTACCTCATATGTATAATACTTTATAGTTTTAATCCAGTGATTCAGACTAAGTATAGTTCAGTCTTAGATGCTAGTATTCAGCTATCAAACATTCATTTAATCAGATAAGTTAGTATGTTTATGTATTCCTGCTTAGTGTGATTGTATATTTAGACCCTTAGTTTATGTCAGTTTCCATCACGTAGTTTAAGACCCAGTATTCATACAGTATCCATGTCTTATCATATTACATCTTCAGTTATACTTACATCATTAAAGTAAGTTTACAAAAACTAAGTGTAGAGATTCACTATCTTATCAGAGAATACTTGTCACTCGTGCTTTAAGATATCTCAATTTTTCAGTTTATTCCAGCCTATTGGTGAGTCTACTTACACTTAGCATGCATGTTTTATGATTACGTATGAAATCAGTTTTACTTATTCCATTCACCCCTGCATACTCAGTACATTATAGAAGTACTGATTCATACACATGTCTATGTGTGACATTGTTTTATAATTTAGGTATCAATTATAGCCTACACATCAGGATCAAACAATTGCAGATTCTAGCTAGCAGGTGATGAGTTCTTCTACTTCAGTAACTCCAATAGTTTTAGTTCATGTACAATTTATTTATTTTCATATGTATTGATTAGTGGTAGTTGGAGGCATGTCCCAACTATCTATAGTTAGTATAGTATAGGCTTCATAGATATCAGTCGGAGTCAGTCATGTAATTTTGGTTTTATCCTTTAGATTTATCAGATTCTAAAGATTTATTAGTATTATATCCATTTTAGATTCTAAGTATGATTATGTTTCCACACAACAGAACAACAATTTATTATATTATAATTCAATTTCTTAACAGTATGCCAGTTCATGGGTTAGATTGGAATCGCTTATGGTTTCAAGTACCGAGTGACGACTAGGGGGTAGTCTCAGGTCGTTATAGTCAACTTACTAAGAAGCCATCAAGTTTAGTAATCACCTGAATACTGATAGAATACTGAATAATTAAACTGTCGACTTCGTTTATAAGCTATCAACAAGTTGATAAGTCGTCCGATTTGTCGTCAGCCATAGTGCAGAATATATGGATTTTTAAATTCAAATTCTGAATGTTATGGGCATTTATAGTAAATCTTAGAATTCCAAAACAACTATTTTTACATTTTGGAGCTCTTAAGTTTGGAATTCAGTTTTCGAATTATTGTTTTAGTTTTGGGAATTCTCTATTTAACTTAGAATAGAGAAATCTTCACTACCATATCTTATAAGTTAATTACTTTTGAATTATGGATTTAATCTATACTATATCTTTCTAGCTCACGAGGAACTAAATTCCATAACTGGAGTCGCGGGATCTATGAGTTTTGTTTTATTGGTTTAATAGCTGGCTAAGATTTGATTGACTAAGGGAACATCTTAATAATTCTACTGTAAAGAATATTTTTTATTCGTTGCAAATAATAGATATAGCCTTATATTGGTTTGCTTGAATTAATAAATCAATTAAAGGAAGTGAATTATCAATGGGGATTTGGAAAGACCAACTTTCCATCTAATGATTAATGTTGTAACAAGATTAATCAACTTGAGATAAAATCATTCTGAATAGGAGGTTTTCCTAAGTTTTAAATAATTAGGAAATCTAGAATCTAAGTAAGTTGAAAGATGCTTGGATTGACTATATGTACTGATAATTTGTTGTTTCCTACATGTGATGAGAATCTAATGCTACAACTATTATTCAATAGAAATCAATACTCATAGTGATCACAACTTTTGTTTTAGTACCTCATTGATTTGAAATATTGTCTTTGAGTTGCCTAAAACAAGTTGAAATATTAAAATTTGTTTGATTGATACCCCCCCCCCCCAAATTAATGGGAACTATTAACTATTAGTCGGTAAATCACAAATAGCCTTGATTAACACCATATTACTTATGGGATTCGATCCCAACATAGTTGGGTTATGTATTTGACAACGACCGCTTACTCTCTCATAAGAGTGGTGTAATTTGGGTATATCAAATTTTGGCGCTATCGCCAGGGAATACGATTGTCAATTGAGTATATCTGTGCTAATTGACTCTTAGTTAAGTTTACCAATTTTACTTTTATTTGTTGTTTTTGATCAATTCAGGCTTGTTGATATATATGCCATGAACCAGAAAGTTAGAAGGACCATTATTACCTTTTGACCCAGAACCTTAACTAATAGGGAAAATGGTTGACCAATAAGAAGATGAAAGATTAGCCGTGTTGGCAAATGCACAACTCAATCAACAAAATGTTGATAACTCAGGTCAAGTGGCTATTGCAGATGATGATGACCTGGGGGATGAGGAATTGATTGATCCTATGAACAAAGGACTTATAGAGAATGTAGCTGCACCAGTAAATCTAAATTGCCCATTTAGAGAAAGAGCAAACCACCAGGTCACTGTACAGTTTGACCTGGATAACAAGAATGATGCTGATTTAGATGAAGCTACCACCATAGAAGAAATTATACCACCACCATTAGCACCTGGAGTGAATTTCATCATCACAAGCACTATGATATTGTTGATAAACCACAAGGGGTTGTTTTATGGACTTCTAGGGTATGACCCAAATATGCATCTGATAAACTTTATAAATATCTATAAATCCTTTGATAATCCTAGAGTGAGGTAGAATGCAATCTGTATGTGACTATTCCCATTGTCTATATCTGGGGAGGTAACCCTATGGTTGAATGATCTAGCACCTAATTCTATAACAAACTGGAGGCAACTGAAATGAGTTTTCCTAGAAAGGTTCTTTCCACTTTCTAGAATATTAAAATTGAAGGATAAGATTAGTAATTTTAGGTAGATGCCAAATAAAGCTCGTAATAAGACATGGGTGAGATTCAATAAATTGATACAATACCCTAATCACAAGATGACTGATGAGCATTTCATAGAGAAATTTATAGGTCATTGAACATTATTAGAAGGCTAAGTATGGACAATACTGTAGGAGGAGCATTCATGGAACTTACTTTCACTGAAGCTTTGGAGATGCTAGATAGAATGACTAAGACAAGTAGAACTTGGAATACCAGGAATTTTGTGGTATCAAGTAATACTAGGTATAGTGGAATGTTAGCAGAACATCGCAGAAGAGATGAAGAGAGTGATCAGTACATGGCTCACATGAAGATACAAATGGATTTACTTACAAATCATCTATGATCAGGGAAGGTAGAAAAGGTAAACTCTTTGGGGTCACATAGTAGAGGAGCTAAATCAAATTTCAAGGAGGAGGTAAACTAATTGAATAATCAGGGTTTTTTTTAGGCAATGACCAAGGAAAGCAAGGTCAAAATTACCACGACAAGGCTAGTTATAGAGATTATGACTAAGGCAACTGGAAGAACAAGATTGATAAGAGTGGTTTGTATGTACCACCTGGGAGTCGTGACACTGCTATGAATAGTTCTGGTAAGATGTCAATGGAGGATATGATGGATAAATTGCTGAAAAGAGTGGGATTAATAGATGCTAGAGTCAGGGAGATGAAAAGTGACTTATCAATGATGAGTCAATTAGTTGGCTCACATTTCACATCTATTAAACAATTGGAGTAATAGATAAATTAGCTGTCAGTAGCGTTCAATTAGAGAAAGAGTAGAACATTTCCTAGTAATATAGTACAAAACTCGAGGAGCATTGGCTTTTACCACTAGAAGTGGCAAAGTTTTACCTGACCCTTGTTTAGGAAAACCCATTTCAGATGATGTGGTGCAATTAGAAGCAGAAGTAGATGGAGACCATCCAGTAGAGTTATAAGCTGGAAAAGATGGAGGATCCATCTAATTGGAAGTATGTTGATGATTTGGAGAAATACAAGAGAAAGAAAGGAGAGAAAGCTATTTTAAGATTACCAAAAATAACTCCTTCATTTTCACACATATTGCAGAAGAAGGAGGATGAGACTAAATTTAGGAAGTTCATAGACATGCTGACGCATTTGATAGTAAATGTGCCTTAGGTTGAGGCGATATAAAAAATACTAGGATATGCTAAGTTTATGAAGGATATTGTGAAAAAGAAGCGGACTGTGAGCTATGAACCAGTGGATGATTGGCATCATTGTAGCGCCATTTATACAAGATCATTAGTGTAGAAAAAGATGGATCCTGGAGCATTCACTGTTCTTTGTACCATCGGATCATTCAACTTTTCGAAGGCCCTTTGTGATACTACGGTAAGTATAAAACTCATGCCATTGAAGGTTTTTAAAAAGTTGGGTTTGGGAGATCCTACACCCACCAATATTATAAGACCCAATAGAATCCTAATCATTTGAGTCCTTTAAGCATGCAAAAATAGGTCCCATACTTATAAAATGTTAGCTAAGTGTTGGATCTTAGTCATTTATAAAGCCCTCAAACTTTGAGGAATTTATTTACAACCTTTCTACCCTTAGAAAGTTAGATTTTGAGATGATTCATGATCGCATAAGTGAATAGTATATCTCGGGTGAGTTTCAAAATTTTTGAACAAGCGTAAGGGCGTGTTTGATACTCAAAAATAGTGGCTCGAGGCGATGATCCCGCAATGCCCTACCTAGAGAAACACTCCAGATCCTGCATAGCCCCAGATCCCGCGGTGCCCTGCCCAAAGCGGTGTCTAGAGCCCGCGACACCCTGTCCAGTTCGGTCCAGGAAAACTTTGTAGTTTTGATTCACGTTTTAAAGGGTAAATGGGTCATTTTCACTTCACCCAAAAGCCCCATAACATGGGATTAAAGACCTAAATAACATAATTTCTCATCCTTTTCACGAAATCCTCTCAAGAACAAGCCCTAGATTTATCAAGTTCAAGAAATAAGCCTCAAGAACTACCCCTAATCTCCATGAAATTAGCAATCAAGGTATGTTAGTTGTTTATCTATGGGTTTCTTTAACCCATATAGTCCAAAAATCCATTTTTAAAACTACAATATTGTTGATTCATGATTTAAATGCTTGAAATTGGATTGTATTCATGTTCATTACATTTATTAAATTTTAATCCATGATTAATTATGGATTTTATTAAGTTGAAATAGCATGTATATTGAATTGTGTAATTCCTATGTTATAATCCTTGAGTTAGCAAGTTTGGGTTTTGTAGTTACAATGTTTATATGTTGTCCATGATTATATGCATTAAGTTGTGCTCCGCATGTATTTGATGGAATATCCATGTGAATTAAATGGTGAAATCATGACATGCTAGCATATGTACAAGTTTATACCCTACAAGTGTTTAATAAAATGTCTCTATGAATAAATTATGAACAAGTGGACCTTGTTATGCTTTTCTTTTTCAAGATCATGCTATGCTTTACTTTTCATTCTATCGAGTCCTGGGGGTATCTAATGCCCGACAATCAAGCCGTTTACTTAGAATTTTAGTAGCTATAGAATAGTCAGTGATGTCACGTTCAGTAGTACCCAATCAGTTACCGAACTCAGTGTGTTCAGTTCGTTAAGAGAAATTAGTAAACTCAGTCTAGTTCAGTCAGTTTGCACAATCTGTATTAGTTCATTCTAGGCTAGTACAGTTTAGAAATTAGTTCAGTGCCCATTCAGTTGGGAGTAGGATTCAGCATCGAGTGAACCTAAAGATGGGGCCTGCCTGCCCATAGAGGCTGTAATAATTAGAAGCAGTTCTTGCATTCCAGAACTATATAGCTAGCATAGGTTGAGACATTAACCTACACGTTAACGCTTGATGAGGTGTCTTACCTGTTAGTTGAGAGTACCACTATTCTCATTCAGAGCACCTGCTAGATGAAGGTGACTGAATAGCCTGTCTTTACCCGTGGCACGGTACTGACACCCTTCCAACTGGGGTTGCAGGTTGGTCCCCAATCAGTTCAAAGAGGGGCACGTCGATTAGATAATTACCTCCCACAGTTTCATTTTTAGTCTTAATATAGAACTCAGTGCATTTCTATAGCATCATGACTTTCAGAAATAGTCACCTAGCTCATTATAGAACTCAGTTCAGATCTACAGCCTTAGGACTATCAGAAGCAGTCACCCAGTGAACAGTAATACAGTCATTAGTAAACTTTGATATAAGTTATTCAGTTATTAGAACTCAGTACCTTATTTTAATATGATCTCAGTTACAATATATGTAGTTATGTGCATATTATTGAATAATCAGTATTTACAATAGTTTTATATATACACGTACTCTCATTTAGTTATATCCATGTAACTCAACTAGTATTATTCATGAATACATACCCATGAATTCATCCTTACCTTACTTAGCATACCATTACATTCAGAGTAATGGAACATAACTTTCTTTTGCGTAATAATGTCTTATATAATAGTTTCAAACGCATGTGCTCTTGATCATACTTAGCAGCCTAGATTATAAGCAGAAAATTTAGTGCTGAGTCCTCATAGTTTAAGCACATAGTCATCTTTTTAGTAGTTCAGTTTATTTTTCAGTAGTTGGAGTTAGTTGGGGACTTGTCCCATCAACTCTATGTTCTAACATTTAGAAGCTTTTCAGACTAGATTATCTCAGACAGATGCTTAACTTTCTGTATTTAGTTACTAGCATTTGATTTCAGTTATGAACCTTATTATAGTTTTTCCTAATTTTTACATCATTACAGTATTATTACTCAGTTATTATAGCCAGTACCAGTCATGGGTTAGCTTGTGGTACTTCGGGATTATGAACACCATGTGACATTCGGGGTGCAGACTCAGGGCATTACAAACTTGATATCAGAGCCTAAGGTTCAACAGAGTCCTAAGGAGTCTAAAATCCATGTCTAGTAGAGTCTTAGGCATGGGTGTGTAGTGCGCCACACTTATGGACAAGAGGCTATAAGGTATTTTAGGAGCATGTTCCCTTTTTTCAGTATTCATATCGTACGAGTAAGCATGAGCTCAAGTTAAACTCTTAGTCTAATGTTTTTTTCATTTCATCTACTGAATATGCCTCCTAAAAGGACCAATGAAAGAATGACTTGGAATCAGCTAGCACCTCCACTCGACCGGCCATATCCCCTGGATGAGCATGTTTCCCATGCAGTATTCAAAGTAGCTTTTACCACTCTTGATCATTCTGTGCAACCCATAATAAATATCTAGCTTCCATCCAGGACAACCCATTGGCTAATACTACTGCAACTAGAATTTGAGACTTTAACCAAATAAATCCTTCATAATTTATCAGGTTAAGTCCGAAAAGGACCCATAAGAATTCCTTGATCAGGTGCAGAAAGTCATAGATATTATGGGAGTGACTTTTAGTGAGAGTGGTAAGTTGGTTACATATCAGTTGTAGGATGTGGCTCACTCATGTGTTAAGAAGTGGAAGGCAGAGAGGGCCGCTGATGTTAGGCCCATAAAATAGAAGGAGTTTGCTACTGCTTTTCTTAAGAGGTTCTTCCCAAAGGGTTGAGAAAAACGAAGGTTTTAGAGTTTATTAATTTGAAACAGGGCAACATAACAGTGAAAGAGTATTCCTTCAAGTTTACTCAGTTAGACAAATATTCCCCTCATATGGTAGCAGATAATAAATCTAAGATGAGTAAGTTTGTATGGGGTATGTCTAATAGTATGGTCAAGGAGTGTAGGACCACAATGCTGATTAAGGAGATGGATATATCCAGACTCATAGTCTATGCTCAGCAGATAAACGATAGTAGGAATAAAAAGAAGTAGAGGGAGAACAAAAGGGCTAGAATAGGTAGCTTCAACTTCGCTCAGCCTAAGTCAGAGAGTAGAAATCATTCTCAGTTCTACCCAAAATCCTCACTTCCAACTCTGTCCTCAGCCAGTGCTCTGGTACTAAAATTCCAAGATTACATTAAAGATAGGGCACCAGGACCTAAACCCTAGAGTAGTGTTAGTAGTGCCCGAACAAATCCTCGTTGCCAGAAATATGGCAGAAACTATCAGGGTATCTACATAGCTGGCAGTGATGTGTGCTTCAGATGTGGCAAGCCAGGCCATAGAATTAGAGATGGTCCTCTTTCATGTTCTCAGGGTTAGTATAATCATCCTTCAGCTCAGTACGGTCACCTAAATCAACAGGGTGCCACTTCCAGTACCACCAGTGGGTAACACCCAAATAGACTCTATCCTCTTTACTCCTGACAGGATCAGGAAAGTTCTACTGATGTGGTCATTAGTACATTGTAAGTTTATTATTTAAATGTGTATGCCTTGCTAGATTCAGGAGCTTCTTTGTCCATTGTAGCTCTTTATATAGCTGTTGACTTTTGATTCAGTCCCAAAATCCTAGTAGAGCCCTTCTCAATCTCTACCTCAGTGGGTAAATCTATCATAGCCCAATGGTTATACAATAACTATCTGATAATGGTATCTCAGAAAGCCACTTTAGCAGACTTAGTAGAATTGGAGATCACAGATTTTGATGTCATTCTTGACATAGATTGGCTTCATTCATGCTATGCTTTAGTTTACTGAAGAAATAGAATTGTTTATTTTCAATTTTCGAATGAACCTGTCCTTGAATGGAGGGGTAGTACCTCAAACTTAGGGGTCAACTTATTTTCTATCTAAGGGCAAGGAAAATGACATACAAAGGGTGTGTCTACCATCTTTTTTGAGTTAAGGATTCTAATTCTGATACTCCTAGTCTTGAGTCAGTTCCAATTGTATATGAATTCCCAGTTTCCCAAACACCTTCCCAGAGTTTCTCTTAAGAGGAAAATTGACTTCGGAATAGACCTTCTCCATGATACTCAACCTATCTCTATCCTACCATATAGAATGGCTCCATCAAAACTTAAGAAATTTAAAGAATAATTGAAGGATCTCTTAGATAAGGGATTTATCAAGCCTAGTATTTCCCCATGGGGCACACTAGTTCTGTTCATGCATAAAAAAGAAGGTTCTCTCATATTGTGTATTGACTATCGCCAGTTGAATAAATTAACGATCAAGAACAAATATCCACTTCCTAGAATCAATGACTTGTTTGATCTACTTCAGGCTGCCAGTTACTTTTCTAAGATAGATCTCAGATTAGGCTATTATCACCTCAGACTCAAAGAATGTGACATTTCAAAAATAGTTTTTAGAACTTATTGTGGTCACTTCAAATTCTTAGTCATGTTATTTGGTCTTACTAATTCTCCAGCAGCTTTCATGGACTTGATGAACCATTTGTTTAAGTAGTACTTGGAGATGTTCATCATAGTCTTCATTGATAATATTCTTGTCTACTTCCACAGTGAACATTATCATACAAATCATCTCAGAATAGTTTTATAGAGCCCATCAGTTGTTCGCCAAATTTAGTAAGTGAAAATTTTGGCTAAGGTTAGTAGATTTCCTTGGTCTTATAGTTTTCGGTGATGGAATTAGAGTTGATCCTTAAAAGACCAAAGTAGATCAAAATGGGCCCAAGTCCATCTCTCTATCAGATATTGAGAGTTTCTTAGGTTTAGCTGGCTATTATCGATGATTTATTAAATGATTTTCATCTATTGCATCCCCTATGTCCAGATTGACTAAGAAGAAAAAGTTCTAATGGTCAGATTCTTGTGAGAAAAGTTTTTAAGAGTTGAATATCGACTCATTGTATTCCCAATATTGACTTTACTAGATGATTCAGATGGGTTTATGATATATTGTGATGATTCCAAAGTTAGTTTGGGGTGTGTTTTGATGTAGAGAGGTAAGTTCATAACCTATGCCTCTAGAAAAATTAAGCCCCATGAGAAAAATTACCCTACTCATAACCTTGAATTAGACACTATAGTGTTTGCCTTAAAGATTTAAAGGCATTACTTATATGGAGTACATGTTGATGTGTTTACAGATCATAAAATCCAGCAGTATGTGTTTTCTCAAAAAGTTCTAAGCCTATATTATAGAAGGTGGTTGGAGTTGTGTAAAAATTATGACATAAGTGTTCTGTATTATTCGGGCAAGGAAAATATAGTAGCTGATGCTCTCTTTAGATTGTCTATGCATAGTATTGCTCATGTGTAGGATGGTAAGAAAAATTTAGTTCAGGATGAATTAAGAGGATGCTCTCTTAAGTCATACTTAATTTGGTAGATCTTTTTAGACACTTGTATCAATGTTGTGTAGATGAATTAAATTTGAAACAATACCGGTTATAGACTCTGTCATGTTAAACCATATGATTTGGATGACAAGTGAATTGTTGTGTGAGAATTGGTTCTGTTGTAAATGCTCATCATTGTATTTTTCATATTAGCAATTTGATATTGAGTTGCTTGAGGATAACCAATGATCTTAAGTTGAGGGTGTTGATGTTCCGACTTTTGATAGAACATTTTTAATATTTTTCTAAAGAAAATTGCATGTTTCTAAGAAACCAAGGTTGGATTTAATAATGATTTATTGTTTTTAGTGTTTCAGGGTAAGGAGCTAACTAAAGGAAAAGACTTATAAAATTTGCAAAAAACACTTCTAACGATCAAAATGGTGGACTGTCAATTTTCCAACAAACCACCAACTCAACCATCAGATCGAGGCAGAACCCATGAACTCTGAAAACCCAGCGACAGTCCATGGGGTGGACCATCAGTCCCTAATGGACCACCACTTTGGCCGTCAGAAATTAATAGAACCAGGCATTTTGGAAGGTTTAGTAACGCGAACATGGTGGACTATTGATCTTTCGATGGACCACTACTCCAGCCGTCAGGATTATCCAGAACCTGACTCTCCAGCACAACCAGTGAAGATTAAGACGGTGGACAATTAGTTTAGAAACGGACAACCATATGAGCCATCGGTCTTAACCAGAAAGTGACCATCTAGGATTAACTACAAAGGATAAAATGGTGGACTGTCAGTCTTGCAATGGACCACCACTTTGACCGTCACTTTGGTTGCGGATTTTATATAATTTGAATTTTAAATTTTTTTATAAGGGAACATATAAATACCTAGTTTTAGATTTTATTATGGATCTTTTTATCCGTCTCTTATCATTGGTTAGGGTTTTCCATATTGAAAAATAGGTTGTTACATAGTTTTTCTCTAAAATTCATTGGATATTTGTGAATCTAGATTCATTTATAATATTTTCTATTGAAGATTGAAGAATAAAAATTCTAATTTTTGTAAGTAAACTTTGAATTAATTTATGATTAACACACTGGTTTCTTTTTTTTCTTGGGTGGAAATGTGTGGTTAAGCTCCCATAACTAGGGTTATAGGAACCTTGATGTGAAAAGAAAAATTTGGGTTGTGAATCTAGTATATTCCCATGACTAATTGATATTGCATAAAATCTTCTTCACTTTAATGACTTTTCTTGGTTACAAACTTGAAAAGTTAGCAGAAGAACAACACTTGTTCAAACAGAAAAGTGCGTGTTAGGAAAAGAAAGGGTTTACATAAATCTAAAGGCTTTAACCTTTTGATAAAGGGTAGATGCCTTAACCGGATCAACCCATGTGAGATTACAGTTTAATTAATACTATGTTCCTTAAATTTGAAAGAATTAAGGGATCAGTTACTCATTTAGGTAGAGGAACTAATGGGTTAAACCGTAGAATTCAATTACTCTTTCACTAAGAATTGTTCATTGGGAATCCAAAATAGTTCACAACCTTAGCTGCTTAAGTATCTTGGTAACCATAACTCTAGTTTGACTTCTCTTATTGAATTACTTTTAGCAATTTGACTTACAGTTGGATTACTTTCTGTGAAAAATATTTGATTTTAATTGATTAATTAAAATACCCCTCTATTCTGGAACCTTTGATCAACAGTCTAGTAACAAGCACAATATATAGTGAGCACAGTATTCCCTGTGGGATTCAATACCCAACCCAGTTGGGTTCTATATTTGATAGTGACTGCTTACTCTCTCAATAGAGAGGTTTAATTTTGGTGTATCAATATGCCCTAAATATGATAAGATAACTGATTTGGGGTCCAATCTGTAATCCCAATTAGAAGGATGTTAGTATCGTTCCACGAGTACTAACATTGGTTGTGAGTTAACCCTAACTAGCAAGAAGACATTTTGTCAACCCTCACAGATAGGAAAACTCATGAGATATGTGTCAACCCTTATATAACAAGAAGTCATCTCAGCCTCCGCTGGCTACATAGTTTTGTAAATCAGGGATTTCTACTAAGGGTTACACTAACGGGAATGCCCCTATCCCTGGGTTCGCTCAGTGTTGAATCCTACTCCCAACTGAAAGACACTAAACTAATTATATTGAACTGGACTAGACTGATACAGAGATTTCTGAGTTTTCCTAATTTTTGTAACTAACTAAATTCTACCGAGTTCTGTAAAGGATTGAGAGTACTACTGATCGTGAAATGACTAATACTATTCTGTAACTGACACTGGCTCTAAGTAACAACTAGATTGTCTGGTATTAAACACCCCCAAGACTCGATAGCATGAAGCATAATCTTGAATAACATAATAATGTTCACTTTGTCATAGTTCATTCATAAAAACATTTCAGCAAACACTTGTGATACATTAACTTATACATGAATGAGCATTACATGTTAGCATGCTACAATGGCATCATTTCATTCTCCTAGACAATTTATCAAACACATGGCAAACTTGGTTCACTAAATCATAAACACTTAGGGTTAATATTGATGCAACAATCAACTTACAAATTCATGGATTATAACATGGGAATTACTCAATTCAACATACATGCTATACATCTACATGAAATCTACCATTAATCATGGATTGAAACATAATAAATGTCAAAAGATGAACACAATCCAATTTCATACATGGAAATCATGAATAACAATTCCTGATGTTTTAAAAATGGATTTTTTTAACTCTATGGGTGGAAGGGACCCATAGATGAGCATCTAACATACCTTAATTTTGAGAGATTCTTGAAGTTCTTGGACAGATTCTTGGGATTGACCTTGATTCTTGAGATCTAGGGTTTGTTTTCTTGAGAGTGAAATACCTTTTGATTTTTAGGAAAAGTGAATAATGAAGGGCTTAAATCCCACATCTGGGTGGAATAAAATCATGGGAAAAGACTGGTTTAACCCTGGGCACAACTTTAATTTTTCATGAAATTTTCTTTATCTGGACCCCTTGTGCGACGCGACACTATTGCGTCTTGTCATTGGAAAATGACAACTGGGAAATTGTATGGTGGCACAATGCAGTGATATCGCATTGCCACTTTGTTTGTGAACTGGTAGTGCACCACGATGCAGTGGCATCACATTGGTACACTGGAAATTGACAATTGTAAATTGGGCCTATGGAGTGATGCACCAATATTGATGAGCAACATTGGTAATTGACAATTGTTATTTTGACACACTCCGCAATGCGCTACTGGCCTGAATGATGATGTTTAAGGATTGAAATTTAAAATAGCCATAACGTCTTACTTGGTTGTTAGATATAGGGAAATTCTATATCGTTTGATTGCTAATGGAATTTACTATACAATAGTAGGTTCTAATCTAAAAATTACTAAGTACTCCAAAAATTTTATTTAGGATAACCCATGTACTGAGGGTTAATCTAGGATACGTAAATATAGGGTATTACAATATCCCCCATTTGAGAACATTTATCCTCAAATATGGCTAGTTATGCTGAGAGAGTATGGATAAACTGAGTTTACATACTGAACTAGACATCCACAACTAAAGCATGATTATGGGATTGGGCTGATAGAATGAACTTACATACTGAACATGTATATTTGATGCATGATTACATGGCTAAAATCAATTTATAAAATACATGACTGACATGAGGATGATATGAGATAGTAACTGATACCAAGTTTGTAATGGTATTGAATATGGAACTGAGTAGGTTTAAGAAAGACTTTGATAATGTACGAGACATCATCTAACTTAAGAATGACTAAATGACTTTGTCACACTACTAAGACCTGAGGAATACATGGCATAAACTGAACTTCATGGACCATTTAGAGTGTAACATGAGTCATGAGATCTAAGAATACTAGAAAACATAAATATGTGTGTCATGAACTTCATAACTTGAGTTTGGAATTTCTAAACTTATGGAACTTGATACATACTACAGAGTGAACTAGAAATCCTTATACTAGGAGCTGTAAGCATGTATGGTTTTCGATAATGTTTACGAATATGATCTATGATCATAGAGCTGACATATAAGGCATAAGTACTGACATTACTAACATTTACTTATTCTACCATCTCCCCCATAGATTAAAGCCATTATTCTAAATCTGTGGATGACATAATATGCTCCAAACTAAAATGTTACCACTTTACTTCTAGAGTCTAAGGTAGACACTGAGGTGGTCTCTTCTAGTATTTTGAGTCTGATGTCGGGTTGCCAGCTATATAGAGGTTACAAAGGAAGAGAAGACTCAGAATCTGACTAATCATAAACATAAAGATGAAAGACTCATAACATACCCATAACTATATCAGGATAATTTGCCTGATCATGGCGAGACTGGAGTGCATAAAATCTATTCTGGCATTGACCACCAGTGGTACTGAAAGTGGCTCCCTGCTGAGTCGAGCAATTGGATAGAATGGGAAGATGACTGTGCTAGCTTTGTGAAACAGCCTTAGGATATTCTTAAATTCTGTAACCTAACTCATCACATCCAAAATACACATCACTCCTGAATTTACACACACCTAGGCAATTTCTACCATATTCTTTGCAAAGTAGATGGGTATGACTACTGCTCACACTACCCTATATTTTGCATCCTTCCACCCTATCCCAACGATCATTCTTGAACTTTGGTACTGGTGCACTAGCTGAAGATGAAGCTGGAACTGAAGACTTTTGATGAAACTAGGAACAGTTACCGCCTTCTATCTTAAACTAATGGAAATTAAAGCTAACTGTTCTAGTCCTCTTATTCTCTCTCTCCTTCTTCTTAAGCTTCTTCTTCTTAATCTATTAAACATGGATCATAAGCCTAGATATGTCTATCTGTTTAATCAACATTGTTGTTCTGCACTCCTTAACCATACTATCTAACACCCCAGATACGGACTTGCTTATTCTGAACCTATTGTGTATTACTACATGGGGAGAATACCTAGCTAATTGAGTAAACTTGAGGGAATACTCCTTTACGCTCATACTACCTTGTCTAAGATTGATGAACCTAACACTCTCTCTTCTCTTATCTCTAAGGGAAAAAATCTATCTAGGAAAGCAGTAGCAAACTCTTCCCACTCTATATGCTCTGCATCTATACCTCTTTCTACCTTTCACTACTTAAACAACATATGGGCTACATCTTGTAGCTGATTTTGTTTGTAAATTTTTAGCCTGATCGGGGAACACCTATGGATCCTCTTTAGAATTAGATCTCATAAAGAAAGAAAGATTTATTCGGGTGAAGTCTAGAATTCTGGTTGTAGCCGTATTGGCCATTGGGTTGGCCGAAATAACAACTGGCCGATAATTTTGAGCAATGACTGAATTGTCTATAGTAGTAAATGCAGTTTTGAATTCTGCATAAGAGACACGTTCGTCCAGGGGACCTTCCTGAATGGGATGAGGGGTTGATTGGTTTTTGTTCTTCTTTTGTTAGTCCTTTTGGGAGGCATGTTCTATAAATGAAAGGAAGAAGTGGATTAGACTTAGAGATTAACTTGAGCTCATGCTCACTCGCACGATATGAATACTGAAAGAAGGGAAACTATTCCTAAAACATATCATAGCCTCCTGTCCATAAATGTGGCACACTATACACCTATGCACAAGACTCTACGCGATGCAGATTTTCAGACTCCCTAGGAAACTATTTAACCTTAGGCTCTGATAAAAAGTTTGTAACAACCTGGGACTAGCTCTTAGTCAACATACAGTGCTTAGACCCTTAAGGACCACAAGCTAACCCATGACTGGTACCTACTGTGAGCATTGAATAAAAATACTATAATAATGAGGAAGATGGACTGAAATGCAATAATGTTCAAAATACTATAATCAAAACTAAATAAAATACTAAAATACTGAACAACTATATGAAACATTCTAGTCTGAAAAGCCTCTAACTATATATATCTGAAAGTGGAGTTGATACGACAATCCTCCAACTAACTCCATCTACTAAAATATTGCTAAGCTAAAGTACTAAAAGAAAAGCATATCCTCGATAGATAAGGACTCACTGCTAAATCTACTACTTTTTTATGAGTCTGGCTAAGCACGGTCAGGAACCTGAGTGTATGAACCTATAATATGAAACATTATAGCACAAAAAAGTATGCATCAGTATGTGGGAATGTATGGGTTATATGCATGAACAGTAACTAAATGAATGATATGAAAGAGCTGGATTAGCATACATGGAGGATTTGAAACTATTGAACATACTGCACAAATTTTGACTGAGTATACTGGAACTGAATCTGAGAACTAATAACTGAATATACTGATAATATGGGATCACTGGTAATTTGAATTACTATTACTAAGTGACTATATCTGAAGTATTGATTCTGTAGAACTGAATGGAGTTCTATTTTGAAGACTAAAATTAAAACTGAAATTGTGAGTGGTAATCATCTAATCGATATGCCACAAATAAGATAAGATAACTGAGTTAGAGTCCAATCTGTAACCCCAATTGGAAGGGGTTAGTACCATGCCACGGGTACTATCATTGGTTGTGATTTAAACCTAACTAGCAGGAAGACATTTTGTCAACCCTCACTAACAGGAAAACTCCTTAGAGATGTGTCAACTCTTATCTAGCAAGAAGTTATCTCAACCGATGCTGGCTACATAGTTTTGTAACTCAGGGATTTATACTAAGGGTCAAACCCTACACTAAAGGAAATACCCCCATCCATGGGTTCGCTCAATGCTGAATATAACTCCTAACTGAAAGACACTAAACTGATTATACTAAAATGGACTGGGCTGATATAGAGTTTACTAAGTTTTCCTAAGTTTTGTAATTGACTAAATTCTACTGAGTTTTGTAAAGTAATGAGAGTAATAATTATCATGACATGACTGATACTATTCTGTAACTGACACTAGCTCTAAGTAACAGCTAGATTGTCGAGAATTAAATACCCCCTGCACTCGATAGCAAGAAAAGTAAAGCAAATCATAATCTTGAATAACATAATAATGTTCACTTTGTCATAGTTCATTCATAAAGACATTTCATCAAACACTTGTGATCCTTTAACTTATACATGAAAAAGGATTACATGTTAGTATGCTATATTGATATTATTTCATTCTCATAGACAATTTATCAATCACATGGGAGCATACTTGGATTATTAAATCATAAACACTTAGGTTTAACATGGATACAACAATCAACTTGAAAATTCATGGATTATAACATGGGGATTACTCAATTCAACATACATTCTATACATCTACAAGGAATCTCTCATTAATCATGGATTGAAATGCAATAAATGTCAAAAAATGAACACAATCCAATTTCACACATGTAAATCATGAATCATAATTCTTGAAGTTTTAAAAATGGATTGTTTGACTCCATGGGTGAAAGGGACCCATAGATGAACATCTAACATACCTTAATTTTGAGAGATTCTTAAAGTTCTTGGAGAGATTCTTGGGATTGACCTTGATTCTTGAGAGCTAGGGTTTTTTTTCTTGAGAGAGAAATACCTTTTAATTACTGGAAAAAGTGAATAATGAAAGGTTTAAACATTTTTTGGGCTTAAATCCCACATCTAGGAAGAATAAAATCATGGAAAAATACTGGTTTAACCCTGGGCGCAACTTTAACTTTTCATGAAATTTTTCCGATTTGGACCCCTGGCTCGATGCGGCATTATCATACCGTTTCACTGAAAAATGACATCTAAGAAATTGCATGGTGTCACAATTCGGTGGTATCGCATTGCCACTTTGTTTGTGAACAGAAAGTGTGCAGTGACACGGTGGAATCACGTTGGTACACTGGAAATTGACAATTGTGAACTGGCCCTATGGCTCGCGCCAATATTGTAGAAAAATACTAGAAATTTAAAATTGCTATTTTGAAACACTCCGCGATATGCTACTGATGATAGGCGAATTTACTCGCCTATATCAATATATTTTGCCCATATTTTAGCCTAGTTATGAGAACAAATTATATATTTCATGCACTTTTAGTCCTTTTTCCTATAAATGAGCTAACGAACATGATTAGTAAAGTTTCAGGTATAAATGATGCAAAATACAGCATTTTATGGCTTACTTGATGCAAAAGAAAGATCACGAAGAAAGGAAAGGGAGTTTACACGCCTAAGGACCAAAACTGCTGCATGGAAAATCTGTCTCGGGCTAAAACAACATTTCTGAAGACTTTGGGGACTTACAGACACATAGCTGGATTTGGACAATGATACATTAACCTAGTATAATTGGGTTATGTATTTCATTAGTTTATTTGGATTATGATAATGTTACATTAACCTAGTACATTTGGGTTAAGTATTCCATTAGATATGGGTATTATAAATACCCTATCATGCTAGAGATTTTTATTCATTCCTCAATTAATACATTCATCATTCACCATTAATCTTACATTCATCCCTCAATTAATTCGACAACTCTTCTAATCTTGTCATCAATTCTTATCTTCTATTCATCTATTCCACAACAAGAGAATCGTTACTTGCTAAGGAATCACGCCTCACGCCTATCACTTTATCTACACGCCATTACTCAATTTTGTGATATAATAACAATGTAAATCGTGATCTCCTTCGCACTCATGGGTAACTAAACCTCTCTGTTGGGGTTATGGAAGCCGAATGAGATACTATCTATTGCTGTGAGTTTGTGAGTTCGTGACACGTATATTGCTTATATCATTATTCTCTTCATCTTAATCTACATTATTTGCGGTTCCAAACGCAAGAATACGCCAGTCTAACATTTAACTTGTTCGAGAGAAAGGTTATTTGGCTGGAAAAGAGATAATGTCAAGGTAGTAGGACACCCTTTCCTATTAAAAAGCTACTGCCGTAACTGGACTAACCTCTTGGAGAATTCGTACCATTAGACACGCTTTAAGCTCGAGAGAGTTAAAGTGAAATAGTCCTTGTTGAGGTCAAGAGACGCTTGGATTTACTATAGAATACAATTCTCTATAAGCACATGCATGTCACAATTCTACACACTCATAGACAATAGAGACGTATACCTCAGAAGCTGGACATAACCCCAACGCCTTAATTCTCATTGTTTACAACTCATGTAACAATCTCTCTCTCTCTTTACTTTATTATTTTCAGCTTTTGTTTACATTACTTGCACGACAAGACTCCCCCCTTCTTACGAGACTTGCACCAAAAGTTTAGTAATTTTGCTTACTTGTTGGCCAAGCTATTCCCTGTGGGATCGACACCCAACCCAGGTTGGGTTCTATATTTGCTAACGACCGCTTTACACTCCTACGAGAGCTGTAGATTGAGCATTATCAAAAATTGGCGCCGTTGCCGGGGAATACGAGTGTCAATCAAGTTCGTGATAATTACTAGACCCTTTGGTCAAAGATTATTGTACTTTTATGTTTAGTTTTTGTTTTTGTTTATTGCAGGTTGTTCTTTTAGTGCATGCCCCATACTGGAAATTCTAGTCAATCGTTATTACCAATCAATCCTGATCCACAACGAATTTGAAGAATGGAAGCACAAGCAGAAATCGACAGGATGGCTGCTCAACACGAGCAGGCGAGATTAGCCGCTCTTGCTGCCGCCCAAGTACACCAGCAAAACATTGATAATCCTGGGCGAGAAACTAATCCTGACGATGAATATTTAGGTGATGACGAGTTACTAAACCCTAGGCGTGATGCTGAAATTATAACACCTGCCAACAGAAGAGGTCGACAAGCTCGGTATAGGTATGATCGCCAACCTTTGCAGCCAGCTTTCGACGATGATGATGATGATCTTGATGGTGCCGGAGCCACTGGAGCTATAATTCCACCACCATTAGCACCCGGAGCCAAGTTCAACATCACAAGCACCATGATTCAGTTATTGCAACTCAAGAGATTATTTGGTGGACTAGCAGGCGATGATACGAATATGCATCTCATCAACTTTATTTCTACATGCAAGTCTTTTGACAATCCTGGTGTTGGTCAGAATGCTATTCGATTACGTCTATTTCCATTGTCTCTGTCTGGGGAGGCAACACTATGGTTGAATGGGCTGACTCCTGATTCAATTACAAATTGGAGGCAATTGAGAGACACTTTCCTAGAAAGATTCTTTCCGCCATCCAAAAGAGCACAACTGCGAGATGAAATCAGCAACTTTCGTCAGCTTCCCACTGAAGCTCTTCATGAAACATGGGAGAGGTTCAAGATAAAGCTAGCAAGATGCCCAAACCATCACATGACTAATGTTCACCTAATGGAGATCTTATATAGAGCCTTGGATTCAATAACTAAACCAGTGGTGGACAACGCAGCTGGAGGATCTTTCATGGATCTCACCTTTGGTCAAGCAAGCAATATGCTAGATCGTATGACGAAACAAAGTAGAGCTTGGCATACCAGGGATTCTGAGGTAGTAAGCCCCACTTTATCTATTGGCATGACTGCAGACCAAAGAAGAAGAGAAGAAGAACGTGATCAAGACATGGCGCACATGAAAACACAAATGGATCTTCTGACAAAGCATTTATTATCAGGGAATACTGAAAAAGTGAAAGCTATGGCGCTAAAAGGAAGAGACGAATCTGATTCAGAAGAGGAGGCCAACTACTTGAACAATCATGGGGGTTTCCGTGGGAACGCCCAAGGAAACCAAGGTCGGAACTATTACGATAAATCTGGAAGCAAAGACCAAGGTAGTTGGAAGAAAAACAATGAAAAGAGTGGTTTGTACATTCCCCCTAGTAGACGTGATACCACCACATCTAATTCTGGAAGTATGGAAGACATGATGGCTAAGTTATTGAAAGAAGTGGAAGCAACGAGCGCGGGAGTTACGGAGGTAATTAATGATTTGTCCTCCATAAAGCAATTAGTTGATTCTCATTCCACTTCTATCAAGCAAATAGAGCAGCAATTGAGCCAACTTTCAGCAGCATTCAATCAAAGAAAGGCTGGCACCTTACCGAGCGATACTGTGCAAAACCCAAGGAATGATGGGTCATGCATGACCATCACTACCAGAAGTGGTAAGGTGCTGGAAACTTCAGCAAAAGGCAAGAAAGTGGTTGATGAAATTGCGGACGTGGACGTTACCCCTAGTGACGTTACAAAAGGAGATGATGCCGCAACAACTACTTCCAACGTCAAGGACGTTACACCTAGTGACGTACAGCCTGAAAAAATGGAAAAACGGAAGCAAGAGGAGAAGAAATCCACGGAGAGAACACTTCCATACCCACCACCACCTTTTCCCCAAAGATTGAAGAAGGTGGCGGATGACACTAAGTTCAGCAAATTTATGACTATGTTGAAGCAGCTGACCATTAATGTTCCACTGGTAGAGGCACTTGAACAAATGCCTGGGTATGCGAAGTTTATGAAAGATCTTTTGACAAAGAAGAGGGCAGCATGTTATGAGCTGAAAGACGATGTGCATCATTGTAGTGCAATTGCTACCCGATCGATAGTTCAGAAGAAGGCCGACCCCGGAGCTTTCACTATTCCTTGCACCGTCGGATCTTTGAACTTTGCCTAAGCATTATGTGACTTAGGAGACAGAATCAACTTGATGCCATTATCGATCTACAAGAAGTTGGGGTTAGGAGATCCTACACCAACTAATATGAGGCTTGTCATGGCGGATAGGTCGGTAAAACGACCTGTTGGGATTCTATGCGATGTCTTGGTAAAGGTTTCTTCATTTATCTATCCAGTAGACTTTGTAATCTTGGATTCCAAAGAAGATTCTGAGGTTCTCATAATCTTGGGGCGCCCTTTCCTTGCTACAGGAAGTGTGCTCATTGATTTAAGAGCTAATGAACTTTCATTCCGAATAAATGACGAAGTGGTTCATTTTGATGTTTGCAAATCAATGAAGCAACCCAAAGATCTGAGTGTATTTTCTGTGGCTGATGTTGTCTATGATGATGAGAAAGAACGACTTGAAGAAGAGCAAATTCTTGATGATCCTTTGGAGACTTTACTCATGAAAGGAGAGAATGAGGATGCTGAAATTTCTGAAGAAGCTATTTGTGCTCTATCGGGATTAGGAACATATCGCTATACTCCCAAGAAGCTGGATCTTGATCTTAAGAATCGACCCACACCACCAGCCAAGACATCTATTGATGAACCACCCACACTAGAATTGAAGGAGCTGCCAAGCCATTTGAAGTACGCATTCTTAGGAAGCGGAAACACTCTTCCAGTCATAGTGGCAGCTGAATTGGGTGAGCAACAAGTTGCCACTCTTATTGCTATCTTACGCAAGTATATTAGAGCTATTGGATGGACCATTGCGGATATTATTCGTATTCCACCTGGGATTTGCACACATAAAATTCAACTTCAAGAAAAGTGCACACCCACCATTGAACATCAAAGGCGTCTAAACCCACCTATGCAAGAGGTGGTAAAGAAAGAAATTATCAAGTGGTTAGACGCAGTAGTTGTATATCCTATCTCTGACAGTAAATGGGTAAGCCTAGTACAATGTGTTCCCAAGAAAGAAGGTATGACGGTGGTCGCGAATGCAAAGAATGAGCTTATTCCACTCAGGCCCATTACTGGATGGAGAGTATGCATGGACTACCGCAAGCTGAATTCTTGGACGCTCAAATATCACTTCCCAATGCCATTTATGGACCAAATGCTAGATCGATTAGCGGGGAAAGGATGGTTTTGCTTCTTGGATGGTTATTCAGGCTATAATCAGATTTGTATTGCACCCGAAGACTAAGAGAAGACAACGTTTACATGCCCATATGGTACGTTTGCCTTCAAACGTATGCCATTCGGGTTATGTAACGCACCAGCCACCTTTCAACGTTGTATGATGTCTATTTTCTCTGATATGGTTGAAGACACTTTGGAGGTATTTATGTACGACTTTTCAGTTGTTGGTGAGTCTTTTGAAGCATGTTTGGCAAACTTGAGCATGGCATTGCAATGATATGTAGAGTTCAACCTTGTGCTGAATTGGGAGAAGTGCCACTTAAAAGAAAGAATCGTTCTTGGGCACAAGATCTCCGAAAAAGGAATAGAGGTTGATCGAGCAAAAATTGAGGTTATTGAGAAGCTACCGCCTCCAATTTCGGTGAAGGGAGTTCGTAGTTTTCTTGGCCATGCTGGGTTCTATCGTAGATTTATCAAAGACTTCTCCAAAATTGCTAGTCCATTGTGCAAATTATTGGAGAAAGATGCGAAGTTTGACTTTGATGACGATTGCTTGAAGGCATTCGAATGCCTTAAAGGAAAACTCATTGAAGCCCCTATCATGGTAGCACCAGATTGGTCTCTCCCGTTCGAAGTCATGTGTGATGCTAGTGGTGTAACCGTTGGTGCTGTTCTTGGTCAGAGAAAGGAGAAATTATTTCATCCTATTTACTATGCGAGTAAGGTCCTGAATGAAGCCCAAAAGAACTACACTGTTACTGAACAAGAGCTCCTAGAGGTTGTGTTTGCGTTTGAAAAGTTTTGTGCCTATCTATTGGGTACTAAGGCGATCATTCATACAGACCGTGCAACCCTTAGGTATCTAATGACGAAGAAGGATGCAAAACCAAGGTTGATTAGATGGGTATTGCTACTGCAAGAGTTTGATTTCGAAGTCAAAGATAGAAGAGGTTGCGAGAACCAAGTGGCTGATCACCTATCTAGACTCGAGAATGAGCATGTGGCGCAACCTGAAATTCAGATTGATGATGCATTCCCAGACGAGGAGATATTAGCGACAACAATGGAGAAATTACCATGGTATGCTGACTTTGCCAATTTCGTGGTGAGTAATGTTCTACCTGCCAATTTATCTTACCATCAAAGGAGGAAGTTCATGCATGACGTTCAACACTACTATTGGGATGAGCCTTATTTGTTTCGAAGATGCGCTGATGGTATCATTTGACGATGTATATCCCACGAAGAAGTGCCCACCATATTGGAAGCATGCCATACATCCCAAGTTGGAGGACATCATGCAGGCAATTGAACGGCAAGAAAGGTATTGCAAAGTGGTTATTATTGGCCTTTGATATTCAGAGATGCATACAACTATGTTAGAAGGTGTGACCAATGCCAGCGTCAAGGTGCTATCTCAAAACACCATGAAATGCCCATGTCCAAAATTCTTGAGGTAGAACTCTTTGATTTGTGGGGTATAGATTTCATGGGTCCATTCTTGAATTCGTTTGGAATGAAGTACATCTTGGTTGCTGTGGATTATGTTTCAAAATGGGTTGAAGCTGTAGCATTGGCCGACAACGAAGGAAAGCGTGTTGTAGCATTCTTAAAGAGGAATATCTTCTCTCGCTTTGGAGTACCACATACTATCATAAGTGATGGAGGATCTCACTTTTGCAACAAGCTATTCAAATCTCTATTGGCCAAGTATGGTGTCAAGCAACACAAGGTCGCTACGCCCTATCATCCCCAAACTAGTGGACAAGTAGAGGTTTCCAATCGAGAGATCAAGAAAATCCTTGCCAACACGGTTATTGCAAATAGGAAGGATTGGTCTCGAAAGCTAGATGATGCACTATGGGCATATAGGACTGCATTCAAAACACCCATTGGTATGTCACCTTATCAACTAGTTTATGGGAAGTCTTGTCATCTACCCATCGAGCTTGAACACAAGGCATTGTGGGCATTGAAGCAATTGAATTTGAATTGGGATGATGTGAAGAATCTGAGGTTGGAGCAGCTGAACGAACTAGATGAATTCCGTCTTCATGCATACAAAAGGTCAGACCTATACAAGGAGCGGATGAAGAAGTATCGTGATCAGCGGATTGTTCGACGAAACTTCCAAAATGGGGATATGGTACTACTCTTCAACTCCAGATTAAAGCTCTTCCCAGGTAAATTAAAATCTAAGTGGTCTGGTCCATTTAAAATTATCCAAGTCTACTCGTCTGGAGTAGACGAATTGGAAGGCAATAAAGGTGTTGTCTTCAAAGTGAATGGCCAACATGTTAAGCCGTATATCAGTCCTCTTGACTCGATGAACGACATGGCCATCACTTATCTCGACGAAGTCTAAGTACTCGAGATTACTATGTCGAGCCACGACAATAAATAAGGCGCTAGATGAGAGGCAACCCACTGTTTTATCGTTTTATCGTTTTCCTATCGTTTTAGTACTTGTTTTGTTTTGATAAATGAGAAATCCAAAAATAAGAGTCGTGCCACGACCAAAACTAAGGCGCTTGGTGGGAGGCAACCCATCGTACTAATCGTTTTCATTTGGTTTTGAGCAAAAATAGGTGCAAGAAGTAGTCAACAAGGAGATTGATTTCAATTGTCGATTTGGACGCATTGTATGGTAAAGTTGGTAAGTTAGGAATGGTGATGCATAAGGCTATGGATTGAGAATTTCTCATGCCAAAATAGGCATCGAGGAAGGCTAGGCCTTGATAAAACTAGGCCACGAACGATGCACACCCTATCCTATAGCCTAAGGTCTCGGAATCTAGTGTGCTATACACTATGCGCCGCCTATTCCTAGGTATGCTTTTGACTATGCACCGACTATGCTATGGAATTTGGTCTCAGTATCTCATATGCCATAGACTATGCGGCACATATGTCTACAAATGCCATAGACTATGCGGCGCATATGTCCTATTATGCTATAGACAATGCGCCGCATATGTCATTGATATGCCGAGCATTATGCGCCGCATATGTGGGATTTTTGTCTCCAAAACCGAGTGTAAATGGGTCATAACCCGACCCATTCTCTTCCTATATAAAGGGGACTTAGTTTTATAACACAACCACATTAGAAAATAACCTAAAGGCGCCGCATACTCTTCCAAATCCTCTCAAAATTTTCTTCTTTTGCTCTTCCAATTCACAAAACCAACTCCACAAGCTTCAAGCAAGTAAGTACTCTCTTATTCTTCATTTATTTCTCATAAGTACTACGTTTCTATGTCTATTATGAATAACTAAATCGTATAAGATTGTTGGTGATGTTCATGTGTTTGGATAGATGTTACAAAATCATGTGAGTGAACATATACATAGTAAAATCTTGACTTGTTTCCGACTTGAATATGGTTTCAATAGCATTGTTATGATATTTACGGAATTACTAGGGCTATAAACATTGCTTAAGATTGTTGTTTGGATACTTACATGTTAGACTATCCCGGCCATCAGGATAAGACTTATAGTGCCTACCGGCATAAAAGGTTGTGATTGTTGTAAGAATAACTATTCTATGTGGTAACCCCTATGTAGTAGTGTTGTTATATCTACCATGAAAGTAGTCCAATGGATACAAGTAAGTGATGCATTGCTGATTTTCTTATCGGAATACAATCCTAAAACGTATGTCGATGAAATCTGAGTACTCGACCACTTTAACTTCACTGATTTGTGTTAACAAAACTAAGTGTGGGGTGGTACCCCTATTGCTTGTTTATAGATTGTATTGATTGAGATTGTGCTGCCACTAACATTATTTCTAGTCTCAGGTACAATGGCACCTAAAGCGAGGCAAGGCAAGGAGAAGGCGACCACTTCCCAAAAGGGCAAGAAGAGAAGTCGAAAGGACCAAGGAGAATCATCCTCAATGCAACTACCACGTAGAATGTTTGGAATAAAATGGGTTATTGAGGAGGAAGCCAAAGCATGGTACAGCAGCAACAAAGAAAGAAAATATGTTCACGTCGACTTGATCAACAAGGATACCTTAGCGAAGAAGGAGCCGCGTATGTTGGCAAAAATAATGGCGTTGAAGCTGGATTTCATCTTTCGCGACATGGGAGAGTGTAATCTTGATCTGACAAGAGAGTTTTATGCCAACTGGTCGCCGAACACAACAGGCAATGAAGTCAAAATTCGGGGCCAAGTGTTACAGCTCACCGCGGACTGGATCAACTCTTTTCTTGGCTTACCTTCGGTCGACACAGCACCATTCAAAGAGTTGTACAGCAGACCTCCTTATAGAGCAATACGACACACACTTTATGGAAGCAGATCAATGGCAAGGTGGGGCAGACATAAAGAAACCGGCCGACACAACACCTTCCCCTATGCTCCACTGAATAGGGAAGCAAGAATCTGGATGCGCATTGTCAACTCATGCCTTATTCCTGGGACTCAATACACCAAGATATCAAGAGATAGAGTGTGTTTGGTCTATGGTTTGATGATGAATGTCCCTATCAACTTTGGGGCAATCATTCGATCTACCATGAGGAAGGACAGACTCCACAAAAGGTCCCATTTCACTTTTGGCAATCTGTTGACAACAATCTTACGGAAGGAGGATATCGAAGAGGAACCAGATGACCACAAACTCCCACATAACCCAAAGATGGTTGACCTCACCAAGGTCAAAGATGCTGAAATAACTCGTGGTGTCAACCTTACTACTGCGGAAAGATATGCTCGTGATGAGAGTTTCTTCCGTCATCTCTATGGAATGACACGATTCACTATGATGAGTGGTGGACGTGTTCCAACTGCTGAAGAGCTCCAACAGCTGGACCACGACTACCCAATGAACATGCATGCACGGGAGATGTGTGGAGTGGGCGTATACTTTGAGGAACCTCTAGATGATGATGTGCCAACTGATGACGATCAACGCTTGCCTGATTCTGACGAGGAGGAGAACTCTGACAATGACTCTTATGATGATTCCGACGAAGGGGGTATGACCCCCGACATTGAGGAAGAGTCCTACTGACCAGGTTCTTCGTATTTATTTTCCACTAAGGGCAGTGTCTCGTTTAAGTGTGGGGTGGCGGCGGTATCGCATGCTATAATACTTCTCTGTTTGCACCTATGTTTGTTTGTTTACTTTGTTTAGTTGAGTATGTTTGTTTGTTTACTTTGTTTATTTGAGTTCGTTTTTTTGTTTGTCGTTTTTTTAGTTTTTTAGGAGTAAATTTTTTCTAGCTTCGCATGAAATTATTTTGATAGGCAGCATGAGATTATAACAAGAGTATGTGTTACAATTGTGCCTATTGAGACATTTACACTCTAGTTGTGACTCATTATGTGATATTGTGTGATTCAATTCCTTCACTTGTTAGGTCGAGAGTCTATATTACTTCCAATCAAGTCGACCATGTGCCTTGTATGTGTGAGATAATCGTATATTCTATGTATGTGGCTGATGCTAGAACTTGCCCGGTATGTATGCAAAGCGAAAATAAGGAGTGTAAGTTTAGGAGATGATTTAGGCATTTCTTTGGCAACCTATACATGTTTACCTTCAGTTTTACCTACCTATGTAAATCATCCTAGTTAAACCCTTTTGAGCCTTTAGCCTATTTCTTTGACAACCTTGTATGTAAGCCTAATCCATTTTTTTCAAGACCGTAATTTGATCCAAATTCCTAAGTGCTTTAAAGTGAAAAAGTCATGTGACAACATAAGAGGAAATTGGGTGAGTATGATGCTATAAATTGTAATGGTTCTTGAATGTGTTATGAAAAAGAAAAAAGTGCTATCATAAGAGGTATGTTGTGAAAAGAAAAAGGAAAAGAAAGCTGAAAAGTGTGTTATGCTTAAAACTGAAAAACAAAAGAAAAGAAAAAGGGTGGTAGAATAAAAGAGAGAAAGGTTGTTTGAAAGAAAAAAAGTGTCAATGATACAAGGTGATGTATTAAAGCGCTTAGGAACCTAGTCACTATTCTTGGCCAAAATAGTCCTACCCGTCCCTTAGCCTACATTACAACCATCAAAAGACCTAATTGATCCTAATCTTAACATTCCAACATTTAGTAGAGTACTACATTAAGGACAAGCCTGTGGTCATCAGTTGCTACATATGAATTCTTTGTGAGAGTGAGAGCAAGGATATTTTGATACCCATGTTTGAAAAATATGCTATACTTGTGAGTGATTATGCGTACTATATTGTGAGACACACATGGTTGATGAGTTTTGGATAGTTGTATATAATTCTATGCACCTTAACATTTGCATGCGAGTTGATCACCATCACGAGTCTATGCTTGAGGTTAAATTGTTTCTACTTATAATTGTTGTGTTTGCCTTGATAAATGTTTTGTGTTGTTGCTGTAAAACCCTAAGTTGATGCTTAGAAGGACATGATATTTTGTTCGAGGACGAACAAAGCTTCAAGTGTGGGGTGTTGATGATAGGCGAATTTACGCGCCTATATCAATATATTTTGCCCATATTTTAGCCTAGTTATGAGAACAAATTATATATTTCATGCACTTTTAGTCCCTTTTCCTATAAATGAGCTAACGAACATGATTAGTAAAGTTTCAGGTATAAATGATGCAAAATACAGCATTTTATGGCTTACTTGACGCAAAAGAAAGCTCACGAAGAAAGGAAAGGGAGTTTACACGCCTAAGGACCAAAACTGCTGCATGGAAAATCTGTCCCGGGCTAAAACAACATTTCTGAAGACTTTGGGGACTTACAGACACATAGCTGGATTTAGACAATGATATATTAACCTAGTGCAATTGGGTTATGTATTTCATTAGTTTATTTGGATTATGATAATGTTACATTAACCTAGTACATTTGGGTTAAGTATTCCATTAGCCTAGTAGGATTTGGTTATTTATTTCATTAGCTTAGTAGGAGTAGGATATGGGTATTATAAATACCCTATCATGCTAGAGATTTTTATTCATTCCTCAATTAATACATTCATCATTCACCATTAACCTTACATTCATCCCTCAATTAATTCTACAACTCTTCTAATCTTATCGTCAATTCTTATCTTCTATTCATCTATTCCACAACAAGAGAATCGTTACTTGCTAAGAAATCACGCCTCATGCCTATCACTTGATCTACACGCCATTACTCAATATTGTGATATAATAACAATGTCAATCATAATCTCCTTCGCACTCATAGGTAACTAAACCTCTCTGTTGGGGTTATGGAAGCCGAATGAGATACTATCTATTGCTGTGAGTTTGTGAGTTCGTGACACGTATATTGCTTTTATCATTATTCTCTTCATCTTAATCTACATTCTTGGCGGTTGCAAACGCAAGAATACGCCAGTCTAACATTTAACTTGTTCGAGAGAAAGGTTATTTGGCTGGAAAAGAGATAATGTCAAGGTAGTAGGACACCCTTTCCTATTAAAAAGCTACTGCCGTAACTGGACTAACCTCTTGGAGAATTCATACCATTAGACATGCTTTAAGCTCGAGAGATTTAAAGTGAAATAGTCCTTGTTGAGGTCGAGAGACGCTTGGATTTACCATAGAATACAATTCTCTATAAGCACATGCATGTCACAATTCTACACACTCATAGCCAATAGAGACGTATACCTCAGAAGGTGGACATTACCCCAACGCCTTAATTCTCATTGTTTACAACTCACGTAACAATATCTCTCTATCTTTACTTTATTATTTTCAGCTTTTGTTTACATTACTTGCACGACAAGACTCCCCCCTTCTTACGAGACTTGCACCAAAAGTTTAGTAATTTTGCTTACTTGTTGGCCAAGATATTCCCTGTGGGATCGACACCCAACCTAGGTTGGGTTCTATATTTGCTAACGACCGCTTTACACTCCTACGAGAGCTGTAGATTGAGAGTTATCAGCTACTAGCCTGAATGATGATGTTTAACAACTGAAACTTAAAATTTCCATAACTTCTTACCCGATTTTTGGATTTAGGCAAATTCTACATCATTGAAAAGCTAATTGAATTTCCTATGCAATGGCAAACTCTAATCTAAAAATTATTGAGTACTACAAAAATTTTATTTAGGCTAAACCATGTACTAAAGGTTAATCTAGGCTAGGGAAATATGGGGTATTACAAAAATTTCAGCTAAATATTAGGACTTAGTCATTTCTAAAGCCCTCAGACATTGATGAATTTATTTACACCTTCTCCACCTTAGAAAGTTAGATTTTAAGTTAATTCATGATCGGGGAAGTTAATAGTACATCTCGAGTGAGCTTCAAAATTTTTGGAGAAGCGTTAGGGCGTGTTTGAAACTAAAAAATAGTGGCCCGGGGCTATGAGCCTATGGTGCCCTGCTCAAAGCGGCACTTCAGAGCTCATGGAACCTTACCTAGACTGGCATTCCAGATCTTGTGGCGCCTTCGCTAGTCCGGTCTAGGTAAACTTTGTAGTTTTATTCCATGTTTTTAAGGGTTAATGGGTCATTTTGCCTTTACCCAATAGCTCCATAACATAGGATTAAAGCCCCTAATAGCATAATTGCTCATACTTTTCACAAAATCCTCTTACAAAAAATCCCTAGCTTCATCAAGGTAATGAATCAAGCCTCAATAACTCCCCCAAATCTCCATAAAATTAACAATCAAGTTATGTTAGGTGTTCATCTATGCGTTACTTTTACCCATAAAGTCCAAGAATACATTTTTAAAACTGCAAGATTATTGATTCATGATTTACATCCTTGAAATTGTATTTTATTCATATTCATGATATTTATTGAGTTTCCATCCATGATTAATTATGGATTTCATGAAGTTGAAATAGCACGTATACTGGATTGTGTAATTCCCATGTTATAATCCTTGAATAAGCAAGTGTGGGTGTTATAGTTATAGTATTACATGTTGTCCACGATTATATACATTAAGTTGTCCTCCCCATGTATTTGATGGAATATCCATGTGAATTAAATGGTGAAATCAAGACATGCTAGCATATGCAAAACTTTATGCCCTACAATTGTTTGATAAAATATCTCTATGAATGAATTATGGACAAGTGGACCTTATTATGCCTTTTTTCAAGATCATGCTATGCTTTACTTTTCATGCTATCGAGTCCTTGGGGTATATAATACCCGACAATCTAGCTATTCACTTAGAATTTTAATAGCTGTAGAATAGTCAGTGATGTCACGTACTGTAGCACCCAGTCAGTTACCAAACTCAGTGTGTTCATTCAGTTAATAGAACTCAATGAACTTATTCCATTCAGTTAGCATGATCTATATAGTTTAGTCCAGCCTAGTACATTTTAGAAATTAGTTCAGTGTCTATTCAGTTAGGAGTAGGATTCAGCACTGAGTGAACCCAAGGATAGGGACTCACCTGCCAGTAGAGGGTGTAATCCTTAGAAACAGTCCTTGCATTCCTGAACTACGTATCCAACATAGGTTAAGACATCAACCTGCCAGTTAAGAATTGATAAGGTGTCTTACCTGCTAGTTGAGGGTACCATTATTCTCATTCAGAGCACCTGCCAGATGAGGGTGACTTAGTAACTTGTCTTTACCCATGGCATGGTATTGACACCCTTATAACTGGAGTTATAGGTTGGTCTCTAATCGGTTCAGAGAGGTCTATGCCAGTTAGTTGATTACCTTTCATAGTTTTAGTTTCAGTCTCTGCATAGAACTCAGTTCAGTTCTACAATACTAGGACTGTCCAAAACAGTCATCCAGTCCAGTATAGAACTCAGTTCAATTCTATAACATCAAGACTGTTAGAAATAGTCAGCTAACTAATAGTAATACAGTCATCAGTGAACTCAGATACCAGTCATTCAGTTATCAGAACTCAGTACCCAGTGTTAATATGATCTCAGTTATAGTATAAGTAGTTTTGTGCATAATATTGCATAATTCGTATTTACAAGAGTTTCATATATACACGTACTCTCATTCAGTTATATTCATGTTACTCATCCATTATTGTTCAAGCATACGAAGCCATGCATTCAGCCTTACCTCACTAAGCATACTAGTATATTCAAAGTACTAACATATATCTTTCTTTTGCGCTATGATGTCTTATATCATAGGTTATAATGAACAGGCTCCTAAATATACTTACTAGCCCAGATTATCAGCAATAGATTTAGTGGTAAGTCCTCATAGTTCAAGGACATAGTCATCTTTTTAGTATTTCAGTTTATTTTTCAGTAGTTGGAGTTAGTTGGGGACTTGTCCCATTAACTCCATGTTCAAATAGTTAGAGGCTTTTTAGACTAAATTATCTTAGACGGATGCTCAACTTTTAGTCTTTATTTACCTATATTTGATTTGAGTTATGAACTATATGGCAGTTTTAGCCTAATTTATGCATTATTACAAATTATTACTCAGTTATTACAGCAGGTACCAGTCATAGGTTAACTTATGGTCCTTTGAGATTATGAGCATCTTATGACATATGGTGTACAGACTTGGGGTGTTACAAATATGCATCTTCTAATGGCAGAAAAATCGATGAAAAGACCTGTGGGGATTCTTTATATTGTTATTGTTAAAGTAGCTAGCTTTATATTCCCAGTGGATTTCGTTATTTTGGACTATGTAGTGGATTTTAAAGTTTTTATTATCTTAAGTAGACCATTTCTAGTGACTGGGAGAGTACTAATTGATTTGGAGTTCAATGAGTTAAAGTTCAGGCTCAATGAAGAAAAGTTTTGTTTTGATGTATGCCAATCTATGAAGCAACAGAAGAAGAGGAATATTATTTCAGTTATTGATATGTTCTATGAAGATGAGTCAGAAGTGCCAATTGAGAAAAGGTTTTCTGTGGAGACATTATCTGTAGTATTGATGAATTTTGATAGAGAAGGAATTAATGAGTCCGAGGAGAACGTTTGTGCCTTGACCAAAATGGGGTCATACTCATATGCTCCTAAAAATCTAGATTTGGATTTGAAGAATCATCCATAACCACCGACCAAACCATATATTTAAGAGCCACCGGTATTGGAACTTAAGGAGCTGCTAGGACATTTACTGTATATGTTTTTAGGTGATGGAAACTCGTTACCATTATTATTGTAGTAGATTTGGTGTAACATCAAGTTAAGGCTCTTATTTCTATTTTCAGGTGATATAAGAGAGCTATTAATTAGACTATTGCTGACATTATAGGTATTCCATTAGGCATTTGCACACATAAGATTCATCATGAGGAAGAATGTACCCCTGTGATTGAACATCAACAAAGGTTAAACCCACCAATGCAAGAAGTGGTAAAATAGGAGATCATAAAGTTGCTTGACGATGGGGTAGTGTACCTCACTTCTGATAGTAAGTGGGTGAGTCAAGTGCAGCGCATGCCTAAGAAGCTAAATTCAAGGACACTGAAAGACCATTTCCCAATTTGCTTCATGGATTAGATGCTTAATCGACTGGTAGGAAGGGGTTGATACTATTTCCTAGAAGGTTACTTGAGATACAATCAATTATTAATTTCTCCAGAGGATCAAGATAAAACAAACTTTACATGCCCATATGGAACTTTTGTATGCAAGCGAATGTCATTCGGATTCTGTAATGCACTAGCCACATTCCAAAAGTGCATGATGTCAATTTTCTTAAATATGGTAGAGGACACTTTAGAAGTGTTCATGGATGGCTTTTATATAATAGGTGACTCATTCTAACTGTGCTTGGTAAATTTAAGCAGGGCACTACAGAGGTATGACGAATTCAATCTTGTACTAAATTGGGAGAAGTGACACTTCATGGTGAAAGAAGGCATAATACTGGGACATAGAATTTTGGCAGAGGGTATTTAAGTTGATCAAGAAAAGGTAGCAGTTATTGAAAATACCTCTCCTATCTCAGTAAAAAAAGTTCGTAGATTTTTGGGCCATGCAGGATTTTACAAAATGTTCATAATGGATTTTCTAAGATTGTAAATCCACTTTTCAAATTATTGGAGAAGGAGACCAAGTTCTTATTCTATGATTATTTTATGAAGACATTTCAATGTCTTAAGGAAAAGTTGGCTGATGCCCCTATTATTGTTGCTATGGATTGGTCTAAGCCATTCAAAATAATGTGTGATGCGAGTGGGGTAGCACTTAGGGCAGTTCTTGTACAGAAGAAGGAAAAACTATTCTACACCATATATTATTCTAGTAAAGCATTGAATGGGGATAAAAAAACTACATTATCACCGAGTAGGAATTTCTAGCAGTTGTTTACATATTTGAGAAGTTTTATGCTTATCTGTTAGGGACCTAGGTATTGGTCCACATTGACCATGATTCGTTAAGATACTTGATGGTGAAGAAAGATACCAAACCAAGGCTCATCAGATGTGTGTTATTGCTGCAGGAATTTGACTTTGAAGTAAAGGACCAAAAGGAGTATGAAAATCTGGTTGTGGATTATCTATCCCAATTAGAGAGCGATCAGTCCACTATGGAGAAGCTGGATATTGATTATGCCTTTACGAATGAGAAAAATCTAGCGGATGCTCCTGGAATAGTGCCTTAGTATGCTGATTTCGCTAACTTTGTTGTTAGTGGTGACATTATTCTTGAGAACCTATATTTCCATCAAAAGAATAAGTTTCTCTATGATGCTACTAGATACTTTTGGGATGAACCCTACTTGTTCAGACATTATGCGGACAACATCATCAGAATGTGCATCTTAGAAGTTGATATGCTATGTTTTTTTGAAGCCTGCCATACATTCCTAGTTAGGGGACATCATACAGATGATTGTACGACGAAAAAGGTGTTGCAAATTGGTTACTACTGGTCAACTCTTTTTAAGGATGCTTATAAGTTTGTGAAGAAATATGATCAATGCCGAACGTAAGGTTCAATCTTAAAACATCATGAAATGTCAATGACAAATATGATGGAGGTTGAATTATTTGATGTCTGGGGTATTGACTTCATGGGACCGTTTGTGATCTCCTTTTTCTCAAGTTCATCTTAGTAGTTGTGGACTATGTGTCCAAGTGGGTTTAGGCCATTCTTTATCTGACAATGAAGGAAAAAGGATGGTTTCATTTTCGAAAAAAATATTTTCTCATGATTTGGGGTGCCTGAGACAATCACAAATGATGAGGGATCTCACTTTTGCGACAAGGTATTTCGGGCTGCATTGATGAAGTATGTTTTAAAGAATAAAAATGTGGCCACTCCCTATCACCCTTAAATTAGTGGCCAAGTGGAGGTTTCAAAAAGAGAAATAAAAGCAATCTTGGCTAAGACAATGAATAAAAAAGAAGTGGTTGGTCAAGGAAGCTCGATGATGCTTTGTGGGCATATCAAATATCTTTCAAGACATCTATTGGGATTTTACTATATCAGTTGGTTTTTGGGAAAGCATTTCATCTTCCTATCGAGTTGGAGCACAAAATTTTGTGGGTGCTTAAGCGTTTGAACATGGACTGGAAGAAGGCAACAAAATTGAGACTAGGACAGATGAATGAGATAGATGAATTCTATCTTGATGCATATGAAGTACTATGATCAAAGAGTCGAGAAGTGAGAATTTCATGCTAGTGATTGGGTACTACTATTTAACTCTTGACTTAAGTTTTTTTCGGGTAAGTTGAAATTGAAATGGCTGGGACCCTTCAAAATAACTCAAGTTTTTCCTTTGGGTGTGGTGGATCTAGAAAATAAAGAGTAAAGTTTTTTTAAGGTCAATGGTCAAAGAATCAAGAGTTATATTGTCCTAATGGATAAATCCAAGATGTTATCTAAGGTGTATCTCAAAGAAGTCTGAGTAGTTAAGATAACCGAGTTATGCTGTGATGTTAAACCAAGTACTATAGGGAGGCAACCCAACTTTTTGTGTTGTAAGTATTTTGTTTGCTTTAATGTTTTGTTTTGAGTAATGTGTTTGTTAAAGTTTGCAGGAACAGAGTTGGAATCAATGTTGAAGATAGATGGAGTTGATGACCAAGTTGATGGGCTATCAATATGTTGATGACCCATCACTTGAAGTTGTTAACTAAATTAAGGAAATAGGTACACATTCGATAGAGTTGAATACTAAGTTGATAGGCCATCAACAAGTTGACGACCTATAACTTAAAGTCGTCAACTAAAGCAAAGAAATGTCACATTCTAGATAAGGTTGACAACAAGGCTAATAAGCTGTCACCCAAGTGATGAGTCGTCACTCTTTGTCATCTGTTGAAATATAATTATGCAATATTTTACCTTGAGCTGATGAGCAAGGTGATATGATATCAACCTATTGATAAACGGTCACTTAAATTTTGGGCTCAAGTAGGTTATTTTAACCTGACCAAAACCATTACTCCATCCAGAAAACCCATTAACCCGATAATAAATTTTTCCTACTTTTAGTTTGGGTATATTTTAATATTTATTAAAAGAAGAGATAAATTTAGAAAACAAAAAAGATGCCGATATCAGTGCAAACTCTTCATATTTCTCGTCCCTTCCTTTTCAAATTCTAGCATTCATTGCTCCTATTCAATGTTCCCAAAATATAGTAGATAATCATTTGGACTTCTCTCTATTGTGTAAAACATTGAAACATGTGAAGCCTGAGTTTTGGAAGTTCTAGTTTGTTTGGATCATGTTTTGTGTTATCAAGAAGATTTGATATCTCAAGTGGTCTTCAAGGTATTTTCTAAAAATCTTCAAGTTATCTACTGAGAAGTAAGAAAAATTTCATTCAACTTTGAACATTAAAGATTACTAGTGTTCATGAACAAATTTGATCAGTACAAAGTTTAGTAGGTCAACCAAATAAACAAAACTTTGTATTATGAGAAATTCCTCATGAACAAATTCTCATCAAGTTGTAAATTTCATCCTCTTTGTTAAAAGAGTTAAACTTTGACTGATTGAAAATCACTTGTATCCACAATTTTCAAACTTTATTGAATCAAAATGGGTGAAGTGTTTTGTGTGGGAATCAATGATTACGGTTAACAAGTTGAAAATTGGGCATCAAGCTCAAATTTTTATCTTGTGAAACAACAATGAATGAGTTTGCGAATATGATTTGGGTTGACCACTATGTTGATAAGTCATTAAACAAATGACAACTTATAAAATAAGTGATCACTCAAGGGCACAAATAATTGAAGATTCTATTTTGGGATGATGATAAGGCTAATAAGCCGTCACTTAAGTGACGAATTATCAACCAAGTCATCACCTAGGTTGATAAAAGTCTCGAATTCCGCTTTAGGTTGATGGCAAGGCTGATAGGCCATCACCTAAGTGATGACTTATCAACCAAGTCATCACCTATTATTCTGAAGTGTTTTGATTTTTCTCAGGGATGATGACAAGGCTGATAAGCCGTCACCTAAGTGATGACTCATCAACCAAGTCATCACCCATATACATACCAACTGTACTTGATCTCTTTTTAAGTATGATAATAAAAATGATGGTATATTACCAAAGTTTACTAAAGATAATTTGATTTGTAAGCCAATGTGCATCAAAAGATGTCAGAGTAAAGTTGAGTTTGCATACAATAGCTTAATTCCTCGTGTCTCATTATTCTTGGGTCTAAACTGATTTTTCCTCTGATGTAGATATAATTGTTCCTCTAAATGAAAATTCAAAGAAAATCAGTAAGAGAGTGAACAAAAACAATTTAACTCAGAGACTATTCATTGATTCTGAAAATAAATAGGACGGAGTAAAACATCAAAGATGTCGTATGAGGTAGAGTTTTCGTATAGCAGAACTAACTCCCCATTCTGAAGAGGGGGTGGTTGAGGAAAAGAGTTTCAAAGAATAACTCTCATTCTCCTTCTTCTAAGCAACTTCTAGAATGAGGTGATGTGATAAATAGCCTCTAAGATCTATCATGAGTAACTGTTAGCTACTGGAAGAAGGAGTAACAAGAGGACCTTATGCGAAGAAGTAAGAATAATCACGTCCGGGCTGAGCAAATTCCCATAACTAGAAAGGGCTTTCAGTACTTATGATCTAACCTAGACCACCAAGAAGGTCAAATCATACTATCCAACGTCGGTAAGAGAATCGATGCCAACTACACAACAACCTTGGAAAACATATGCAAAAAAAGAGAAAGAGCCATAGAAGAGACCAAAATGAATCAGATACCGGTGCGAGGAGTTATGGTGGATTTATTTGATAGTACAATCAATAGGTTTTTGCATGGTCCCGACTTTTTTCTCCATCTACCTCTCCAGAATTCTATCACAGAATGACTAATAGGGAAAATTAGCGCCCTTGGTTGGCACAAGTCATAGCAGAAGAGGAGCATGAGTGGTTGAACAATCCATGTGTACGGATTTTTAAGGATTTATTGTCTCAAGAAGTAAAATTCTGGCGGGAAGTCCTAAGATACAGGTTGATTCCTACTATAAGATAGAATATCATGGGTAAGGATAGAGCGGTGCTAGTGGCAAGCTTAATGTCGAATTTCCACTTGAACTTTAGGGAAATAATTATAGCTAAGATCAAGATTCGGGCAACATGACCTAATACAATATATCTATTCCTTTATTTGATTACAAGCTTATGCAAAGCAGCTCATGTTCCAATTGTCACAAGTGTAGATAATGAGTTTCAAGCCAAGAAGACCCATAATCCTAACAAAATAGATGAGATCAGGCCTACGTTGGTTTTTGGAAAAGAAATGAGTGGGGGGAGTGACACTATCATTTTTGAGGGAGTTCAAACACTTGGAATGGTCACAGACTCTATGGAAAATATACAGCTATTAGTACCAAAGTTTATTTATGCTACTTTCTCTGTAGGTGTAGTACATATTATTGAAATAGAATAAAATATTGTGATCACAGTATTAGTGTCTGAGTATGCACTGACCCCACAAAACTTCAAGAATATAGTAAAGCAGGAAAAAATATTTGAGGCATAGTTGAGATTATTTACCGACTAGTTTGAGCCGTCTATGGACAAAAAATAAAAGAAGCCATTGAACCCTTTTTTAATATCCATGGATGCATTGATTAAATGGAGCATCGAGTAAATAAAAGGTTAAAAGAAATGTCTATGCCTGATATGGTAGTATTTGAGAAAGCCTTAGAAAGAGCTAGAGCTGACATTACAGCTTTGTAGAGCCATCAGATTTTTACATTCTCAAAACTTGCTATTGAGGCATTAGAAGAAGAAGAAGAAGAGCAACTATTTGACATCACTAGGAAACTAGTTGATAAAAAAGGAAAAGAAAATGAAAGAGAAGTAGAGTGATGAGAAAAAAAGAATTGAAAATAGAGAGAACAGGAAAGAGAAAAGAAAGATGAAAGAAGCATTAAGAAAATCAAAGGTTGATGGTGAATTGCTAGAAGAAGCATTGAGGGCTCGAGCTATGGGAACCTCTACTAGTGGACCTCCTAAGACTGTTGGAGAGTTCTTTACTCCACCAACTACTGCTGTGGAAGCATCTGTGCAACCTGATTCCACTGTTGATACTCTTCCTGCTGATGATGTAGCAACATAGTCAGCAACTCATGATATAAGCTCTTAAGGAACTATAGGTATTTTCTTACCCTTGTTTTTATAGTTCGATATTTTCATTGAGGATAATTCATGTTTTTATTTGTGGGGGTGGGGGCACTTACAACCTCCAGGGTATATTGTTTGTGTTTTATTACCTTGAGCGCTATCTAGGGAACTGACATATTTAGGATTTGTTGTTTTTTTTATTTGTTTTAGTTGAGTGTTATGTATGCATGAAGAGTAAATTTGACTGAGTAGTAATTGCATAAGTTTGAAAGTTGAAAATTGTAAGCCCATCAAAATTTTGTTTTTATTAGTGAGATTGACTGATAGGTGTATGGGAAACTGTTTCTATCTATGTAAGTATATAAATATGGCATTCCCTGCTTAATCTTGGGTTTTGATTGGGAAATTAGTGATGATAGTACAATTCCATGCCATGAGAGTGTGAGTTTTTCTGTAAATAGTTACTTATTGTTTCGTGCATCTAGAGCTTTCCCAAATCATTTTGTTAGGATTGTAAGTAGTAATCAGATAAATAATCATAGGTCGTTGTTGATAGGTAAAACACTTAACCAAAATAAACAACCTATAGGTATGTTAATAAAATCCCTTTTTAACCATTTTTGAGCCAGTAGAATTTTTCATTTCTTTACAACATTACCATTCTTCACTAGTTCTGTATTTAAGCCTTTGTCCAAACCCAATCCTGCCTTTTGATATTTTACACATCAACATAGGCAAATCACCTAAGTTGAGGGTGGCTATAGTAGAGGAGATGATCACGTAAAATATGTGTGAAAGTTGGTATGGATATATATATATATATATATATAAATATTATATAGTAAATAAATGATTTTAAGTAAGAATCAAGAGAATAACACCAACGCTAATTAAGAGATGAATGCAAATAAATAAGTTGTTGTAGCCAAGTAGTGTAAACGAACAACGGGAGGATAAGTAACTAATCCTAAAATCAATTAAGATTCATGAAAACCTTTGAAAACTATGTCAAGAAAGATATTTTTGGTGAAACAAATATGAAGAAACGTTTTAAGGATTTCAGTTGATAACTTTGGTGACAAGTCATCAACTTGTTGATAAGTTATTAGAGGAATCTGTCACCCATAGATAGAATCTATATGATGAAGAAGTCAAGTTGACTTGGGTTATAAGTCATCAACCTGTTGATATGTTATCATATGAAGTAATCACTGATAGACAAAATGCAGGTGTTCAAAAGATCTATTGATGACTTAGATGATAGGTCATCACATTGATCATAAGACATCAAGTGTAGTCATCATGTAAAGATTGAGAGAGTTCTGAATACTCAAACTGGCGACTTGGTTGATAAGCTATCAACAAGTTGATAAGTCATCAACCTTGTCGTCAGCTATTCTTCAGTATATATGGATTTTGAATATCGAATTCTGCATTTTATGGGTATTTATAGCAAATCTTAGGTTTTCATTAGGCATCTTGAAATTATTCCAAAATAGGAGTTTTTAGATTTTGGAGCTCTTAAGTTTGAATTCAGTTTTCGAATTATTGTTTTAGTTTTAGGAATTCTCTATTGAACTTGAAAGAAAGCAAAATTCAAATCCATCTTTTGTAAGTTAAATACTTTTTAATTATGAATTTAATCTATACTATCTCTTTCTATCTCATGAGGAACTAAATCCCATAACTGGAGTTGTGGGATCTATGAGTTTTGTTTTATTGGTTTAATAGTTGGCTAAGATTTGATTGACTGAGGGAACATCTTGATAATTCTATTATAATAAATTCTTTCTGTTGGTTGCAACAATAGATCTAGCCATAGTTGGTTTATTTGAACTAATAAATCAATTAAAGAAAGTGAATTATCAACAAGGATTTGGAAAGACCAACTTTTCATATAATGATATATGCTGTAACAAGATTAATCAACTCGAGATAAAATTTGTGAGAATAAGAGGTCTTACTAAGTTTGAAAGAATTAGGAAATCTAGCATCTAAGTAGGTTGAAAGATTCTTGTATTAACTGTCAATAATGATAATTTGTTTTTTCCCGCAACTTGTGAGAATATAATCTACAACTATTATTCAATTGAAATAAATACTCATAGTGATCACAACTTTAGTTTTATTACATCATTGATTAGAAATATTGAAATATTGACTTTGAGTTGCTAAAACAAGTTGAAATATTAACAATTGTTTGATTTATAAACCTCCCCCAATTAAAGGGAACTAGTAATTATTAGTTGGTTAAATCACAAATAGCCTTGATTAACACCATATTCCTTGTGGGATTTGTCCCTAACCTAGTTGGGTTATATATTTAATGATGACCACTTACTCTTTCATAGGAGAGGTTTAATTTGGGTGTATCATCTATATTATTCCCTACATTAAAAATATGGTGTTAAATATAAGGTGGCAACACCTTACCATCCGCAGATGAGTGGGCAAGTTGAGGTCTCTAATTGTGAGATCAAGTCTATATTTGTGAAGACTGTGAATTCCAACCAAACTTACTGGTTGAGAAAGTTTAATGATTTAATTTAGGCCTTTTTAACGGTTTAAAAAACTTCCATAGGTGCCTCACCTTATATGATCTTTTACGGTAAGGCATGCCATTTGCCGATCGAACTTGATCACAAGGCATTATGGGAATTGAAGAAGCTGTATTTTGAGTGGAATGATACTGTACACTTGAGAATTGATAATATAAACAATTTATATGATTTTTTCATCCGTTCTTATGAAAGTTCATCCTTGTATAAGGAGAATATGAAATTGTACCACGATAAGAAGATTGATAAGAAGGTATTCCAGCCCAGTGATGTGGTTTTGTTGTATAATTCAAGACTTTGCTTGTTTCATAGAAAGTTTAAGTCTAGGTAGTCTGTACATTCACCATTTTTAGAGTATTTCCACATGGTGCAATTGATCTAAAAGAGAAGGTGATGGCCTATTCCATGTAAACATGCATTGTGTTAAGCATTACATGGGAAGCATGGAAGAGTTGAAAGTGTGTGAGAATACTCGCATTTGTGAAGTTTCAGTAGCCAAGGTAGTTGAGTCATCCCGTGACGTTAAATCAAGCGCTACATGAAAGGTAATCTATGTACTTGTTAGCGAAGTCTGAGTTCCCAACATAGCTATGTCTTGCCAAGATATTAAATCGAGCTTCGCTTGTGAGGCAAACCAAGGTTTTAGTGTTCACTTTGTTTCTATTTTGTAGGTTAAAAGCATAGAGAGAGACCTGGAGAATGGTAAAAATTGCAAAATTTTAGAGAAGTCCCGATAAGTAGACCTACGACCCTACATATAGGGTCATAGGTGTAACCCACGATATGTAAGCTGAGTCATGCGAATTAAAAAAAAATTTGGTTCTCTAAACATAAACCTACTACCCTACCTACGACCCTGTAGGTACAACCTACGGTCCCTTAGGTAGGGTCATAGGATTCAAAGCCAAATTAACCTACAGAGAAAAACCTATAACCCCTACCTATGGGGGAGTAGGTACTACTACGACCCATAAGTAGGATCGTAGGTAGGATCAGTACTGGGCCTAATTTTTTTCAAATTTATATGGGTTGTGCTCTTTATACCCAACTCAATCTAGCTCACCCAAGATATAAAACCTTAGATCCAACCCTTTAAAACCCCCAACTCATCAGTTACACTCTCCCTATAAAATTCAAACTCTTCATATCCCTTTCAAAAGTTTAAAAGGAAAATACTACTTTACATCACCCCACTTGCACACATTACACTGAGGAATTTTTCATCTTCATCTACTACAATCTTTATTCAAGGTATGGTTTTTTTTGGTTCCAATTAGTTTGGAAAGTCGTTCTTTGATGTTTCGGCTTTTGATGGAATATTTTTCATTTTTTTCTTAGGAAAATTACATGTTTCAAAGCAACCAAGGTTGCATTTAATGCTGATTTTTAGTGTTTCAGGGTAAGGAGCTAACTAAAGAATCTAGTAATTAATATTGCATAAACTCTTCCTCACATTAATGAATTTTATTTGTTGCAAAATTGAAAAGTGAGCCTAAGAACAACACTTATTCAAATAGAAAAGTGCTTGTTGGTAAAAGAAAGGGTTTACATAAATCTAAAGGCTTTAACCTTTGGATAGAGGGTATATTCCTTAACCGGATCAACCCATGTGAGATTGTATTTATATTAATACTATGTTCCTTAGGTTTGAAAGAACTAAGGGATGAGTTACTTATTTCGGTTGAGGAACTAATGGGTAAAGCGATAGAATTCAATTACTCTCGCAATAAGAATTGTTCATTTGGAATCCAAAATAGTTCACAACCTTAGCTGCTTAAGCATATTGGTATCCATAACTCTAGATTGACTTATCTTATTGAATTACTTTTGTCAATTTGACTAACAATTGGATTACTTTCTGTGACAAACATTAGAATATAATGGATGAATTAAAATACCTCTCTATTCTGAAACCTTCAATCAACAGTCTAGTAACAACCACAATACTTAGTGAGCACAGTATTCCTTGTGGGATTCGAAACCCAACCCATTTCGGTTCTATATTTGACAGTGACCGCTTACTCTCTCAGTAGAGGTATAATTTGGGCGCATCAAATTTTTGCACCATTGCTGGGGAATACAGTTGTAAATTAAGTTTGTGTTTGTTAAATGACCTTTGGTCAAGTTTCTCAAATTTTACTTTTATTTGATGTTTTTCTTTCTGTTCAGGGTAGTTATTATATGCTAAGTATGTGGAGATTGGGTATACCATTATTACCAATACATCTGAAACCACAGTTAATTAGCAGAATGACAGACCCCTAGGAGGCTGAAAAACTAGCCGCTCTGGCTAGAGCTCAACTACATTAGCAAAATAATGGCCAGCAGGCACGTCATCCTAATATTGATGATGAAGATTTGGGGGATTATGATTTGTTAGATCCTCTTAACCCAAGGATTGCGGAGGATGTGGCTACACCAGTGAATTGGAATGTAAAAAAGAATCGCCTCTTTTGGGCAAGGCAAGAGAGTCAACCAGTGTTGTTTGATTTGAATAATGATTATGATAGAATGGATAGAGTAGGTACAACTGGATCTATCATTCCTTCTCCTCTAGCACCAGGAGCTAAAGTTAATATTACTAGTACGATGATTCAACTGATTCATCGTAAGGGGTTGTTCGGTGGTCTTCTTGGAGATGATCCAAATATGTATTTGGTGAATTTTGTCACCATTTGGAAGTCTTTTGATAATCCAAAATGGGTCAGAATGCTATCCATCTGCGTTTGTTTTTGGTGTCTCTATCTGGTAAGGCGACACTATGGTTGAACGAACTGACTCCTAAATTTATAACCAACTTGAGGCAGTTAAAAATGTATTTCTTAGAAAGGTTCTTTTCACCCTCCAAAAGGGTACAATTGAGGGATAAAATCACTAAATTCTGATAGCTTCCCACTGAAGCTCTTTACGAGACCTGAAGGAGGTTTAAAAAGAAGTTGATGCAATGCTCGAACCATAATATGATGGATATTTATCTTATGGAGACTCTTTATTTGTCTTTGAATTATATTACGAATCCAATCATGGATAATGCTATAGAAGGGTCATTTGTTGAAATTACTTTCCCAAAGGCCTCAAAGAAGCTTGATCGGATGACCAAACAAAGAAAAGCTTGGCATACCAGGGATTCTATGGTAGCAAAATCTATTGTGTCTGGTAGTATCACTATCGCGCAATGCAAGAAAGAGGAAGAGCATAACCAGGATACGGATTTGTTGACTAAGCATCTATTATTTGGAAAAATAGAGAAGGTAAAAAATGTTGCATCCTAGGGAAGAGCTAATTCTGAGTAGGAAGAAGAGGCAAACTATCTAAATAATCAGGGGTTTTTTTAGGTAGTAGCCAAGGAAATCAAGGTACAAACTATTACAATAAAATAGATTATAAAGATAGATATCAAGGGAATTGGAAAAGCAAAAATAATAGGAGTGGACTAGATGTACCTCCTGGAAGTAGAGATAATACTGCACTAGCTCTGGCAAGATGTCCATGGAGGATATGATGGAGAAATTATTAAAGAGAGTTGAGACTACCAACTCTGAGGTGACCACTATAAATAGTGACTTATCTTCCATAAGTCAGTTGGTAAAGTCACACTCTACTTCCATCAAGTAATTAGACCAGCAAATACACCAACTCTCAACAATATGAAATCAGAGGAAGAGTAGAACTTTACCAAGTGATGCAGTTCAGAATCCGCAAAATGATGAATCCTGAATGGAAATTATCACACATAGTGGTAAGGTATTAACAGGCCCATCTATGGGCAAAGATGTAATTGTAGAGGATATTGAGCACGAAGAAACTTATCCAGTGGAGTTTGAAAAACAAGATAAAGTTTTTAATAATACACCATCCAACCAGAAGTAGGTTGATGAGTTGGAGAAAAGTAAGGGAAATAAGACTTAAGTGGTGGTTACTGTGCTCCCAAAATCACCTCTTCCATTTCCCCATCGGTTGGAAAAAAAGGCCGACGACATAAAGTTTGGCAAGTTTATGGCCTTGCTTAAGCAGTTGATAATCAACTTGCCATTGGTGGAAGCGTTGGAGAAAATGTTTGGGTATGCAAAGTTCATAAAAGACCTTTTCACTAAGTAGCGGACAATTAGCTATGACATAGTAGAAAATCTCCATCATTGTGGTACTATTTCCACAAGGTCATTGGTGTAGAAGAAGGCAGACCTGGGAGCATTTACTATCCCATACACTATTGGGCCTCTTAATTTTACTAAAGCTCTATGTGATTTAGGGGCCAGTATAAACTTGATACTGCTTGCTGTGTATAAGAAACTGGGTTTGAGGGATCCTACTCCCACGAACATGAGTTAGTTATGGAAGACAGTTCAGTGAAATGGCCTGTGGGGATTTTATATGATGTATTAGTTAAGGTGTCTAGTTTCATATTTCCATCTAATTTTGTTATTCTCGATTACGAGGTGGAATTTGAGGTGCCTATAATACTCGGTTGACCTTTCCTCATAACCGAGAGTGTACTTATTGATCTAAATAAAAATGGGCTACTATTCAGGATGAATGATGAAGTAGTTTGATTTGATGTATGCCAGTCCCTGAAAGAACACAAAGATATGTGTATATTATTTACTGTAGATGTTTATTATGAGGAGGAGCAGGAAGTACGGAAGAAATTTTTTTTGTGGAGACTTTAGCTGCTGTATTAATGAATTTTGATCAAAACGGTATTGAATGTTATGACGAGACTGTGTGTGCCTTGACAATCATGGGGTCTTATTCTTATGCACCAAAATCATCCTAGTCCACCAACCAAGCCATCTATTAAAGAGTCACCCACTTTGGGGCTGAAAGAGTTGCCTAGTCGTTTGAGGCATGTGTTCTTGGGTAGTGGGAATACATGACCTGTCATTATTGTAGCTGACTTAGGTGAAAAACAGATAGAATCTCTTATTTTTATTCTTAAAAGATATAAAAGGGCTATTGGTTGGACGATTGCATATAATATCTATGTTTCTTTTGGTACATGCACACATAAAATCCATCTAGAAGGGGATTATGTCTCAATTATTGAGAATCAACATCATATTAACCTACCTATAAAAGAGATGGTGAAGAAAGAAATTATTAAGTGGTTAGATGCAGGAGTGTACCCTATCTCAGATAATAAGTGGGTAAGTCCTGTTCAGTGCGTGCCTAAGAAGGGGGTATGACAGTGGTGACTAATAAGATGAATGAGTTGATTCCACTCAGGACAGTTACTGGATGGAGGGTGTCTATGGATTATATAAAACTCAACTTTTGGGCATTGAAGGATCAACTCTCAATGCCTTTCAAGGATCAGATGCTTGATCGGCTAGTAAGAAGAGGTTGGTATTGTTTCTTAGATGGGTAATATGGTTACAACTAGATTTCTATTGCTCCTAATGATTAGGAGAAGAAAACATTAACGTGCCCATATGGCACATTTACTTTCAAGAGGATGACTTTCAAATTGTGTAATACACCTGTCACTTTTCAGCAGTGCATTATATTAATATTCTTTGATATGGTCGAAAACACCTTAAAGGTGTTTATGAATAATTTCTCGATTGTCGGTGATTCTTTTGAGCTCTGCTTGGTAAATCTGAGTAAGGCCTTGCAGCTATGTGAGGAGTTCAATCTTGTCCTTAGTAGGGTGAAATGCCACTTCATATTGACGGAAGGCATTGTTCTTGGACACAAAATTTCAACAAAGGTGATTGAAGTTGAGTGAGCAAAAGTTGAGGTTATAGAGAAGCTTTCACCTCCTATTTTAGTAAAGGGAGTGTGAAGTTTCCTTGGTCATGATGGCTTCTATAAGAGGTTTATGCAGGACTAAAGATTACAAACTCCCTTCACAAACTTTTGGAGAAGGAGGTCAAATTCTACTTTGATGATGATTTCTTGAAGGCATTTGAATGCCTTAAAGGGAAGCTGGTTGATGCTCCTATTATTGTTGCACTAGATTGTTCAAAACCATTTGAGATAATGTGTGATGCAAGTGGTGTTGCCCTTGGAGCTGTGCTGGGACAAAAGAAAGACAAATTGTTTCATCCAATAAATTTTGCCAGCAAAGTTTTGAATGGATCTCAAAAGAACTACACCATCACAAAACAGTAACTTCTTGCTGTTGTCTATGCCGTTGAAAAGTTTCGGGCGTATTTGCTAGGAACCAAGGTGATGGTCCACACTGACCACACAGCCTTGAGATATTTGATGGAAAAAAAGGATGCGAAGCCAAGGTTGATTAGATGGGTGCTGCTGCTTCATGAGTTTGACTTTGAAGTGAAAGATTAAAAGCATTGCAAAAAATAATTTAGGGACCACATGTCTAAGCTTGAAGGGGAGCAAGCAGCCAGAGATGAATTTGAGATCAATAATGCATTTCCTAATGAGGAAGTCTTGGATGCTATTATGGAGAAAATACCTTGGTATACTGATTTTGCAAATTATGTGGTGAGCGAGTTGATCCCAAAGAATCTTTTCTTTCATCAAAGGAAAAAGTTTCTCCATAATATGAACCATTACTTCTGGGATGAGCCATATCTTTTTTCGACGATGTGTGGATGGTATTATTAGATGGTGCATCCCAGAAGTAGATATATTGAGTATACTGGAAGCGAGTCATGCTTCCCCATTTGGAGGTCACAATGCAGGTGATCGAACTACAAAGAAAGTGCTTCAGAGTGGCTACTATTATCCCTCTTTATTCAGAGATGCCTACGAGTTCGTGGAGGTGTGACCAATGTCAAAGGAAAGGGTCTATATTAAAGCACCATGAGAAGCCAATGTCTTAAATGGTGGAGGTAGAATTATTTGATGTCTGGGGCTTTGATTTTATAGGGCCTTTCATGAGCTCATTTTGGATGATGTACATATTAGTGTCCGTTGACTACGTGACAAAATGGGTTGAGGTAGTGGCTCTGGAAGATAATGAAGGGAAGAGACTTGTTGCATTCTTGAGGAAAAACATCTTCTCTTGCTTTGGGGTACCACATACCATCATTAGTGATGGAGGATCACACTTTTGCAAAACAAGATGTTCAGAGTGGCCTTCGAAAAATATGGAGTTAAGCAGAACAAAGTGGTTGCACCATACCACCTGCAAACAGTGGACAGGTAGAAATCTCTAATTGGAAAATCAAAGATATCTTTGCCAAGACTATAAATGCTAGCAGGAAGGATTGGTCTAGGAAGTTGGACGATGACTTATAGGTGTATCAAACATCTTTTAAGACACCTAATGGCATGTCACTGTACCAATTGGTTTATGTCAAGGTGTGTCATTTGCTGATTGAGCTAGAGCATAAAGTGTTGTTGGCACTAAAGTGGCTTAACTTGGATTGGAATGAGGCATCGAATATAATATTGGGGCAGATAAATGACTGGACGAGTTTCATCTTGGAGCTTATGACTGGGTTGATCTATACAAGGAAATAATGAAGAAGTACCACGACTACATGATTGAAAAGCAGGATTTCCAAAGAAGCGACTTGGTTCTTCTGTTCAACTCTAGACTCAAACTATTTCTATGTAAGCTCAAATTTAAATGGTATGAACCATTTAAAGTGAGCCAAGTCTACTCATCTGGAGTAGTGGAACTTGAAAATGAATATGAAAGGGTCTTCAAGGTAAATAGGTAATGTGTAAAACTATATATCAATCCAATGGACTCGATAAGGAGTATTGATACTTTCTATCTCAATGAAGTCTGAGTAATCAAGATATCTGAATCATGCCGCGACTATAAATCAGGCACTAGTGGGAGGCAACCCATAGTGTGTTGTTAAAATATTAGTTGAATTATTGTGTTATTCTAGTGCAGTTTTAATGTGTTTGTGAAGTTCACAAGATTTAAAATGAAGCAAAAAGGAGTAATATAGCTGAAAAAAAGGGGAAAAATCTGAGCTACTGGAATAAAAGTGATGGCCAATATGGTGGACCACCAGTCATCTAACAGACCATTATTTCCACCATCGTAAAAATGCTGAAAATTTAATTCACTAGATAAATTTGACAGTCAAAATGCTAGAACTTCACAAACTTGGTAGACCACTACATCGATCATCAAAAATCAAGTTGGTGGCCTAAGTTCTGTTAGGGATCGACGGTCAAAGTGGTGGACTGTCGTAAAATTGGTGGACCACCAAATCGATCGTTGCAAGTAAGCTGAAGTAACCATGTTCTGGTACAAAGCGATGACTCTATTGATGCTACATTGCATGTCTGATGGACCGTCATGGAGGCCATCGAAATTATCGTAGCACTGGGTCGGGTCGGTTTAAAATTATGACTATTTAAATAAGCCGTATTTGGCATAATTGGTTTTAAAAAGGGGAAAATATCAGTTACATACATTTACCCTGTTTTTAATTTCCACACCTGACGAAATTCCTGGGGATTCAAAGAATCTGAAGTCATTTGATCTTCCTAGGACTCTCCATCTACTTCTTTTGGCTCTATTTAAGCAAACTCATTTAATTTCTTTATCTTCATCACAAGAAATCTTGAAATTAAATTACTAGAGTGGTAGTTGATTTTGTAATTAGCAAGCAAGTAGGAAAAAAGCTACTGCAATATTAAGGTATGACTAAGTGGTTTGTCCATTAAAATTCCATCTTGTGTTATTCTCTTAGTTTGAGTTGTTGTATGTGTGGAAACTTGAGAGTGTAATGTGAGTGAAGTCTGAGTAACTCACATGTTTAAAAATGTGAAATAATGTGTATAAATGTGAAGTGGGTGCCAATTATTGCTTAAATATCAGGGTTTTATGCTAAATGATTGACAAAATGGCAAATTGAAAGCTAAAATCTAATGAAGGAGGTACGATGGTCGAAATAGGTTACAGTCACTTTTTTGACAGACCACCAAATTGGCCGTTGCAATAACCCCAGATGTAACACCCACTGGATAAGATGCGATGGCCTAAATGGTGTACCGTAGCTGTCTCGATGGACCACCAAATGGATCGTCGCAAGTACCTTAAATTTTAGCCCTTCTAGATAGGAACTGATGGACCACCTGGTGGTCCACCAGTTACTTGATGGACTACCAGTATGGTCGTCAAATCTAATTTTTTTTTGTTTAAGCTATTTTGTGCTGTGAACTAACTCTTTGCTTTTTTATTTTCAGGCATTATGGCTTGCAAATTACCACTAAATAGAGGAGGAAGATCTCAAAGGGGTAAAGGTAAATCTGTACTTGCCTACAACACCAAGCAACATGAAAAGGAAACTCCCACGCTCTCCCAGTCTGAAGAGGGGAGCGATAATAGTACAAGTAGGACAAGCTTAAGCCCAGATGAGGCAAAGGTTGATTCAAATCAACCTAAGCCTATTGAGGGAGAAACGAAGGCTACTAATATGGGAGAGCAAACAAAAGCAACTGATATGGATACAAAACCTGAGGATGTAATATAATCAAGCATAAGGATCCTTAAGTTTGAGATGCAATTAGATGGAAGATAGAGGGATAATGAGAGAAATTCTATGACCGATTGATACCTACAACAAGAGGAATAAAAAGTCCATTCATACAGAAACATTAAATTGTGACAATGGAGCTGTATGAATATCCTGAGTTGGAACGCATTTTTAATGAGTATGAACTAGCATGGATGAGCAAGCCACCAGGAGCGTATCAACCTAATTTGGTAAAGAAATTCTTTTCAATTATCTTGTATTAAAAGAAAAGACTATATAAAGAGTAGATCAGTTGCAATCCTGCAGAACAAGGAGTCTGTCCCTTTTTGAGGAGTCACTATCAATATTTTAGCCTGTACAAGAAATAGGATGTTGTTTGGACTAGATTATGAGGCTCCATATACTATACCTAATCTTTAGTTTAGGTTGAGGACTGTATTTACTCAGAGGCCTTAGGTGGCTTCGTTATTGACTGATGATGGTAACCCATCTTGGATAACCAATCCACAGGAGTGTATTGCAAAGTATTCCATTGGTTTCAAGGACAAGTTCTGGTAGGACGTTGTTCAGTTAAGGATAATGCCAACAAAGGGTGATGGAAATTTGGATAAACATAGAGTTGTATTGGTGGAAAACTTAGTTTTAGGGGTGCCGGTTGACTTTGGCCAGATTATTTCTCATGAGATATTTATCAGAGCACACAAGAAAACTAGTACATTGCTATTCCCTTACTGAATCATTGACCTATGCAAAGAGGAAGGTGTTCCCCTGATATATGAAGTTGACAATAAAATTCCAACTACATATTGACAGGACATTAATAAGTCAAAAGATGACTTGAAATTTGAGATGCGTGTCACCAAGTCTCCAGCTTACCAGAGTCAATCTACACTAGCTCTTAATGCCACAAGAATTTTTACAGGTATGTTGTTGCCTATCACCACTTATGTGCCACCAGAATATATGCCTCTAGGTACTTCTACAGGGTCGGGTTATGCATAATCTATAAGTAAACTTTATCGAGTATAGGTTGACAAAGTAGAATTTTGCAAAATTAGTAAAGCTGTAAAAGAGGTTTCAGAGATAGTTACATAAATAGGGGTCAGAGTTTAAGCCTTTTATTGATGAAATTATGGCTGAGGCAATCCATCCATTCCAAACTATTCAGGCTAGGATAGATAGAATGGAGCATCGCATCAACAAAAGGCTAGATGCACTACCCTTCCCTGATCTTGCAAAGCTCATGGATGATTTTAAGTAGACCAAGGCCGATATATCAGAGTTGAAGAGCAGGCAATCTCAGCAGACAGTTTTTGATCCAGCCTTAGTGGTGAGTGACGATAATGAAGGGATTGTGGATCTTATGGGAAAACCCGTGCAAGATAAAGAAAAGTAACAAATGGATGAGTGAGCTGCAATGAAAGAAGAAAACAGAAGAAAGAAAGAAGAAATGACACCGGAGCAAAATGAAAAATATGATCTAAAGAGAGCTCAAAAGAAATCTAGGAAAGATAAATAAAAGAAAAAGAAAAAATAAGAAGATAAAGTAATAGGAGTATCTATAAGTTCTGCTCCAGCAAGGGGGCATAGTTCAGTATCAGTTCGAGAGATGATTTCTCTAATCTAGGAGGGTGAGATTTTGAGTGCCCCTACCACCATAGGGGCCAATGTTGCACAAGGAGAGGATATAAGAGCCTTACCACACTTCACAGATGCCTCAGATAAATAAGAGGCAATATAATTATACCCATTCCTTTGTGTTGCCGATATTCTGGACCCTTATCATATGCTACCGATAAGAAACATTATGTTTAGGTTTAACTTTATATTTGCATTCTTCTTATTTTAAAGTCTTGATATGTTGCTAAGGTTGGTCTATGAAATAAAAGTGTTGTTTGTGTTAGTATCATGTTGTGAATACAGATGATGAATGATATTGGCGTCAAACTATAACTATTTCGATTTAACTGTTTACTTTTGTCTCCTAAAATATGTGATCAACTGTTAGTGAATCTGTAATTGGCATTAACCTAAATACACATGATATGTGATGCAAAAATCTTAAGAACAGTAGAATATGTGTAACTTAGTTGCCACTGTGTGTGCAAGTATTTGTATTAGTTCTTTCATAGTATAGTACCTAGAATTTTTTTCGTTCAATTGATGCTATTATGTAGTTTATGACATAAGAAGTGATGGAAGGCCACCTTTTGCTTTTAGTCCATTTAGCCAAAATAATTTACCCCACCAAAAATATGTTCCCACTTTTGTATCGTTCGTTGAGCCTTTGTTAATTTTTTTCATCACCAATTATTTTAGTTAACTCTCTTTCAACTGTTGACGCCTATGTCTGGCCCTATCTTGGTAATGGGCATTGTGTACCTAAACTTAGGAAAAATACCTAAGTAGAGGGTGGATGTTGTAGGACTGTTAATTGTCTAATGGAATGTTGGTCTAGAATTTGACTTAGAGCATTTGACCCTGGTCTAGTTAAGGAAATGTGCACTTTGACTTATGGCATCAGCCTAAGTTGAGTGTGGCTGATTCTTGTATAAAAAATAAAAAAATAAAAAGGGGTCTATTGTGGTAAAGCATGAATGAATTAGAAGAGGGTAAGTGAGCTAGAAAAGAAATAGCCTTCGTATGAAGAATTGTTGTGTAGGCAAAGAGAGTTAAAGCAACATTTATAGTCACTTTTTCCCATAATTTCCTCCTAACCTAGCCTGATACCTCAGAACTATCCTAAAAAAGACATGTTTGATCTTAGATCTCAGCTATAGGGGGCATTAGATGATAAGGGCAAGCTTATGGGCTCATGTACTATGTTTGGAACTTCTTTGATGAGTGAGAGGGTTGTGATTTGTATCCACAAAAGATATTGAGTGGTGGATCTCCTTAATTGTGAGGGTAACTTGAGTCATACTTAATTTGGAGAATCTCTATAGACACTTGTATCCATGTAGTATAGATGAATTGAATTTCAAACAATAATGGTTATACACTCTGACATGTTAAACCATATGATTTGGATGACAAGTGAATCGTTGTGTGAGAATTGGTTCAGTGGTAAATGCCCATCATTGTATCGTTCATATTAGCAATTTGATGCTGAGTTGCTTGAGGACAAACAATGATCTTAAGTTGAGGGTGTTGATGTTTCAGCTTTTGATGGAATATTTTTCATCTTTTTCTTAGGAAAATTGTATGTTTCCAAGAAACCAAGGTTACATTTAATTTTTGTTTTTAGTGTTTTAGGGTAAGGAGCTGACTAAAGGAAAAGACTCAAAAAATTTGCAGAAAAACACTTCTGACAGTCAAAATAGTAGACCATCAGTTTTGCAACGAACCACCAACTCAACCGTCAAACTGAGGAAGAACCCATGAACTCTGAAAACCCAGTTATGGTCCATGTAGTGGTCCATCAGTTATGCAATACACCACCACTTTGGCCATTAGAAATAAATAGAACCAGACATTTTGGAAGGCTCAGTAATGACCAACTTGGTGGACTGTCGATCTTTCGACTAACCCCCACTCCAGCCATCAGGATTACCCAGAACCTGACTCTCCATCACTACCAACGATAGTCAAGATAGTGGACCATCAGTTTAACGATTGACCACTATACGATCCATCAGTCTTAACTAAAAAGTGACCATCCAGGATCAGCTGCGATGGACCAAATGGTGGACCATCAGTCTTGCGACGGACCACCACTTTGACCGTCATATTGGACACAAATTTTATATTATTTGAATTTGAAATTCTTTTTATGGGGGAAGATATAAATACCCAGCTATAGATGTTTTTATCTATCTCTTATCATTGGTCAGAGTTTTCTATATTGAAAAATACATTGTTACATAGTTTTTGTCTAAGATCCATTGGAGATTTGTGGATCTAGATTCCCTTATCAAATTTTTTATTGAAGATTGAAGAACAACAATTGTGATTTTGTGAGTAAACTTTGAATTAATTTATGAATAACGCAATGGTTTCTTATCTTTCTTGGGTAGAAATATGTGGCTAAGCTCCCATAACTAGGGTTATTGGAGCCTTGATGTGAAAAGCTGATTTTAGGTCATGAATCTAGTAGACTCCCATGAGTAATTGATATTGCATAAACTCTTCTTAACTTTAATGACTTTTCTTGGTTGCAAAATTGAAAAGTTATCCCAACAACACCACTTGTTCAAATAGAAAAGTGCTTGTTTGGACAAGAAAGGGTTTAAATAAATCTAAAGGCTTTAACCTTTGGATATAGTGTCGATTCCTTAATCGGATCAACCCATGTGAGATTATAGTTAAATTAATACTATGTTCGTTAAATTTAAAAGAATTAAGGGAAAGTTACTCTTTTAGGTTGAGGAACTAATGGGTAAAACCATATAATTCAATTACTCTGCAATAAGAATTGTTCATTGGCAATAAAAAATAGTTCACAAGCTTAGCTGCTTAAGTATCTTGGAAAACATAACTATAGTTTTACTTCTCTTATTAAATTACTTTTAGCAATTTGACTTACTGTTGGATTACTTTCTGTGACATACATTTGATTATAATTGTTAAATTAAAATACCCCTCTATTCTAGAACCTTCGATCAATAGTCTAGCAATAACCACAATACTTAGTGAGCACAGTTTTTCCTATGGGATTCGATACCCAACCCAGTTGGGTTCTATATTTGACAGCAACCACTTACTCTCTCAGTAGAGAGATATAATTTGGGCGTATCATTCTTGAACATTGAACTTGATATTTCATAGTGAATAAACTTGAACTTACTAAAATATCATAGTTCTTTCAATATTTGTAGACTAAAAATGGTGAAACTTTAGTTGATGCATGATTCTTAATTTAGGAAGCCAATGATCACATTAAAGGTAGAAGTTGATTAACTCAAATAATGTTTGGAATACTTGTGGAAATCAAAGTGATGCATGTTATAATGATTAAATTTAGTCTAAAGGTCAAAAAAATTATCTGTGTTGGGTGGGAATTTTAGGAAAATGTTGACATACCCTTAGCCTGAACCCATGGAAACTACCTGTAAGCATGTAAGTTATACCTATTATCATGTAGGTGTACACATAGGTGTCGTACTTTAATCCTTGGAGGTTCAGGGCTATGTCTTCTACTTATGAGCCAACCTATAGCCTCATAAGTACTACTTACGGCGTATAGGTAGGGGTCGTAGGTAGCCTTTAAGCCAGAATATTAATTTTCTTTTTCTTTTTTGTTCTAGTGTTGTGTTTCAATCAATAACAACTCTCTTTATAGGTACTATGGCACACAAGGCTGTATCATAAAAAAGAGTACAATCCAGGCTAAGAGATGATTCTCCCAAATAAAGTGGATCCATAGAGGAGTATGTTGTGAATACAAATAGTTTACCCTTAGATCTATGTCAGAACTAAGGCTAGGAATAGAGGCAGGCTACAGTCAAGATAGCTACTTAGCTTAAACCAGCTAATATTTAGTTAATCTATCAGCCTAAACCACTGCAAGTACTATAGTGAAAGCCCTAGACTTTCCCATATCTTTTCATTTGAACTGTGCCTTGAATGAAGTCAACCACGACTTCACCACTGTACTCTCCTATTTCTCCCAAAACTAATGAGAGAAAAGATAACTCAAGTTTTAGTTTCGATGAAGAGAAGGATTCATCTTACCCCAGTCTGAGAAGGGGTCAGAGTATGCATTTTATACTTATTCAGGTGATAGTGAGTCAGATACACCCTAGTTTGAGAAGGGTGCTGATGCATTTTAGGGTGCTCAAGAGGTTTCTTTATTAGATCTAGGTACTCAAGATTCTTCCATGGTGTGTGGAGGGCATACAAAGTATTTATAATAAAGAAAACACTATTATCGAGATGGTTTGATTGTAGTACGATGTTATGGAGGATACCCATATTTATTTGGCCACTTTGGCAGGTGATCCTGACCTGTAGGATACATTTAAGAGGTATATACTTAGTTGGATGGATCACCTTATATGATCTTATTATTCGAAGTTTGTTCGAAAGTTCTATTCCTACTATGAAGTATCTATCTATTTGAACACCAAAGTTGAAGGAAGAGAGGTGGATAAGCCCCTACTGACACATACACTAGTTCGAGGGATTTGGGTTGATGTTTTAGATGAGACCATTCATAGTTTCTTATTTACGCCAGAGTTTGTGGGATCTACTACCACAGTGGAGTTTAATTATTAGTGATAATTTGTTGGAGTTGGCATACCATGAGAGATACCGATCATATAGAGTGTAGAAGAGACTTGGCTTGATCGCTAATAGGTAGATTGTTGATTTTCGTATTGATGCCCCTTAGGTAGAGAGGAACATAGAGACTGCAAATGCTTTGTTGTGCTTTGTAGTAATGTTTTAGTGGACTATAGTGATACATCATTTGAGTCTAACATCTACGAATAATGTGATCCCTTAGGATAGAGTCGTACAAATTGCAGACTCATAGCTGGTTTTGAAATTGACTTTGCATGGTGTATCCGCATAGAGATTCATTAGAGAGCTTTATAAGAGTTCTCTACTATCCCCTTTCTATTCCTAATACATAAGTTATGTGATGAGGTAGGGATACCAGGTATTTTGGAGATTTATCATAGATGTAGGTGGCCCTCATTACTGACATGGGCTTTATTAGGGATGATTCCAACCTGATCGCACTACATAAAAAACAACATTTACTTTTTTAAGTATGGTCCACTTTAAGGGGCCTTCTATGTCGGTTGAGCATGTCGATAGGTCGACACTAGTTGTTGACATTAATATAGATCGTCAAAAGGAAGATCCTACGACTACTGTAGGTAGTGAGGGGTCCACAGGTACTTTAGCTACAGCCTCGGCCTCTACTTTGCCCCCTTGCCAACCAGTTGTAGGTTTGGTTAGTGTACATCAGGAGTTTTTACAATATTTTATGGATTAGGAATAGGAAAGGGTTAATTTCTAGACACAGACAAAGATCCAGTTGGCCGCATTATTTGGTCATATTAGGCCATCGGAATAAACCTCATTAGAGGATTTTAAGGCTAGTGTTGAGGGTAAGATAATGGCCACCATAGATGAGTTCATGAAAGATCTACATTGGTGGATTTATAAGTTTGAGGTTCAGATGGGAGCACAATATTGCAAGGTCTAGATACCTAATTTGGTAGGCCTTTGTGAGAAGGTGGATATATTAAGATCTCGGGTGCACTCGTTAGCTAAGATCCATATTCCTGTTATCCCTCTGGTTATCCTTTTTTTATACAACTACTGTCCAAACCTCTACCTATGGTTTTGTTTTTCTTATTGGGGATGATGAGTCCTAAATTATTGGGGCTAAGAAATATTATGAGCAAAAGGATCTTGGAAACTTAGTTGAGTAGTTTTGTAGGGCCTTTAAGAATGCCACTACCAAGTCTACGATTCAGCTTACTATGGATGAGTAGAGGCTTGCTGAGATGGCATTGGGCGCTTATTCTAGTCACGCACCACCACATCCTTCTACAATGAACCAGGTGATACCACAAATGAGGGAGAGCTTACTTATGATACCTAGAGCATATGAGGTATGTCTTATAACCTTTTGTTGTTTAGTTTCTAGTAGGCATTAGGGATAGTACATAAGTTTTTATTTGGGGGTGGGGGTGTACCAACCACCTGAGGCTTTTATTATCTTGTCTTTTTTCCCCAGGGTGTACTATTTTAGTGTTGTTGACATATTTAGGTTTTATTTTTTGTTATTATATGTTATGTATTGTTTTTTGTTTAATTAGTAGAGAAATAAGGAACCGAAGTGTAGTTTTCATGTTTGTTATCTGTTTTAAAAGTTTGTCAAAAAAATACTACTCCAAAATTTTTTGAGAAGTGTGTGTGTAAATATATGTGTGACCATTGTTTGAATATAGTTATGGAATTAGTATTAGGGTCAAAATAATCAGAACTTAGCATTGCATAAACTGGATAAGTAGTAGTTGATAATATAATCCTATACCATATGTGAGAGAGGCATTTACCTAGTTAACTTTATTCATTTAACCCAGAACTTGCTCGGTTAGTCTTGCCTAGGTTGTAGGTATGTTAGTTAGGACATGATCATAGTCCATGTTTGAATAAGTCAACTCTTAGCCTAAAAGACCAACCAAAAGTAAATAAGTATCCCTTGATCCATAATTTGAGCCTAAATTCACATATTTTCTTATTTTGACCATATCAGTTTCCCATTTAATTTGAATGAACCTATTTTGAACCTGGTCCCTCCTTGGACATTATGCACCTCAACTCAGGAAAATCTCCAAAGTTGAGGGTCATTATCATATGGGTGCATAGTTGAAAATAGGTATAAGTAAGGGTGTTGAAATAAAAATAAAAATAAAAAGAAAGTAGGGTTGAGTGTGCTAGAAAAAATAAAAAGAAAGAAATAAAAAATGTAAAACAAAAAAAGAGAAGTGAATAAATAAAAATAATGAAGGAAACCACACCCAGTCAAAATAAACAATGAGGGAGTAAAAAAGAGAATAAAAGAAGTATGATTAAGAAGTGGAACTAATAATGTATGTGTAGCGTCAAGAAGGGTGAGTCATTATATCCCAAAAGTACCATAACTGCCCTAAGTCTACATTAAAAAATTAAGGTATAGAAAATAAGGGAAATCCTATGGTATTTTATGCACATTATTGGAACTACTTTTAAGAGCATGAGTGTCTTGATATAGTCCTGGCATTAACATGCACTATTATACTGTGAGAGTTGAGACTTCCTTGCTGTGAGGCTTAATAGGTTGTATTGTTAACTGCTTACCTGTTCAGGTAGTGTAAATTACATATATGTTTGGTTGTTTGTTACTAATTTAATGACATCACTTGATTGGTTTGTGTCATATTATTGTGCTACATAGATCCACACAATGGTTTTTAAAGTTAGAAATATAAAGGGGTAAGAAATTTGAGCTGAATTGAGTTGGCTATCGTAGGTTCCTTAGGTTTCTTTTAGTTAAGTATTGTGTTTTTTTTTATTTATTAGTTTCCTGGAGGCATGGAAATGTTCTAAGTTGATGGTATTGATGTGTCATGGTTTCATGGAACTTTTGATTCTTAAAACTAGGAAATTATGCAAATACTTAGGTATTTTTGTTAGATGTGATGTGATTTTGTGGTAGTTTTACAAAAAAAATAGAGTTTAGAGTAGATAAGGAGAAAAAACTGATCAACTAAAGCTAAGAGTGTACCTATAAGCCAACCTATGAACCATAGGTACTACCTACGAGCCCATAGGTGTCCCACGTAGGTAGCAGAGTTGAAATCCTAAAAGCTAAAATTGAAGTTTGATTTCTACGGAGCCTGCCTACTGGGGCGTAAGTATTACCTATGGACCATAGGTACCCCTCGTAGGTAGGGGTTCTGAAGACCTGAAGATCCCTCTTATTCCTATGAACCTACTTATGACTCATAGGTACTACCTACGACCCGTAAGTGGGGTCATAGTTTGATGCGACTCTAATATCCTACTTTATTTAGGATACGTTTTCTAACATATCTATAAATACCATTGGATATATCATTATTAGTTTAGACACTTTATACACATATTATATTGTTTTGAGTTCTGAGATACACTATTGATCTTGGAATCATTGTTCTTATTTTTTAGGGTTTGATATTTATTTGAGATTTTGGTTTTTATTCTAAATTATTCATGAGATCATTATTTTGCTTTCATCCAGGAATTATATGTATGTTCTTACAATCATAAGTAGGTAAACTCTATAACTTGGGTTGTGGAAACCCTGATGGATTAATAATATAGAGGAAGTGCAAAGTTATTCTATATTGTTGTTCTTGCATGTATTGTGATTTATTTCGTATTAATTTCTTTCTTGATGACTGCAAATGTTAGGAGCCCACATGTATTCGATACTAACAAGAGAAAGAGGCGGAGATTGGAAATAGAGATCACCATACCAATTTAAAGTTACAAACTATTATCTAATTAACTTGTGACCAGGAGGAGATAGTTAATTTCGGATCCAAAATAAGGATCACTAATGTGAGACTTTGAGAACTATAGGAAAACAATGTAATTCAGCCCAACCAAGTTTACTAGATGGTTAGGTAATACAAAACTCACTAGATTCTTTACTTTGAGATAGTTTTATAAGAATAATAAGTATGTGGAGTTAAGAAGTCAGGGGAAACACAATCCTAGTGATCCTCTTATATTGATAACAACCCTACTTATCTAAGCATTGTTACTATTTCTACTGTTCTTACATAACTGTCACGACCTGAACCAGGGCCTGGCTGTGACAAGCATTTCGAACCATGGAGGCCCGAAATATCCCTATCTGTCTGGTAATCATGCACCTAATTCATATGATCAAAGTAATACGGAAGAAACACAATAATTCAGAAACATGATAATAAATATTGAAAGAAACATTAATGGGGAAATAAAGTTCCCCCAACATCAATAAACCTCTAAACAACTATCTACGAAAATCTCTAAGAAATGACTGAGTCAAGTAACCATATATAAACTAGGACAAGGCCCCAGTAGACCCTAAAACTGAATATAAGATAAAAGGACTGCAGGACACAAGACCTTCTGAAACATAGAAGGCTCACTACTTGTCTCTGCAACTCTGTCTGAATGATCTACTTATTGTCTTGACCGCTAGACTGGGCCTCTGAACCTGAGAGGTTGGAGAGGGGAGGGGGGTCAGAACAAAAGTACTGGCACGCAGAGATATTAAAACAAAACATAATATTTTTACAAAATATAGTTGAGAGCCATTATAGACAAATTTCGTATCAAATCATTTGAAAACACATGGGTGTAATGCAATAGTTTCTCAACAACAATGAAATGCAACTGAGCTAGGTAGAATAACCGACATAATTTACACCAGCTGTCTAACCTCGGTTTCCATCAAGATTAGAGTACAAGTGAGGGAGAGACACACAAGATCACATAGCATAGTGTCTAGACCCAATGGTAGTGCCCAAGATCACTTAGCCTGGGATCCTACCTATAGTCCCAATTTGGGAATGACATAAAGTCAAGTACCCAAGATCACTTAGCCTGGTACCAAATCTTCGTGTCGGCAAACACGTTTTCCAGCGATGAGCCCTTACTCTCAAATGCCTTCTTCGGGCATCCACTTTTCTCATGTAAAATCAATGAATTCAAATTTTATCTGATTGAATCACATATCATATTCTGTAGGGTATCATCATACCCGGCTTGCAAGTCCTCAATATCACTTCCACATATGCATAACCATGTAAAAACCAAGGTGATTCATGATTTACAAGTGGTGAACAATATTTATTTCAAATTCATGCTCTCTTTTGTTGATCACAATATGATATGGGGTATCAAGAAATTATCATGGGAGTTTGAAGGAAATTTATCATTCATATTTATCAAACTTCCATGGAAAATCTCAAATCACACATGCATTGTTTCAACCGTTGAAGTATATAGGCAAACAGTTCCAATGACATAAAGAAAGATGACTTAGAAATCATATTGAAAGCAAGTTATTAGCATTTGATTGAGAACCCCCATTTTAAAAGCATGCATGTTCATAAAAACTTCACCAATGAGATTTTAGAATAACCCCATGTACCTTTATTTCCAAGGATAATAGATGTTTCTTGAACCTTGGGGATTGGTGATTCCAAATATGTAATTATCTTTGAAAACCTACTGTCGAATCTTGAACTATTTGAGTTTTTTTTGAAACCCTAAGGAGAATTTTTGAGCACTTTTGATGAATGAAGGTGTATTTTGGGGTCCTTGGAACTGAATTTCGTGTTTTAGGGCTAAGTAAGGGTGGAAAAGGACCACTTTGTCCCCAAAATGGAGTGTTTAAGTCACTAGAATTCTTTACATAGGCGCGGCCCTTTCCATTGGCTATGTTCACATTGGCGCCACCTAGGTTATTGCCTATGTTCACATAGGCTCCGCCTAGGCTATCGCCTATGTTTACATAGGCGCCGCCTAGGCTATTGCCTATGCTTTCCTGTGTCCATGGGGGATTGGTTAGGCGACGCATATCACTTTAAAAGGCCATAACTTCTTGCTCGGGTGTTAGATTTTAGCAAAATTTGTATGGAAAGGTAACTTGAATACCTATCATTTGACACATAGTACACATCCTAATTTGACATATACAGATGTTTATGGTCGATGAAATCTGACACACTTTACAACGTCCACTAAAACTTCGTCGATCGAATTAGTTTCAACTGGTCCATGAGTTGAAGGACCTCTATGGTCAAAATTCAAGCTTGAATAGATTCACATGCTACCGAAATAATTAACATGTCTTATTGGCATCAGATTTTATGGCTTAAGGATTATCAACGCATCGAAATCATTATCTTTATTGTAGCCCAAAATTTTGGGCATTGCATTATCCCCCGTAAGGATCATTCATCCCCGAATGATGATGCGGGACACAGACGGACACGATTTCAAGCAAAATAAAAGACTAGGAAAGATAAGATAGGAATAGTACCTTCTGTATCATCCTCCATCGAAGCAAATAAATTGGGATATCTAATTCTCATGTCATCTTCTGACTCCCAAGTGGCTTCTTCGACTTTCTGATTCCTCCACAGTACCTTTGCTAAGGCTATCTATTTTCTCCTCAACTTTCAAACTTGGCGATGTAAAATTTCAATGGGCTCTTCTTCGTAAGACAAGGAGTCTGTCACCTTGATACCCTCTACTGGCAATACTATATAATGATATCCAATGCATTTCTTCAACATGGATACATGGAATACCGATGAACGAAACCCAAACTTACACGCAATTGTAACTCATATGCAACTTTACCAATCTTTTTTAAAATCTGATATGGACCTACATAACGAGGGCTCAATTTACACCTTTTTCCAAACCGCATAACTCCTTTCATAGGAGAAACCTTGAGAAACACCCAATCACCAATTTCAAACTATAGTTCTCTTCTCCGAACATTGGCATAGGACTTTTGACGACTCTAGGCAGTCGTAAGTCATTCTCTAATGATTTTCACTTTCTCCATCGCCTGATGACCAAGATCAAGCCCATACAACTAAGTCTCACCCATTTCATACCATTCTATTAGAGACCTACATCTCCTCCCATACAAAGCCTCAAAAGGAGCCATCTTGATAATAGCATGGTAGCTATTATTGTAACCAAATTAAACCAGTGGCAGGTGATCTACCCAACTACCTTTGAAATCAATAACACATTCCCTCTACATATCATTAAAGGTCTGAATGGTACGCTCAACTTGCCCATCCTTCTGAGGGTGGAAAGTTGTGCTCATATTCACTTGTGTACCTAAACCCTTCTGAAAAGATCTCCAAAACTGAGATGAAAACTGCATACCTCTATCGGATATAATGGACACTAGTTCCCCATGCAATCAAAATATCTCAATAATGTAAATCTTAGCATAAAACTCTCCCGAGTAATTAGTCCTCATAGGCAAAAAGTTGGCTGACTTGGTCAACCGATCTACAATCACCCATATAGAATCATACTGGTTTCAGGATCTCGGAAGTTCTACCTACACTTGCTGACAGTTCAAACACTTGGACACAAAATTAGCTACATCTCATTTCACGTTATTCCACTAATGATAGGTGAATTTACACGCCTAAAGTACTATATTATGCCCATATTTTAGCTAAGTTTTGAGGACAAATTATATAATTCATGAACTTTTAGTCCTTTTTCCTGTAAGTGAGCTAACGAACATGATTAGCAAGTTTTCAGGTATAAATGATGCAGATTTCAGCATTTTATGGATAACTTGACGCCAAAGAAAGCTTCACGAAAGAAGGAAGGGAAATCTTGGACGCCAAGGACCAAAAGTGGTGCATGGAAAATTTGTCCCGGGCAAAAACAACAATTCTGAAAACTTTAGGGACTAGTAGTAACTTATTAGGATTAGGATAATAATACATTAACCTAGTAGGATTGGGTCAAGTAATGCATTAGCTTAGTAGGAATAGGACATGGGTATTATAAATACCCTATTTTGCTACAGATTTTTATTCATTCCCCCATTCCATCAATTCCCATCCGTTCACCCATTCATCCATCCACCCATCCATCCACCTATCTATCCACTTATCTACAACTCAAAACAATTTGCTTTCAATTTATTCTTAATTACTTTCTCTTCATCTATTCGATTCTTAATTTCCACAATAAGAGAAACGCTATTCTAAAAGGAAATCACGCCACAAGCACTACCAAACAACACTACACGTTAGATCTTTATTTTTGTATTGTAATAATGTCTATTGTGATTTCCATCGCACTCATGAATAGATAAACTTCTCTGTTGGGGTTATGAAAGCCTTATGAGATACTATCTATTGCTATGAGTTTGTGAATTCGTGACACGTATGCTGCTTATATCATTATTCTCTTCATCTTAATGCAAATTCTTGTGGCTGCAGACGCATAGAATATGCCAGTATAGCATTGACTTGTTCGAAAGTAAAGTTATATGTCTGGAAAAAAGATAATGTCAAGGTAATAGGGTCCCATCCCCTATTAAAAAGTTAGTGATGTAACTGGATTAACCACTTGGAGAATTTGTACCGTTAGAAACGCTTTAAGCTCGAAAGAGTTAAAGTGAAATAGTCCTTGTTTAGGTCGAAAGACGCTTGGATTTACCATCGAATACAATTCTGTATAAGCATATGCATGTCTGAATTCCGCACAACTCATAACCAATAAAGACGTACAACTCATAAGGTGGACATAACCCAAACTTCTCAATTCTCATTGTTTTACATCCTACCAAACATTCTTTCTTTTTACTTTGCTATTTTTTGTTTTTACTTTATTACTTTGTTTACATTATTTTGCACGATAAAATCCCCCCTTATTACGAGACTTGCACCAAAAGTCTAGTAATCTTTGCTTACTTGTTGACCAAGCTATTCCCTGTGGGATCGATACCTAACCCAGTTGGGTTCTATATTTGACTACGACTGCTTTACACTCTTACGAGAGCTGTAGATTGAGCATTATAAAAATTACTACACCCTTTGGTCAAAGATTCTCGTACTTTTACTCTTAGTTTTTGTTTTTGTTTACTGCAGGTTTTTATTCAGTGCATGCCCCATACTTGAAGTTCTGGTCAACCGTTATTACCTATCAGTCCTGAACCACAACGTATTGGCAGAATTGAGGCACAACACGAAATCGAAAGGATAGATGCTCAACAGGAATAGGTGAGATTAGTTGCTCTTGCCGCCGCTCAAGTGCATCAACAAAACATTGATAACCTAGCCGAGCAATAAATCCTGACGACGAGGACCTAGGTGATGACGAGTTACTAAACCCTAGGCATGCTGCTGAGATCGCAACACCTGCCAACAGAAGAGATCGTCAAGCTAGGTTTAGGCCTGAACGCCGAGCTATGAAACCAGCTTGCCACTATGATGATGATGATCTTGATGGAGCCGGAGCCATAAGAGCCATAATTCCTCCACCATTAGTGACCGGAGCCAAGTTCAACATCACGAGCACCATGATTCAGTTATTGTAACACAAAGGATTATTTGGTGGACTAGCAGGCGATGATCCGAATATGCATCTCATCAACTTTATTTCTACATGCAAGTCATTTGATAATCCTAGCGTTAGTCAGAATGCAACTCAATTACATCTATTTCCATTATCTCTATCTGGGGAGGCAACTCTATGGTTGAATGGGCTGACTCCTGATTCTATTACAAATTGGAGGCAATTGTGAGACGCTTTCTTAGAAAGATTCTTTCCGCCATCCAAAAGAGCACAATTGAGAGATGAAATCAACAACTTCCGTCAGCTTCCATTTGAAGCCCTTCATGAAACATGGGAGAGGTTCAAGACGAAGCTAATGAGATGCCCAAACCATCATATGACCAATGTTCACCTAATGGAGATACTATATAGATCCTTGAATTCAATAACTAAACCAGTGGTGGATAATGCGGCTGGAGGATCATTTATGGATCTCACCTTTGGTCAGGCAAGCAATATGTTAGATCAGATGACGAAGCGAAGTAGAGCTTGGCATACCAAGGATTCTGAGGTAGCAAGCCCCACTTTATCTATTGGCATGACTGCAGACCAAAGGAGAAGAAAAGAAGAACGTGATCAAGATATGGCGCACATGAAAACATAAGTGGATCTTTTTACAAAGCATCTATTATCAGGGAAGACCGAAAAAGTCAAAGCTATTGTGTCAAAAAGAATAGACGAATCTAGTTTGGAAGAAGAGGCCAACTACTTGAGCAATCAGGAGGGTTTCTGAGGTAATACCCAAGGAAACCAAGGTCGGAACTATTATGATAAATCTGGAAACAAGGACCAAGGTAGTTGGAAGAACAAAAATGAAAAGAGTGGTTTATATGTCCCCCCCAGGAAGACGCGACACCACTACATCCGGTTCTGGAAATATGGAAGAGATGGTGACTAAACTATTGAAAGGAGTGGAAGCAACGAGCGCTGGAGTAACGGAGGTAATAAATGATTTGTCCTCCATGAAGTAATTAGTTGATTCTCATTCCACTTCAATCAAGTGAATAGAGCAGCAATTGAGCCAACTTTCAGCAGCACTCAATCAAAGAAAGGCTGGCACTTTACCTAGGAACACTGTACAAAATCCAAGGAATAATGGATCATCCATGGCTATTACTACCAGGAGTGGTAAGGTGCTGGTAACTTCATCCCAAAGCAAGAAAGTGGCCGAAAATAAAGAAGATGAGGACGCCATAGAAGCTGACCAAGATGTTTATGAAGTCACCCCTAGTAGGTTTCAGCCTGAAAAGGATGAAAAACGGACGCAATAGGAGAAAACAATTCCATACCCACCACCACCTTTTCCTCAAAGATTGAAGAAAGTGGCAGATGATACAAAGTTTCGCAAATTCATGACTATGCTAAAGCAGCTGACCATTAATGTTCCATTGGTAGAGGCACTTGAACAAATGCCTGGGTATGCGAAATTTATGAAGGATCTTTTGACAAAGAAGTGGGCATCCAGCTATGAGTTGAAAGATGACATTCATTACTGCAGTGCAATCGCTACCCGTTCACTAGTTCAGAAGAAGGCTGACCCCGGTGCTTTCACTATTCCTTGCACCGTTGGATCTTTGAATATTGCCAAGGCATTATGTGATTTAGGAGACATCATCAATTTGATGCCATTATATATCTATAAAAAGTTGGGGTTGGGTGATCCTACTCCAACCAATATGAGGCTCGTAATGGCGGATAAGTCGGTAAAACGACCTGTGGGTATCTTGAATGATGTGTTAGTGAAGGTTTCTTCATTCATCTTTCCTGCAGATTTCATTATTCTGGATTGTGAGGTGGATTCTGAAGTTCCCATAATCTTGGGACGTCCTTTCCTTGCAACTGGAAGTGTACTTATTGACATAAGAGCTAATGAGCTTTTGTTTCGGTTGAATGATAAAGTGGTCCGCTTTGATATATGCGAAGAAATGAAGCAACCCAGCGATATGGATGTGTTCTCCGTAGCTTATGAGGATAAAAAAGCATTATCTATAAAGAAATAGCTTACTATTGAGCCATTTTCTGCTGCACTGCTTAATGTTGAGCATGAGGATGATGAAGATTATGGAGAAACTATGTGTGCTCTAACAGGAATAGGGTCCTATTCTCATACTCCTAACCAGCCGGACCTTGATATTAAGAATTAATCATCACCAACAGCGAAGACTTCCATTGAAGAGCCACCAGTACTAGAATCGAAAGAGCTCCCCAGTTATCTAAGGTATGCATTCTTGGGAAGTGGAAATACACTTTCGGTAAGTGTGGCAGATGAGTTAAGTGAACAGCACGCAGAGGCTCTCATCTCTTCTCTGAAGAGATACATTAGAGCCATGGGTTGGACTATTGATGATATAGTTGGTATCCCTCCTGGGATATGTACGCACAAGAGTCATATAAAAGAAGATTGCATGCCTACAAGTAAGTATCAGCGTTGTCTGAATCCATTCAGAAAATGATGCCCCATCTATTTCGATGAAGTCTAAGTAATCGAGATAGCTATGTCGTGCCACGACAATAAATCAAGCGCTTGGAGGGAGACAACCCATCGTTTTTATTTGTTTTTATTTTCTTAGGATTTTGTCGAGCCACGACCAAAACTAAGGCGTTTGATGGAAGGCAACCCATTGTTTTAATCGTTTTTGTTGTCTTTGAGCAAGTGTAGGTACAAGAGGTGTTAAAGAGGAGATTGGTTTCAAATTTTGATTTGGAAGTATTGCATGTTGAAGGTGGTAAGTTAGGAATGAAGAAGTAAAAGTCTATGGATTGGGCATTTCTTATGAAAATATAGGCAACGAACAAGGCAAGGCATATGTAAATCTAGGCCACGAACAAGGCAAGGCCTATACTATGGCCTACGCTCTCGGAATCTAGTGTGCCATAGCATAGGCATCGCCTATGCCTAAGAACGCCATAGAATAGGCGCCGCCTATACCAATGCCTTTTGTCTCTGAATCTCATATGCAATGGCATAGGCGCCGCCTATGCCCAAGAATGCCATGGCATAGGCGCCGCCTATGCTCAACAATGCTTTGCAAAAGGCGCCGCCTATGCCAAGCATAGGCAACGCCTTAGGCGCCGCCTATGGTCACTTTTGGTCTCCAAATTCGATTTTAAATGGGTCAAAACACGACCCAAGATTGCCCTATATATAAGAAACTTAGTCTTAGATAAAAAACACATTGCAAACCTAACATAAGCGCCGCCTACCTCTCGAAATCCTCTCAAAAATTTTCCTTTTGCTCTTTTAATTTGCAAGAACATCATCCAAGGTCATCAACCAAGTAAGTACTTCTTTATTCTTCATTTATATTCTGTAAGTACTACACTACTACGCCTATTATGAATTGTTAAATCTTGAAGTAGTATTGGTGATTTGAATGTGATTGAATTGTTGTGATACAACTAAGTGAGTAAATGAATACATAAGGATGATCTTAACTTGTTTCCAACTTGTATTTGATTATGATGCATTGTCATACTTTTGCGGAATTGACATGGTCACGAAAATTGTATACTCTTGTTAATAGAAAGCTTACATGTTGGAATGACTTGTTCATCGAGATGAGAATTAAGGTTGACTACCAACATATGAGGTTGCGATTATTTCTAGATGCTATACCTTGATTCAATCTCTATGTAGTAGTCTTGATATATCAAACATGAAAGTATTGCCAAGATTACAAGAAGTATGACTGCACTGATTATATTGTTGGAACATATCACCTAAATGTATGTCGATGAAGTGTGAGTAATCGATATCATTCACTTAATTAGTTTATGTCAACAAATTAAGTGTGGGGTGGTGCCACTATTGTCTGTTTGTTGATTGAATCTTCCGAGATGAAGCTAACATGACTCTATTGAGATCTCAGGTACAATGGCACCAAAAGACAAGAAAAGCAACCACTTCACAAAAAGGCCAGAAAAGGGGAAGAAAAGAGCAAGGTGAATCCTCCGTGCTGCAAATACCTCGATGCACTCTTGGAAACAAGTAGGGTACTTATGAGGAACTTCTGAGGATGACTACTCTGATGATGATTCCGATGGAGGGGGTATGACCCCAGACATAGAGGATGAGTCTGACTAACCAGGTTCTTCTTATTTATTTTCCACTGAGGGCAGTGTGTCCCGTCTAAGTGTGGGGTGCTGGTATTTGCATGCTATATTTCTTCATCTGCATTTGCATTTACTTATGGTTGTTTGTTTTGTTTTTATAGTAGTTAAATTTTTAAAATTTTTTTTTATGAACTTTGCATGAAATTGTTATGATAGGCAGCATAGTATTATGACAAGAGTCTGTCATAAAATCATTACTATTGAGACGTTTAGGCTCTAAGTGTGGCTCACTGTGTGATAATTGTGTGGTTTAATTCATTCATATGTTGGGTCAAGAGTCTATACTACTCTCAATAAAGTCGACCATGTGCCTTGTGTGTGTGAGGAAATAGTATATTCTGTGTTTGTGGCTGATGCTAGAACATGCCTGGTATGTATGTAAAGCGAAAATAAAGAGTGCAAGTCTAGGAGATGATTTAGGCATTTCTTTGGCAACCTATACTTGTTTACCTTCTATTTACCTACCCGTGGACATTATCCTAGTTAACCCGTTTTGAGCCTTTAAGCCTAATTTCTTTGACAGCCTCATATGTAAGCCTAATCCATTTCTTCAAGACCATAATTTGATCCAAATTCCTAAGTGCTTTAAATTGAAAAAGTCATTTGACAAAATAAGAGGAAATTGAATGAGCATGATGCCTTAGAATGTATTGGTACTTGAATTTGTTATGAAAAAGAATTGCTATCATAAGAGGTATATTATGAACAGAAAAAGGAAAAGAAAACCAAAAAGTTAGTTATGTTCAAAAATTGAAAAACAAAAGAGGTGACAAAGGGAGGTAGATTAAAAGAAAGCAAAAAGGTTGTTTGAAAGAAAGCATAAATGGCATATTGTGATGTATGAAAGCACTTAGGGAACTTAGTCACTATTTCTGGCCAAAATAGTCCTACCCGTCCCTTAGCCTACATTACAACCCGTAAAAGACCTATTTGATCCTAAGCTTAGCATTCTGATATTTAGTGGAGCATTATACTATGGGTAAGCCTATGGTCATCAGTTGCAACATATGAATTCTTTGTGAGAGTGAGAGCAAGGAAAATCTTATACCCATGTTCTGAAAAATAAAATACTTGTGAGTGATTATGGGTGACATATTGTGAGACACACATGGTTGATGAGTTTTGGGTAGTTGTGTATGATTCTTTGTTCCTTAACTTTTGAATAAGAATTAACCATCATCACAAGTCTATATTAGAGGTTGAAATTGTTTCTACTAATGATCAGAAAACTAATCTTCAATAATGATTGTCGTGCTTGTCTTGACGAATATTTTATGTGGTTACTGTGAAACCCTAAGTAGATGTTTAAAAGGACATGATATTTTGTTTGAGGAAGAACAAAGCTTTAAGTGTGGGGTGTTGATGATAGGTGAATTTACACGCCTAAAGTACTATATTTTACCCATATTTTAGCTAAGTTTTGAGGACAAATTATATAATTCATGCACTTTTAGTCCTTTTTCCTGTAAGTGAGCTAACAAACATGATTAGAAAGTTTTCAGGTATAAATGATGCAGATTTCAGCATTTTATGGATAACTTGACGCCAAAGAAAGCTTTACGAAAGAAGGAAGGGAAATCTTGGACACTAAGGACCAAAAGTGGTGCATGGAAAATCTGTCCCGAGTAAAAAACAACAATTCTGAAGACTTTGGGGACTAGCAGTAACTTATTAGGATTAGGATAATAATACATTAACCTAGTAGGATTGGGTTAAGTAATGCATTAGCTTAGTAGGAATAGGACATGGGTATTATAAATACCCTATTTTGCTAGAGATTTTTATTCATTCCCCCATTCCATCAATTCCCATCCATTCACCCATTCATCCATCCACCCATCCATCCACCTATCCATCCACTCATCTACAACTCAAAAAAATGTGCTTTCAATTAATTCTTAATTACTTTCTCTTCATCTATTTGATTCTTAATTTCCACAACAAGAGAAACGCTATTCTAAAAGGAAATTATGCCACAAGCACTACCAAACAACACTACACATTAGATCTTTATTTTGGTATAATAATAATGTCTATTGTGATTTCTATCGCACTCATGAATAGCTAAACTTCTATATTGGGGTTATGGAAGCCTTGTGAGATACTATCTATTGCTATGAGTTTGTGAATTCGTGACACGTATGTTGCTTATATCATTATTCTCTTCATCTTAATGCAAATTCTTGTGGCTGTAGACGCATAGAATACGCCAGTATAGCATTAACTTGTTTGAAAGAAAAGTTATATGTCTGGAAAAGAGATAATGTCAAGGTAATAGGGTCCCATCCCCTATTAAAAAGTTAGTGCCGTAACTGGATTAACCTCTCGGAGAATTTGTACCGTTAGAAACGCTTTAAGCTCGAAAGAGTTAAAGTGAAATAGTCCTTGTTTAGGTCGAAAGACGCTTGGATTTACCATCGAATACAATTCTCTATAAGCACATGCATGTCTGAATTCTGCACAACTCATAGCCAATAGAGACGTACATCTCATAAGGTGGACATAACCCCAACTTCTCAATTCTCATTGTTTTACATCCTACCAAACATTTTTTTTTACTTTGCTATTTTTTGTTTTTACTTTATTACTTTGTTTACATTATTTTGCACGATAAAATCCCCCCTTATTACGAGACTTGCACCAAAAGTCTAGTAATCTTTGCTTACTTGTTGACCAAGCTATTCCCTGTGGTATCGATACACAACCCAGTTGGTTTCTATATTTGACTACGACTTCTTTACACTCTTACGAGAGCTGTAGATTGAGCGTTATCATCCACCAATACAAGGTTTTCAGATCATGGTACATCTTAGTAGAGCCTGGGTAAATGACATACCTCAAAGTGTGTGCCTCATTAAGGATTGTCTCCAGTACCCGATCGACATTCAGAATGCATAACCTACCCTAAAATCTCAGAATACCATCGCTACCAATTTCAAATGACATAAACTTTTGTTGACCCATATCTTTCTTGATTTGCATTAAGATGGGATCTTCAACCTGCTTTTCCTTCAATTCAGCACAAAGAGATGACTTAGCTAACTCATGAACAATCACCTGTCCATCTTCAGAATCTAAGATTCACACTCCCAGATTTGCAAAGCGGTGAATATCCTTCACCATAACTTTCTTTCCTTCTTCTACATGAGAAACGTTTCCCATAGACAACTTGCTGAGGGCGTCGGCTACAACATTTGCCTTGCCCGTATGGTAATATAGACTCATATCATAGTCTTTCAAAAGCTCCATCCAACGTCCAACATGCACTCCATAAAGATAGTGCCTTCAGATTCTATGTGCAAACACCACGGCTGCTTACTCCAAGTCATGAGTGGGGTACTTGCACTCATTCACCTTTAACTGCCTAGATGCATAAGCTATTACCTTACCACATTGCATCAATACACAACCAAGTCCCACGCAGGATGCATCACAATAAACCACAAGATCATCTACACCCTTAGGAGGGGTCAAAACAGGAGCAGTAGTGAGCCTGTCCTTCAACTTCTCAAAACTGTTTTCACATAAGTTAGAACACAGAAACTTTATATTTTTCTGAGTCAATTTAATAAATGGAGCAGGTATGGAAGAAAAACTCTTTACAAACCTTCCGTAATACCCCACCAAACCCAAGAAGCTCTGAATATCGGTTGGAGTCGTGGGTCTGGGCCATTTTCTCACTGATTCAACTTTTTTGGGGATCCACTTTTATCCCCTCACTGGACATAATATGCCCTAGGAAGGCAATAGCGTCTAACCAGAATTCATACTTAGAAAATTTGGCATGCAGCTGATGATCTTTAAGGGTCTGAAGAATAATTCGGAGGTGATTAGCACGATCCACTTTAATTCTAGAATAGATCAGATTATCATCAATAAACATAATGACGAACAAGTTAAGAAACAAATGAAACACACTATTCATAAGATCCATGAAGGCTATAGGGGCATCAGTCAACCCAAAGGACATGACTAGAAATTTGTAGTGACCGTATTGGGTTCGGAAGCCTTTCTTGGGTATGTCTGACTCCCTAAATTTCAACTGATGATAACCTGAAAAAAGGTCTATTTTTTGAAAAACACTTGTCACCCTAAAGCGGGTCGAAAAGGTCATCAATCCTAGGAAGAGGATATTTATTTTTAATCGTGACCTTATTCAACTGATGGTAGTCTATGCACATCCGAAGGGACCCGTCCTTCTTTCACATGAAGAACATGGGCGCACTTCATGTGGAAACACTAGGACTTATAAAACCTTTGTCTAGGAGGTTTGCAACCGGTTCCTTTAACTGCTTTTGTTCCATGGGAGCCATTCTATATGGTGGAATAGAAAAAGGACGAGTGTCTGGCAATACATCAATGCCAAAATCTATTTCCCTATCAGGGTGTATCCTTGGGAGATATTTGGGAAAGACTTCTAGGAATTCATTCACTACAGAGACTGACTACAGAGGAAGGTTTTCAACTTTTGAATCTTTTACTTGGATTAGATAATACATATAAACTTTGGAGATAACTTTTCGGGCTATAAAATAAGAGATAAAGTGACCTCTAGGTTCCACAAAACTCCCTGCCCATACAATTGGTGTCTCATTTGGGAAAGAAAAAGTGACCTTTCGGGTTCTGTAACCAAGGGTGGCATAACACGAATGGAGCCATTCCATCCCAAGGATGGCATAAAAGTCTATCATATCTAGTTCTATAAGGTCTGCCACCCTTTCCCTACTATGAATAGACATGATACAGTTTCTATACACCCTTCTAGCAACAACAGAATCACCTATAGGAGTAGAAACAGATAAGCGTTCTACCATAACTTCGGGCTCAAACCCAAAACCAACAGCCACGTAACGGGTCACATAAGATAAAGTAGGCCCGGGATAAAGCAATACATAAAGATTACGAGAAAAGATTTGTAATATACCGGTGATAACATCTGGTGAAGCTTCTACCTCCTCGCGGTTAGTGAAAAAATATAACCAGTTACAACCGCTCCCGGTAGTAGAAGGAGAACCCTTAGGAAAAGGAAATGTGGAGGCGGCTTGGGACTAAGCCCCCCCCCCCCCCCATATTTACTTCAGCAGAAGGACAATCTCTCTGTAGGAGATCCACTTTGCCACAAGTATAGCAGTTTCTCCCCTCAAACCAGCACTTTCCTAGATGATTCCTTCTGCAAACCTTGCACCATGGATAAGTACGATGCTGCTGGGCCACACTCCCCTAAGACTTTGTACCTAGACCTTTGGACCCATGAGGAGTCTAAAAACTCTGAGTTTGTCTATCTATCAGTGGTCTGGGTGCTGGGACGCTGGCTGCTGACTGTGCATTATTCCAAAACTTCTTCTTCATTGACCACTTATTACCCCAAATACTACTCTGTGGTTGACTTTGATGCTTGTCGACAGATCTAACTATCTTAGCTTGTCTGTCTTTCTCTATAGATTCATCAATCTTTTTCTTTTTCTCTTCCACCTGCTGCATATAAATGGCCAGTCAAGCAAAGTATGACTCCTTGATCAACATAGCCCCTTGGCACTCAAGTACCTGGTTATCAGCAAGGCCCGATGCAAATTTTCTCATCTGGGCTCTCATATTACTAGTCAACTCTTGTGCATAGTGGGCTAGTTTATTAAAATTCAAAGTGTACTCCTGGACACTCATACTTCCCTGCTTCAGATTCATAAACGCTTCCACTTTGGTCTCCCTCAACTCTAGAGAAAAGAATCGATCAAGGAAAGCTTCCACAAATTCTCCCCAAACTGTGGGCTCAGCACTTTCACCTTTTGTATCATCACAGTTGGCATACCACAAATTCGAAATTTCCTTAAGCTAATAGGTTGCTATCTCCACCCCTTATACCTCATCCATATGCGTCACATCAAAGATCTTTTCCATCTCATCCACGAACACCTGTGGATCTTCCTCCAACTTGGTGCCAATGAATTTAGGTGGATTTATATTCATAAAATATCTGAATCTAGTAGCCTCAGACATAACAGATACCGACCCAACATCTTCCAATCGTTGATCTTGGTTAGCTACAAACTGTGTCAGTATAAGAATGGACCGTCTGAATTCTGTATTTGATCGATAATATGACGTGTATTGAGAATTTTGATTACGGGTCCACATATACTAACACAGTTTGTAGCTAATCGTTGAGAAGTTTGATCGATAATATGACGTGTAGTCATCACTGTGTTTCCAAAACAAAAGTGATCATTGATTAAGGGACATGTCACGACACAAACTAGGGCATGGCCATGACGAGCATTTTGAACCATGGAGGCCCAAAACACCCTTATCTATATGGTAATCATGCACCTATTTATATGATCAAAGTAGTGCAGAAGAAACACAAGTATAATGGAAACATGGTCAAGAATCATATGGAAACAATAATTGGGAATAATGTCCCACAATCTCAATCAATGTCTCAAAAATCATCTTCAAAATCTCTACTACATGAATGAAATAAGTAACTATCTGAAACATAGAAGGATCACCCCTTGTCTCTGCAACTCTGTCTAAACGATCCACTGATTCTCTTGACCCCTAGACTGGGCCTCTAAACCTGAGAGGTTGGAGAGGGGAGGGGGTCAGTACAAAAGTACTGGCATGCAGAGATATCAAAGAAAAACATATTATTTTTATAAGATACAGTTGAGAGCCATAATAAAGCAATTTCGTATCAAATTGTTTGAAAACAAATGGGTGTAATGCAATAGTTTTTCTCAACAATAATGAAATCCAACTGAGCTAGGTAGAATACCCTACATAATTTACACTAATTGTCAAACCTCGGTTGCCGCCGAGATTAGAGTATAAGTGAGGGAGAGATACTCAAGACCACACAACATGGTTTCTGGACCCAATAGTAGTGCCCAAGATCCCTTGGCTCAGGATCCTACCTATAATCCAAATTTGGGAATGACATGAAGTCAAGTACACAAGATCACTTAGCCTGGTACAAATATTCCATGTAGGCAAACACGTTATTCCAGCGACGAGCCCTTGTATCTTAAACTCCTTCTTCGGGCATCCACCATTCTTATGTAAAATTAATACATTTAAATTTTATCTTATTCAATCACATGTCGTAGGGTATCGTTATAACCGACTTGAAAGTCATCAATATCACATCCACATATGCATAATCATGTAAAAACCAAGGTGCTTCATCATTTACAAGTGGTGAACAATATTTATTTCAAATTCATGCTCTCTTTTGTTGATCACAATACAATATGGAGTATCAAAACATTATCATGAGAATTTAAAAACAATTTAACATTCATATTTATCAAACTTCCATGGAAAATATCAAATCACATATGCATGGTTTCAACCATTGAAGTATATAGGCAAACAATTCCCATGACATAAAGAAAATGACTTTGAAATCATATTGAAAGAAAGTTATTAGCATTTGATTTAAAACCCAAATTTAAAAGCATGTATGTTCATAAAAACTACACCTATGAGATTTTTGTGATAACCCTACGTACCTCTATTTCCAAGGATATTACATGTTTCTTGTATCTTGCGGATTGTTGATTCCAAATATGTAATTATCTTTAAAACTCTACGGTCAAATCTTGAAGTAGTTGGGTTTTTATTTTGAAACCATAAGGAGAATCTTGAGCACTTTTGATGAAAGAATATGTATTTTGGTGTCCTTGGTACTAAATCTCGTGTTTTAGGGCTAAGTAAGGGTGGAAAAGGACCACTTTGTCCTCAACACAGAGTGTTTAAATCACCAGAATTCCTTACATAGGCGCCGCCCATCCTGTTGCCAATTTTCACATAAGCGTCGCCTAGGATATCGCCTATGTTTGCATAGGAGCCGCCTAGGGTATCTCCTATGTTTGCATAGGCGCCGCCTAGGCTATTGCCAATGCTTTCCAGTGGCCATGGGCGATTGGTTAGGCGACACTTATCACTTTAAAGGGCCATAACTTCTTGCTCGGGTGTCGTATTTTAGCCAAATTGGTATCGTTGGAAAGCTAACTTGAATACCTATCATTTATCACATAGTAGGCTTCCTAATTCAATATATACAGAGAGTTATGGTCGATAGAAAATGACACACTTTACAATATCTACTAAAACTTAGTCGATCAAAATAGTTTCAACTCGTCCTTGAGTTGAAGGACCTCTATGGTCTAAATTCAATCTTGAGCGGCTTCACATGCTACACAATAAGTAACATTCCGTATTGGCATAAGATCTTATGTCTTTGGGATTAGCAATGTATCGAAATCATGGTCTATATTATAGCCCGAATTGCGGGTCATTACATTAATCCCCCATTAGAATCATTCTTTCCCGAATAATGATACGGAACACAGAAAGACACGATTTCAAGCATAATAAAGGACTAGGAAAGATATGATAGGAATAGTAACTTCTATCTCCTCCTTATCAAACCAAACAAATTGGGATATCTAATTCTCATGTCGTCTTCTGACTCCCAAGTTGCTTCTTTGACTTTCTGATTCCTCCATAGTACCTTTACCGAGGCTATCTCTTTGTTCCTTAGCTTTCAAACATGTAGACCTAGAATTTCAATGTGATCTTCTTCATTAGACAAGGAGTCTGTCACTTTGATACTATCTACAGGAAATACCATAGAATGATCTCCAATGCATTTTTTCAGCATGGAAACATGGAATCCAGATGAACTGAACCCAAACTTGCAGGAAATTCTAACTCATATGCAACTGTACCAATCTTTTTCAAAATATGATATGGCCCTACATAACAAGGGCTCAATTTACCCCTTTTTCCAAACCGCATAACTCCTTTCATAGGAGAAACCTTGAGAAACACCCAATCACTAATTTCAAAATCTAGTTTTCATCTTCGAACATCAGCAGAGGACTTCTGATGACTCTGGTCAATCTTAAGTCATTCTTTAATGATTTACAATTTCTCCATCACCTAATGAACAAGATTAGGCCCATACAATTGAGTCTCACCCATTTCATACGATCCTATCAGAGACCTACATCTCCTCCCATACAAAGCCTTAAAAGGAGCCATCTTAATGCTTGCATGGTAGCTATTATTATAACCAAATACAACAAGTGGCAGGTGATCTACCCAACTAACTTTGAAATCAATAACGCATTCCCTCTATATATCTTCAAGGGTCTGAATAGTACGCTCAAATTGCCCATCCATCTGAGGGTGGAAAGTTGTGCTAAAATTCACTTGTGTACCTAAACCCGTCTGAAAGGATCTCCAAAACTTGGATAAAAACTACATACCTCTATTATATATAATGGACACTGGTTCCACATGCAATCGAACTATCTCCACAATGTAAATCTTAGCATAAAACTCTCCCGAGTAATTAGTCCTCACATGCAAAAAGTCGGCTGACTTGGTCAATCGATCTACAATCTTCCATACAGAATCATACTGGTTTTGGGAATTCATTCACTACAGGGACTGACTACAGAGGAAGGTTTTCAACTTTTGAATCTTTTACTCGGATTAGATAATACATATAGCCTTTGGAGATAAGTTTTCGGGCTCTAATATAAGAGATAAAGTGACCTCTAAGTTCCACAGAACTTCCTACCCATACAATTGGGTCCCATTCGGAAAATAAAAAGTGACCTTTTGTGTTCTGCAATCAAGGGTGGCATAACACGAATGGAGCCAGTCCATCCCAAGGATGGCATCAAAGTCTATCATATCGAGTTCTATAAGGTCTACTATAGTTTCTCTACTATGAATAGACACAACATAATTTATATACCCTTCTAGCAACAACAGAATCACCTACAGGAGTAGAAATAGAGAAGGGTTCTACAATAACTTTGGGGTCAAACCCAAAACTAACAGCCGCATACGGGGTAACATATGATAAATTAGACCCGGGATCAAGTAATACATAAAAATCATGAGAAAGATTCGTAACATACCGGTGACAACATCTGGTGAAGCTTCCACCTCTTTGCGGTTAGTCAAAGAATATAATCGATTGTGACCACTTTCGATAGCTGAAGGGGCACCCTTAGGAAAAGGAGTTGTGGAGGCATCTTGGGACTTAGCCCTCCTCCTCTCCCCATATTTACTCTTGTAGATGGACAATGTATTTGAAAGTGACCCACTTTACCATAAGTATAGCAGTTTTTTCCCTCAAACCAGCACTTCCCTAGGTGATTCCTTCCGCAAACCTCACACCACGGATGAGTACGACGCTGCTGGGCCACACCACCCTGAGACTATGTACCTAGAGCTTTGGATCCATAAGAAGTCTGAAAACATTGAGTTTGTCTATCTGTCGATGGTCTGGGTGCTGGGGCGCTGGCTTCTAACTTTGCATTATTCCAAAACTTCTTCTTCTTCGACCACTTATTACCCAGTTACCACTCTGTGGATGACTCTAGTGCTGGTCTGCAGATCTATCTCTCTCAGCCTGTCTGTCTTTCTCTCTAGATTAAATAATCTTTTTCTTCTTCTCTTCCACTTGATGAATATGGACGGTCAGTCGAGCAAAGGCTAACTCCTTATTCAACATAGCCCCCTGGAACTTAAGTATCAGGTCATCAGCAAGGCCAGATGCAAATTTTCTCCTCCGGGCCCTCATATTACTAGTCAACTCTGGTGCATAGTAGGCTAGTTTATCAAACTTCAAAAGTGTACTTCTGTACACTCATACTTCCCTGCTTTAGATTTATAAACTCTTCCACGTTGGCCTTCCTCTACTCCATAGGAAAGAATCGATTAAGAAAAGCTTCCACAAATTCGCCCCAAACTCTGGGCTCAACACTTTTACCTTTTTCATCTTCCCAGTCGGCATACCACTGACTTGGAACATCCTTGAGATGATAAGTTGCTAACTCCACCCCTTAAGCCTCATCCACATGCATCACCTTAAAGATTTTTTCCATCCCATCCATGAACTCCCATGGATCTTCCTCCATCTTGGTGCCAGTGAACTTAGGTTGGTTCATCTTCATAAAATGTTTAACTCTAGTAGCCTCAGATGTAACAGATGCGGACCCAACATCTTCTAATCTTTGATATTTGTTGGCTACCAACTGTGTGATCATATGAATAGACCATTTGAATTCTGCAGACACCTTGGGACCATGAACTGTGCTTAGACACCAACTTTGTGATGAACTGAACCAAGGCTTGGCTGTGATGAGCATTTCAAACCATGGAGGCTAGAAACACCCCTATCTATCAGGTAATCATGCACCTAATTTATATGATCAAAGTAATGCAGAAGAAACACAAGTATGATAGATACATGGTCAAGAATCATATGAAAACAATAATGGGGAATAATGTACCACAATATCAATCAATGTCTCGAAAATCATCTGCAAAATTTCTACTACATGACTGAAACAAGTAACTATATGAAAACTGGGACAAGGCCTGTAGTAGACCCAAAACTAATAAATGATTAAAGGACTGCAGGACACAAGACCTTCCAACACATAGAAAGATCACCACTTGTCTCTGCAACTCTGTCTGAATAATTTACTGATTCTCTTGACCCCTAGACTGGGCCTCTAAACTTGAGAGGTTGGAGAGGGGAGGAAGTCAGCACAAAAGTACTGGCACGCAGAAATATTAAAGTAAAACATAATATTTTTACAAGATATAGTTGAGAGCCATTATAAAGCAATTTCATATCAAATCATTTGAACACACATGGGTATAATGCAATAGGTTTTCTCAAAAATAATGAAATGCAACTGAGCAAGGTGGAATACCCTACATAATTTACACCAACTGTCAAACCTCGATTGCCACAGAGATTAGAGTACAAGTGAGGGAGAGACACTCAAGACCACACAACATGGTGTCTCAACCCAATGGTAGTGCCCAAGATCACTTGGCTCGGGCTCCTATCTATAATCCCAATTTAGGAATGACATGAAGTCAACTAAACACGATCACTTAGCCTGTTACCCATATTCCGTGTCGGCAAACATGTTATTCCAGCGATGAGCCCTTGTGTCTCAAACACCTTCTTTGGGTATCCACCTTTCTCATCTAAAATCAATGCATTCAAATTTTATCTTATTCAATTACATGTTGTAAGGTATTATCATACCCAACTTGCAAGTCATCAATATCACATCCACATATACATAATCATGTAATAACCAAGGTGCTTCATTATTTACAAGTGGTGAACAATATTTATTTCAAATTCATGCTCTCTTTTGTTGATCATAATGCAATATTGAGTATCGAAACATTATCATGGGAATTTGAAAACAATTTAACATTCATATTTATCAAAATTCCATGGAAAATCTCAAATCACATATGCATGATTTCAACCATTGAAGTATATAGGCAAACAATTCCCATGACATAAAGAAAATGACTTAGAAATCATATTGAAAGCAAGTTATTAGCATTTGATTTAAAAGCCCCATTTAAAAACATGGATGCTCATAAAAACTACACCCATGAGATTTTTGGATAATCCCACGTACCTCTATTTCTTAGGATAATAGATGTTTCTTGAAGCTTACAGATTGGTAATTCCAAATATGTAATTATCTTTGAAGCCCTGCGGTCAAATCTTGAACTAGTTGGGTTTTTAGTTTGAAACCCTAAGGAGAATCTTGATCACTTTTGATGAAAGAATATATATTTTGGAGTCCTTGGAACTAAATCTCTTGTTTTAGGGCTAAGTAAGGGTGGAAAAGGACAACTTTGTTCTCAACACGGAGTGTTTATTTCACCAGAATTCCTTACATTGGCGCTGTCTATCCTGTTACCTATTTTCACATAGACGCTACCTAGGCTATTGCCTATGTTTGCATAGGCGCCGCCTAGGATATCGCCTATGTTTACATAGGTGCCGCCTAGTCTATTTCCTATGCTTTCCAGTGGCCATGGACGATTAGTTAGGCAACGCTTAGCACTTTGAAAGGCCGTAACTTCTTGCTCGAGTGTCGAATTTTAACCAAATTGGTATCGTTGGAAATCTAACTTAAATACCTATCATTTGACACATAGTAGGCTTCCTATTTGACATATACAGAGATTTATGGTCGATGGAAGCTGACACACTTTACAAAATCTACTAAAACTTAGTCGATAGAAATAGTTTTAACTCATCCTTAAGTTGAACGACCTCTATAGTCTAAATTCAAGATTGAGCGGATTCACATGCTACACAATAGTTAACATATCATATATTGGTATAGGATTTTATGGCTTCAGGATTAGCAACGTATTGAAATCATGGTCTATATTGTTGCCTGAATTGCGGGGCATTGCAGGACAGTTCAGACTCTGAAGCATGAACTAAATAAAAAAGAATGGAAATATTTCCTAAGTGCTTAGTAGCCCTCTTTTTATAAGTGTGGTGCACTACACACCCATAAATAGGACTATACCCGACGCGATTTCACAGACACCCTAGGACCATGAACCATTCTTTGATACCATCTTTGTCACGACCCAAACAATGGCCTTGCCGTGACGAGCATTTTGAACCATGAAGGACTGAAACACCCCTATCTATTTGGTAATCATGCACCTAATTCATATGATCAAAGTAATGCAAAAGAAATACAATAATTCAGAAACATGGTCATAAATTTGAAAAGAAATAATAATGGGAAATAAAGTTCCCCCAACATCAATACTCCTCTAAACAACTGTCTGCAAAAATCTCTAACAAATAAATGAGTCAAGTAACCGTATATTAACTGAGACAAGGTCCCTAGTAGACCTTAAAACTGAATATAATATAAAAGGATTGCAGGACATAAAACTTTCCGAAAGATAGAAGGCTCACCACTTGTCTCTGCAACTCTGCCTGAATAATCTACAGATTCTCTTGATCCCTAGACTGGGCCTCTGAACCTAAGAGGTTGGAGAGGGGAGGGGGTCAGCACAAAAATATTGGCACACAGAGATATAAAAACAAAATATACTATCTTTACAAAATATAGTTGGGAGCCATTATAAAGAAATTTTGTATCAAATTATTTGAAAACACATGGGTGTAATGAATAGTTTCTCAATCACAATGAAATGTAATTGGGCTAGATGGAATAACCTACATAATACACCAACTGTCTAACATCGGTTCCCGCTGATATTAGAGTATAAGTGAGGGAGACACACACAAGATCACATAGCATAGTATCTCAACCCAATGGTGGTGCCCAAGATCACTTAGCCTGGGCTCCTACCTATACTCCCAATTTGGGAATGTCATAATGTAAAGTACATAAGATCACTTAGCCTGGTACCAAATCTCTGTGTCGGCAAACATGTTTTCCAGTGATGTGACTTACTCTCAAATGCCTTCTTTGGCATCCACCTTTCTCATGTAAAATTATTGCATTCAACTTTCATCTGATTCAATCACATATCATATTCTATAGGGTATCATCATACCCGACTTGAAAGTCCTGAATATCACTTCCACATATGCATAACCATATAAAAACCAAGGTGCTTCATTATTTACAAGTGTTGAACAATATTTATTTCAAATTCATGCTATCTATTGTTGATCATAATATGATATAGGGTATGAAGACATTATCATGGGAATTTGAAAGCAATTTATCATTCATATTTGTCAAACTTCCATGGAAAATCTCAAATCACATATGCATGGTTTCAACCATTGATGTATATAGGCAAAAAATTACCATGACATATAGAAAGATTACTTAGAAATCATATTGAAAGCAAGTTATTATCATTTGATTGAAAACCACCATTTTAAAAACATGCATGTTCATAAAAACTACACCCATGAGATTTTAGGATAAACCCACGTACCTCTATTTCCAAGGATAACAGATGTTTCTTGAAGCTTGAAGATTGGTGATTCCAAATATGTAAGTACCTTTGAAAACCTACAGTCGAATCTTGAACTATTTAGATTTTTTTTGTGAAACCCTAAGGAGAATCTTTGAGAACTTTTGGTGAATGAAAGTGTATTCTGGGGTCCTTGGAACTGAATTTCATGTTTTAGGGCTAATTAAGGGTGGAAAGGGACCACTTTGTCCTCAAAATAGAGTGCTTATGTCACTAGAATTCTTTACATAGGCGCGACCCTTCTCATTGCCTATGTTCACATAGGCGCCGCCTAGGCTATCACCTATGTTTACATAGGCCCCGCCTAGGCTATCTCCTATGTTTACATAGGCGTCTCTTAGTCTATTGCCTATGCTTTCCAGTGACCATGGGTGATTGGTTAGGCAACGCATATCACTTTAAAAGGCCATAACTTCTTGATCGAGTATCGGATTTTAGCCAAATTGGTATCATTGGAAAGCTAACTCGAATACCTATAATTTTACATATAGTATGCTTCCTAATTCGATAAATACAGAGAGTTATGGTTGATAGAAGCGGACACACTTTACAACGTCCACTAAAACTTTGTCGATCAAAATAGTTTGAACTCGTCCATGAGTTGAAGGACCTTTATGGTCTAAATTCAATCTTCTAAAGATCCCCATGCTACACAAATAATTAACATGCCATATTGGCATAGGATTTTATGGCTTCAGGATTATTAACGCATCGAAATCATGGTCTTTATTGTAGCCCAAAATGTGGGGTGTTACAATAACCCTCCATTTACTTTCTGCTATTTCCAGCTACATTAAAAATCTCATAACAGACTTCCATCTTATTCCATGTGGTATTAACCCCAACCTTATTGGGTTAACATTTGAAAAATAACCATATTATACTTTTTAGGATGTGTAATTTGGGCAATATCAGGGCACCAAACCCATCTCTATTCTTTCTTTTAGGATGCCTTCAACAAAATTGAAGGAATTAAAGAATTAGTTGCAAATTTATTGGATAAGGGATTTATTCAACCTAATATATCACCTTATGGTATGCCTATATTTTTTATAAATAAAAAGGATGGATATATGAATATGTGTATTGATTATTGATAGTTGATCATGGTGACTATTAAGAATAAGTACCTTTTTTCTTGTATTAATAATTTGTTCGATTAGATTTAGGGTGATTTGGTATTTTCGAAGACTGATTTAAGGTCTGGGTATCACCAGTTGAGTATTAGAGATGTGGATATATAGAAGATGACTTTTTAGACTCGATAAGGTCATTATGAGTTCTTGGTGATGTCCTTCAGGTTGACCAGTGCCCTTGCCAGATTTATAAATTTGATGAATTAAGTGTTTCAATCGTATCTTAACTCTTTTTGCATTGTATTTATAAATGATATCTTGGTTTACTTTAGAGTAAGGCCTACCATGAATAGCATTTGCAAATTGTACTTCAGAAGCTGAGGGATAAGAAGTAGTATGCTAAATTCTCTAAGTCCGAGTTTTGGTTGAAGTCAATTTATTTCTTGGGTTATGTGGTGACCAAAAATGGTATCATGGTTGATCCGGCCAAGATTCCAGCAGTTTGTGATTAGTCTATGCCTACTTCTCTGACTAAGATTTAGAGTTTTATTGGTTTAGTAGGATACTATCGATTCTTTGTTAAGGGTTTATCATCTATTGCAACACCTTTGTCTAAGTTGACTCAAAAAAAGATTTTGTTTTAGTGGTTTAATGCTTGTAAGGCGAACTTTCAAAAGCTCAAGGATTTGTTGACCTAAACTCTTATCTTGACCATTTCTAAAGTGGGCATGAGTTTTACCATCTTCTGTAATACTTTTAGTAGTGGGTTAGGTATTGTGTTGATGCAGGTAGGTAAGGAGATTGTGTATGCTTCTCACCAGTTAATGGCTCATGAGAAGAATTACCTACCCATGATTTGGACTTGTGCGTGGTTGTGTTTTCTGTAAAGTTATAGAGGCACTAATTATATAGAGTCTGTTATTAGATTTTCTCAAATCATCATAGCCTTTAGTATTTATTCACCCAACAAGAACTTAGTATGAGACGACGTCATTCGATTGAGTTGCTTAATGACTATGACCTTACTATACTTTATCATCCAGGTAAGGCTAATGTAATTGTGGATGCCTTGATTTGGAAGTCGACTAGTATGGGGATCTTAACACATCTTTTGCCTCAGGAGAGACCTTTGGATCTGGAGGTTTAGTCATTGGCTAACCAGCCAATTAAGCTTAATGTTTCAACACCTAGGGCATTTATGGATGCTACATCTTTTTTAATATAGAAGATTCGATCTTATCAGTTTGATTATGATGGATTGAGAGTGATTCAAGATAAGTTATTGAGTGGCAAGGCTAAGGAAACATCACTTGATTTTGATGGTATTTTGAGTATTAGAGGCCGAGTATGTGTTTGAGAGTGGGTGGTTGGGTGAGATTGATATTGGAGGACTCTTATTGTTCTAGGTATTTCATTCATCTTGGAGTGACCAAGATGTATTGTCATTTGAGACAACACTACTAGTGGGGTGGTATAATGAAGGATGTAATAGATTTTAAAGCTTAGTTCCTTTGTTCCCAATAGGTGAAAGCTGATCATTTGAGGTCGGGTAGTTTTCTTCAGAGGTTTCCAATCCTCGAGTCAAAATGGGAATAGATAACTATGAACTTTGTGACTGGGTTTGCGTCATACTTCTCATGATTATAATAGTTTTAGCATCGTTGATCGATTGAACAAGTCTACTAATTTCATTTATGTTCAGGGTTTTTTCAATGCTGAGAGGTTGGCTTGTTTCTATCTTGATGAGATAGTTCATCTTCAAGGTGTGTTGGTGTCTCTTATTTCAAGTAGAAGTTCGTTGTTAACATCTCACCTTTAGAAAACTTTTCAAGATGAGTTGTATACCCCCATTGATCTTAGAATAACTTTTCACCCCAGACCGACCATCAGTCGGAGTAGACTTTCAGGTTTTGGAGGATATGCTCCTCGCTTGTGTCATGAACTTATGAGGTTAGTGGGAGATATATCAATCTTTGGCAGAATTTGCATAAAATAATAGCTACCATTCTAGTATTGAGATGGCTTCCTTAGAGGAATTGTATGGTAGGTATTTTCGCTCTTCAATTGGTTGGTTCAATATTTTAGAGGTTAGACCTCGAGGTATGGACCTGCTTTATGAGTCTTTTGATATATTTAGATCATTCAAGATAAACTTCTAGAGACCCATAGTAGGCTAAAGTTTTACGCATATCATAGACTTTGTGCCTTGAGATTTAGTGTTCGTGATCGGGTCTTTCTTTAGGTTTGCCTATGGAGGGCAGGATGAGGTTTGGGAAGAGGGGTAAGCTTAGGCTTAAGTATAGTGGGCTACTCAAAATTCTTCGTACTATTAGGGATCTAGCTTGTGAGTTAGTATTTCTCCCAGATTTATCTGATGTTCATCCAATTTTTCATGTTTCCATGCTTCAGCATTATATTTCAGATGAGTCTCATGTCATTCGTTGGGATATAGTGTAGTTAGATAAGAGGTCCATCCCGGCTAGGGGTGTTAGGCAGTTTCAATCTAGAGATATATTAGTGGTTAAGGTCCTGTGGAGACATCAACCTTTTTATGAATACGAAAATACAATTGCCACTTAAATGACAAAATTATTCCATATGAGTATTTCAGATTGTTTTATTTAAGATAAAACAAATGTTTTGATTGTACTTAAAATCATAGAAACTCAAAAACAAACCTAGTCATGGGGGTTAAATTAGGTATCAACAATATGGATATAAATGATTCAACTCATGAAAAAGATTGAGTGATGATGTTGGGATTGAGTTAATATCTAATTTTAAAATCTGTATTTGCATGAAAGTCGACAAACTATGCAGCCCTTTCATGACCCGATTTTTGAGACATGATGGAACCAACCAAACCCCACTATTAAGTAAGTCAAACCATACACTAGAGCTACTCTCAATGGGCTAGCGTAGTGGAAAATACCCAAAAGGAGGAAAAAATAGTCAATTGCAACTTATAAATAATCAAAGAAGTAGAGATAAACAAGGGGTAATCAACAATACCGATAATTATCCAATGACCTGGTAGAGCCAGTACAAGAGATACTATAAATACAACTCAAGTTATAAACTAGTCTATACAATCTGTCTCGAAGAAAAAAACTAGACATAAATAAGATAGAAGGAAATGGGAAACTCCGACTCTAAGAGTTCGCCCTATCTTCAAAATCCAACTCAACACGATTGGCGAATCAACAACGGTAACTAGTACTTAGATTTGTATTAAAAAAACTATAAAAGTATAGTATAAGTACTAAAACCATGGGTACTCAGCAGGCATCATCAGTTGACCGAGATAAATCATGATATAAAGACAATAAAATGCAAGATAACATAACTAAGTCAAGGTTGAGGCAAACCTGAATCAACTCCAATATCGTTTTACATAAATAAGTAAATAATCAGAATAATAAAATAACTTAAAGGATCAAGCACATGCAATTATAACTATAATATTGACCCCCACAATCCAATAAGTACATAAAAGTAAATAATCCAATGCAGTCCCCCATAAGCTGAGAGGGTACAACCAAGTAATGCATAACCCGAACAACCGTCATTTACCAATTTCCATGACACAACTAGAATTCTTTCATGTCATGACACACTACAACCAATTCCCATTAACAAACATGAACCAATATCCATACTATCCATATGTCATACTCCCATATCGGACTTAACCTGGCACTATATAATCATTATCAAAAGTGCTAGCCGGACTGAAATACTTAAATATAGAATACACATTATTCTCAATACTGGGACGTAAACAGGTAAGTATATCATCAATATCATAATTATTATCCGAACACAAACTGATATGTATCATTAATATAATAACCTATAGTATATTTAGTAACATAATCGCTAGAATAATTAATAACACAATCACTAGCATAATAAATGACATAATCACTAGTCACTAGCATAATAAATAAGCATGAAATCTCAATAACATCCCATTATAATCATCAAAATACAATGACACACCCAAAAATGGAGCCATGTCGTAGGGGTACCTCAAGACCACATAAATTGGAAGTATCCCTGATAACCTAACCCACTCATCATTACATCCATTACAAGGGTCGGGTGAATCCCGAACATATAATAAGAGAACAGAAATAATAGTAGAAGTCATAACTTAACAATGTGTAGTTGTAGATATCAACATAATATCCAATACACCCAGATCCACAGTCATCCACAATAACTCTATGCAAGCCGATGTTTAGAAATGAATACATTGGGACAAGCCCCGAAAATAGCAAAACTAAGTCAAAATGAGACTAAGTCTAAAGATAGTAGACCAAGAAAGAATGTCTTCTGATATAAGAAAACTCACCACTCCCAAGTCAGTGCACGAACTGCTTTGATCACCTAAGCATTGTGCAGGAAGAGAAGATGATGCTCCGTCCCCTATGTCATGTGGGGACATAGCACCCGGAGATGGTTAGCGGTTGGAGTGCTAGCATGTAACACAAGAATAAGGATAAAATAGCATCATCAATCAGTAACAAGACAGTATATCATATTCAACTATATTCATGACCATACCTATACATATCACATGCTAACAAGTAAATAAGTAATAAAACATTCCCAAAGAACTCAATCATGAGACACAAAGTGGAGAACTCCAACCTTCCACACTTAGATTCAATAATTCATATTAGGTATGGGACTTCAACCACATTCATGCATCACTTAGACAAAGGACTTTAACAATGTATACACTCGTTAAGCAAGGGAATCTAACCATATACACACCCATTCTAACAAATGACTCTAACCACATACTCACATTCATTTAGGCAAGGGACTCTAACTACTTTCCCACACATTAGGCAAGGGACTCTAACCTCTTGTTGCATTAGATAGGGGACTCTAACCCAAGAAATTTCATTTTTCGAGGCACTTTAACCTCGAGATCTCATTATGCAAGGGACTTTAACCACAACCGTATCTATTAGGCCAGGGTCTTTAAGATCAAGCCCTTTTCATAGGCAAGGGACTTTAACCTCAAACCATTACGAATATAATTAGTCGACATTGGAACTCAAAATGTTTGTACATACAACATTATCTATTCAATTCACAGTCATGAACTTTAACCCATTTAGATAATTCAACACTATACATGACCACATGGTCCTCATGGGAGCCTTTGTTGCTCAACAATTTGAATAGGCTAATTTCCTTATTTAATTCATCATACAATTCAATTTATGGACATCAAGAATCTTACAAACTATTCATATTTCATTAGGAATTTTATACCACATTTATACTACACTTTAGTTCAACAAACAGTTCAAGTTCATTTTCATGTTTAGGGACTTTAACCCCTTATTGACCATCAAACCAACAAGGTCATCAAATTTAACTTTCATGGCTCATAATATATTTACACTATCATTTAAAAACTATATATACTTATTGGGCCACTGCCCAAGTTCAAAAAATTACCTACATAAGACTAGACAATTCACTTAGATATCTTACAAATTCCTTGTATGCATGCCTTTACCAAGGCCCTTTTCATGGTAGAAATCATAAAGATTAGAGTTACTCAAGACTCACATGTTATACCAAATACAACAAGCACCCATATGTGCAATTCACCATCAATAAAATGTATAAATACAAGTATAAGCAAAAGTTCACATTATTCATTATTTGGCAACAAAACCCTTTTCAATTGATTCCAAAATCACCATGTACACTTACTAATTCAAGTGTAAGCTACATGGGTTTAAATTAATTTATCAAGAGAAAGAGTTAAGTTACATGCCTTAGACAACTTGATTCAGCAAGAGTCTTGACTTCACTTTGCCTCTTGAAAATCACCCTTGAAACCCTATCCTCCAATTCTTCAAAGATGAGTTTGAGGGAGAGTATTTAGGATGTTTGATCCATCAAAAGGGGTGTTTAGGAAGCTACAAAAACTTATATAGTGAGGGAAATTAGGTTTTTAGGCATAGGAAATAAACATAAGGCCCCTAGTTAGAATCTAGAAAATGGTCCCATCCAAGGATACGACTCACTAAAGGAATCGTACCCTAGGGTACGAGTGGTACCCTAACTCATACCCTAGGCTTATCCAAGGTCACCTACACTATTAAAGGCATGACCACACATACTTGAGTCATATCCAAAGGGTGTGACTCAACCCCTTACTAGTATGCTTCAACCTTATCAAAAATAGTCCACCCAAAGTTCAAGTCCAAACTCTATATCACTCACTTGGTACGACTTTTACCTTTTGGTATGATTGAGGAGGGGGTCACTCATACCTAGGATCGTTAGTAATGCTCACCTCATTGCGTAGGATATGAGATAGTAGGGGAAGGAGGATACGACTCTTATCTAAGGGGTATGACTCATTCTCATAGTCGTACCCTAATCAGAGACACCCAATGAAGAATTTCTTCTCATGGTTCAAAAACTAGGTATTTCAATTCTCCCCCACTTGGATCATTCATCTGTGAATGAAGGGTAATTCAAGTTTAACGTAAGTTAACACATTATCACACATTAAAATAACCTTTAAACAAGTTAGGGAAAAACATATAACAAGTATACAACACAACACATATCACGATCATCATCAAACAACCATTTCATTTCATTGATCCTGGGACTCAAAACCATCATACTTGTTTATTTCAAAAACTTTGGGACTTTAAACCATCGACTTATCAAAGATAGTTACTCAAGTCAAGGTCTAGGCACTTGACCCCATCATCTATCAAGGATACAAATTAACTCAAGGTATTAGGGACTTAAATCCATCTCAACTAAGACACACATGATTTCAAAGTATTAGGGACTTGAACCCATGGTATAATAAAAGAGAAATCTATTCAAAGCTTGGGAACTTTAACCCATTGTCTAAACAAAGCATAACTAAATTCAACATATTGGGGACTTTTACCCATTGTATATTAAGACATAATTAAAGGTAAGAAGATTAATACATGCCTTCATCAAAGGTTCATAGGATGGGAAACAAATGTCAATAATTTTATTTTATGTCCTCTTCCACCTACCAAGTAGCTTTATCAAACTTTTGGTTCCTCTATTGAACCTTCACCGAATTCACTTCTTTCATTCATAACCGATGAATTTACCAACCCAATATTCTCACCGAGATCTCCTTATAGGAGAAAAAGTCCAAAATACCAACATAACTCAAGGGAACAACCAACGAAGGATCACTCACACATCTTTACAACATAGAGACATGGAAAACTGGGTGAATGGAGTTCATGCTAGAAACCAACTCAAAATCATAGGCAACATTGCCAACCCTCTTCACAATCAATTAGGGACCAAAATACTGGGGACTAATAGGCACTAATAGGGATCAATCCTGTTTCAGCTTCTCAAAAATACCCTCACACGCATCCAACCACAACCCTTATTAAGAAACTCTCTACAAATATTCTATAGTATCTGGCTAGACCTAATTAGTTTTGAAAATTTATTGGAGTCGTAGGTCTAGGCCCCTTCTTAACCATCATAACCTTTTGGGGATCTACCATGATCCTTTCACTAGAGATGACATGACCATGTAAAGATACGTCTTTCAACCAAAACTTACACTTGGAGAACTTGGTATACAAATGATGATCCCTAAAAGTTTGCAATATGACACGAAGATGACTGACATGATCTGTCTAACTATTAGAAAAGAATAAGGTGTCATTAATGAAGACAATGATAAGCATGCCTAACAACGGATGAAAAACCCTATTCATCAAGTCCATGAATTCCATTGGGGCATTGGTCAACCCAAAAAACATGAGAAGAAAATCATAGTGACCATACCGAGTTCTAAGAATAGTCTTAGGGATATCAACATCCCTAATTTTAAGCTGATGATAACCCGATCAAAGATCAATCTTAGAGAAGCACTTCGCACCTTGAAGTTGATAAAATAAATCATTGATCCTAGGAAAAGGATATTTATTCTTTATGGTCACTTTGTTCAACTGACGATAATTGATGCACATACGAAGTGAACCATCCTTCTTGAGCAGAAACAACACTGGAGCACCCCAAGAATAAACAATATAATAAATCAAAACCTTTATCTAAAAGGTCCTTAAATTGCTCTGTGAGCTCTTTTATCTCCACCTAAGCCATTTGATAAGGTGGGATGGAAATTTGACGAGTGTACTGAACAAGATTGATCCCAATATCAATTTACCTACTAGGAAAAACATTGGGAATATCATTGACAAATATCTCAGGAATGTCAATAACCGCAGAAATATATTCTAGAGAAGACATTTCCAAGTTAGAATCTTTATCTCAGGACAAAAAATACAAACACCCTTTTGAAATCAACTTTTGGGCTTTAAGATAAACATGAATTTTCCCCTCGGGACTAAACAACCACCTTTCTATACAATGACCAGCTTATTAGCAAATTTGAATATAACCCTATGGGGTTGGCAATCTAAGAAAGCATATCACGAACGCAACAAATCCATCTCCAAAATGATATCAAAGTTTACCATGTCTAACTCTATCAATCCTACAAAAGTATCCCTCCCACCATTAGATACCACATACCCCTATAGAACCTTCTAGCAATCACTGTCTCCTACTAGGAAAGAAAGAGAAAAAGGAACCAATAGACATATCGGGACCATAATCAAGATACACAACCATATACAGGGTCATATAAGAGAGTGTAGACCCTAGATAAAGCAAATAATATACATCATGGGAGAAAAGTCTCAACATACCTATGACAACATCATGATATGCCTCAAAATCCTGCTGAGTAACAACTGTATATATAAGATTTCGGCCAGTGTTATTGCCAAAAGTAAAAGGAAAAATAGACATAGCACCCTTTGGTGTGGGAGTAGACGAAGTAACAATAGGAGCCTCATTGGCACAAAAAACTGCTAAGAAAGGGCATTAACACTATATGTGCCAAATCTGACCATAACTAAAACATCTATTTTGCCTTTTCTCACACTGACCACCATGACTCTGACCACAAAATCTACCAAAAAGGTGGGGTGGAGTCAACTAGGCACCACTTGCTTGGGATTAGACACCCTGTTCTTGGAACTTGCCATAAAACTAAGATCGATGATCACCCAATGACTTTGATTAAGTAAAGTGAACACTAGTCAAGAAGAAAGAACACAAATTCCACCACTTTTTTCGTGGAAACTTACCCCCATCTAGGCCACTAGGCTCGGAAGACCTAAACTTCTTCACTTCTCATTTAATACACTTAACTTGCTTATTTTTCCATTCTTCCACTTGTTGCACATACAGATCAACCTAGAGATGTCCATATTTTCAATCAACAAGGCCTCCTTGCTCTTAAGAACTAACTCATAGGATTATCCTAAGACAAACTTATATATCCTAGCCCTCATGCTGGAGACCATATCAAGATCATGCCTTGACAATTGATGGAATTTCAAGGCATACTCTTGAACAAACATCCTCAACTTCTTTAAGTTTATAAAATCTTCTTCTTTTTTTTTCTTAACTCTTAAGGAAAGAAGTCGTCAAAAAAATCATCAAAGATGGTAAAGAGGTATCAGTAGATAGTAAAGAGATTAGTGTTTTCTCAATCATTGATATATTCTATAAAGATGGTAAAGAGGCATCATTAGGTTGTCATGATGAAGTCTGAGTAGTCAATATAACTGATTCGTGCCGTAACACTAAATCAAGCGTTATTGGGAGGCAACCCAAAATTTTTATGTATTTAAGCAAAGTATTTTTATTTTTGTAGTTAAGTTATAGTACAAAGAAGGTGAAACTGATGTAGTCAGCTTAAGAAAGTTGAGACATGTTCTGATAAGGCTAATGACAATTATGACAGGCTATCACACTTGTGATAAGCCATCAGAGATGGCGTCAGAGAATTCAAAATAAGGTAACATACTATATTGAGTTTATGACATCATCGATGACTTATCAAACATCAGATAAGCTATTAGGTGAAATTCAGGCCCAAAATTAAAAAAAGATCCAACCCGGCCTAGTCAACTTTTTCCCCTTCCAGCATACTCTTTTTTCTATACTTTAAGTTTTATTTCCTTCCATAGTTAGTTTTTTACCTTTATTTTTCAAAAATATTTCAAAGTAAAATAAGAAAAATATTCTTTTTTGTGAGAGTGGGTTTGAATTCAAAAAAATCAAGCAACTTCATTTATCTGCAAACTTTTCTTCACTCGAGTAACCAAGTGAAAGTCGTTCATCAGGTATGCTCAACACTTAAATCTTCTCTTCATTTGGTAAGTGATGTAACTAATTTAAATCTTAGTTTCAAAGGGATTAAGGAAAGAATAACTTGCCATTGTATGAGAAACGACATGTAGGGTTTATAGCGCTACATTGTACGAAAGAACCCAGGGCTTAGCTCAAGAACACAACTCCATCCGATTCTAAAAAGAAAATGGTTTCATAATCAATACTAAAACTAAGCTGGAGGTTTTATTCTAAGATTACAACGTGTTGGATAAGTTATCATGCATGTGATGGCTTATCAAACTACGTCATCCTATGCTGGGAAAAATAAGGTTGTTCAGTTTAAGGATGACGATATGTCTGATAACCTATCACAAATGTCATGGTTTATTAGACTATGTCGTCATAAGTTACGAAAAATAAGCCTGATTAATATATGAATCTCTTTTGAGGGATGTGGGATTTTAACAATTGAAATTCTTAAGTTGTATGATCATGAGTGATAAATGATTTCTTTCTTTTTCTACAGGTCTTATAATGATACCCAAAGAAAAGAGCACAAAACCTATAAGGAAATTGACAAAGGGGAGTGTACCTCAGAGACTCTTTGATGAGGGATCTGATTACGAGGAGGAGGAGCCACTACTAAAGAAGCAGAGAAAAAAGAAAATCTTGAAAGAGCCTTCACCACCTCCACTAGTTGAGGTAAAGGAGACTAAAGAAAGTGATACTGAAGCAATACCACCAGATGATAGTACGACTTCTAAGCAGCATGAGTCAGAGCATTCTTAGTCTAGAGAGACTAAGTAAGAGTATAATAATTTGAGCAACCTAAATCTAAGAGATCATTATCCGAGTCCTCTTCTACTAAGCAACAGGATGATAAAGAATCTATAATTTTGGGAACTCTAGTTAAATGCAAAAATCTTGGGGTTCGAGATAGTGCTAGGTGGAAAATTCCCAAGGCATAGAAAATATTCTATGATGGGCTTCTCAAAACTAAAAAAAGAACCGTTAAAAGGCCAATCCTTGAAGGAAAGAAGATCATCACTACTGGGTTGAGCAAATACCATGAAGTGGAGTAGAAATTCTGAGACTATGACTTGGGATGGACTGCAAAAGAAGGAAGCTCATTTTTCCCTACACCAGTTTGGGAGTTCTATGCAAAAAATCAAGCTTGATTGGAGAACGTATGCAATGAAGGAGAGAAATCAGTGGATCAAACTATTTTGGAGAAATTTCAAACACGGGGTGTGATGGTGGATCTGTTGGAAAAAATAATCAACAGACTTTTTCATTGCCCCAAATTTAGTCCTTAGGCTACTTCACCAGCATTCTACGCTTGGTTGAAGCATCATGTAAATCAACGGTCTTGGTTAGCCACTCTCATAGCTGAAGGGAAACCTGAATGGCTGACCAACCCAAATGAAAGGATTTTAGAGGCCTCTCTGACTCAAGAAGTAAGGTTCTGGTGTGGTGTACTGCACACCTATTTGATTCCTACTGAAGGAGATAACATTATTAGAGATGATAGAGAAATAATGGTTGCAAGTCTTATGGCTAAACTCAGTTTAAACTTCAGAGAGATCATTGCTGAGGAGATAAAAATTTGGGTTTCAAGACCCGACATGGCATATTCTTTCCTTTATATAATTCATAAGGTTGTGTTAGGCAACCAATGCACCTGAAGTTGTAGGGATAGACAATGAATTGCTTGCCAAGAAGATCGATAACCCCATCTGATATAATGAAAATCAGCCAAGGCTGACACTTGATAGAGGAGCAAGGTTTGACATAGATCCGCCAATTAAAGGTACCAGCTCAGCACCTAATGTAGTGGTGCAGGATTTTAAAGATGCAATACCAACATCCTCAGTATTGGAAAAATTAGTGCCTAGAAATTAAACAAATCTATCAGCTTCTATGTCTACCATAGAAATTTCCTTCATCCCAATGAATTTTAGGAGAGTGGCAAAACAAGCTAAGTGGTGCGAGGCTCAGCTATAACTTTTTTCCAAATAATTTTCCTCTATGGTAGAAGAGAGGATTAAGGTCGTACTGGAGCCCTTACGAGCCTTGCCCAATTAGATTAATGACTTAGAAACTATTTTAATATACGAGTATGAGAAATGTCAGACTTAAATCTTACACAATTTATATAAACCCTTGATAAGGTATAGGTAGATGTTGGGGTATTATAGCAACACTAACTTATGGTGTCGGTAGATTCAACTATTGATGAGGCTTAAGATAAAATCCCATTGCTTGATCTCATGGGGGAACCTATAAAAAAAGAAAAAAGGGAAAGAATAAAGGTAAAGGTAAGAGAGAGAGGACTAATAGCGACGAAAAAAGAAAAATAGAGAAAAGGGCGAGAAAAAAGCTAAAAAAAAGAGACGAAGAAGGCAATGATCGAGTCCTTAGTTGGTAATGAGAAATGGGAGACAGTCATCCAAGCGAGAGCCGTAGGTGCCTTAACTAGTAGGACCCTAATAACTGCTGGGTCAGATGCATCAGAATGGAGGGAGACTCCCGATGGAGATAAGGCAGATCAGGATGCAGCAGTAGGGTCAGGGACCCATAATCCCAGTGATTGATCTACTCCAGGTATGCCCTAACTCTTAGTTTAGTTTTTCTTTGATGTTAAGTTTAGGGTGTAAGGTGAGTTACTTTTTGTAACATTTTGTAGTTGACTAGGAGAAATAAAAGTACTTGAGGCAGTTAACATGGTTTTGTAATTTTGTTGAACACCTCTCAAATGGTGTAATTCTTTAACTGTGTGATTTGCATCTAATTGTGACCATTGTGCATCTTTGTATGGTATTAGTTTTAGTGAATTGATAACCGTTGCTAAACAATTGCATGAACTGGATGAGTAGTAACATATGATATACTTGTGTGTCATGTGCTTGTGAGATTGTACTTAGTTCCCTTTGTATGCTAAATCTAGAATTTGCTCGGTTAGTCTTACCTATGTTGAAGGATAGGGGTTAGGAAAGAATCATATGCCATTTTGATGTTAGCCCACTTTAGCCTAAATGACCTTTCCTGTATGCATAATATCCCTTAATCCTGTTTTGAGCCTGAATACCTTATTTCTTTCTATAACACTTGTCATCATCCCATTTATATCATAATGAACCTATTTTGGCCCTGGTCTTCCTGGGATATTGTGCACCTTGACTTAGGCAAATGGCCTAAGTTGAGGGTGGCTATCATAATGGTGCATGATGTAAAATAAGTATGAAGAAAGGTCGAATAAAAGAAAAAAATAAAAAGCTGGGCGCATCTAAAAAGAACAAGAAAAGATAATTTTTAAGAAAAAGAAGTGATTGTAGAAAGACCGCACCCATCCTGAATATGTGTGATCAAGAAAAGAGAAGAACAGGAAAATGGTAATGAGTGAGACCCGAAAGCTAGTATAGAGTAAATGAGGCTTAGTCACTTTAAACATCATCGAGTATCATACCAGCCCCTAGCCTACATTACAAGCTAAATAGAAGAGCTATAGTGATCCTAACAGACCTATCTGGAAATCTTTGTAATGAAAATAAGGGCAAGCCTATAGTATTCGGCATACACTAATTGGAACCTCATTTTGAGAGTGAGTGTATTTTGATTGTCCCCATGGTTACATAGGTGATGTCTGATATAAGTGAACTGGCACTTCTTTGTAGTGAGGGTGCACTTGTTACATTGCTAAGTGTTAACTTATTTGGATAGTGTAGTATTGGTACATGCGTAGTTGTTGTTGATGAACTGATGTGATATCTTGATTCTTATATGTCACATTGTTGTTCTTTAATAACATAGACAGTTATTTTTAAATTGATCTCCCTTGGAGATGGTGAAGATATTTTGAGATAATGTGATGGTTTACTGATGAATATGCATTGTATCCTCTTGGTTGTGTTTTAGTTGATTGAGGACAAACAATTGTTTTAGATTGAGGGTGTTGATGTGTGAGCATATGCTAATACATTTGAGGCTTTTAACTAAGAATAATTGCAAAGTCTGAAGTAACTTTTGTCATTTTTGATTGTTTTCTCTTTGATATTGCAGTAAAAGTTGAGATACAAGAGAATCAACAATTCTAGGAGTAAAAAAGTTGATTTCTGAGCAAGTAGAGAAGGAAGAATAACTGATGAATTATCTGATAAGTCATCAGCCTTATGATAAGCTATCAAATTTGTCATCAGGGGTAGACAAAGAATGGCCTTCAGCTGGAATGTGTGACGGCATCTAAGATAGGCCATCAGAAATATGATAAACCGTCAGGCTCATCATCAGGCATTGGAAAGGAATGGATTTTTAAGTAAAGAAGTGACGACATCATTGATAGGTTGTCACATGTCAGATAATCCATCAAACATCATCATTAGGCCAAGGTAGAGATTATCAAAGAGAACAGGAGATAACGACATTCCTGATAAGCCATCAGACTCATGATAAGCCAAGACACACATCGTCACCTGTCTGAGAAAATACTGTGATACATGATTTTGTTTCCATAATTAGACTGAAGTATTTAAAGCATATGTTAGGGTTTTCATTCATTATCTTGGAAATCTGGAACTCATATTTTGAGCAATTTTCTCTTCATCTTCTAACTTTAATTCTTTAGAGTGATTATTACAATTGTTTTGGGATTTTCTACTAGATCAAATATGAGAAACACTCGTTGATATTCATCTTTCTATAAGATCATCTATATAAGTATGAATTCAACTTGTTGTCTTGCTTATTTTATTATGAGTTTAACTCGAGTTGTGGGATCTATGGGTTTGGGTTTGTAACGTAACAAAGTTTTCAAGATTCTCACGGTGGTAATAACTTCTTGTTAATTCCATTATTTTGCATGCTGACTATTAGTTACAAACAATAGACTTTTCTTACGGGTGATTTTCTTGAGATAAGAAATCAACCCTAGTAAGAAGTGAATTATCAACAGGGACTTAGAAGCATAAAAATTTAATTTAATAATTAATGTTGTAACTAGATTAATTAAATTGGGATAACATCCTATTATGAAATATAAATTCCCTAAGTTCGAGAGAATGAGGTAATTAAATGTCTAAATAGGTTGAGAAATATTTATACATAACTTCGACATGGATTGTCTGTTGTTCCTACCTACCACAAGAATCTTGAACCGTTACTAGCATCTGTCAAATCCCAATAACCGTAGTGAACATAACTCTGGTTTTCCTAATCATATTGATTTCAAACACTGAACTGAGAAGTAATTATTTGTTACACTTCCAAAACCCCCATTCATAGGAAATTGGTAACTATCAGTGGATTAATCCGCAGATAACTCAAATTTAGATCCTATTCCCTATAGGATTTGACCCCAACCTAGTTGGGTTATATATTGAAAATGATCGGTTACATTCTCAAAAGAGAGGTGTAGTTTGAGCTTTATAAAAAATGACGTCGTTTCTAGGAAATACGGTTGCGAATTAAATTTTGTGTGCGCTAATTGACTGTTAGTCAAGTTTCCTAGTTTTTCGTTTATTTTTATTTTTGTTTTCTGTACGACTTTTGTGGTGTATGCCAAGAACCAGAAGTTTCGGAGGACCACTATTACCATTTAATCCAAAACTGCAACTTATCAAAAGAATGGAAGACAAGTACGAGACTGACAGGTTAACATCCATAGCTAGAGCTTAGGTGAATGTGTAGAATGTTGGTTAACAAGTACGGTATATGAATCCTGAGGATGTAGATTTGGGAGACGAGTAGTTTTTTAACCCTTGTAACCCAAGGCTTGTAGAACAAATAGTTTTACCAGTATAAGGTAACGCTAATAGGTGAGGAAGGCAAGATCACCTGCCGGTCCAGTATGGCCTCAATGATGATGATGGAGGAATGGATGGAGCAGGTGCAACAGGTGCAATTATTCCTGCACCGTTAGCACCTGGGGAAAAATTCAACATTATGAGTACTATGATTCAACTCCTTAATCTGAAGATGTTGTTTGGTGGCCTTCTTGGGAATGATCCAAATTTTCATCTGGTGAAATTTATCACCATCTATAAATCTTTTGATAACCAAGGAGTGGGTTAGAATACTATCTGTTTGAGATTATTTCTGTTGTGTCTGTCTGTGGAGGCAACATTATGGCTTAATGAGATGACACCCGATTCTATCACCAACAGGAGGTAGTTCAAAGGAGCTTTCCTAGAAATGTTCTTTCCACCTTCCAAGAGGGTATAGTTGAGGGATGAGATCAGTAACTTTAGATAGCTCCCAACTGAGGCCTTGCATCAAACCTAGAAAAGATTAAAAGAAAAAAGCTGGCGTAGTATCTGAACCACAATATGACGAACATACACTTGATGGAGACTTTGTACAGGGCTCTTAAATTTGTGACAAAACCAATTGTAGATAATGTTGCTGATAGTTTATTTGTTGATCTTACATTTCCAGATGCTTCAGAAATGTTAGACAGAATGACCAAACAGAGTTGGGCATGGCATACCAGAGACTCTATGGTAGTAACCCCACTATTTATGTGGGTATGACTAAGGAACAAAACAGAAGAGATGAAGAGAATGATCAAGACATTGCTCACCAAAATATACAAATGGACTTTCTAACCAAGCATTTACTATTAGGTAAAACTGAGAAAGTGAAGGTCGTGGGATCGCAGGGCAAAGTGGAGTCTAACTAAGAAGAAGAGGCAAACTATGTAAACAATCAGAGGGGTTTCCGAGGCAATAGCAAAGGAAATCAAGGTCGGACTTACTATTAAAAGGCTGGATATAAGAAATAGGTGCAAGGAAATTAGAGGAGCAATAATGATAGGAGTGGGCTATATGTCCCACCTGGAAATCGTGAGGCTTCTACAATAAGTTCTAAAAAAATGTCCACGGAGAAAATGATGGCTAAATTATTAAAGGGGGAGGAGGCTACCAACTCAGGAGTAAGTACCATGAAGACCGATCTATTCTTTATTAGTTAGTTGGTAAACTTGCACTCCACTATAATCAAATAGATGGAACAGCAAATGAGCCAACTATCCACAACGCTGAACCAGAGGAAGATTGGAACATTACCTAGTGATACGGTCCCGAATCCGCGGAATAATGGTTCGTGTATGGAGATCACTACTAGTAGTGGTAAGATATTACCTGCCCCTTCTACGGGAAAAAATATAGTTGATGGGGTAGTTGATGATGAACTAGAAGAAAGTGGTCCAGTGGAGGGTGAGAAGCTGGACAACCCTGTTGATGCTTTAGAAAAGGGAAAAAAGAAGGAGAAGGAGGTAGTGGTTAGAAATATTCCAAAACCATCACCTCCCTTTCCTCAATAATTGAATAAAAAAATTGATGATGCAAAATTTTGCAAGGTCATGGAAATCTCAAGCAATTGACAATGAATGTGCCATTGGTTGAGGCATTGGAGAAAAATGCCAGGATATGCTAAGTTTATGAAGGATCTGTTGACAAATAAAAGGGCAATAAGGTATGAGCTGGTGGATAATCTCTAACATTGTTAGTGCAGAAGAAGGCAAACCCTGGAGCATTCACTATTCCATGTACAATTTGGTCTCTCGATATTGCTAAGGCCCTATGTGATCTGGGGGAGAGCATAAATTAGATGCCACTATCCGTGTATAGAAAGCTGGGTTTGGGAGATACGACCCCAACAAACATGCGGCTGGTGATGGACAATAGGTCTGTAAAGCAGCCAATAGGAATACTACATGATGTATTGGTAAAGATGGTCGACTTTATACTTTCTGCTTATTTTGTAGTCCTTAAATATAATGTGAACTTTGAAGTAGGGTAGATCATTCCTCGTGACTAGGAGAGTGATAGTATACCTGCTAAGCTTTCACATTTGTGACGACTCATCAGAACATGTCGTCACAACTTTGCTCTGAAACAATTGTGAACCTCTCTTAAGGGATGCAGAATTATAATGACTGAACTTTATAAGTTATATGATCATGAGTTCTAAATGTTTGATTTATTTTGATATAGGTCTTATAATGCGACCTAAAGGATAGATCACCAAACCTATAAAGAAAGTGACAAAGGGGAGTGTACCTCGGAGACTCTTCGATGAGGGATCTGATTATGAGGAGGAGGAGCCACTACTCAGGAAACAAAAGAAAAATAAAAACCCAAAAGATCATTTGCCACCTCCAACAGTTAAGGTGGAGGATAGTAAAGAAAGTGATACTGTAGTAACAACACCTCCTGATAGTACGGCTTCTAACCAGCCTGAGTCTGAGCATTCTCAATCTAGGGAGCCTGAGTCAGAGGATGCCGATTTTGAGCAACCTGAATCTGAGGGACCATTTCTGAGTCCCCTTCTACTGAGCAACAGGATGATGAAGAATATTTGATTTGGGAAACTCTGGTTAAATGCAAGAACCTCGGGGTTCAAGAGAGTGCTAGATGTAAAATTCCTAAAGCATAAAAAATCTTCCATGATGGGCTTTCTCAAAACTAAAAAAAGAACCATTAAGAGGCCAACCTTTGAAAAAAAAAGATCATGACTACTGGGTTGAGCAAATACCCTAAAGTGGAGCAGAAATTATTCATTAACCCTAGTAACCCAAGGCGTGCAGAAAAAATAGCTATATCAGAACAACGTAATGCTAATAGGAACCATCGGTTCTTAGGAAGGCAAGATCACCAGCAGATCAAGTATCACCTCAATGATGATGATGATGGAAAGGATGGAGCAGGTGTAATGGGTGCAATTATTCCTCCAGCATTAGCACCTGGGGAAAAATTCAACATTATGAGTACTATAATTCAACTCCTTCATCTGAAGATGTTGTTTGGTGTCCTTCCTAGGGATGATTCGAACTTGCATCTGGTGAACTTTTTCATCATCTTTAAATGTTTTGATGACCCAGGAGTGGGTCATATTGCTATCCATTTGAGATTATTTCCCTTTTCTATGTTTAGGGAGGCAACATTGTGGCTTAATAAGCTGACACTCGATTCTATCACCAATTGAAGGCAGTTGAAAAGAGCTTTCCTAGAAAGGTTCTTTCCACCCTCTAAGAGGGTATAGTTGAGGGATGATAGTATTAACTTTAGATAGCTCCCAACTAAAGCCTTGTATGAAAACTAGGAGAGTGATAACACTCAACTTACACTTCAATTTTCTGCAAGGCAGTCGTCGTCAATATTTTACCCAACTTTTGTGTCAGGGTCAAATCCACAAGGAACAATGTGAGTGGCGATTAAACTAGTTTGAAACTAAAGCTACAAGTTAAATTCAAACAAATGATATGAAAATATAAAATGGGAGTTTAGGTTTAACAAGTTGTTTGTTTGTGACTTTAATTTTGATGTTTGTAACCAAGATTTTATGAAATAACAAGAATTATGTTCACTAGGGCTTACGGTACATGAAAGATGCTAAAGGTGAATCAATATTCTCAAGATGGTTAGGATAACAAGCTATATTTATCTATGATATGCTCAAATACCTCTTGACCTGTTTAAGCATCTAATTTCCTAATCCTCCCGGATTTAGGAAATCGCTATTCACTACCCAAATTTTACCTCTTGTTAATCAACCTTGTTACAACGCTGATTATTAAAATAAATATTTCCGTGTCTCTGTTAATAATTCGCTTCCTACGATATATTATTTCTTTCTCAAGAAAATCAAAGTAGGTGTGTCTACTTTTTGTAACCAACAGACGTTAATTAAAATCTCAGAATTATCAAGAAATCCTAACAACTATTTAATATTGAGTGTTTAACACATCATTATGACCTAACCCTAGATCCCATAATTCAGGTTTAAGGAATTTAGCCACTCATGATGTAATAATCGAAGAAACTAGTTGAATTCATGATTTGAAAGATAAACTTACCACAAAATGAATAGAAACTAGAGATTCTCAGATTAAATCACAATAGAAATCCTAAAATAATGATAATAATCTCTTCATAGTATTTGCTTTTTAAAGATGAGAAACTCGAGAGAAAAAATATCAAATTGCGTCTCTTAAAACTAAAGTGCCAAACTTTAGAAAAATCCTAAACAATGAATTTTAAAGTTAATCCTAAATAAGGAAATAAAATTAAAGTTGCAGCTTTTTCTCAGAATAGACGACGACATCCGTGACAGCTTATCTGGAGTCTGATATCTTATTAAAGATGTCGCCAGCTCCTCTACATTTTTGTCTTCAGCTATCTATGGTTGACGACGACGTTGATGCCTTATCACAAACATGATGGCTTATCATGAAAGTTGTCACAAAAATGTCTTCAACTCCCATTCTCTGTTTAAGGATGACGACATTCATGATGGTGTATCAGACTCTTGACATTATATCACCAGATGTTGTCATGGGCTTCAACTCATGCTTAAGTTTGATGGCAATTGTGATAGCCCATCACAGGGCTGACAACTTATCACAGATGTCATCAGCCACACTTCTCTTCAGATTCCTCAAGATTTCAACTTCTTTGCTTACATTCTTGTTGGTTTTCTATCCCATCAGCTTAAACAGTAAAATCAGACATAAACAAATTAAAAACGACAAAAGTTCCTTAAGACTTCACAATTATTCGTGGTTAAAGGTCTTAAATATGTTAGTAATTGCTCACACATTAAAGAGATTCAAAAAGAAGCTGATGCAGTGTCCGAATCAAAATATGACGGACATACACTTGATGGAGACGTTATACAAGGCTCTTAAATCTGTGACAAAAACAATTGTAATAATGCTTCTGGTGGTTCGTTTACTAATCTTACATTTCCAGAGGCTTCAGAAATGCTAGAGAGAATGACCAAACAGAGTTGGGCATGGCATACCGGAGACTCTGTGGTAGCAAGCCCCACTGTTTTTGTGGGTATGCTGACTATTGGTTGCAAACAATAAACTTTTCTAATGGGTGATTTTCTTGAGATAAGAAATCAACCCTAGTCAGAAGTGAATTATCAACAGGATGTTGGAAGCATTAAACTTCCATTTAATAATTAATGTTGAAAGAAGATTAATTAACTTGGTATAACATCCTGTTATGAAATATAAATTCCCTAAATTTGAGAAAATTAGGTAATTAAATGTCTAAATAGGTTGAGAAATATTTATTCATAACTTTGACAAGGATAGTCTACTGTTCCTACCTACCACAAAAATCTTGAACCATTACTAGCATCTGTTGAATCCCAACACCTATAGTGATCATAACTCTGGCTTTCCTTATAACATTGATTTCAAACACTGAACTGAGAGGTAATTATTTGTTATACTTCCCAAAAAGCCCCATTCATAGGAAATTGGTAACTAACAGTTGATTAACCCATAGACAACTCAAATTCACACCCTATTCCCTGTGGGATTCGACCCCAACCTAGTTGGGTTATATATTGAGAACGATCACTTACGTTCTTGTAAAAGAGGTGTAGTTTGAGCATTATCACCAATCTATCCACAGAATGACATCAAATTTTACCATGTCTAACTCTATCAAGTCCATAAAAGTATCTCTACCACTATTAGATACCACACACCCTTATAGACCCTTCGACCAATCACAGAGTCTCCTACTAGAGTAGAAAAAGAAAAAGGAACTGGTAGATACTCGGGACCATAATCAAGATGCACAACCACATATAGGGTCACATTAGAAATGCGAACCCTAGATCAAGAAAACAATATATTTTATAGGAGAAAAGTCTCAACATACCTGTCACAATATCAGGATATGCCTCAGAATCCTAGTGAGTAGCAATTGCATGTAAGAGATTCTTGTCAGTGTTGTTTCCAGAAATAGAAGAAAAAATAGACATATCACCCTTTGGTATGGGAGTAGATGAAGTAAAAATAGGAGCCAAGTTGGAACAAAAATCTACTAAAGAAGGTCACTAACACTACATGTGCCCGATCTGACCACAACTAAAACATCTATTTTGCCTCTTCTCATACTGACCAAAACGACTCTGACTAAAGAATCTGTAAGAAGGGTTGTGGAGTTAACTAGGAACCATTTTCTTGGGATTATAAACCCTATTCTCGAAACTCTATACTAAACTGAGATTGATGATCACCCGACAACTTAGATTAAGTAGAACAAACACTAGTCAAGGAGATAGAACTAAAACTCTAAAACTCTCTTCATGGACACTTACCACCATCTATACTACTAGGCTCGAAAGACCTAAACTTCTTTCCTTCCAATTCACTAAACTCAACTTGCTTTTTTCTCTCTTCGTCCACTTGTTGCTTATACAGTATCAACCTAGAGATGTCCTTATTTTCAATCAACAAGGATTCCTTTCTCTTAACAACTAACTCATAGGATAATCCTGAAACAAACTTATTCCTCCTAGCCCTCATGCTAGAGACCATATCAAGAGAATACCTTGAAAATTGATGGAATTTCAAGGCATACTCTTGAATGGACATCCTCTCCTACTTCAAGTTCACAAACTCTTTCGCTTTTGCTTCTCTTAAATATTAAAGAAAGAAGCAGTACGAAATCCTGCCACCTCGAGGGATTAGAACTACACCTCTAGATAATATCCACCCTTAACATATTTGTATGCTACATATTTAAATTGGTAGGAATAAAACACAATGAACTCAATCTCCAAAGCATGCATGATTTAAATAATTTTGTCCATTTCATCATTGAAGCCTTGAGGATCTTCCTCAACCTTTGTATCCAAAAACATAGAAGAGCTCAACCTTATGAATTGGATAATTCTTGTGTCTTCATAATAAATGGTAGCCAGAGCACCACACTCCGGTTGAGAAGCTACCAATTGAGTCAAGAGTTTGATACAGTGACAAAACTCAACATTAGTAGCATCCCCTTGAGGTGATAGAATAAGAAGGTCACTCTCATAGTTGGGTTTGGTGGGGAAAGATGGAACCCCATGAAGATGGTTAGATAGCATATCTCTAACCTGATTTTGAACTTCAGAAGTTGGACGAGATTTATCCATCATTCCCTCAGAAGGGTTTGCCCGAGCCTTAAATATCTTTGGAGGAATGATGTAAAAGATAACAATTAGAAATCCAAGAAATCCAAAACCTTAGACTCTATATCTTAATAATGGGAAATATTTCCTAAAATTTCTCATTGATATGACCAAATTACAACTCTCGTTAGAAAGTACAAGCGGTCACTGTCAAATATAGAACCCAACTGGGTTGGGTGTCGAATCCCACACGGAATACTATGATCACTAAGTATTGCGATTATTATTAGACTGTTGATCAAAGGTTCCAAGATATGGGGGGTTTCAGTATAGGTGCACAATAATATTATCAGTGTAATGATGAGATGATATGTGTAATAATATTTGATCACAGAGAATGACAAATTAGGGTTATGTCCACCTTGTAGCTTCTACTTCTCGATTAACTATGAGTGATATGGATTTTATACATGCATGCACTTATAGAGGGATGTATTCTAATTCTAAATCCAAATGTTTCTCAACCATCAAGGATTTATTCGCCTTAGTGCTCTCGAATCCAAAGTGTACAACCAATTGTATGAACTCTCCAAGAAGTTAATCCTGCTAAGGCATTAACGTGTAAAATAGAGGTTGGAAAAATTATTTTCTTGTCACACTCTCTTTTCCAAACAGTAACTTTTCTATCGAACAAGTTATTGCTATAATGACGCATTCCCTATGTTTGCAACCACGAGAATTCAATCAAAATGAAGAGAGTAATAATATAAGTGGATTAACACATCATAAATTCAAAAACCCATAGCAATAGAGAGTACACTACAAGGTTTCCATAACCCTAACAAATAAAATTAGCTACTCATGAATAAAACGGAAGTCAAAGTAGAAATATTCATCATACCAAAACTTAGAACGATCTTTGTGATAAAGATGAATAACGAAAATAAGAGAGAAAAGCGTTTGTCTCTCTTCGTCCTCAAGCTAAGCCGCTTTCTCTTGTTTTCAAAATAATACAGAATGTGAATAATCCCTAAAAATTCAGCAATAATGCTTTTAATAACATCCTTTTCTAATAAATTGCTATTGCATCCTTAACTATTTAAAAATATTGAGTTTGCCCAGGAAAAAGTTCCCATACATCACATTCAGTCCAAAAGCTGCTTTCCTTTTTATGTGAAGTTTTTCTTTGCTGTCCACAGGTCCCCAAAGTGCTGTAATCTTCCTCATTAGTACCTGAAAAGCATGCTAATCACATAGGACAACTCACTTAACTATAAATAGACTAAAAGTGCAAGAATTGTGTATTTTATCCTCAAAACTTAGCTAAAACATGGGTAAGTTATGGTGCTTAGACGTATAAATACGCCCAACATCAGCACCCCACACTTAAAGCTTTGTTTGTCCTCGAACAAAATAGTGCATCCATGAAAATAACTAACTAAACTTCACAAGACCAACACAAAATTTTCAACAAGACATACACGACAATTATTAGCAAAGAGTAGATTTCTTGATCATTGCTAGAAACAACTCACCCTCCAACATAGACTAATTAAGTTGGTTAATTCGTATGCACAAGTTAAGCCAAAAAATATCATATAAAACTACCCAACAATCATTAACCATGTGCGCTCACACAAAATGTTACACATAATCACTCATAGTTTTGCATTTTTCAGAAATATAGGTATAATAACTTGCTTTGTCTCACTCTCACAAAGAATTCTTGGATTACAACTGATGACCATATGCTTGTCCTTAGTGTAATGCTCCACTAATATCAGAATGTTAAGGTTAGGATCAAATAGTTCTTTACGGGTTGTAAAGTAGGCTAAAGGGTCAGTTAGGACTATTTTGGCCAGAAATGGTGACTATGTTCCCTAAGTGCTTTAATACACTACATTATGCCATTTACACTAACTTTTAACAACCACTCTACCTTCCTTACATCTACCAACCACTCTACCTTTCTTCACCCATTTTGTTACTCAATTTAAAACACTATGATGGGAATATACAACTCTTTTTATTATTATTATTATTATTATTATTATTATTTTATATATATATATATATTAAGCATTCCTATGATAGCCACCCTCAATTTAGACTATTTACATCCCTCAGGACGCCACTCTCGATCACAATATTTTCATGTACTAATAACTAAACTTTGGGGCATCACTTTCACCATTTTCCTCTTATTTTGCCACACTCTTTACTCAACTTGATTCTATAATTTAATGCACTTAGGAGCTTTTTGATCAAATTATGGTCTTTTCAAAAAAATGGATTAGGCTACATATGGGGTTGCCAAAGAAAATAGCTAAAGGCTCAATGAGTGTTCACTAGGACAATGTACAAAGGTAAATAAAAAGAAGATAAAAAATTAGGGCTGCCAAAGAAATGCCTAAATCATCTCCTAAACTCACAATCTTTATTTCGCTTCACACACACACTAGGCAAGTTCTAGCATTAGTCGCAACAAAGAATATACACTAACCTTACACACACATGGCACATGGTCAACTTAATTGGGAGCATTATAGATTCTTGACCAAACAGATAAATGAATTAAACGACAAACAATTATCACAGAATGAGTCACAACTTAGAGCCTAAATGTTTCAATAGTAGTAATTCAGCACAAACTCCTATTATAATGCCATGTCGTCTATAAAAACAATTTCATGCAAAAATCTAACTAATTTCAACTAACTAACTATGACTAAAGCAAAACGACTACAGAATAAATATGGGCAAGCAATACGCAATACAACAGACAAGGCAATCAATACAACAGACAAGGCAATCGACAGACAGGGCAATCCAGGCGTACACGTACTTATACCCGTACCTCACAATAAGAAGGAAAACGCTGACCTCAGTGTAAATAAATAAGCAAAAATTGGTTAGTTAGACTCATCTTCTACATCCGGGATCATACCCCCTGCGTCAGAATCATCATCAGTGTTTTCATCATCAGAGTTATCCTTCATATCAGAGTCTAGCAGTCGGTGATCATCGTCTGTCGGCACATCATTATCTAGAGGTTCTTCAAAATTTACCCCCACTCCACACATGGCCTGAGCATGCTCATTAAGCGGGTAGTCATAGTCCAACTATCGAAGCTCTACATTAGTTGGCACACGACCCCCATTCATCATAGTAAACCTAGTCATACCATATAGATGGCGAAAAACTCTCATCTCGAGCACGTCTCTCAGCAGTGGTAAGGTTGATGCCTTGACTAGTTTCTGGATCTTTGATTTTTGTGAGATCTACCTTCTTTGGGTTTTGTGGCAACTTATGGTCTGCTGGCTCCTCCTCAATGTGCTCTTTCCTTAAAATTGCAGTCAACAAGTTACCAAAACTGAAATGGGACCTTTAGTGCACCATTGCTTTTTGCATCGACGTTCGTATAACTGCACCAATGTTGATGGGAACATTCATCATTAGAGCAGATACTAAGCAAAATCGATCACGTGTGGCCTTAGTGTATTGTGTCCCAGGAATCAAGCAGGAATTGACTATTCTTAACCCTATGCGAGTTTCTCTATTCAAACAAGAATATAGGTAATTATTGTGATGACCATTATCTTTATGAAGAGTCCACCGGGTCATGGACCTTGATCCACACAACGTTTGTCTGATGGATCTATAGGGAGGTCTATTGTAGAGCTCTTTGAGAGGTGATTGATCCATACTTGGAGTACCTAGGAAAAAGTTAAAGAAATCAGCGTTCAATTGCAAGACTTGCCCCTGAATCTTTAATTCATTTCCCATAGTCCTTGGGGACCAGTTGGCATAAAAATCTCGAGTCAAATAAAGATTACATTCGCTCATGTCTCGGAAGATAAAGTCGATAGTTAGTTCCATAATCTATTCCAAAATGTGAGGCAGTTCTTTGCTAAACTTTCCTTCTGCATCGACTCCACGTGTACATATTTCTTCACTTTATTGTTTTTATACCATTCCTTCCCTTCCTCCTCCAGAACCCATTTGATCCCAAAAGTGCATCGAGGCACTTGATGAGAGGAGGAATCAACCTGGTCTTTTCTTAACCATTTTTTACCTTTTTGTGAGGTGGATGCTTTCTCCTTTCCTTGTCGTCCTTTCGGATCCATGTTACCTGAGATCATAATAGGGTCATGTTAATCTCATTTTGTAAAATTCACTATAATTGAAAAATAAAATAGTGATGGCACCACCCTACACTTAATTTGTTTGCACAAACTAATTGAGTGAGTGTGTTTGATTACTCAGACTTCATCGACATACATTTAGATGGTATGTGCCAACAACATTATTAGTGCAGTCACACTTTCAACCCTTTGATTTACATAACAATTTCTCAATTTGATATAGAGAAGCAACACACCATGGTCTTGTAATCTTGACTATCATTTCCAACTTTATTTTATTGGAGCAATGCAATCTTTGAACAAAACTACCAGATAGAAATCTTATCATGCTATAGCGTAGAAACAATTACACAATCTTATGCTTTTGGTTAACCATTATTATTACATCGATGAATGAGTCACTCACATAGTCAAGCTTATAAATCCAAAAATTATGCATTAAACTTCAATATTTCAACTCCATAATAGTAAAAAATTATGATAATTAATACCAATCAATACATGTTGGAGTAAAATCAAGTTTACCTACGAGAATCCTTTGACTCAATTAAATGTATTTTTCAAAAATCATAACAAATTAACCATACTCTTATCACCAAGCACTACTAGAAAATCTAGTTAACCATTATAAGCGTAGCATTGAAACAACTATGGAACATGAAAGAACAACTTACTTGGTGATAAATTCGTGATGAATCTGGAAGGTGAGCCTACAGGATTAGATGAGAAAAGAGAAGGGTTTGGAGAGGGCAAGGATGTTGGGTGGCGTTTAGGTTTAAGAAAAATTTAGTACGGTTTAAGGGTAGAGGATATATTTACAATATGAGACATGGGTCGGGTTGGTCCATTCACAAATGGGTTATTAGGCGAAATTTAAATTGATAGGTTGCGCCCATAGAATCTCCTAAGCATAAGTAGGCAGCGCCTAACCTATCACCTATGTTGGCATCGGCGGCGCTTAACCTATAGCCTATGTGAGACAGTGAGCATAGTAGATGGCATAGGCGGTGCCTAACCTATCGTCCATGTTGGTATAGGCGGCGCCTAACCTATAGCCTATGTTGGTATAGGCGTAACCTAACCTATCGCCTATGTAAGGCAGTGAGCATAGGCGATGGCATAGGCGGCGCCTAACCTATCGCCTATGTTGGCATAGGCGGCGCCTATCCTATCGCCTAAGTGAGGCAGTGAGCATTGGCAATTTGAAAAGCGGCACACTCTTGGTCGAAAAGGTCCATACCGATCCCTACACTACCACCACAGACCTCATTAAAAATCATAAAATAAAGTCGCACCGTGAAACTTTCTGGGTCAAATCTACATAATTCATGGTGCGACTCTAATGCGAATCATACTTGAACCTTACACATTTGACCACTCCCACTTACCTATATTGTTCCATCATTCCTAGACTTACCACCATTGAAATGACTCACTTCCAAATCAAAATTGGGATTAATCTCCTCCTTTGTACTTCATGCACTTACACTTAATCGAAAATAACAAAAATGATTAGAAGGATGGGTTGCCTCCCACCAAGCACCTTAATTTTGGTCATGGATCGACTCTTCTTTTTGAATTTTTATTTACCAAAAACAAAATCCTAGTAAAATGATGGGTTGCCTCCCATGTAGCGCTTGATTTGTTGTCACGGCACGACATAGTTATCTAGATTACTCAGACTTCATCAAGATATATTGTGGCTATACATTTTATCGAGTTGGTTGAACCGATATATAGCTTCACTCTTTGGCCATTCCCCTTAAAGAAACTACCATCATAGTGTTTTAACTCCACTACTCCAGATGAGTAAACGTGGCTGATTCTGAATGGACCAGACCATTTAGACTTCAACTTACCTGGAAACAGCTTCCTTCTGGAGTTGAAAAGGAGTACCAAATTGTCTTTCTAAAAGTTTCATTGGATAATCCTCCGATTAGGGTACTTTTTCATCCTTTCCTTGTAAAGATCTGCTCTTTCATATGCATTTATATGGAATTCATCCATATCGTTCAACTGTCCTAATCTCATATTTATAGAATCATCCCAGTTCAGGTTAAGCTGTTTCAGTGCACACATTGCTTTATGTTCTAGCTCAATTGGCAAGTGACAAGCTTTTCCATAAACTAGTTGGTATGGTGACATGCCAATTGGTGTCTTAAATATGGTCCTATATGCCTATAAGGCATCGTCCAGCTTCCTGGACCAATCTTTCCTGCTGGCATTCATAGTCTTAGCAAGGATCAACTTGATTTCCCAGTTTGTAACCTCCACCTACCCACTAGTTTGTGGGTGGTACAGTGTAGCTACCTATGTTGCTTAACCCCATACTTTGCCAATATAGCTCTAAACAGCTTATTACAAAAATGTGATCCTCCATCGCTTATGATGGTATAGGGTACCCCAAAACAAGAGAATATGTTTCTCATTAAGAACGCCACAACATTGTTACCTTCATTATCAGCTAGAGCGACTGCTTTGACCCATTTGGATATGTAATCCACTGTAACTAAGATATATTTCATCCCAAATGAGCTCACAAATGGGACCATGAAGTCAATACCCCAGACATTGAATAACTCTACTTCAAGCATTTATGACATGGGCATCTCATGGTGCTTTGAAATAGAACCTTGCCGCTGACACTGATCATATCTTCTTACAAAATCATAGGCACCCTTGAATAATGAAGGCCAATAGTAGCCACTTTGCAGTACTTTCTTAACCGTCCGATCACCTGCATGGTGACCTTTAACTTGGGAAGCATGGCTTGCTTCAAGTATGCTAGGCACCTCTACATCTGGGATGCACCGCCTAATAATACCACCACCACATCATCGAAAAAGATAAGTCTCATCCCAGAAGTAATGTTTCACATCATGCATGAACTTTTTCTTTTGATGAAAGGAGAGATGCTCAGGAATCACTTTGCTTACCACGTAGTTAGCAAAATCTGCATACCATGGTAAGTTTTCCACCATAGTTGCTAGAATCTCTTCTTCGAGGAATGCATCATCAATATCAAGGTCGGTCTGCACTGTGTGCTCACTCTCAAGTCTAGATAAACGATCTATCCTTTACCTCGAAATCAAATTCTTGAAGTAGTAGAACCCACCTAATTAGCCTTGGCTTGGCATCCTTCTTTTCCATTAGATATATTAGAGCTGCATGATCTGTATGAACCACTACCTTGGTTCCTAGCAAGTAAGCACGGAACTTCTCGAAAGCATAAACAACTGCAAGAAGATCTTGTTCAGTGACTATAGAGTTCTTCTGTGCACCATTCAAGGCCTTGCTTGTGTTACAGATTGGATGAAATAAATTTTCTCTTTTCTGACCAAGTACAGCACCCAAGGCTACACCACTTGCATCACACATAATTTCAAAAGGTAGAGACCAATCAGGTGCTACAATAATAGGGGCTTCAACTAGCTTTCCTTTGAGGCATTCAAATGCCTTCAAGAAATCTTCAACAAAATAAAACTTTGCCTCCTTCTCCAAAAGTTTGCATAATGGGTTTGCAATCTTGGAGAAGTCTTTAATAAACCTCCGATAAAAACCAGCATAACCGAGAAAACTACAAACCCCCTTCACATAAATTGTACGTGGTAGTCTCTCGATAATTTATTATTTGCTCGATCAACTTTAATTCCCTTTTCAGAGACTTTATGCCCAAGAAAAATGCCTTCCTTAACCATAAAATGGCACTTCTCCCAATTTAGCACAAGATTGAATTCCACACATCGTTGTAAAGCCATACTCAGATTTCCCAAGTATGACTCAAATGACCCACCTACAACCAAAAAGTAATCCATAAACACCTATAAGGTGTATTCAACCATATCAGAGAAAATGGGCATCATACACCGCTGAAAAGTAGAAGGTGCATTACATAGCCCAAATGGCATTCATTTGAATGGAAAATTACCATCTGGGCATGTAAAAGTGGTCTTCTCCTAATCTTCAGGAGCAATGAAAATCTTATTATATTCGGAATAACCATCCAAGAAATAGAACCATCCCTTTTCTGCCAATCAATCAAGCATTTGATCCATGAATGGCATTGGGAAGTGGTCCTTTAATGTCCACAAGTTTAGATTTCGGTAATCCATACACAACTTCCACCCTGTGATAGGCCTGAGTGGAATTAGATTATTCTTCTCATTCACTACTACTGTCATGCGCCTTTTTTAGGGCACACATTGTATAGGACTTACTCATTAACTGTCTGAGATTTGATACACCACCCCTGCATCAAACCCCTTTATGATTTCTTTCTTCACCACCTCTTGTATCGGTGGATTCAGACAATGCTGATGCTCAATAGTTGGTACGCAATCTTTCTCTAGCTGAATCTTATGCATATATATGCCAGGAGGGATACCAATTATATCAGCAATAGTCAAACCAATAGTTCTCTTGTACCTCTTCAAAATAGAGATGAGAGCCTCTACCTGTTGTTCACCTAAATCAGTAGCAATAATAACTTGCAGTGTATTTCCACTACCTAAGAACACATACCTTAGATGACTGGGTAGCTCTTTCAATTCTAGCATCGGTGGCTCTTCATTTGATGGCTTCGCCGGTAGTGAAGGTCGATTCTTATGGTCAAGGTACAGCTTATTGGGGGAATAAGAATATGACCCCATTCCTATCAAAGTACACATAGTTTGTTCATACTCTTTAACATCCTCACGATCAAAGTTCAAATGCACAGCAGCCAATTGCTCAACAGTAAGCTGCTTCTCTAAAGATAGTTCCTTCTCATCCTCATAATAAACATCAACTATAGTGAATACATTCATATTCTTTGGCCGCTTCATTGATTTGCATACATCAAAATGTACCACTTCGTCATTCATCCGAAATAAAAGATCATTTTCTTGCAAATTAATAAGCACACTTCTTGTTGTAAGGAAAGGTCGACCCAAGATTATGGGCACCTCAAAATCCACCTCGCAATCCAAAATAACAAAGTATGAAGGAAAAATTAAGGTAGAAACCTTTACTAATACATCATATAAGATACCAACAGATCATTTTATCGACCTATCCGCCATTTCAAGCCGCATGTTGGTTGGTGTAGGATCCCTCAAGCCCAACTTTTTATAAATGGTTAGTGGTATCAAATTAATGCTAGCCTTTAAATCACATAAAGCCTTAGCAAAGTCTAAAGTTCCAACCATGCAAGGAATAGTGAAAGCACCCGGATCTGCCTTCTTCTGTACCAAAGACCTCATGGCAATTGCACTATAATGATGAAAATTATCTGCCAGTTCATAGCTCGCTGCCCTTTTCATTGTCAAAAGGTCCTTCATGAATTTGGCGTACCCTGGAATTTGCTCCAGTGCCTCCACCAAAGGCACATTTATAGTTAGCTGCTTCAGCATGGTCATGAATTTACTGAACCTGGTGTCATCAGCCTTCTTCTTCAGTCTCTGAGGAAAAGGTGGTGGTGGATTTGGAAGAGTTTTCTCCACCACTTTCTTTTTATTATGCTTCCCATTATCAAACTTTTAAGACTGCTGGCATCTAGGTGTAGTATTATGAACGTTCTCATCCTGATTTTCAACTTCTACAGAATCATCACAATCTGTTTCAATAACATTCTCCTCTATACTATCAACCACGGGCTTGCCCTTGGATGGATTTTCCAACACCTTACCACTCCTGGTTGTAATAGCCAAACATGATCCATCTTTCCTTTGATTTTGGACAGTGTCACTTGGTAAAGTGCCAGCTTTTCTTTGATTGAATGCCGCTTATAGTTGACTCCTTTGTTATTCCAACTATTTAATTGAAGTGGAATGCGAGTGAACCAATTGATTCATTGAGGACAAATCATTTTTTACCTCAGCTACTCCTGTGTTGGTTACCTCCACTCCTTTCAACAACTTATCCATCATGTCCTCCATAGACATCTTCCCAAAGCTAGGTGCAACAGCTTCACGATTTCAAAGAGGGACATACAAACCGCTCCTGTCATTCATATTCTTCCAATTCCCTTGGTCTCAGTCCTTATATCCGGATTTTTCATAATAGTTCCTACCTTGGTTTCCTTGGACATTGCCTCGAAAATCCCCCTGATTATTCAAGTAATTTTCTTTTTCCTCAGAATCGGAGTCATCTCCTGTCTATGATACAATAACTTTGACCTTTTCTATCTTCCCTGATAATAAATGCTTAGTAAGAAGGTCCATCTTCATTTTCATGTGAGTCACATCCTGGTCGCATTTCTCTTCTCTTTACCTCTGTTCTGCTTTCATGCCAATAGGTACTGTAGAGATTTCTACCTCAGTATCCCTGGTATGCCAAGCTCTACTCTGCTTTGTCATACGATCCAGCATATCCCACGCCTCAATAAAACTAAGGTCCATGAATGACCCACCCGCAGAATTATCTACCACTGGCTTAGTCACCGAGTTTAAAGCCCTATATAATATTTCCATCAAGTGGAAATTGTTCATCTGATGATTTGGGCACCGCATAAGCTTGTTCTTGAACCCCTCCCATGTCTCGTGGAGAGCTTCAGTTGGAAGCTATCTGAAATTGCTTATCTCATCTCTTAATTGTGCTCTCTTGGATGGCGGAAATAATCTTTCTAGGAAAGATTCTTTCAGTTGCCTCCAATTAGTAATAGAGTTAGGAGTTAGCCAATTTAACCATAGAGTTGCCTCTCCACACAGAGAGAATGGAAATAAGTACAGCCGGATCACATTTTTTCCAACCCCTGGATTGTCAAATGATTTGCATGTTGAGATAAAATTAATCAGATGCATATTCGGATCATCCCTGCAAGTCCACCAAATAACCCTTTGAGTTGCAATAGCTGGATCATGGTTCCAGTGATATTGAACTTCGCTCCAGGTGCCAAGGGAGGAGGAATAATAGCCCCTGTGGCACCATCCCCATCTAAGTCATCATTATCATCATCATCCAAAGCAACTTGCACAGCTCGGTGTTCGGGTCTCATCCTATCTTGATGATCTCTGTTGACATTCCTGTTCAATGGTGCAGCTACATCATATGCACGCCTTGGATTTAATAACTCATTATCACCCAGGTCCTCATCATAAAGATTTGGTACCCGACCTGGGTTATCAACATTTTGTTGATTTAATTGGGCAGCTGCCAATGCAGCTAATCTAGCCTGCTCCTGTTGAGTAGCTATCCTTTCAAGGTCTCGTTGCGTATCCATTCTGACAATGAGATGTGGTTCAGGATTTATAGGTAATAATGGCTGACCAGATCTCCGTGTATTTGGCATGCACTCCACTAAACCTGAACAAAACAAAAACAACAAACAAAAAGTAAAATTTTCTAATCTTTGACCAAAGGGTCTATTAACTATCACAAACTTAGTTCACAACCGTATTCCTCAGTAACGACGCTAAAATTTGATATGCCCAAATTACAAATCTCGTTAGAAAGTGCAAGCGGTCGTTGTCAAATATAAAACCCAACTGGGTTGGGTGTCGAATCCCACAGGGAATACTATGATCACTAATTATTGTGATTATTATTAGACTGTTGATCAAAGGTTCCAAGATAAGGGGGGTTTCAGTTTAGGTTCATAATAATATTATCAGTGTAATGATGAGATGATATGTGTAATAATATTTGATCACAGAGAATGACAAATTAGGGTTACGTCCACCTTGTAGCTTCTACTTCTCTATTAACTATGAGTGATATGGATTTTATGCATGCATGCACTTATAGAGGGACGTATTCTAATTCTAAATCCAAGTGTTCTCAACCATCGAGGATTTATTCACCTTAGTTCTCTCGAATCCAAAGTGTACAATAAATTGTATGAACTCTCCAAGAAGTTAATCCTTCTAAGGCATTAACGTGTAAAATAGAGGTTGGAAACCCTAATTTCTTGTCACACTCTCTTTTACAAACAGTAAATTTTCTATCTAGCAAGTTATTGCTATAATGGCGCATTCCCTATTGTTTACAACTACGAGAATTCAATCAAAATGAAGAGAGTAATGATATAAGTGGGTTAACACATCATAAATTTAAAAACCCATAGCAATAGAGAGTATACTACAAGGTTTTCATAACCCTAACAAATAAACTTAGCTACTCATGAATAAAACAGAAATCAAAATAGAAATATTCATCATACCAAAACTTAGAACGATCTTGGTGATAAAGATGAATAACAAAAATAAGAGAGAAAAGTGTTTCTCTCTCTTTCCGTCCTCAAGCTAAGCCGCTTTCTTTTGTTTTCAAAATAATACAGAATGTGAATATTCCCTAAAAATTCAGCAATAATGCTTTTAATAACATTCTTTTCTAATAAATTGCTACTGCATCCTTAACTATTTACAAATATTGACTTTGCCCAAGAAAAAGTTCCCATACATCACATTCAGTCCAAAATCTTCTTTCCTTTTTATGTGAAGTTTTCCTTTACTGTCCACAGGTCCCCAAAGTTCTATAATCTTCCTCATTAGTACCTGAAAAGTATGCTAATCACATAGGTCAGCTCACTTAACTAAAAATTGACTAAAAGTACAAGAATTATGTATTTTATCCACAAAACTTAGCTAAAACATCGGTAAGTTATGGTGCTTAGATGTATAAATACGCCCAACATCACTCGTAGCCCCTCTTTTATAGGTGTGGCACGTTTCACACTCAAAAAAGAGATTCTACTTGACATGGTATTATGGACATCCAACTGAATATGGACCTAGGCTCTGATACCAACTTGGCACACCCCAAAATTGGTCCATATCTTAGGGGAACCTTAAGCCCACATAAATCGGAGGTTGCCCTGATAACCCAAACTAATCATTATCCCATCCATCACAAGGGACAGGTTAATCCCGACCATTAATAAGATAGCGGTAACAATACTAAAAGTCATAACTTAATAATTTATATGTCTCAAAGGGTTATCATAGATAATTAGAGGCCAACACATAAAGTTGACTTAAACTTGGGGTTTACGTTTGATACAAAAACTGAGAGCAAATGTGTTAAACATGGACAAGAGCCATAATAAACTCTAAGGACTCCCCTCATAAGGGACTTTTGGTCATTTCCTTAGATTAAAGAGGAACCTATGGAGTGTAAGGCCTCATTAAGGGCTTTTTGGTCATTTTACTATAAAATGTTAGCCCAAGTATTTAAATATCTTTCTTTAGGTTATTTACCATCAAATTTGAACATATTTCTTAGAATACTCTATGAGTGTATAAAAATTTTTGGAATCACTTGACAAGTGTGGATTCACTTGTAGCCAAACGTGGATTCATTTGGCATTGGTTACCCATTTAGAAATGGTGGATCTAAATAGTGGTTGCTTGGGGATTCCAGTTCCCTTGAGGTCTCCGTAAGAAATTGGTGCTAATTGTATGAATTATATTAATGTTTGATACACATTTTGGTTCTTAGTATTTGTATTTTTGTATGTCATCTATCTATCCTTTCATTATTGTTGTTTATTCATCCTATTCTCGTGTTTGTGGTGTAATCTTAGTTTAGGTTGTTGGATGTTTTTGTATCCTTCTCATGTGTTTGATAATTGGTTTGTATAATTTGGTATCAATAGCAATTCTTGATTTTGTTCCAACAAAATCACTCTTGGAGTTGTTTCCTATAAAATCTAAAATTCTCAAAAAAATAGCTGTTCTTGTTATTGTGTCTTGGCCGAAACTATAGTTGTTCTTGTTGTTGTGTCTTCGCCAAAATTTTATCATTAGATCTAGGAGTCTTTTGTGTATTTTGATTTTTTATAGTGTTTTGATTGTTTCTAGTGTTAGGTTTTTCTTCACATACACTATTTGAGTCTGGATCTAAAGTCTTGAGCTTGAAAAACGTGTTTTATTAATATTGTTGTTGAAAAATGGTGGCTTGAAAATGTGTAGTTGATGCTTGTTGTTGAAAGTTTGAGGCTGAACATGTGTTGTTGATGTTGGAGAGCCCAACGTAAACCTAAGAACTCCAAGTTATCAAAGTTGTGTTCTTGGTGTTCTTCACCATCTTCATAACTTGTTGAAGAAAAAAGTGGTTGTTTGATCTAAGAACAAGGAGGAAGAGAGTGTAGTCTATTTATTTTTCTTGAAACAAGTCCGAAAATACAACAAATAAGTAAGGGGACAAAAGAGACTTCAAAAAGACTAGTTACCAAAAGGGAGAAAGGAGGTTTTCCAAGACTAACTAGAAGTGGAAAGAGCCAACCACCCTTCAAAAAGGTGTTTTTCCCAAAAGGTGCAAAGAATGTCAACCCTTTTTTTAAGGTAAAAAAGTCTCCAAAACATGTTATTATTCCCTCCGAAGCTGATTTTTCACTCATCCAACTTGAAAATTGATCAATACAATTTGAAATAAGAAATTTTTTCAAACAAAATTCAATCAACCAAAGCCTGCTACATTCCTAAATCTGTGCAACTCACATTTTAGGCTTAAAATTTTGGATTCGTAGTTTTGTTTCTTTGGTTGTATTGTTTGATTATAATACTAATTAGAAACTAGTAATTGTCTACTAGGGTGTGAATTAGTTGTTTGATTCCATTTCTTTCGTATCACCTTTTTGTTATGTGCTTTTATCTTTTTGTAATTCATTGTAGTTTCTTGATTCACGTTCGTACATATTTTCCTTGACTCATTTAAAACAAGAATCTATTCCGACCTTAAGTTAGAATTGGAATAAAGTAACCTCATTGGATTATAAACGGGATACAAATAATTACAACACCAATTGAGTTATATTTCAAAGGTGTGAGATTGAGAGATTGTGAGGCTGATTTTTTTGTTTTTCTAACCCTAACTTCTTATTGTTTTTGTTTTGTTTAGCATTTGCTGATAAGTCAAATAGCGGATGAAGAATAAATGCCTAGTTAGGCTAGTTATTTCATGGAAAAGCTTGCCATTTCTATGAATAGCCAATAGACATCTTTGAAGGGAGGATGAAAAGAATGGAAGGGATGGAAGGTTCTTTTTCAAGATGAATCAACACCTTGGAAGTTCATCTAGACTCCAATCATTCAAGTCTTAAAAACTACCATGCCTAATGTAGTGGACATTCTACCAACACCTCCTCTACTATAACTCTAGATACACTTCACAAAATATTTAATCCACCTACAAAAGTACATAAACCATCCCCTACTTATCCATACAACCGAAACAAAGTTCACCAAGAATCTCCATAAAACTGAGAACCCCTAGAAATCCCGAGAGCCCCACTAAATCGAAACCAACAAATCCAAATTTATAATATGGATGGTGAGGGTGATTATAGAGGTAAGAGGTTAGATGAAGTGGATATCTTTGTATAATTAATAAGAAATAGAAGAGTATCCCATGGAGGAGGACATAAGTATCGAGGGAGAAGGACTGGTCTGGCTCATCATGGTAGAGGAAACTTAGGACACCGTCCTCAAGTTTAAGAGCGACATCAAGTAGATCAAGGGGGAATTTGGTTAGAGACATGGGTCTCAACTCTATCAAAATCACTCTTTCTACTTTCAAAGGAACTAGTGATCCATCTTTCTATCTTGATTAGGAGCTACAATGTAATCAGATTTTCTAACTCAATGAGTTGACACCCCACAAGAAAGTCACTCATGTCATTACTCAACTTGAAGTGTATCTATCTACTTGGTGGGAGATAAAATAGTTGCAAATAGCAATAAATGGTAATCTTGACCCTCTAGATTGAGATGAATTCAAATCACTTACGAGAGAGAGATATGTCACAAAAAGGTTCAAGCAAGAGCAACTAACAAAGATCTACAATTTAATACAAGGAGATAGAAGTGTGGAGGACTACTATGAGGAGTTTCAAAAGTTAATCCTTCATCTTGATATTGTTGAACCACCAAATCATTGCATAGCTTAGTTCAAAGGTGGCTTATATTATGAAATTTTCTTTGAACTAGTTGTCCACATGTTTTATTAAATAGAGGATCTTGTTGAAGCAACCATTGTTCTTGAAAGGAAAAATAATGCCAAAAAGACCTTCGGATAGAACAAGTACAAGGAATCCTACAAGTCCTTAGAAAAGAAGCTCGTTGATAGGGCAACCCAAAGATATCCACCACGGCTTGAAGGTAACCTATCTTCTACTCCCAATCCTAAAGTTATTGTTTTCTTTAAATGTCAACATTGGGGTCATAAGGCTAGTGAATGCCCCAACCAAAGGAATATTATGTTGGTGGAGGGTGATCCTTTCTTTGTTGGGGTAAAGTGAGCCTAAACGATGTTAATGAGGAAATACCATAAGAGGATAATGGCAATAATCGTGAATACAAATTGGTAGTGGAAGAAGGAGATGTATTTGTACCTTTTGGGTTTATGATGAAAGTTCCTAATGAGGATGTTTGGCCCGAAGAAGGATAGGTCTTGAATTTTAACCTTTTGATGAGGAAGAACCCAAATGGTGAAAGTGAGGAGTTTTGGGTTCAAGAAGCCAGCCTTGGTATCCAAACTAAGCACTTATTTTTCACCACATTCGGTACTATCATGGTGTCATATCCAAAATCGAGAGTAAGCTTAAGTCTTTACTCAAAAGTTATGTATCTACACCCTCCTATTTCTAGAATCTCTTGGAATCATGATGACATTTACCCTAGAGTAGACAATGCTATGAAGATAATTAATTTAAAGTCTTCACTAAGGGGTGTTTATGTCTTTTGTAATGGATTGAACGTGCATGGAATGTGTGACCTTCCTACTTTCGTTTACATGCCTATTTGTTGTTCCAAGAAGAGTCTACGGATACCACTTACTAAATAACTAGTCTCTTGTTTCTTGTCACACATACATGGATAGAAAAGTTTTTTCTTTCAATGAAGGGTAATCAATTAATTGTGATTGGAAAGGAATTTTATTCCTTCAAACCCCTCGATATGTTCCATATGTGCAACCTTGGTTTGATGCTATGTTTGATTATGCTAACCCTAACCCTCATGCCATGAGAAAAATGTGTTTGCTTGTGTATCCTACTATTTTTCTAGGCTTGGATTTGAGGTCAAATCTTTTCAATAAGGGGATGATGATATGGGTCAAAGGGGTATCAAAGATCATTGGAAGACAACACATAAAGACAACTCAAGGGCTTACCTTTGATACCAAAACCAAGAGAACAAGTGTGAAGCATGGGCAAGAGCCACAATACACTCCAAGGCCGCCCTTCATAAGGGCCTTTTAGTCATTTCCCTAGAGAAAAGAGGAACCTATGGAGTGCAAGGCCTCACTAAGGTTTGGGTGTCGAATCCCACAGGGAATACTATGATCACTAAGTATTCAATTAATTATTAGACTATTGATCGAAGGTTCCAAATTAAAGGGGGTTTCGGTTTAAGTACACTGTAATACTATCAGTGTAACAGTAACATGATATGTGTAATAGTATTTGATTATAGAGAAAGACAAGCTAGGGTTATTTCCACCTTGTAGTTTTAAATATTTTCTAACTATGGGTATTTAAAACTCATGCATGCATGCATTTACAGAGAAACACATTTGAATTCATAATCCAAGTATTTCTCAACTAACAAGGATCAATCCACTGTAGTTCTCGCAAATCAAAAGTGTTGTTTAATACTTTGGTGAAATCTCAAAGTTGTTAATCCTATTAAGGCAATAACGGATAAAATAGAGGTTAGAAACCCTATTCTCTTATCACTACTTTCTTTTCCCAACATAAACTTTTCAATTGAACAGGTTATGTTTTAATGGTACATTCCCTATGTTTGCAACCATGAGAATTCAATCATAATGTAGAGAGTATAATATAAGTGCATCTACACATAATGAATTCAAAACCCATAGAAATAAATAGTATACTACAAGGTTTCCATAACCCTAACAATTAAACTTAGCTACTCATGAATAAAATGGAAATCACCATAAGAATATTCATCATACCAAAAACTACAGGTTGATTTTGGTATCTGAAAAATAGTGAAACCAAGGAGAAACATTTTTCTCTCTCCCTCTACACTAAGCCGCTCTTTCTTGCGTCCAAAAAAACAAAAACAACATAATACATAAAAATTCAGCAACAAGTCTTTTAATAGCCTTCTCTCTCATAATTTCTTTCTAAGTCCTCAACTTATTATAAATGGAAAATTCCCTCGGAAGAAAGTTCCCATGCATCCCATTTGGTCCAACAGCTGCTTTTCCTCTTGTTTGAGTTTTCCTTTGAAATCTGCAGTTCCCAAAGTGTCTTTATCCACCTTATTAGACCTGAAAATCATGCTAATCATATAGGTCAGCTCACTTAAATCAAAGTAGAGTAAAAATGTAAGAATCACATATTTTTGTTCTCAAAATTTAGCTAAAATATGTGTAAATTATGATACTTAGACGTATAAATACGCCCAAGATCACCACCCCACACATAAATCTTTGTTCGTCCTTGAACAAATCATATATCTATACATAGACCAAATTACAAACCTACAAAGGAAACACAAAATGCTGAAATTGGCTCACACGATAATTAGGCACAAGAGTTAGATTCATGGATCATTGCTAGAACAACTTGTCCTCAAGAATAGACTCACTAGTTGGCAAATTCATATGTACTGTTTAAGCAAAGAAATCATATAAATTACCCAACCTTCAAAAACCATGTTCCCTCACAAAAAGAAAATTACCCATAATCACTCACAAATATGCAATTCTAATAACATGGGTATAAGATTCAAGTTGTACTCACTCTCACAAAGAATTCTCCAATTACAACTAATGACCATATGCTTGACCTTAGTGTAATGCTCCACTAATATAAGAATGCTAATATTAGGATCAAATAGGTCTTTTACGGGTTGTAATGCAGGCTAAATGATAGGTAGGAACTATTTAGGATAGAAATAGTGACTATCTTCCCTAAGAGCTTCAATATACTACATTATGCAATTAAGACCAATCTCTAACAACCAATTTCTAATTCTGCTATCTTCACTGATTTACTTTTCACCCCAACTCATTAAGCTTAATTAATAACCATATGGTGGGAGCATGCAACCCTTTCAAAAAAATTATTCTTTTGCACCCTTTTCATGTTACGCACCTCTATAATAGCCACCCTCAACTTAAGTGATTTGCCTTAGTTGAGGTGCACAATGTTCAATAAGGACTAGGGCCAAAACACGTTCATTGTAACATGCTCGGGATAAAATTTGAAACTTTTAACAACACTTTGAAACTCCCAACCACAACACTTTTACATACCAATAACTAGACTTTGGGCCTTAATTCACCTTTTTCCTCTTATTTTTCAAACCCCTAACTCAAATTTTTATTTTACACTAAAGCACTTAGGAGCATTTAGATCAAATTATGGTCTTGGATAAGGGTGTATATGAGGCTAACAAAAGAACAAGATAAAGGCTTAACAGGGCTAGGAAAGATGATGCGTAAAGGTGGGTAAAAAGAAAAGGGTATAAACAATGGCTATCAAAGAAATTACTAAACAATTTCCTAAACTCACAATTTTTATTTTGCTTTGCACACACACCAGGCAAGTTCTAGCATCAGTTGAAACAAGGAATATACAACAGCCTTACACACTCATGGCACATGGTCAACTTACTTAGGAGCATTATAGATTCTCGACCCAACACTTAAATGAATTCCAATATAGCCAACAATCATAACCAGAGTCACAACTAAAGCCTAAGTGTTTTAAATGTTAAGATCCATCGCATACTCATGCTATAATACCATGCGGTCCGAAAGTAGCAATTTCATGAAACCAACAACTAATTTTCTCTTAAGACAGTCATCATCCATCCATCATTGAGAAATAAATGCCTACTTATGACTAAAAATACCATATGCACAGAAACAAAAAAAAATGAAAACCAAACAAAACAAACTAACATAAGCACTAAACTAGGTACATAAAGAACAAAACAGAAAGTAACTAATAAGCAATCTAGAAGAATTTCTATTCCACCCCACACTTTCAAAGAAAACACTGTCCCTAGTGTAAATGTATAAACAAAAACCTGGTTAGTCAGACTCTTCCTCTACATCAGTGTTCATGCCCCCTGCATCAGAATCATCCTTAGAGTCTTCATCACCAGATTCATCCTCCATATCAGAATCTAATAGTGTGCGGTCATCATCTGTTGGTATGTCATCATCTACTAGCTCTTCAAAATTTGCCCCTATTGCACACATAGATTGAGAATGATCATTAAGAGGGTAGTCATGATCCAACTGTCGAAGATCTACATTAGTGGGTACAAGATCTCCACTCATCATGGTAAGCTTCGTCATGCCGTAAAGGTGACCAAAAAAACTCTCATCTCGAGCATATCTTTTAGCAGTGGTAAGGTTGATGCCTTGAATAGTTTTTGGATCTTTCACTTTCATGACATCCACCTTCTTTGGATTTTGTAGCAACATATGGTCCGCTGGCTCCTCCTCAATGTGCTCTTTCCTTAGAATGGAAATCAATAAGTTGCCGAAATTAAAGTATATCCTACTATACACCCTTTCTTTGTGCATCGAAATGCGTATAACTACACCAATATTGATAGGAATATCTATCACTATAGCAAATACCAAGCAGACCTGATTACACGAAACCTTAGTGAATTGCATCCCAAGAATCAAACAGGAATTTCCTATCCTTAATCATATGCGAGCTTCTCTATTTAAACATGTATATGGGTAAGTGTTGTGACGACCATTATCCTTATGACTAGTCCACCGGGCCATGGACTTTGATCCATATAACATATGTCTGATGGATCTGTAGGGAGGTTTGTTGTAGAGTTCCCTGAGTTTTGAGTGATCTACACTTGGACTACCCAAGAAAGAGTTGAAGAAATCAGCATTCAATTGTAAGACCTCCTCTCAAATATTTACTTCATTTCCATAAATATTTGGGGACCAGTTGCCACAAAACTCTCAAGTCAAATTAAGATTACACTCGCCCATGTCTCAAAAGATGAAGTCAAGTTTCACTGCTATAATTTCACAAGAATATGAGGGCAATGCCTCGATAAACCTTTCTTTTGAATCAACTCCACCTGCACAAATTGCTTCACTTTATTGTTTTTATACCAGTTCTTCCCTTCCTCCTCTAGAACCCATTTGATATCAAAACTACATCGGGGCACTTGAATAGAAGAGGAATCAACCTGGTACTTTCTTGCTCTTTTCTGACCTTTTTGAGACGTGGATGCCTTCTCTTTTCCCTGTCATCCTTTTGGATCCATGTCACCTAAGATCATAATAGAGTCATCTTAATCTCATTCCATCAAATTCACTACAATCTAAGAAGAAAATAGTGATGGCACCACCCCACACTTAAGTCATTTGCACAAACTAATTAAGTGAGTGTTGTCGAGTACTCATACTTCCTTGACATGCATTTTGATCATATGTTCCAACAACATTATGGGTGCAGTAGCACTTCCAACCCCTCACTTTACAGAAAAGTCTTTCGGTTTGATATACAAATGTAGCACACAATGGCCTTATGATTTTGACTAACCTTTCCAACTTCAGTTTATTTTAGCAGTACCATTCTAGAACAAGAATACCACATAGCAATCTCATCATGCCATAGTATAGAAATAACATCATAATCTTGTGCTTTTTATCAACATCAAATTAATACAAGAACATGTGAAGTGTTGGGTTAACCATTCTCAATACAGTGACGAACAAGTCACTCACATAATCAAGATTACAAATCACACAATCATGCATCAGACTTCTATAATTAAACTTATAAAAAGTCATAATGAATACCAAGTAACACATTCCAGAGTGAAATAAAGATTATAAACAAGAGCTCTTTCACACAATGAGATTTATCTTCCCCAATAATAGAAAACTAACCATAATCTTATCTTTAAGCACTATTTGAAAACCCAACTAACAACTATGAGCATACTAATAAAAGAACTACAGATAATGAAAGAGGAATACTTGATAATGGACTCTTGATAAAAAGAGAAAGGGATTTTGTAGGATTAGTAGAGCAAAGAGAAGGGTTTTGAGAGAAGAGGGGTTGGCCGGCGCTTAGTTGAAAGAAGAGTGGAATGGAATTTTAGGGTAGAGATGGTATTTAAAAGTTGGGACATGGATCGGGTTGATCCACTAAAAAATAGATACTTATATTTAAAAATTTGCACTAATGTACGACTCACCTTCAATCGTATATGCTTAAGAATATGGTGCATATCCTATCGTCTAAATTTACATATGCGGCACATAAGGTATCGCCTAGTTGAGGCAGTGGGCATAGGAGATTGGAAATGCGGTGCATAAGCTATCGCCTATATTTACATGTGTGTCACATAACCTATTGCCTATATTTACATGTGCGGCGCATAAGGTATCGCCTAGTTGAGGCAGTGGGCATAGGCGATTAGAAATGCAGCTCATACCCTATCGCTTATATTTGGATGTGCGATGCATAGGGTATCGCCTAGTTTAGGAAGTGAGTATAGAAATTTAAAATGCAACGCATATCTAATCGTACAACTTAAGATGTATCGCGCACTCTTGGTCGGAAAGGTCCATACCACAAGGGCTTCATCCCCGCACCCCTATCGAGGTCAGTGGTAGGCTTTGGGATCAGGCATAGGCAATTGGGAATGCGGCGCATACCCTATCACTTATATTAGAATATGTGGTACATAGGGTATCCCCTAGCTTAGGCAGTGAGCATAGGTGATTTACAATACGGTACATATCTAATTGCTGAACTTAAGATGTGCGGCACACTCTTGGTCTGAAAGGTCCATACCACGGGGGCTTCGCCCCCGCACCCTAATCGAGGTTAGAGGTGGGCTTCAGGATCGGGCCTGTCCACCCAATTCCTACGCTACCACCACAGCCCTCATTGAAAGTAACAAAATAAAGTCCCACCATAAAACAGTTTAGGTCGAATTTACATAATTTGAGGCGCGACTCTAATGCAAATCATACTTGAGCCTTACACATTTGACCACTCCTCCTTATAAATTCATGCACCTGCACTTAATCAAAAACAACAAAAATGATTAGAAAGATGGGTATCCTCCTACCAAGCTCCGTAGTTTCGATCGTGGATCAACTCATATTTTTGAATTTTTATTTTTCATAAACAAAAAAAAAGTAAAATAATGGGTTGCCTCCCATGAAGCGCTTGATTTACTGTTGCGGCATGACTTATCTATCTCTATTACTCAGACTTCATCAAGATATATGTTGGTTATACACTTTATCAAGGTTGTTGGCCCGATATATAGCTTCACCCTTTGTCTGTTCACCTTGAAGACACTCTCGTCTTCATTTTCTAGCTCAACTACTCCAGATGAGTAGACTTGGCTAATTTTGAATAAACTAGACCATTTAGACTTCAACTTATCTGGAAAGAGCTTTAGCTTAGAGTTGAATAGGAGTATCAAATCACCCTTTTGAAAATTTCATTCCACAATCCTCCGATCATGGTACTTTTTCATCCTTTCCTTGTAAAGGTCTGCTCTTTCATATGCATTGAGACGGAATTTGTCCATCTCATTTAGTTGGCCCAGTCTCAGCTTTGTTGCCTTATCCCAGTTCAAGTTCAGCCTTCTTAGTGCCCATAATGCTTTATGCTCTAATTCAATAAGAAAGTGACATGCCTTTCCATACACAAGTTGGTACGGCGACATGCCAATAGGCATTTTGAAAGATGTTCTGTTTGCCCAAAGAGTATCATCCAGCTTTCATGACCAGTCTTGTCTATTAGCATTCATGGTTTTAGCAAGGATAGATTTGATTTCTCTGTTTGAAACCTCCGCTTACCCACTAGTTTATGGGTGGTATGGACTTGCCACCTTATGTTACTTAACACCGTATTTTGCTAAAGCAACCCTAAAAACTTTATTGCAGAAATGGGATCCCCCATCACTTATGATTGTTCTTGGTACCCCAAAATGGGAGAATATGTTCTTTTATAGAAATACTGCAACTCTTTTTCTTTCATTATCAGCCAAAGCAATAGCTTCTACCCATTTTGAGACATAGTCCACATCTACTAGGATGTATTTAACCCATATGAGCTTACAAATGGGCCCATAAAGTCGATTCCCCATACATCAAACAACTCTACTTCCATTATATTAGACATCGGCATCTTATGGTGTTTGGAGATTGATCCATGCCTCTAACATTAATCACATCTCTTAACAAATTGATGTGCATCTCTGAATAGTGTAGGCCAATAGTAGCCACTCTGTAATACTTTCTAAGTAGTACGATCACCTATATGGTGACCACCAACAGGTGAAGCATGGCATGCTTCCAAAATACTCAGCATCTCTACCTCTGGGATACAGTGCCTAATAACACCATCTGAACATCGCTAAAAAAGATAGGGATCATCCTAGAAATACTAGGTCACATCATGAAGGAACTTTTTACTTTGGTGAAAGGAAAGATTATCAAGCATCACCTCACTTACCACGTAGTTTGCAAATTCAGCATACCACAGAATCTACTCGAGCTTCGCAGCTAGTATCTTTTCATCAAGAAAAGAATCATCAATATCTAACTTATCCTTGATTTCTTATTCATATTCAAGCCTGGATAAGAGATTAGCCACCTGATTTTCACATCCCTTACGATCCTTTACCTCAAAGTCGAATTCTTAAATCAATAAAACCCACCGGATAAATCTCGGTTTCATATCTTTCATAGCCATTAAGTACCTCATAGATGCATGATCTATGTGGACCACCACCTTTGTCCCTAGAAAATATGCTCTAAATTTCTCAAAGGTGTAAACTACAACCAGGAGCTCTTATTCAGTGATAGTCTAGTTCTTTTGATCCCCATTCAGGGCTTTGCTGGCATAGTAGATTGGATGAAACAACTTATCTATTTTCTGGACCAACACAACTCTAAGAACCACCCCACTAGCATCACACATTGGTTCAAATGGCTTTGTCCAATCTGGAGTAATAATAACTAGAGCCTTTACTAATTTCAGCTTAATGCATTCAACTCCTGTCTGCAGTCATCATCAAAAAATAACTTGGCCTCCTTTTCAAGAAGTTTGCATAATGGTTTTGTAACCTTCAAAAAATCTTTAATAAATCTACGATAAAACCCTAAATTACCAATAAATCTACACACCCCTTTTACAGAGATAGGGAGAGGTAGTTTCTCAATGACCTTAAACTTGGACCTATCTACCTCAATACCTTTTGCAAAAATTTTATGACCGAGAACAATGCCTTTCTTCACCATGAAGTGGCATTTTTCCTAGTTAAGTACCAGGTTAAACACTTCACACCGCTGTAATACTTGACTTAAGTTCAGAAAGCACAAGTAAAAGGAGTCTCCAATAACTAAAAAATCATCCATAAATACCTCCAAGGTAGTTTCAACCATATCAGAGAAGATCAACATCATGCACCTCTGGAATGTGGCCAGTGCGTTATATAAACCAAAGGGCATCTTTTTAAATGGAAGTATACCATATGGGCACGTGAACATCCTCTACTCCTGTTATTCAAGAGGAATGGAGATCTGGTTATAATCAGAATGACCATCCAAAAAATAGTACCAACCTCTACCTGCCAATCGATCGAGCATCTGATCCATGAATGGCATTAGAAAGTGATCTTTTAGTGCCCACGAGTTGAGATTTTGGTAGTCCACACACACCCTCTACCCTGTGACAGGCCTGAGTGGAATTACCTCATTCTTTTTGTTGCCGACTACCGTCATGCCCCCTTTCTTGGGCACACACTATACGAGACTCACATATTTACTGTCTGAGATTGGGTACACCACCCCTGCATCTAGCCACTTGATGATTTCTTTCTTCACCACCTCATACATAGGTAGGTTCAGGCGACGCTGATGCTCAATGGTGGGTACACAATCTTTATCTAATTGAATTTTATCCGTACATATACCAGGAGAGATACCAATGATATCTGCAATAGTCTAACCAATAGCTCTCTTGTATCTCTTAAGAATAGAGATGAGAGCTTCCACCTATTTTTTGCCTAGATCAGCAGCAATAATAATTAGTAGTGTATTTGCACTACCCAAGAACACATACCCCAGATGACTTGGAAACTGTTTCAAGTCTAACATCGGTAGCTTTTCAATGGATAGCTTCATCGGTGGTGAAGGTCGATTCTTAAGGTCAAGATCAAGCTTCTTGGGGGCAAAAGAATACGACCCAACTCCTATAAAAGCACAGAAAGTTTCTTCGTAGTCCTTCATATCCTCACGATCAAAGATCAAAAGCACAACAGTCAATGGCTCGATAGTAAGCTGCTTCTCCAGAGATAATTCCTACTCGTCCTCATAATACACATTAACTATAGAGAACACATTTATTTCTTTTTGTTGTTTCATTGATTTGCATACATTAAAACATACCACTTAGTCATTCATATGAAATAAAAGGCTATTTGCTCATAGATCAATCAACATACTTTTGGTTGCAAGGACAGGTTGACCCAAGATTATGGGCACCTCGAAGTCCAACTTGAAATACAAAATAACAAAATCTGCAAGGAAAATAAAGGTATCCACCTTCACTAATACATCTTATATAATAACGACAGGCCATTTTACCGACCTATCTGCCATCATGAGCCACATATTGGTTGGAGTAGGATCTCCCAACCCCAACTTTTTATAAATGGCTAGTAGCATCAAATTAATGCTAGCCCCCAAATAACACAAAGCCTTAGCAAAATCTAAAGATCCAATCATGCAAGGGATGGTGAAAGCTCCTGGATCTTCCTTTTCTATACTAAGGACCTTGTGGCAATCGCACTGAAATAATGGAAATCATCTGCCAGTTCATAACTTGCTTCCCTTTTCTTCGTCAAAAGGTCCTTCATGAATTTGGCATACCCTGGCACAAGATCTATTTCCTATACCAAGGGCATATTTATAGTCATTTGCTTCAGCATGGTCATGAATTTACTAAACTTGGTGTCATCATTCTTCTTCTTTAGTCTCTGAGGAAAAGAGGGTGGTGGCTTTGGGAGATTTTTCTCCACCACTTCATTTTCTTTGTTCTTCTCATCTTTAATCTTTTTAGACTGTTGACAGCTGGGTGTGGTATCATGAATAATCTTATCCTAGTTTTCAACTTCTATAGAATAATCATAATCTACTTCATCAACACTCTTCTCCATACTATCAACCACAGGCTTACCCACAGATGGGTTTTCAAACACCTTACCACTCTTAGTAGTAATTTCCATACATGACCCATCTTTTCTTTGATTTTGCACTATGTCACTTGGTACGGTACTAGCCTTCCTTTGATTTAATTACATTGACAATTGACTCAATTATTGCTCCAACTATTTTATTAAAGTAGAATATGAGTCAACCAATTTATTCATTGAAGACAAATCATTTTTTACCTCAGCTACTCCCGTGTTGGTTGCCTCAACTCCTTTCAGTAGCTTATCCATCATGTCTTCGATGGAGATTTTGGAGCTAGCTGCAGTAGCTTTACGACTTCCAAAAGGGACATACAAATAACTCATGTCATTCTTATTCTTCCAATTCCCTTGATCTCAATCCTTGTCCCTAAATTTTTCATACTAGTTTTGAACCTTGGTTTTCTTGGCCGCTTCCTCGGAAACCCCGCTGATTATTCAAGTAATTTTCTTCCTCCTCAGAATCAGAGTTAGCTCTTCCCTGTGATACAAAATCTTTAACCTTCTCTATCTTCTCTAATAATAAATGCTTAGTAAGAAGGTCCATCTGCATTTTCATGTGAGCCATATCTTGGTCACGTTCCTCTTCTCTTTGCCTCTGTTCTGCAGTCATACCAATAGATATACAGTAGATCTTGTTACCTTAAAATCCCTGGTATGCCAAGCTCTATTTTGTTTGTTAAACAATCCAGCATCTCCGATACCTCAAGAAAGGTGAGGTCCATTAATGACCTACCCACAACATTATCTACCACTGGCTTGGTCACCGAATTTAAGGAACTATATAATATCTCCATCAAGTGGAGATTGGTCATCTGATGACTTGGGCACCGCATAAGCTTCTTCTTGAACCTCTCCCAAGTTTCATGGAGAGATTCAGTTGGAAGATGTCTTAAATTGCTTATCTCATCTCTCAATTGTGCTATCTTGGACGACGGAAAAAATCTTTTTAGGAAAGCATCTTTCAGTTGCCTCCAATTGGTAATAGAGTCAGGAGTTAGCCTATTTAGCCATAGAGTTGCCTCTCTATATAGAGACAATGGAAATAAGCACATCCAGATCATATTTTGTCCAACCCCTGGATTGTCAAAGAACATACATATTGAGATAAAATTAATTAGATTAATATTCGTATCGTCACCTGCAAGTCCACCAAAATACCCTTTGAGTTGTAATAGATAAAACATAGTGCTAGTAATATTGAACTTATCTTCGGGTCCTAAAGGCAGGGGAATAATATCCCCTGTGGCACCAGCTCCATCCAATTCGTCATCATCATCATCATCAAAAGCAAACTGCACAGCTCTGCATTCAGGTCTCGTTCTAGCCTGACAATCTCTGTTGACCTTCCTGTTCACTGGTTTGGCTACATTGTCTGCACGCCTAGGATTTAATAGCTCATCATCACCCAGGACTTTAGCATCAGAATTTGGTACCCGACCTGAGTTATCATGATTCTGCTGATTTACTTGTGTAGCTACCAATGTGGCTAATCTCACCTGCTCCTGTTGAGCAGCTATCCTTTCAGGGTTTTGTTGCACATTTTTTATACCAATGAGACGTCCTTCACCAATTCCCGCTTTTCCGCATCAACATGGGCCAAACTTCTAATGGACAATCTACTAAGAGCATCGGCATCTATATTAGCTTTATTGGGGTGGTAATGAAAAATCATATCATAGTCTTTCAACAACTCAAGCTACCCTCTTTGCATGAGGTTTAAATCCTTTTGAGTAAACACATATTAAAGACTCTTATGATCGGAAAAGATATCAACATGAAACCCATAAAGATAATGTCGCCATATCATTAATGCAAAAACTACGGCTAACAAATCTAAGTCGTGAGTAGGGTATTTTTTTGTGGCCTTTCAATTACCTAGAAGCATAAGCCACCACCCTACAATGTTTTATGAAAACACAATAGATACAAAAAAAAGAAGAATCACATTATACTATAAAACCATCATTAACTTCGGGCAAGCTCAAAATCGAAGCTGAAGTCAATTTTTCTTTCAACTTCTCAAAACTACCCTCACATGCATTCGACTATAAGAACTTGACCTTTTTTGGGTCAACTGGGTCAATGGGAAGCTATGGTTAATGAAGATAATGACAAACATGTCCAAGAACAGACCGATAAGCATAGTCATCACGTCTATGAATGTCATTGGGGAATTGATCAATCCAAAATACATAAGAAGAAACTCATACTGACCATACCGGGTTCTAAGGGAAATCTTAGAGATATCTTCATACCTAATTTTAAGCAGATGATATCCTAATCAAAGATTAATTTTAGAGAAGCACTTCACACCCTGAAGTTGATCAAAGAAATTATCGATCCTAGGAAGAGGATACTTATTATTTAAGATTATTTTGTTCAACTGACAATAATCGATGCACATACGAAGGGACCCATCTTTCTGGCATAAAAACAACATGGGAGCACCCCAAGGAGAAATACTTGGATGGATAAAACCTTGATCTAAGAGGTCCTTCAATTTCTCCTTAAGTTCCTTTATATCTACCGAAGCCATTCGATAAGAAGGGATGGAATATGGATAAGTATCCTAAACAAGATCGACCCCAAAATCAATTTTCCTATTAGGAGAAACATCGGGAAGATCATCAAAAAACACCTCAGGAAACTCATTAACCACAGAAACTGATTCTAGGGAAGGCTCTTCCGAGTTAAAATCTTTATCTCAGGCCAAAAGATATAAACACCCCTTTGAAATCAACTTTTACGCTTTTAGATAAGAAATAAGTCTTCCCACAGGCACCAAAAAATTACCTTCCCTTGCAATGAATGGCTCATTAGAGAATTTGCACATGACCATAAGGGTCCGATAATCTAAGGAAGCATTTCATGAATGCAACCATTCCAACCCTAAAATGACATCAAAATCGACCATGTTTAACTCTATCAAGTCTACAAGAGTATCTTACCACCAACAGAGACCACACACACTATAAAGACCCTTTTAGCAATCATAGAGTCTCCTACCGGGGTAGAAATTAAAAAGGAACCAATGGAATCTCATGACCACAATCAAGATGCACAGCCACATACAGGGTAGTATACAAAAGTGTAGACCCTATATCAAGAAACAAATATACATCACAGGAGAAAAGTCTCAACATACCCATGATAACATTGAGATATGCCTCAGAATCATGGCAAATATCTAGTGCATACAAGAGGTTCGACCAGTTTCTGAGACAGAAACAGAAGCAACAAAAGAAGTAACACTCTTCGGTATGGGAGTAGATAAAGTAGAAATAGGATCCGTGTTAGCCTAAGAAACTTTTAGAGAAGGGCACTCATGTTGCATATGCCTGATTTGACCATAACTAAAATATCGATTCTGCCCCATCGTATACTAACCCTGATGACTGTGACCACAAAATCTATAAGGGGGGAGGGGTGAAGCTGATTGGGCACCGCTACCGTAGAATTAGGAAACCTTATTCTAGAACTCACCACTAAACTGAGATCGATGATCACCCGATGACTTCAGGTAAGGAAAGCAAACACTAGCTGAGGAGCAAAAACTCAAACTCCTCTACTTTTTTTATGGTAACTTATCCCCATCTTTATTACTAGGATCGAAAGAACTAAATGTCTTCCCTTTCTTTTTACTAAACTCAACTTGCTTTTATTTATCTTCTTCCACTTATATGATATACACTATCAATCTAGAGATGTCCATATTTTCAATCAACAAAGCCTCCTAGCTCTCAGGGACTAACTAATAGGATAATCCTGAGACTAACTTACGTATCCTAGCCCTTATTCCAGAGACCATCTCGAGAGCATACCTTAAAAATTGATGGAATTTTAAGGCATACTTTTGAACGGATATCCTCCCCTATTTCAAGTTTACAAACTCTCCTACTTTTGCTTCTTTCAACTCTTGAGAAAAGAAGCAGTCAAATAAAGTCTTAGAGAGAATCCTCCTACATGGAGAGACTAGCATCCATGCCTCTAGAAAACTCCCGCCCTTTATACCATTGGTACGCTATATCTTTTAATTGGTAGAAAGCAAAATCAAAGGCCTCAATATCCATATCATGCATGATTCAAAAGATCTACTCCATTTCATCAATAAAGCATTGAGTATCTTCCTCAACCTTCATACCCAAAAATATAGGAGAGCTCAACCACATCAATTGGTCAATTCTTGTGGACTTAGAAAAATTGGTAGTCGGAGCACGATACTTTGATTGAGAAGCTACCAACTGAGTCAAGAGAATTATAGAGTGACACAACTCACATTAGTAACATCCCATTGAGGTGACACAATAGGGGTGTCACTCTTATATTCGGGGTTAGTGGAGATAGATTGAACACAATGAAGATAGTTTGATATTGCAGCCCTATCCCGATTCAAAACTCTAGAAGTAGGACAAGATTCATCTACAGGGCCTTCAGAATGGTTTTCCTGAGTCTTAAATCTTCTTAGAGGAATGATATGTAAGATAGAAAATAGAAATCAAAGGAATTCAAGACCTTATACTCTATACCTTGAGACAAAAAAGAGAAATATTTCCTTAAATGTCTCATATCCCCTCTTTTATAGGTGTGGCGTGCTTCTTACCTAGAAAAGGGACTCTACTTGACACAACATTGTTGACACCCAACTGACCATGAACCTAGGCTTTGATACCAACCTTACACGCCCCAAAACTAGGACATGTCATAGGGGCACCTCAAGCCCACATTATTTTGAGGTCGCCCTGATAACCCAACCAAATCATTATTTTATCCATCACAACGGTCGGGTGAATCCCTACCATATAAAAAAATAGACAAAATAATAATAAAAGTCATAACTTAACAATGTCTGTCATTTCATAGATATCAAAATAAGACTTAGTATAAAGATAGGAGACTTAGAAAGAATATCTTTCGAAGCAAGGAAACTTAACACTCCAAAGATGATGCATGAACCACTTTGATCACCTAATTATTATACAGGAAGGAAAGATGAAGCTCCGGACCCTATGTCAGTTGGGACGTAGTGCCTGGAGATGGTTAGGGGTTGGAGCACTAGGATGTAACTCAAGAATAAGGATAAAATAGCATAATCAATCAACAACAAGTCAATATATCATATTCAACCATATTCATGACCTTATCCATACATATAGGTATATCATATTCAAATAAGTAAACAAGTCATAACAACATTCTCAAAGCACTCAATCATGAGACATTAAGTGGAGAACTCCGACCTTCCACAAATATATTCAAAAATTCTTATTTTGTATGGGACTTTAACCACATTCACATATCACTTAGACGATGGACTTTAACCATGTATATGCTTATTAAGTGAGGGAATCTAACCATATACTATAATACCCAGAGAAATCCAAACCAATATTAGCGCAATATTTCAAGATCATGCACAGTACATCATGGTTATTTTATAGTTTGATGAGAAATTTACATGTATATTAAGTCTTCAAATAACTCTCAGCTATTAGATGAATCAAAACATTCCTTACCGATTGAATTCTTCGAAAGAATATTGCTATAGTAAACTTCAAATAAGCATATCTCTTGTAATACAATGAATTTTTGAGATCGTGACCTACTAAAAGATACATCATTGAATTATATTTCCAACTATATGAATTTTTCCTAAATCTGATATCAGAGCTAGGAGTTATGCCTATTTTACTCTGGCATGTCAGGCTGGGAAACTGAGTGACGAAATCCTTGATAAGATGTCACGCCCGTGATGGCCTATCACCAATGTCACCATCCCTGGGAAGATTTTCACCCCCAGAGATGACACTTTATGACAATCCAGCATGCCCGCTATAGCCTATCACAAATGTCGTCAACCTTAACCAGAAAACCAAGATTTCACATTTTTATGACAATAATTCATGACAACCTATCACCCATATGATGGCTTGTCATGAATGTCATCATCTATTTTTTTCCATCAATTCAGGGACATTTTTGCAAGGGTATTTTGGTCTTTTCCTTCACTTCCCATGACTTAAAACCCTCAAAGAGCATATTATCTTTCATTCTCCTTAGTTAAACATCTCAAAGAGCTCTTTCATACACTCTCAACCACAAGATTAGGCTTTTCTCTCAAGATCATCTCCTCAAGAATAAGAGCATTCTTTCCCAAAAGGTTAAAACCCTAGTTAAGAAAAATCAAGAATAATCCTAAGTATTTCTTCAAGAACCTTCAACAAACATTATGTTGTGTGAGCAGATGCTAACATATTTGAGGCTTTTAACTCTAAATAAATGTGAAACCTTAAGAAAATTTTGGTTGATTTTGACGGTTTTCTTGTGATATTATAGTTGTATCAAGGATGGGAGGAAATCATAGGAAAGATGAACAAAATAAGTAAAATATGGTACAAGTGAGATGATATGAGTCTGACGGTATTTCTTGCAAGCCGCCAAAGATATGGTAAGCTACCAGAAAAAGGCTTCAGGAAGAACAGTGAAGAAGAGTTGATGGATAGAGGTGATCATATTCTCAATATGTCTTCACAAGTATGGTAAGCCGTCAGAAGATGTCGTCAAGTGGGATAGAACATGGTAAAATAAGCTGAAGGTTTGATGACATTTACTACACGTCGTCACTCCTATGGTAAGCCATTAGAGGACATCATCAGAGTGAGGTAGAATAGGTTAAGAAGATATGACTTCTGACGACATATCTAATATGCCGTCAGAATCCTGATGATCAACACCAATATACCTTAATTGGGCTTTAGTATAAATAGCATCTTTTAGGGTTTCATTAACAACTTCAGAAGTAGCTTTTGACATCTTGTAACTTAGTAAAGGGTAGTTCACTTGTGTTTGACTCTCTTAACTTAGAATACAATTCTCCATCCTTTGATTTATTTGTGGGAAATTCTTATTGTACTCGAAGGAGAAACAACTTTGAATTTTATCTTTTGTAAGTTCACTTGCTTTAAGTTATGAATTTAATGTTTGTTATCTCTTTCTATCTTATGAGAAACTAAAACTCACAACTAGGGTTATGGGATCTATGATTATTATTTCATTGATTTAATAGTTGGATAAGGGTTTGAGTGATTGTGGGAACGTCTTGAAGTTCTATTATTTTAACTTGAATCTATTGGTTACAAACACTACGTTATGCCTTGGGTTTTATTTGCTTCTAATGGAGAAATAAACTAGAGGTCGTGAATTATTAACAGGGACTCAAAATATAACAACCTTCTGTTTGATGATTGATGACATAACTGGATCAATCTACCTAAGATAATATCCGGTTGGAAATAGATATGTTATCTAAGTTTAAGAGAATCAGATAATAAATTGTCTGGTGAGGTCGAGAGATAAGTCAGATAGTATCATCGGCAGGGATAATTTGTCGTTCCCACCTATCAAGAGAATCATGAACAGTTATAATTCAATGGAGATTAATAGTCATAGTGATCATAAACCTAGTTTCTCTGTATCATTGATTCAAAATATTGAAATCTAAGTTTTGAGTTCTAAAATAAGTTGAAAAGTTAAAATTTGTTTGATTGATAAAAACCCTTATTTTGTCTTTCTTTATTATTTATTTGAATTTAACTTGTAGTTATAGTTTAGAAATAGTTTAATCTCCACTCACATTGTTCCCTGTGGATTCGACCCCGACTACGAAGTTGGGTAAATATATTGACGATGAATGCCTTGCACTTATTTATGGTGTTTGAGAGTAATCACATTAGATCTCTTTCAAGATCAAGCTTTAAGGTATGTGTATTGTTCATCCATTGATCCCTTTCATTCATAGAGCTCAAGAATTATGCTTTAAATTATAAATTGTGATTTCCTTGTTGTATTATGACTATATGATACGCCCAAATTACAACTCTCGTTAGAAAGTGCAAGCAGTCTCTATCAAATATAGAACCCAACTGGGTTGGGTGTCGAATCCCACAGAGAATACTACAATCACTAAGTATTGCAATTATTATTAGACTGTTGATCATAGGTTCCAAAGTAAATGGGGGGTTTCGGTTTAAGTACACAGTGATACTATCAGTGTAACAGTAAGATGATATGTGTAATAGTATTTGATTACAGAGAAAGACAAGTTAGGGTTATTTCCACCTTATAGTTTTCAATACTTTCTAACTATGGGTACTTAGAACTCATACATGCATGCACTTATAGAGAAACACATTTAAATTCATAATCCAAGTGTTTCTCAATGAACAAGGATTAATCCACTCTATTTCTCTCAAATTAAAAGTGTTGTTTAATACTTATGTGAAATCTCCAAGTTTTTAATCCTATTAAGGCATTAACGGATAAAATAGAGGTTAGAAACCCTATTCTCTTGTCACTACTCTCTTTTCCCAACATAAACATTTCTATCGAACAAGTTATATGTTAATGGTAGATTCCTTATGTTTGCAATCATGAGAATTCAATCATAACGAAGAGAGTATAATATAAGCGCATCTACACACAATGAATTTAAAACCTATAGAAATAAATAGTATAATACAAGGTTTCCATAACCCTATCAATTAAACTTAGCTACTCATGAATAAAACGGAAATCACTATAAGAATATTCATCATACTAAAAACCAGAAGTCGATTTTGGTATCCGAAAAATAGTCAAATCAAGGAGAAACTTTTTTCTCTCTCCCTCTACACTAAGCCGCTCTTTCTTGCGTTCAAAAAAACTAAAAATAGCATAATACATAAAATTCAGCAACAAGTCTTTTAATAGCCTTCTCTCTCATAATCTCCTTCTAAGTCCTCAACTTATTATAAATGAAAAATTGACCCGGTAGAAAGTTCCCATGCATCCCATTTGGTCCAACAACTGCTTTTCCTCTTGTGTGAGTTTTTCTGTGAAATCTACAGTCCCCAAAGTGTCTTTATCTACCTTATTAGACCTTAAAATCATGCTAATCATAAAGGTCAGCTCACTTAAATCAAAGTAGAGTAAAAATTTAAGAATTATGTATTTTTGTTCTAAAAATTTTGCTAAAATATCAATAAATTATGGTACTTAGACGTATAAATATGCCCAGGATCACTATATTCATGTTGATGATTGTTGTTTTGATTTAAGGTTGTATCTTAGGGTGTTTTTCATGAAGCATGTGAGTAGGTTAGTGGAAACCCATGAATTTTGGATGGATTAAGATTGTCAAATTGATAAGTACAACTATGCCCAAAGTTGTGCATGTAAGGTGATTGATAAATTGCCAAGAATAATAGAATCCATGTTTTTATGACTTAATAGTGCTTAAATGACAAGCCCATGTTCTATTCTATATGATTCCACATGAACTCTATGTTATTGTTGTGTGTTATTATTGTGATTTGGAATGAGCATGATAATGAAGCAACTCGAGTATATACATGTGCGCATCCCTTTCCATGTATAAGATGTTGAGAACTAAGTTTTGTACAAAATCCCCTGATGTTGGGCGTATTTACATGCCTAAACACCATAATCTACCCATACTTTAGGCTAAGTTTTAAGGACAAAATATATAATTCCTGCACTTTTAGTCCATTTTCCTATAAGCGAGCTCACCAACGTGATTAGCATGTTTTTAGGTATTTATGATGAAGATTTCAGCACTTTGTGGACCTTTCGATAGTAAGGGAAACTTCACGTAAGAAGGAAGGCAACTTTTGGAAGCTTGTGGACTGAATGTGATGCATGGAGAATCCATTCCCGGCAAAATCAGTATTTCTTAATACTTAGGGGGGCAGCAGTAACCCAGTAGGACTAGGACAAGGATAAAAACCCTATTTCAGTAGGACTAGGACAAGGATGTTATAAAAACCCTATTTGCTGAATTTTTCAGCAAGCTTTTCATTCATGCTTTTCATTAAGATTTTATAATTCATTCGACACTTTAAGGATTTGTTCACGTTACTTTCTGACAGAGAAAACTCGGCTCTCTTGAGGAACGGCCAAGAAGAAAAATGTCATCTCCTTCTTGACGTTTAAGTCATCCCATCACCAAGATTATTCTAGGTTATGGTATGATGATTATATCTATTGTGATCTCCGTTATACTCATGAGTAGCTAAACTTCTCTGTTAGGGTTATGGAAGCCTTATGATATACTATCTATTGCTATGAGTTTGTGAATTCTTGATATGTATGCTACTTATATCATTACTCTCTTCATCTTAATTAAATTCTTGTGGTTGCAAACATATAGAATACGCCATTATAGCATTAACTTGTTCGAGAGAAAAGTTACATGTTTGGAAAAGAGAGTGTGACAAGGAAATAGGGCTACCAACCCCTATTTACACGTTAGTGTCGTAACTGGATTAACCTCTTGGTGAATTCGTACCATTAGTTATACGATTTACGCTCGAGAGAGTTAAAGTGAGATAATCCTTGATGGTCGAGAGATACTAGGATTTACTCTTAGAATATGAATCTCTTGAAGTGCATGCATGTCTGAATTTCGCATTACTCATAGTTAATAGATACGTAGAACTCATAAGGTGGACATAACCCTAACTTATACTTCTCATTGATTAAAACCTACTAAACAAAGCATTCCATTTTTACTTTGCTGTTCTTAATTCACGTCAAACCCAATATCCCCTCTTTTCATAGAATTTTTGACTAACAGTCTAATAATAGTTGCAACACTTAGTGACCGAGTATTCCTTGTGGGATTCGACACCCAACCCAGTTGGGTTATATTTTTGACAGCGACCGCTTACACTATTACATGAGTTATAGTTTGGGCGTTATCATCCCCTACTTACGATATTGTGAATTATGGACTCTATTCTTATGATCAAGTCAGTCATGTGTGTCAGTTTTTTTCCATCGAGTCCTGGGGGTACTTGTACCCAAAATAATATAGTTGTGTGCCTAGTGCCATGTCATATTATCACGATACTCTAAGTCAATCCATGGTCTATAGAATTCAGTTAGTCATATGACTCGGGCAAACTCAGAAATCTCAGTAGTCTCAGTAGTTTAGTAACCTCAGTACTCAGTACTTAGTAATCTAAGTGATCTCAATAATAGTAGTATTCCTAGCGATCTCAGTAATTTTAGTACTCTCAGTCAGTCCTCAAAACTCTGTACGTTCCTTCATTCAAGGGAACTCAGTAAACTTAGTTTAGCTCTGCTAAACAATACCACCCGTATCAGTTTAGTTAATCAGTATCAGTTCAGCTAATCAGTTCAGTTCAGTTATTCAGTTTAGCTCAGTTATGCAATTCAGTGTCTTTCAGATAAGAGTACGATTTAGCACCAAGTGAGACTAGGGATAGGGACTCAACCGCTAGAAAGGACGGTGATCCTTAGAATAAATCCCTACGTTCTAGAACTACGTAGAGAGCATAAGTATGAGATGTCAACTGTTAGATAGGACTGGCATACTCAGGGGTCACTCGTTAGCACATTTATATATATAGGACTGATCCTAGGAGTCACCTGTTAGATTAGGACTGACACCACAACAGTTGTCTTTACTAGTGGCGTAGTACTGATACCTTTCCTATTAGGGAAGATATTAGGCCCCAGTCAGCTTAGCATGGGGCATTTCAGTTAGATGAATACATCCCACAGTTTCAGTTACAGATTTAGGACTGCCAGATACAGTCAACTCAGTTTAATAGTACAGATTTAGTACTGTTAGAGATAGTTAATCCTTATCTTTATATATAGACTTCAAGATCACCCATTAGACAAGACTGATCTCAACTATAGTTAAACAATATCAAAATCATCAGATTTAAAGACCACTCGCTAGATAGAAATGATCTCAAATTTAGTTACCCCATATAAAATGGAACTTATATAGTTCCATCAGAACTCAGACTGTTAAATACAGTTGCTCAATATCAATTACATCAGTCTTGTTGATTATCACAGTTATATCAGTTATGTCAGTTGCCATAGCTTATGTTATCAGTATTTAATTTCAGGATTGTTAGACATAGTCAATCAGACCAATTCTTCATAATTTGAACTGTCAAAAATAGTCTTTCATCTATTCAGTAGCTCAGTATCAGTAAAGTCATGTCTCATTATTAAGAATCAGTAGTCAGTATCACCACGAGTTCAGTTATAGTTGCTTATGCATGGGTATATTCTTGCGTTCATATTAGTCAGCATTGTTCATTCATATAACCCTTTTCATTTAGCCTACCTCACTCGTATACTCAGTAAATTCAGATGTACTGATGCATATAGGTTCAGAGGCATGTGTTCCAGATCAGTAGTAGCATTCTAGTCCCAGAGTTGCAGTGAGTTATCATCCATTCGAGGATGATATTATTTTATTTCATTTATTATTTCAGTTTAGTTTTGCTAGACAAAGTTAGTTGGAGATATGTTCTTTCAACTCCTTACTCATACAGTATTTACAGTCTTTCAAATTAGATTCAGACTTCAGTTGTTTTTAGGTATTTGCCACCCATATGGATATTATGATTGTTAGATATTTTATTCAGTTGAACCTTATGGCCTATTGTTCATGTTTTTCTGCATTATTACGTCATATATTATAGTGTACAGGTACATATATCCGTCATGGGTTAGCTTGTGGTCCTTCAGGGTCATGAGCACCGTGTAGCATTCTGGTTCAGAAAATTGGGGTGTTACATATACACACCCATTTAAATAAGGGACTCTAACTACACATTCACATTTATTTTGATAAGGGACTCTAAAGACATGACTACACATTAGGCAAGGGACTCTAACCACATGTCATAATAATAGGGGAATCTAACCCAATCTATTTCATTCGGTGAGGCACATAAACCTTAAGAGATTTCATTGTTCAAAGGACTTCAACCACAAGCGATTCCATTAGGTAAGTGATTTTAACCTCAAGCTCTTTCCTCAGGCAAGGGAATTTAACCTCAAGTCATTACGACTATCATTAGTCGACATTGGGACTCCAACCCTTTGTACATACATCATCATCTATTCAATTTACACTTAAAAACTTTAACCCATTTAAACAATTCAACACTATACATGACCAAACAGTCCTCATGGGAGCCTTTATTGTTCAACCATTTAAATAGGCCAATTCCCTAATTCCATTCATAATACAATTCAATTTATGGTCATCAATACACTCACAAACTATTCACCTTTAATTAGCAATCTTATACCACATTCATACCCCACTTTATTTCAACACACAATTCACATTCATTTTCATGTTTAGGGACTATAACCCCTCATTAACCATCAACCAACAAGGTCATCAACGTCACCATACATGGCTCATAATACCTTTACAATATAATTTAACAACTATTCATACTTATTGGGCCATTTCCCTAGTTCAAAACATCAACATAAGACTAGACAATTCGCTTAGCATTTTCACAAAACGCCTTGTGTGCATGCCTTTACAATGGCAATTTTCAAGGTAGAAATCATCAAGATTAGACTTAATCAAGACTCACATATTATACCACATACAACAAGCACCCACATGTGGAATTCATCATCAATAACATGTATACACACAAGTCTAAGCAAAACTCCACTTTATTCATCATTAGGCAACAAAACCTTTTTTATTTGATATCTAAATCACCATGTACATTTACTAATTCAATTGTAAATTACATGGCTTAAGATTTATTTATAAGGGGAAAGAGTTAAGTTACATGCCTTAGACTATTGGATTCACCAAGATTCTTGACTTTACTTTGCCTTTTAAAGATCACCCTTGAAACCCTAGCCTCCAATTCTTCAAAGATGAGTTTGAGAAAGTATTTAGGGTATTTGATCCATAAAAATAGATGTTTAGGAGGCTACAAACACTTATATAGTGAGGGGACTTAAGGTATTATGCATTAGAAATGGGCATAAATCCGTTAGTGAAAATCTGGAAAATGGACCTATCCAAGGGTACGACTCACTAAAGGAACCATACACAAGGGTATGAGTTGTACCCTAACTCGTACCCTAGAATTCTCCTAGGTCACCTACACTGTTAAAGGTACAGCCACACACCCTTGAGTTGTATTCAAAGGGTAAGAATCAAATCTAACTCGTATACTTCAATCGTGTTAAAAAAATTCCACTCAAAGTTCAAGTATAAACTCTATACGACTCACTTGGTACAACTCGTAACCTTTGGTATGATTAAGGAGGGGGTCACTCGTACCTAAGATAGTGGGTAACCCTTACCATACTTCCTAGGATATGATAGAGAAGGGTAAGGAGGATACAACTCATATCCAAGGGGTCTGACTCATGCCCCTAGTCGTACCCAACTCATATATGATGATAGGCGAATTTACGCGCCTATATCAATATATTTTGCCCATATTTTAGCCTAGTTTTGAGAACTAATTATCTATTTCATACACTTTTAGTCCTTTTTCCTATAAATGAGCTAACAAATGTGATTAGGAAAGTTTCAGGTATAAATGATGCAAAATACAGCAATTTATGGCTTACTTGACGCAAAAGAAAGCTCACGAACGAAGTGGAAAGGAGCTGGACGCCTAAAGGACTAAATCTGCTGCATGGAAAATCTGTCCCGGGCTAAAACAGCATTTCTGAAGACTTTGGGGACTTACAGACACAAAGCTGGATTTTTGCCATAATACATTAACCTAGTGCAATTAGGTTATGTGTTTCATTATTCTATTTGGATTATAATTTTGTAACCTTACCCTAGTACATTTGGGTTAAGGATTTCATTAGTATATTAGGATTTGGTTATTTATTTTATTAGTTTAGTAGGAGTAGGATAGGAGTATTATAAATACCCTATCATGCTAGAGAACTAGAGACACATTCTTACAATTCTTCATTCTTCACTTAATTAATTTTCTTCCATCTTTCTCATCTTCCACTACAAACACTTCTAATCCACTTTTCTATTCTTAAATTCCACAACAAGAGAATCGTTACTTGCTACGGAATCACTAAAATCACACGCCTAACACCTCTTTTACACGCCATCCACCATGCAAAACGTGATATCCTACGCATTCATGGGTAACTAAACCTCTTAGTTGGGGTTATGGAAGCCGAATGAGTTACTATCTATTGCTATGAGCTTGTGAGTTCAAGACAAGTATATTGCTTATATCATTATTCTCTTCATCTTAAATCTACATCCTTTGCGGTTCAAACATAAGAACACGCCATTCTAACATCTAACCTGTTCGAGAGAAAGGTTATTTGTCTAGAAAAGAAGACGCATAGACCAACGCCAGGCTAACATTTAACTTGTTCGAGAGAAAGGTTATTTGTCTGGAAAAGAGATAATGTCAAGGTAGTAGGACACCCTTTCCTATTAAAAAGCTAGTGCCGTACCTGGACTAACCTCTTGGAGAATTCGTACCGTTAGTCACGCTTTAAGCTCGAGAGAGTTAAAGTGAAATAGTCCTTGTTTAGGTCGAGAGACGCTTGGATTTACCATCGACTACAATTCTCTATAAGCAATTGCATGTCAAGACTCTACACACTCATAGCCAATAGAGACGTATACCTCTGAAGGTGGACATAGCCCCAATGCTTCAATTCTCATTGTTTACAACCAACGTGACAATCTTTCTCTTTTTACTTTGCTATTTTTCAGCTTTTATTTCATTACTTTGGTTACTTAGTACAATCCCCCCATTCTTACGAGACTTGCATCAAAAGTCTAATAATTTCACTTACTTGTTGACCAAGCTATTCTCTGTGGGATCGATACCCAACCCAGTTGGGTTCTATATTTGCTAACGACCGCTTTACACTCCTACGAGAGCTGTAGATTGAGCGTTATCAAAAATTGGCGCCGTTGCCGGGGAATACGAGTGTCAATCAAGTTCGTGAAAATTACTAGACCCTTTGGTCAAAGATTCCCGTACTTTTACGTTTAGTTTTTGTTTTTGTTTATTGCAGGTTTTTCTTTTAGTGCATGCCCCATACAAGAAGTTCTGGACAACCGTTATTACCAATCAATCCTGAACCGCAACGAATTAGAAGAATGGAAGCACAAGCTGAAATCGACAGGATGGCTGCTCAACACGAGCAAGCAAGATTAGCTGCTCTTGCCGCTGCTCAAGTCCAACAACAAAACATTGATAATCCTGGACGAGCAACAAATCCTGACGATGAAGATTTAGGAGATGACGAGTTGATCAACCCAAGGCATGGCGCTGAAATGGCAACACCTGCCAACAGACGAGGTCGACAAGCTCGGTACAGATATGATCGCCAACCTTTGCAACCAGCTTTCGACGATGATGATGATGATCTTGATGGTGCCGGAGCCACTGGAGCTATAATTCCACCACCATTAGCGCCCGGAGCCAAGTTCAACATCACTAGCACCATGATTCAGTTATTGCAACTCAAGGGATTATTTGGTGGACTAGCAGGCGATGATCCGAATATGCATCTCATCAACTTTATTTCTACATGCAAGTCTTTTGACAATCCTGGAGTTGGTCAGAATGCTATTCGATTACGTCTATTTCCATTGTCTCTGTCTGGGGAGGCAACATTATGGTTGAATGGGCTGACTCCTGATTCTATTACAAATTGGAGGCAATTGAGAGACGCTTTCCTAGAAAGATTCTTTCCGCCATCCAAGAGGGCTCAATTGAGAGATGAAATCAGCAACTTTCGTCAGCTTCCCTCTGAAGCTCTTCACGAAACATGGGAGAGGTTCAAGACAAAGCTAGCGAGATGCCCAAACCATCACATGACTAATGTTCACCTCATGGAGATCTTATATAGAGCCTTGAATTCAGTAACTAAACCAGTGGTAGACAACGCAGCTGGAGGTTCTTTTATGGACCTCACCTTTGGTCAAGCAAGCAACATGCTAGATCGTATGACGAAACAAAGTAGAGCTTGGCATACCAGGGATTCTGAGGTAGCAAGCCCCACTTTATCTATTGGCATGTCTGCAGATCAAAGAAGGAGAGAAGAAGAACGTGATCAAGATATGGCGCACATGAAAACCCAAATGGATCTTCTTACAAAGCATCTATTAGGGAAGACTGAAAAAGTGAAATCTATTGCGTCAAAAGGAAGAGACGAATCTGATTCGGAAGAGGAGGCCAACTACTTGAACAATCAGGGGGGTTTCCGTGGGAATGCCCAAGGAAACCAAGGTCGGAACTATTATGATAAATCAGGAGGTAAAGACCAAGGTAGTTGGAAGAAAAATAATGAAAATAGTGGTTTGTACGTTCCCCCTGGTAGACGTGAGACCACCACATCTAATTCTATGGAAGACATGATGGCTAAGTTATTGAAAGGAGTGGAAGCAACGAGCGCGGGAGTTAAGGAGGTGATTGACGATTTGGCCTCCATGAAGCAATTAGTTGATTCTCATTCCACTTCTATCAAGCAACTAGAGCAGCAATTCAGTCAACTTTCAGCAACACTCAACCAAAGAAAAGCCGGCACCTTGCCTAGCGATACTGTGCAAAACCCAAGGAATGATGGGTCATGCATGGCCATCACTACGAGGAGTGGTAAGGTGCTGGAAACTTCAGCAGAAGGCAAGCAAGTAGTTGACAGAACAGCAGACATGGACGCCACGCCTAGTGACGCCACTAGGGAAGACGCCGCAATATCCACTTCCAACGTCAAGGACGTGTTGCCTAGTGACGTGCAGCCTGAAAAAAATAATAAACGGAAGCAAGAGGAGAAGAAAGCCATGGAAAGAACACTTCCATACCCACCACCACCTTTTCCACAAAGATTGAAGAAGGCGGCCGATGACACTAAGTTCAGCAAGTTCATGACCATGTTGAAGCAGCTGACTATTAATGTCCCATTGGTAGAGGCACTTGAACAAATGCCTGGGTATGCGAAGTTTATGAAAGATCTTTTGACTAAGAAGAGGGCAGCAAGCTATGAGCTGAAAGAAGATGTGCATCATTGTAGTGCAATAGCTACCCGATCCATAGTTCAGAAGAAGACCGACCCCGGAGCTTTCACTATTCCTTGCACCGTCGGATCTTTGGACTTTGCTAAAGCATTATGTGACTTAGGAGCCAGCATCAAATTGATGCCATTATCAATCTACAAGAAGTTGGGGTTAGGAGATCCTACACCAACTAATATGAAGCTTGTTATGGCGGATAGGTCGGTAAAACGACCGGTTGGTATTCTATGCGATGTCTTGGTGAAGGTATCTTCATTCATATTTCCAGCAGACTTTGTCATCTTGGATTGCGAAGCAGATTCAGAGGTTCCCATAATCTTGGGACGCCCTTTCCTTGCTACGGGAAGTGTGCTCATAGATTTGAGAGCTAATGAGCTTTCATTCCGAATAAATGATGAAGTGGTGCGCTTTGATGTTTGCAAGTCAATGAAGCATCCCAAAGATCTAAGTGTATTTTCTGTGGCTGATGTTGTCGTTGATGACGAGGATGAGTTACTTGCTGAAGAGCAAATTCTTGATGATCCTTTGGAGGTTTTGCTCATGGAAGAAGATGATGATGATGCTGAAATTTCTGAAGATGATATTTGTGCTCTATCGGGATTAGGAGCATATCGCTATCCTCCTAAGAAGCTGGATCTTGATCTCAAGAATCGACCCACACCACCAGCTAAGCCATCTATTGAAGAACCACCCACATTAGAATTAAAGGAGCTGCCAAGCCATTTGAAGTATGCATTCTTAGGAAGCGGAAACACTCTTCCAGTCATAGTGGCAGCCGATTTGGGTGAGCAACAAGTTGCAGCTCTTATTGCAATTTTACGCAAGTATATTAGAGCTATTGGATGGACCATTGCGGATATCCTTGGTATTCCACCTGGGATTTGCACTCATAAAATTCAGCTCCAAGAAAAGTGCACACCCACCATCGAACACCAAAGACGTCTAAACCCGCCAATGCAAGAGGTGGTGAAGAAGGAGATTATTAAGTGGCTAGACGCAGGAGTTGTGTATCCTATTTCTGATAGTACATGGGTAAGCCCAGTACAATGTGTTCCCAAGAAAGGAGGTATGACGGTGGTTGCGAATACAAAGAATGAGCTTATTCCACTCAGGCCCGTCACTGGATGGAGAGTATGCATGGACTACCGCAAGCTGAATTCTTGGACTCTCAAGGATCACTTCCCCATGCCATTTATGGACCAAATGCTAGATCGATTAGCGGGTAAAGGATGGTTTTGCTTTCTTGATGGTTATTCAGGTTATAATCAGATTTTTATTGCACCAGAAGACCAAGAGAAGACAACGTTTACATGCCCATATGGTACGTTTGCCTTCAAACGGATGCCATTCGGGTTATGTAATGCACCAGCCACCTTTCAGCGATGTATGATGTCTATTTTCTCTGATATGGTAGAAGACACTTTGGAGGTATTTATGGACGACTTTTCAGTTGTTGGGGAGTCTTTCGAAGCATGTTTGGTGAATTTAAGCATGGCATTACAAAGATGTGTAGAGTTCAACCTTGTGCTGAATTGGGAGAAGTGCCACTTCATGGTAAAAGAAGGAATTGTTCTTGGGCACAAGATCTCCGAAAGAGGAATAGAGGTTGATCGCGCCAAAATAGAGGTAATTGAGAAGCTACCACCTCCAATTTCGGTGAAGGGAGTTCGTAGTTTTCTTGGCCATGCTGGGTTTTATCGTAGATTCATCAAAGACTTCTCCAAAATTTCTAGTCCATTATGCAAGCTATTAGAGAAAGATGCGAAGTTTGACTTTAATGATGATTGCTTAAAGGCATTTGAATGCCTTAAAGAAAAACTCATTGAAGCCCCTATCATGGTAACACCAGATTGGACGCTCCCGTTCGAAGTCATGTGTGATGCTAGTGGGGTAGCCGTTGGTGCTGTTCTTGGACAGAGAAAGGAGAAATTATTTCATCCTATCTACTATGCGAGTAAGGTCCTCAATGAAGCCCAAAGGAACTACACCGTCACTGAACAAGAGCTATTAGCGGTTGTGTATGCGTTTGAGAAGTTCCGCGCCTACCTATTAGGTACTAAAGTGATCGTTCATACAGACCATGCAGCTCTTAGGTATCTAATGACAAAGAAGGATGCAAAACCAAGGCTGATTCGATGGGTGTTGCTGCTGCAAGAGTTTGATTTCGAAGTTAAAGATAGAAGAGGTTGCGAGAACCAAGTGGCTGATCACCTATCTAGACTTGAGAATGAGTATGTGGCGCAATCAGAAAATCAGATTGGCGATGCATTCCCTGACGAGGAGATATTAGCGACAACAATGGAAGACTTACCATGGTATGCCGACTTTGCAAATTTCGTGGTGAGTAATGTGTTACCTTCCAATTTATCTTACCACCAGAGGAGGAAGTTTATGCATGACGTTCAGCACTACTATTGGGATGAGCCTTATTTGTTTCGAAGATGCGCGGATGGTATCATTCGACGATGTATATCCCATGAAGAAGTGCCTACTATATTGGAAGCATGCCACACTTCGCAAGTTGGAGGACATCATGCGGGTAATCGAACAGCAAGAAAAGTCTTGCAAAGTGGTTATTATTGGCCTACAATATTCAGAGATGCACACGACTATGTGAGAAGGTGTGACCAATGCCAACGTCAAGGTGCTATTTCAAAACACCATGAAATGCCCATGTCCACAATTCTGGAGGTAGAACTCTTTGATGTATGGGGTATTGATTTCATGGGACCATTCGTGAATTCGTTTGGAATGAAGTACATCTTGGTTGCTGTGGATTATGTTTCGAAATGGGTTGAAGCTGTAGCATTGGCCGATAACGAAGGAAAGCATGTTGTAGCGTTCTTAAAGAAGAATATCTTCTCTCGCTTTGGGGTACCTCGTACTATCATAAGTGATGGAGGATCTCACTTCTGCAACAAGCTATTCAAATCTGTATTGGCCAAGTATGGAGTCAAGCAACACAAGGTAGCTACGCCTTATCATCCCCAAACTAGTGGACAAGTAGAGGTTTCCAATCGTGAGATCAAGCAAATCCTTGCCAAGACAGTCAATGCGAATCGGAAGGATTGGTCTCGGAAGCTAGATGATGCACTATGGGCGTATAGGACTGCATTCAAGACACCCATTGGCATGTCACCTTATCAGCTAGTTTATGGGAAGGCTTGTCATCTACCCATCGAGCTTGAATACAAGGCATTATGGGCATTGAAGCACTTGAATCTGAATTGGGATGATGTGAAGAACCTGAGGTTGGAGCAGCTGAACGAGCTAGATGAATTCCGTCTCCATGCATATGAAAGATCAGATTTATACAAGGAGCGGATGAAGAAGTATCACGATCAGCGGATTGTTCGACGACACTTCCAAAAAGGTGACATGGTACTACTCTTTAACTCCAGATTCAAGCTCTTCCCAGGTAAGTTAAAATCAAAGTGGTCTGGTCCATTTAAAGTCACCCACGTCTACTCGTCTGGAGTAGTCGAATTGGAAAATAATGAGGGTGTTATCTTCAAGGTGAATGGCCAACGTGTTAAGCCATATATCGGTCCTCTTGACTCGATGAATGACATGGCCATCACTTATCTCGATGAAGTCTAAGTACTCGAGATTACTACGTCGAGCCACGACAATAAATAAGGCGCTAGAAGGGAGGCAACCCTTCGTTTTATTGTTTTATCGTTTTGTCGTTTTAGTATTTTTTCTTTTTGATAAATGAAAATCCAAAAATAAGAGTCGTGCCACGACCAAAACTAAGGCGCTTGGTGGGAGGCAACCCATCGTACTAATCGTTTTCATTTGTTTGAGCAAATATAGGTGTAAGAAGTATGCAACGAGGAGATTGATTTCAATTGACGATTTGGTCGCATTGTATGGTAAAGTCGGTAAGTTAGGAATGGTGATGCATAAGGCTATGAATTGAGCCTTTCTCACGTCATAATAGGCTTCGAGGAAGGCTAGGCCTTGGTAAAAATAGGCCACGAACGATGCACAACCTATTCTATAGCCTAAGGACTCGGAATCTAGTGTGCTATACCCTATGCGCCGCCTATTCCTAGGTGTGCTTTTGACTATGCGCCGCCTATGCTATGGCATTTGAGATACTGAGACCAAATGCCATACCATATGCGCCGCATATGCCTAGATATGCCATACCATGTGCGGCGCATATGTCCCATTATGCCATGGACAATGCGCCGCATATACATGTGATATGCCGAGGGATATGCGCCGCATATAGGGTGATTTTGTCCCCAAATCCGATTGTAAATGGGTCATAACCCGACCCATACTCCTCCTATATAAAGGGGACTTGTTTTTATTTCACAAACACATTAGAAGTAACCCTAAAGGCGCCGCATATCATCCCAAATCCTCTCAATTTTTTCTTCCTTTGTTCTTCCAATCCACAACAACTTCTCCACAATCTTCAAGCAAGTAAGTGCTCTCTTATTCTTCATCTATTTATCGTAAGTACTACTTTACTATGCTTATTATTAAATGCTAACTCATGAGAGATTAGTGGTGATGTTCATGTGTGTGGATAATTGTTGCAAAATCGTGTGATTGATTATATACGTATGGAATTCATGACTTGTTTCCGACTTGAATTTTGGTTCAATGGCATTGTTGTGATACTTGCTGAACATATGTGGCCATGAATATTGATTGAGAGTGTTGTTTGGATGCTTGCATGATTAACCATCCCGGCCATCGGGATAAGGTTATAGTGACTATCGACTTAGGTGGTGGTGTTTGTTGTTTGAATAACAATTCCATGTGGTAACCCCTATGTTGTAACGTTGCTATATACACCATGCAAGTCGTCCAAATGGCTGCTCATGAGTGATGTAATACTGATTTTCTTGTCGGAATACAATCCTAAGACGTATGTCGACGAAGTCTGAGTACTCGACCACGTTCACTTCACTGATTTGTGCTAACAAGATTAAGTGTGGGGTGGTACCCCTAAGGCTTGCATATAGATTGTATAAAGTGCGATTGTGCTGCATCTAACATTATTTCTAGTCTCAGGTACAATGGCACCGAAAGCAAGGCAAGGCAAGGAGAAGGCTACTACAACCCGCAAGGACAAGAAGAGAAGCCGAAAAGACCAAGGCGAATCATCTTCCGCACACCTACCACGCAGAATGTTCGGAATCAAATGGGTTCTTGAGGAAGAAGCCAAGGCATGGTACAGCAGCAACAAAGAAAAGAAATATGTGCACGTCGACTTAATCAACAAGGAGACCTTAGCAAAGAAGGAGCCGCAACTGTTGGCTAAGATAATGGCTTTGAAGCTAGATTTCATCTTCCGTGACATGGGAGAGTGCAATCTTGACTTGACAAGAGAGTTTTATGCCAACTGGTCGCCAAACACAACAGGCAACGAAGTCAAAATTCGGGGCCAAGTGTTACAGCTTACAGCGGACTGGATCAACTCGTTTCTAGGCCTACCTTCGGTCGACACTGCACCATACAAAGAGCTGTACAGCAGGCCTCCTTACAGAGCTATAAGACACACGCTTTGTGGAAGCAGATCGATGGCAAGATGGGGCAGACATAAGGAAACAGGCCGTCACAACACATTCCCCTATGCTCCACTAAATAGGGAAGCAAGAATCTGGATGCGCATTGTCAACTCATGCCTCATTCCTGGGACGCAATACACAAAGATATCGAGAGATAGAGTGTGCCTGGTTTATGCATTGATGACGAATGTCCCTATCAACTTTGGGGCAATCATTCGATCTACCATGAGAAAAGCCAGACTCCACAGCAGGTCCCATTTCACATTCGGCAATTTGTTGACAGCAATGTTGCGGAAGGAGGATATAGAAGAGGAACCAGCTGACCACAAACTCCCACATACCCCAAAGAAGGTTGACCTCACCAAGGTCAAAGATGCTGAAACAACGCATGGAGTCAACCTTACCACTGCGGAGAGACATGCTCGTGACGAGAGTTTCTTCCGTCATCTCTATGGCATGACGAGATTCACTATGATGAGTGGTGGACGTATTCCAACTGCTGTAGAGCTCCAACAGCTGGACCACGACTACCCAATGAACAGACATGCCCGGGAGATGTGTGGAGTGGGAGTCTATTTCGAGGAACCTCTTGATGATGACGTGCCAACTGATGATGATAGACGCCTGCCTGATTCTGATGCTGAGGAGAACTCTGACGATGACTCTTACGATGATTCGGACGAAGGGGGTATGACCCCCGACATTGAGGAAGAGTCCGACTAATCAGGTTCTTCGACTTTATTTTCCACTGAGGGCAGTGTCTAGTCTAAGTGTGGGGTGTCGGCAGAATCTGCATGCTATGTTTGTATGTTTGCTCTTGTTTATTTTGTTTTGAGTCCAAATTTTTATTATTTTTTTTTTTTTTTGGTGATTTTTTTTCGTGTGACGTTTTTATTTTTTTTTAGGAGTAAAATTTTTCTAGCTTCGCATGAAATTATTTTGATAGGCAGCATGATATTATAACAAGAGTATGTGTTACAATTGCGACTATTGAGACATTTAGGCTCTAGTTGTGACTCATTATGTGATAGTGTGTGATTCAATTCCTTCACTTGTTGGGTCGAGAGTCTATATTACTACCAATCAAGTCGACCATGTGCCTTGTGTGTGTGAGATTAATAGTATATTCTATGTTTGTGGCTGATGCTAGAACTTGCCCGGTATGTATGCAAAGCGAAAATAAGGAATGGAAGTTTAGGATATGATTTAGGCATTTCTTTGGCAACCTATACATGTTTACCTTCAGTTTTTCCTACCCATGTAAATCATCCTAGTTAAACCCTTTTGAGCCTTTAGCCTATTTCTTTGACAACCTTGTATGTAAGCCTAATCCATTTTTTTCAAGACCTAATTTGATCCAAATTCCTAAGTGCTTTAAAGTGAATAAGTCATGTGACAACATAAGAGGAAATTGGGTGAGTATGATGCTTTAAATTGTAATGGTGCTTGAATGCGTTATGAAAAAGAAGAAAGTGCTATCATAAGAGGTATTTTGTGAAAAGAAAAAGGAAAAGAAAGCTGAAAAGTGAGTTGTGCTTAAAATTGAAAAACAAAATAGGAGAACAAGGGTGGTAGAATAAAAGAGTAAAGAAAGGTTGAAAGAGAAAAAAGTTTCAATGACTCAAAGTGATGTATTAAAGTGCTTAGGAACTTAGTCACTATTTCTGGCCAAAATAGTCCTACCCGTCCCTTAGCCTACATTACAACCATCTAAAGACCTACTTGATCCTAATCTTAACATTCCGACATTTAGTAGAGTACTACATTAAGGGCAAGCTTATGGTCATCAGTTGCTACATATGAATTCTTTGTGAGAGTGAGTGCAAGGATATTTTGATACCCATGTTTGAAAATATGCTATACTTGTGAGTGATTATGGGTACTATATTGTGAGACACACGTGGTTGATGAGTCTTGGATAGTTGTATATGATTCTATGCACCTTAACGTTTGCATGCGAGTTGATCACCATCACGAGTCTATGCTTGAGGTTAAATTGTTTCTACTTATAATCGGAAAGCTACTCTTCGTTGATAATTGTTGTGCTTGTCTTGAAGAATGTTTTGTGTTGTTGCTGTAAAACCCTAAGTTGATGCTTAGAAGGACATGATATGTTGTTCGAGGACGAACAAAGCTCTAAGTGTGGGGTGTTGATGATAGGCGAATTTACGCGCCTATATCAATATATTTTGCCCATATTTTAGCCTAGTTTTGAGAACTAATTATCTATTTCATACACTTTTAGTCCTTTTTCCTATAAATGAGCTAACAAATGTGATTAGGAAAGTTTCAGGTATAAATGATGCAAAATACAGCAATTTATGGCTTACTTGACGCAAAAGAAAGCTCACGAACGAAGTGGAAAGGAGCTGGACGCCTAAAGGACTAAATCTGCTGCATGGAAAATCTGTCCCGGGCTAAAACAGCATTTCTGAAGACTTTGGGGACTTACAGACACAAAGCTGGATTTTTGCCATAATACATTAACCTAGTGCAATTAGGTTATGTGTTTCATTATTCTATTTGGATTATAATTTTGTAACCTTACCCTAGTACATTTGGGTTAAGGATTTCATTAGTATATTAGGATTTGGTTATTTATTTTATTAGTTTAGTAGGAGTAGGATAGGAGTATTATAAATACCCTATCATGCTAGAGAACTAGAGACACATTCATACAATTCTTCATTCTTCACTTAATTAATTTTCTTCCATCTTTCTCATCTTCCACTACAAACACTTCTAATCCACTTTTCTATTCTTAAATTCCACAACAAGAGAATCGTTACTTGCTACGGAATCACTAAAATCACACGCCTAACACCTCTTTTACACGCCATCCACCATGCAAAACGTGATATCCTACGCATTCATGGGTAACTAAACCTCTTAGTTGGGGTTATGGAAGCCGAATGAGTTACTATCTATTGCTATGAGCTTGTGAGTTCAAGACAAGTATATTGCTTATATCATTATTCTCTTCATCTTAAATCTACATCCTTTGCGGTTCAAACATAAGAACACGCCATTCTAACATCTAACCTGTTCGAGAGAAAGGTTATTTGTCTAGAAAAGAAGACGCATAGACCAACGCCAGGCTAACATTTAACTTGTTCGAGAGAAAGGTTATTTGTCTGGAAAAGAGATAATGTCAAGGTAGTAGGACACCCTTTCCTATTAAAAAGCTAGTGCCGTACCTGGACTAACCTCTTGGAGAATTCGTACCGTTAGTCACGCTTTAAGCTCGAGAGAGTTAAAGTGAAATAGTCCTTGTTTAGGTCGAGAGACGCTTGGATTTACCATCGACTACAATTCTCTATAAGCAATTGCATGTCAAGACTCTACACACTCATAGCCAATAGAGACGTATACCTCTGAAGGTGGACATAGCCCCAACGCTTCAATTCTCATTGTTTACAACCAACGTGACAATCTTTCTCTTTTTACTTTGCTATTTTTCAGCTTTTATTTCATTACTTTGGTTACTTAGTACAATCCCCCCATTCTTACGAGACTTGCATCAAAAGTCTAATAATTTCACTTACTTGTTGACCAAGCTATTCTCTGTGGGATCGATACCCAACCCAGTTGGGTTCTATATTTGCTAACGACCGCTTTACACTCCTACGAGAGCTGTAGATTGAGCGTTATCAATATACACCCAATCACGAAGTTCTTCTCATGATTCAAAACCTAGGTGTTTCAATTCCCCCCCCCCCCCCCCCCCCGCCCCACACACACACACTTGGACAATTCATCCACGAATGACGAGTAAGGCAAGTATAATGTAAGTTAACACATTATGACACATCAAAACAACCTTCAAACAAGTTAGGACAAAGCATATAACAAGGATACAACACAACACATATCACGATCATTATCAAACAACCATTTCATTTCATTATTCGTAGGACTTAAACCCATTATTTATTAAAGACACTTGTTCATTTCAATAACTTAGGGACTTTTACCCATCGAATTATCAAAGATACTTAATCAACTTAAGGACTAGGGACTTAAACCTATCATCTATCAAAGACATGAATTAACTCAAGGTATTAAGGTCTTAAGCCCATCTTAACCAAGACAAGCATGATTTCAAAGCATTAGAGACTTGAACCCATGGTCTAAGAAGACACAAATCCGTCAAAAGCTTGGGTAATTTATCCTATTGTCTAAACAAGGTATAACTCAATTCAATATATTTGGGACTTTAACCCATTGTCTATAGAGACATAAATCAAGGTAAGAAAACTAACTCATACCTTCATCACATGTTCTTGAGATGGGAAACAAATGCGGATACTTGTACTTTATGTCCTCTTTCGCCTCCTAAGTAACTTCCTCTGACTTTTGGTTCCTCCATAGAACCTTCACTGAAGCCACTACTTTCAGTCACAATCGATGAACTTGTCGATCCAAGATTCTCACGGGGATCTCCTCATTGAAAAAAGAGTTTGAAATACCAACATCCCTCAAGGGAACTTCCAATAAAGTATCACCTACACATTTTCGTAACATTGAGACATGAAAAACTAAGTGAATGGACTTCATTCTAGAAGGCACTCAAACTCATAGGCAACATTGCCAAGCATCTTCACAATCAATTAGGGACCAACATACCGGGGACTAAGCTTCCCCTTTTTACCAAACTACATAACTTCCTTTATGGGAGACACCTTCAAGAACGCCCAATCGCCAACACTAAACTCTAAGTCCCAAAGCCTCACATCTATATAAGACTTTTGGCGACTTTGAGTGTTTTTTAATCTATCGCGAATTATATTCACCTTATCTAAGTCTTGGTGAAATAAATTGGGGCCAAGCAACTTACCCTTTCAAACTTTGTACAACCAATTAGAGATCGGCATCTCCTACCATATAATACCTTAAAAGGGGCCATTCCAATGCCAGAGTGGTAACTATTATTATAGGAAAATTCAATCAAAGTCAAGTGGTCATACAAACTTCCACTATAATCCATCACACAAGACTGCAACATATCATCTAATGTTTGGATGGTCCTCTCCGCTCGCCCATCCATTTGAGGGTAGAAAACAGTACTAAGGCACATATACTACCCAAACACTTTTGGAATGACTTCAAAAAGTAGGATGAAAACTGAGGACCATATTCCAAAATGACCAAAACTGGAGCACTATGGAACTTCACGATCTCCACAAGATACAACTTAGCATAATCTTTTTCTGAGTAATTAGTCCTCACAGGAAAAAAGTAAGCGGACTTGGTCATTATATCAATAATGAGCCAAATAGAATCACATTGATTCTGAGATCGAGGAAGAACAATAATAAAATCTATATTAATTGCCTACTGCTTCCATTCGGGTAATGGAATCGCTTAATACGAGCCCTTGGGCCTTATGTGCTCAACTTTCACTTATCGGCACACCATACACTTGGTCACATAACTAGACACATCTCACTTCAGATTAGCCCACCAATAAAACTCTCTAAGATCATGATGCATCTTGCTAGAATTGGGGTGAATAGCACAACGGGATTCATGACCCTCGTCCATGACCGTTTCCCTTAATCCATCAACGTCGAGAACACATAGTCTACCTTGGTATCTCAAGATACCATCACCATAAATCACAAAGTCTGTAACTTTATGTTGACCGACATTATTCTTAATCTTCATCAAGTCGGGGTCCAATGCTTGTTTTTCCTTTATCTCAACAACAAGAGACGACTGATATACCGACAGCACAAATACACAACCAACCTCACATTCTATAAGTCAAACTCCAAGATTAGCCAAATAGTCAACGTCCTCACCAATTCCCACTTATCCTCATCCATATGGGCAAAATATCCCATGGACAATATACTAAGATCATCAGTGACTACATTAGCTTTACCCAGGTGGTAATGAAGACTCATATCTTAGTCATTCAATAATTCAAGCCACTATCTTTGTCTGAGGTTCAACTTATTTGAGTAAACAAATATTAAAGACTCTTATGATCAGAAAATATATGAACATGAACCCCATAAAGATAATGTCTCCAAATCTTTACAGAAAAAACCATGGCTTACAACTCTAAGTTATGAGCAGGGTAGTTATTTTTGTGAACTTTCAATTGCCTAGAAGCATAGGCCACCACCCTATAATGTAGCATCAAAATAAAACTAGGACCAATAAGAGAAGCATCAAAATACACTACAAAACCATCATTACCTTCGAGCAAGGTCAAAATCGAAGCCAAAGTCAACTTATTTTTCAACTTCTCAAAACTACCCTCACTTGTATCCGACAATAAGAACTTAAACTTCTTTTTGGGTCAACTTGGTCAATGGGAAAATGTGGTCGAGAAACTCTTTACAAATCTTCTATCATAACCGGGTAGACCCAATAAGCTCCGAATATTGGATGGAGTCGTAGGTCTAGGCTACTTCTTAACTACCATAACCTTTTAGGGATCTATCATGATCCATTCATTAGAGAAAACATAACCAAGAAAAGATACGAATTCCAACCAAAATTCACACTTGGAGAACTTGGTACACAAATAATGATCCCTCAAAGTTTGAAACATGGCACGGAGGTAACTGACATAATCTTCCTCACTCTTAGAATAGACTAAGATGTCATCAATGAAGAGAATGAAAAATAAGTCCAAGATCGAATGGAAAACCATATTCATCAAGTCCATAAATGTCATCGGGGAATCGGTCAACCCAAAAGACATGACAAGAAACTCATAGTGACCATACTGGGTTCTAAAGGAATTCTTAGGGATATTCGAATCCTTAATTTTAAGATGATGAAACCCTATCAATGATCAATCTTAGAGAAATACTTCTTACCCTGAAGTTGATCAAACTTATCATCAATCCTAAGAAGGCTTGATATGGAGGGATGGAAATTGGACGACAGTTCGAAACAAGATCAATCCCAAAATCAATTTCCCCCTTGGGAGAAACACCAGGAAGATCATCGAGAAACATCTCAGGAAACTCATTAAACCCAAAAATAGATTTGAGAGAATGTTCTTCCTAGTTAGAATCTTTAAGTCAGGCCAAATGATACAAAAACCCCTTTGAATCAACTTTTGGGCTTTAAGATAAGAAATAAATCTTTCCATGGGCACCAAAAAACCACCTTCCCATATAATGATCAGATCATTAAGTAATTCAAGCATGAGCCTATTGGTCCAATAATATAAGAAATGATATCATGAATACAACCAATTTATACCTTAAATGGCATCAAAATTGACGATGTCAAACTCTGCCAAGTCTACAAGAGTATCTCTTCCACTAACAGATACCACACACCCCTTATAGACCTTTCTAGCAATCATAAAGTCTCCTTTCAGGGTAGAAATAAAAAAGAAACTAATAGAATCTTGAGACCATAATCAAGATGCACAACCACAAATAAGGTTACATAAGAAAGAATTGACCATGGATCAAACAAATAGTATACATCATTTGAGAAAAGTCTAAATATACCCATGACAACATCAGGAGATGCCTTATAATCCTAGCGAGCAGTAAATGCATATAAGTTATTTCGGCTAGTATTTGTACCAAAAATAAAAGAAAAAATAGACATAGCACCCTTTGGTACGAGAGTAAATAGAGTAGAAATAGGAGCCCTTTGTCCCAAGAAGCTTCTCAAGAGGGGCACTCACGCTGCATATGCCCGATCTTATCACAACTAAAACATCTATTATTTCCCTTCTCATACTGACCACGATAACTCAAACCACAGAATCTACAATAAGGGCAGAGTGGAGCCGATTGGGCACCACTAGCCTAGAATTGGGTATTATGTGCTCGAAACCCTCCACTAAATTGAGACTGATGAGCAACTGATGACTTAAGTTAAGGAGAGCTAACACTAGCCTAGGAGAAAGAACTTAAACTCCTCCACTTTATCTGTAGATACTTACCTCCATCTCTATCACTAGGATCAGGAGACCTAAACTTCTTTCCTTATCTTTCACTAAGCTCAACTTGCTTTTTTTTTCATTTGTTGCATACACACGATCAACCTAGACATATTCATATTTGCAATCAATAAGGCCGTCTGGCTCTCAAGGACTAACTCACAAGATAATCATAAGACTAACTTATGTATCCTAGCGCTCATGCTAGAGACCACCTCGAGAGCATACCTTTAAAATTGATGGAATTTCAAGGCATACTCTTAAACGAACATCCTCTCTTGCTTTAAGATCACAAACTCTTCTTTTTTTGCTTCCCTCAACTCTTAAGGAAAGAAGCGGTCAAAGAAAGCCTCAGATAAATCCTCTCATATAGCGAGACTAGCGTCTACACCTCTATATAACTCCTACCCTCTGTATCAATGGTACGCTGTATTTTTTAATTAGTAGGAAGCAAAATCAATGACTAAATCTCTAAAGCATGCATGATTCAAAAGATATACTCCGTTTAATCAATAAAGCCTTGAGAATCTTAATTAACCTTCGTACCCAAAAATGTAGGAGATCTTAACCTCATGAATTGGCTAATTTTTATGGCCTTCGAAGAAATGGTAGATGAAGCACCGAGCTCTGATGGAGAAGAAACCAATTCAGTCAAGGGGTTGATAGAGAGATAAAACTCGACATTAGTAGCACCCCCTTAAGGTAACAAAATAAGAGGGTTACTCTCATCGTTGAGGTTGGTGGGGACATATGGAACCCCATGAAGATGGTCAAATGTCGCTGACCTTGCCTGATTTTAAACCCTATAAGTTGGACGAGATTCATCCATATGGCCCTTATAAGGGTTTGCTTGAGTCTTATATCTCCTTAAAGGCATGATCTAAAAGATAGAAAAGAGAAACCAAAGAAATCCAAGATTTTAGATTCTATACCATGAGACTAAAATAGAAGAAAGGGAAACATTTCGTAAAATGTCTTGTATACCCTCTTTTATAGGTATGGCGCACTTCACACCTATAAAAGAGACTCTTCTTAACATGGCATTATTGATCCCCAACTAAACATGAACATAAACTGTGATACCAACTTAACATGCCTCAAAACCGGGCCATGTCGTAGGGGCACCTCAAGCCTACATAAACTGGAGGTCTCCTTGGTAACCCAACCTAATCATTATCAGATCCATTATTAGGGTCAGGTGAATCTCGACCATATAATAAGATAGAAAAAATAGTACTAGAAGTCAAAACTTAATAATGTCTACCATTTCATGGATATCACACTCTATCCAATATACCCAAGTCCATAGTCATCTATAACACCTCTATACAAGCCGATGTTTAGAAATGTATATGTTGGATAAGTCCCCAACAATTTCCAAACCAAGTCAAAATGAGACTATGTCTAAAGATAGGAGACCAAGAAGGAATGTCTTCTGAACTAAGAAAACTCACCACACCTGTGTCAATGCATAAACAGCTTTGATAACCGAATCACAATTTAGAAAGAGAAGATGATTCTCTATCCCATATGTCGTATGGGGACATAGTGCTCAAATATGGTTAGAAATTGGAGTGCTAAAATGTATCACAAGAATAAGGATAAATAGGATTATGAATCAACAACAAGTCAATATATCATATTCAACAATATTCATGACCTTATCCATACATATAGGTATATGATACGCTATCAAGTACACAAGTCATAACAACATTCTCAAAGCACTCAATCTTGAGACATGAAGTGGAGAACTCTGACTTTCCACACATAGATTTAACAATTCTTATTAGGTATGGGACTTCAACCATATTCACTTATCACTTAGATGATGGACTTTAACCATGTATGTACTCATTAAGCAAAGGAATCTTACCATATACATATCCATTCAAATAAGGGACTCTAACCACCCACTCTCATTCATTTAAACAAAGAACTCTAACCACATGGCGACACATTAGGCAAGGGACTGTAACCGCATATCGTATTAGATAGGGGACTCCAACCCTAGATATTTCATGCAGAGAGACACTTCAACCTCAAGATATCTCATTGTGCAAGGGACTTTAACCATAAATGATTCAATTAGGTAAGTGACTTTAACCTCTAGTCCTTTCTTTAGGAAAAGGACTTTAACCTCAATCCATTACGACTATTATTAATCGATATTGGGACTCTAAACCTTTGTACATACATCATCATCTATTCAATTCACACTCAAGGACTTCAACCCATTTAGACAATTCAACACTATACATGACTACATGGTCCTCATGGGGGTCTTTGTTACTCAACTATTTCAATAGGCCAATACCCTAATTTAATTCATCATACAACTCCATTTATGGTCATAAAGACCCTTACAAACTATTCACATTTCATTAGCAATCTTATACGTCATTCATACCATACTTTAGTTCAATACACAATTCAAGTTCAATTTCATGTTTAGCGACTTTAACCCCTCAGTAACCATCAACCAACAAAGTCATCAACTTCACCATACATGGATCATAATACCCTAAAATATGATTTAACAACTATTCATACTTATTGGACCATTACCCTAGTTCAAAACATCATCAACATAAGACTAGATAATTCACTTAGACATTTTCACAAACACCTTGTGTGCGTGTCTTTACCAAAGCCATTTTAATGGTAGAAATCATAAACATTAGAGTTACTCTAGACTCATATGCTATACCATATAAAAACAGCTCCCACATGTCCAATTCTTCATCAATAACATGTATAAACACAAGTCTAAGCAAAAGTCCACATTATTTATCATTAGGTAACCAAACCCTTTTCACTTGATTCCAAAATCACCATATACATTTACTAATTCAAGTGTAAAATACAAAGGCTTAGAGTTATTTATCAAGGTTAAGAGTTAACTTACATGACTTAGACAACTTGATTCACCAAGAGTCTTGACTTGACTTTGCGTCTTAAAGATCACCCTTGAAACCCTAGCCTCTAATTCTTCAAAGATGAGATTGAAAAAGTGTTTAGGGTGTTTGATCCATCAAAATGGATGTTTAGGAGGCTACAAACACATATATAATGAGGGGAATTAAGGTTTTAGGCATAGGAAATGGCCATAAGGCCCTTATTAAAAATCTTGAAAATAGACCCATACGAGGGTACAACTCGCTAAAGGAATCATACCTTAGGTTGAGTGGTACCCTAACTCAGACCCTAGGCTTCTCCTAGGTTACCTAAATTATTAAGGGTACGACCAAAAAACCTTGAGTCATATCCAAAGGGTACAACTCTACCTCTAACTTGTATGCTTCAACCATATCAAAATAGTCTACTCAAAGTTCAAGTCCAAACCATATACGAACCACTTGGTATGACTTTTACCCTTTGGTATTATTAAGGAGGGGGTCACTCATTCCTAGGACAGTGAGTAAACCTCACCACACTGCCTAGGATAAGAGAACAAAGGGGAAGGAGGATACTACTCGTATCCAAGGGGTACAACTTCTGCCCCTAGTCGCACCTAACTTAGAGAAACCTAATAAAGAAGTTGTTCACATGCTTCAAAACCTAGGTGTTTTAGCCAAAGTTTCTAAATGTTACCTCCATAATCATTTTAAGGCATACATTAAATGTATAAAAGGTTTTCAATAGCTAACACAATCTTGGCATATGGTTGGTCAACGGACCACTTCTAAATCCCTGAAATCCATTACAAGAAAAATATTACCCCAGACAAGGATAAGGTATCTAAATTCACTTTTAGATGTTAACTAAGTGACAATCAATCCTCAGATAGAGGTTTTACCTAAAGCAATCACACTTATTTAATGATTTTGAATAGCCTAAGTAGTACAACTTACCCAAGCACTTCAATTCGATCATCAACACTTAAAACCCATCCAAAATCTATCACAATACCATAAAAATACTATGACATAGCTCAATCTAGTAAGAGGGAAAACCTAGCCTACCTAGGCATTGAAGAAAGCTTGAAGAATTCGCTTAATCACTGACTTTCCCTTCTGAGAAGCTTTCCCAATGTGCCATACTATAAAAATTACATTCTACCTATCAATACAAGAACTATGATACCCATATTGCACCATTGTGCTTTGGGTCTAAAATTACTCAAATCCCATGTAGTCTCGCTTATGAAAATTGCATTTTCGAAGCCAACGCAAAATTCTCCTATGTTCAAGGAGTAAATTCCCATAAAGTCTTAGGGATTATAAGGAAGAAAATAGGGGAAAATCAACTATGGAAATGAACAAATCTTACCATAAATATGAAAGAGAATCATAAAATATTCATTATCTAAGCTTCCCAAATCACCTAAAACCTCTAATCTCAAGCTCTCCTAAAATTTAGTATTTTAGTCTCCTAAGAATGGATGTAGAATGGGAAAAACAAGTTGAAAAGGGGTTTTTATACCTTTTCCAAGTATTCAAGAGTTGTTATCGCGACCCGATCCTCGCGATTACAACATTTTACTTTTTTGCCAAGAGAGTTTCTATCGCGACAATGGTGGCTCGATCATGGCAGTTGGTACCCTTCCAATTGCATCATGATCGTGAACCCTGGCTTGCTATTAATGAGTGCATAACACAACTGAGACTTGGAATCTCCAACCCCTCGAGATTCATCCAAAATCGCGTATATAAAAATAGAGTACGCTACCATACCAAATTTGATGTTTTAGACTAAATATCATAGTCAAAATTTCCATTCGAGGTCATTTTTACTATGAATAGGTCCCATACCCATCTTCCATTTTCTTAACTTTTCAACCAATAGGTCAAAATAAGCCTATATGCCTTAGACTTAAGCCAAGATTCCACCTAGCATAAAATTAACATTCCAGAGTTATTGGAACAGTCAAAATTGGCATACGAGGTCATTTGAATGAATTTTTGCTTGGTAGGAAATTTGAACTAGCAAAGACTTTGAAATAGGGAATTGGCTCTAATAACAAAATAAACTCCCTGGTAATCGAACTGTCAGTCCCAAAAAGTCATAAATAACTTAAGGTATCTATAGGAAAGCTCTAATGGAAAAAATAAGCAAAAATATAGAAAATAACCAGAAGGGTCATTACAATATCAACTACTTGAAGGACTTTTATTTGCGAAAGTTAAGGATTAGGATGTACTTGAAGTCTCAAATAGATGAGGATACTGGGTCCACATCTCACTCATGATCTCTCAGGTAGTCTCCTCTACTGGATGGTTCCTCCACTAAACCTTAACTATAAGAATCTTCCTAGTGTGTAATCGCCTGACATCATTAGCCAAAATGAGCACAAGCTCTTTTACGAAGGTCAACCTCTTATCCAACATGACTGAATCCTATTTGAGCACATGAGAAGGATCAGGAATATATCACCAAACATAAAAACATGAAAAATTAGATGGACAACTAAAATTTGGGGGGTAAGTCTAACTCATAAGCCACCTCGCCAACTGCATAAAGAATCTCAAAAGATCCAATATATTTGGGGCTGATCTTGACTTTCCTCCCAAATTTCATCATACCCTTCATGGGTGACACATGGAGGAATACGTGATCACCAACTCCAAAGCTTAAGGCACGAAGCCTAGGGTCTGCATAAGCCTTCTGCCTACTCTGGACTATTCTCAAGTTGTCCTGAATCACCCTTACTCTATCCAATGACTCTTAAAGAAAATCAGTACCACAGGGTCTAATCTCGATAGTATTAAACCATTCAATCAAGGAATAACATATCTTTCCATATAAAGCCTCAAAAGAAGCCATCTCAATACTCGAATAATAACTGTTATTATATGTAAACTCTTTAAAGGCTAAGTTCTATCCAGTTGACCTCCAAAATCTATAATATATGCTTAGAGCATATCCTCAAGAACCTTAATGGTCTATTCTAACCAGCCATTTGTCTGTGGGCATAGGATTGGACTAAGATCCACATGAGTACCAAAATATTCTTGAAAAGCTATCCTAAATATAAATGTAAACACGGAACTCCAGTTTGAAATAATTGATTTATGCACACCATAAACACAGAATCCCCATTTGAAATGACAGATATAGGCTCACCATAAAAATACAGTACTTCTCACACATAGATATTGGCTAACTATTCAACACTGAAGGAAATCTAAATAGGATGAAATCTTCTTACTTGGTTTAATCAAGCTATAATGACCCAAATACCATCGAAACCATGAGAAGTGCAAGGCAAACTACTAAGAAAGTCTATAGTGATCCACTCCCATTTACACTCAAGAATAGGAAATCTATGAGTCAATCTATTTGGTCGCTGATGTTTGGTCTTCACCACCTTACAACACAGGCAATGAGCTGCAAAGTCTGCCATATCTCTTTTCATGCCAATTACCAATAACATTGTCTCAAATATCTATACCTCTTTGTTGTACCTAGGTGAATGACATATCTTGAGTTGTGAGCCTCATGCAAAATCAACTATCGATCTTCAAAACTCAAAGGTAGCTATCAAATCTCAATACACCCTTAAAATCTATAGTATCCCTCTTAGACTCACTACTCAACACCTGATCATAGAGGATGAAAGCCTATTGCCTTAAATTAATGATCTCAAATATTCTCGAATTGTGAGGACGTGGCCTCTACACTAGTAAGAATCCTCCTAGGATCTTAAATGTCAGGTCTAACCATCAAGTTGGCTAAGGACTGAATGTCTCATGCCAACGACATCTGAGAAACTGAAATACAATACAAGCTACCCATACTCACTACCTTCTAACTCAAGGTGTCTGCTACCATATTTACCTTGCCCAGATTATACAAGATTGAAATATCATAGTCCTTAAGCAACTCCAAGTACCTACACTGCCTTGAATTAAGCTCCCTCTGGGTTATAAGATATTGAATACTACAATGATTAGTGAAAATTTGACAATGCACACCACAAAGATAATGCCTCTAAATCTTAATCATGAAAACTACCGCCGTCAACTCCAAATCATGAGTGGAGTAGTTGCACTCATTCATCTTAAGTTGCCTTAAAGGAAAAGCAATAACAAGACCCTTTTGCATCAATACACAACCTAAGATAACTCTTGAATCATCACAATACACAATGAATCGCTCACCCTCAATAAGAAGAGCCAAAATAGGAGACAATGTGAGAAACTCCTTGAGCTTACCAAATCTCGACTTACACCCCTTGAACTATTTAAAAAGAACCTCCTTCTAAGTCAATAGTCATAGGTACCAAATTAGTCGCAAAAACCTTAATGAATCATCTATAATAACCAACTAAATTGATAAATCTATGAACCTCGGTTATAGGTATAGGCCTAGCCCAATCACAAAGAGACTCAATCTTTATCGGATCTACCATAATCCCATTCTTATAACTATATGCCTAAGTAATATTACCGACTTAAGACAAAACTCACACTTAGAGAACTTGGAGAAAAGCACATGATCTCTTAAAGTTTAGGTAACAACCCTCAAATACAGTGCATGCTTCTCCCATCTCCTCGAATACATAAGGATACCATAGATGAACATAATCATGAAAAAATCCAAATAAAGTTTGAAAACTCAATTCATCAAACCCATCAATGTGTCTAGGGCATTAGTCAACCCAAAAGACATCACTAGGAACTAATAATGACCATCATGGATCCTAAAGGCTGTCTTTAGGATATCCTTAGCCCAAATTCTCAAGTGATGTTAACCAAACCTAAAGTCAATCTTAAGGAACACCAATGTACCTTGAAGTTAGTCAAATAAGTCATCAATGTGATGCATAGGATAATAGTTCTTCACTATCACCTTATTGAGCTACCTAGAATCAATACACATCCATAAGGAGCCATCCTTCTTCCTTACAAACAACACAAGAGCTCCTTAAGAAAACATACTTAGTCTAATAAAACCCTTACCAAGAAGATCCTAAGGTTGAGAATTTAGCTCCTTAATCCTAACAAGAGACATAAGGTAAGGTGTTATGGAAATAGGTCCTGTGCCAAGATCAAGGTGAATAATGAACTCAATCTCATAGGTAGGAGATATATTAGGTAAATCAGTAGGTAAAATATCAAAAACTCAGAAAATACAAGTATAGACTCAAACGATGGACTTTCCACAATAATATCGTAAATATAAGCGAGATAAGACTCACATCCCCTTAAAATAAGCCTCCTAGCATAAACATAAGAAATAATCCCCATTACCTGTGGCTAACCACTCTCTACCATACTATAAAGGGTATACCAAGCATGGCTAAGGTAACAATCATGGAAAAATAATCCATGATTGTATGATAGTGGGATAATCAGTCTATGCCCAGAATCACATCAAAATCCATATGTCTAGAATAATAAAATCATCATGAGTATCAACATGTCAAACAATCACAACACATGATTTGAAAACTCAATCCACTACTAAAGAATCATCCACGAGAGTAGATACTCATAATTACTTAGACAATAAATCCCAAGATAACTCTAAATATGGAGAAAAATAAGCATATACATAAGAATAAGTAGATCTCAAATAAAAAAATAAGGGTCGACTGGTGATGCACAAAAATTGTACCTATGGCAAAAACATCTGAAGACTTTACCTCGTGTCTAATAGGTACTGCATGCAACTGACCACGCCCACCTCCTGGCTGGGCTCTTATTAATCTCCTATCCTACACATATGAGAAATACCTCAACCACCCTAGGGATCACCCTTACAACTATACAAACCACCTTTAGTGGAGTGATGAACTACTCTACTAGAGGGAACACTCTGAGCTGAAGCAATAAATGATCCACAACTAGAGCACTCTAGCGAATAATAACAACAAACTCCACAACTATAATATGTCACTTATGCTGAAACTAAACCAGAAGATTCAGCTGACCTGGAGTAACCACAACAACTATAATCTGAAGATAAACCCCTTGAAGATTGACCATTACCACGACCTAGGCGGTCACTGACACTAGACCGACTTCCATCAATAATCTTGCACACTTCATAAATGGGTATATTAGGCTGACTCTAAGGATAATACTATTGATGAGAAGGGTACCTACCCTAAAAACAACAGCCTCTAAATCTGGAGCTACTATAACTCCTACTAAAACTACATTGATATCGAGGTCTCTTATTGCTTCTTTGTTGGGCCTCATGATGCATCCCCTCCATCACTTGAGTGTGACCAAAAACCTTAGCAAAAGACCTATCTGTAATAACCAAAATCTGAGCAGACATACGAATGGGAAGTCTCAACCCACAAATAAAGTAATGAACTTTTTCTTACTTAGTTTCTAGAATAGAAGTAGTATACCGAGATAGCTTATGAAAATAAGACTCATACTCCATAGACATCATAAATCCCTACTCAAATCTTTATAACTGAACCCTCAAATGATCCCCAAAGCTGTAAGGCATGTATCTTCAAGAAAATCTCAAGGAACTAAGCCCATATCAAAAGAGAAGATCCAACTAGCTTTGAAGCAAGATGGCGTCTCAACTAATATCGAGCAATTAAGTACAACTAAAATCTAGTGTATTCCACACCATGAGTCTTAACTAGGCCCAAATTATGGAGCCTATCCTCACAACCAATTAGAAACTCTTGTGCATTCTCACTCGGTGCACCAAAAAATAAAGACGGAGGTAATCTCAATAATTTACCCAACATCTTATACTGCTCAATAAAAATAGCAGGATAGGCAACCACCGACTAAGAAACTACTACCTGAGAAACTATCGGCCTCAAAGGGATCTCAATTCTTGGAGCTGCATCTAAAAGTTGTACCTCTATCTCAGTACCACTCTAATTTGTAGACTGTGCACCATCAGATGATGTACCACCAACCAACCCTAAGATTAGAACCAAAGCATCCCTGAGCACTGAAAAGAAAATAAGTCCTAGTGAAACTTGGGCTAGTCCTTAGCCCACCACTGGCTGGGGCAGAAAAATCTCTAGATCAAGAATGGGAATAGGACCTGGTGAAGGCCCTCTATCCTAGCCCCTAGATAGGGATATATCTCAAGGATATGCACTACCTATATGGAATCCATAAATAGTGATATCATCCCTTGACTTGGTATTGGAACTCTCATATCGTGTAGCGATAACACGTATCCTACTAATCTATGAAAAAGTTAAATAAAAAAAATACCTTAGAATCTAACTTCGACACTTAGTACAAAGTGAGTGAAAGAAGTGAAGAACTCCTAAGTATGTCATGTAGCCTCCTAAAGTTAAGAAATAGATATCATCATTCTAATCTGCAAGACTCTACCAGATACTAGCTCTTGTAACAACAATATCAGTGAAACCTAGGCTTTAATACCAACTTGTCATGACCCAATTTATAAATCAGATGGAACCTACCTAACCCCACTAGTAGATAATCCAAAACATTTCTAGAAGATATTTGCAATATGATTAAATGTTGGAAAATGCCCAAAAGAAGGCAAAAATAGATAATTGCATCTTATAAATAAGGAAAGTAATAGAGACAGACAAGGGGTATCAACAATACTGATAACCATTCCATGAATTGGTAGATCTAGTACAAGAGCTACTATAAAAACAAATCAAGTTGTAAAATTGTCAGTACAATCTATCTCGAAGCAAAAGACTAGGCATAAATAAGATAAAAAAAATGGGCAACTCTAACTCCAAGAGCTCACCCTACATCTAGAATCAAACATAGTATGATCAATGAATCAATGATGATAACTAGTACTCAAATATTCAACAAAAAGGTACAAAAATATAGTATGAGTACCAGAATCATGGGTACTTGATAACGTCCAAACAACAACTCATCTTAGAAGATGATATGGTCGCTATCAAAATATAGTAATCCAATAAAGGTTAAGGTAAAATCTCAAGGGAACTCATGGAATAGTGGATCTCAACAGTTTTAGTGTAATATCCCATATTTCTCTTAGCTTAGTGTAGCTCCTAGTGCATGCATAAGAGGCTTAAATCCTAAAAATTTAGCTTAGTATTGGGGGACTTATCTATTTGTAAGACTTCCTAAATGGGAGAATTTTTAAATTTACCTTTTGAACTTTAAGACAATGGTTTTTTAGTTAATTCATGTCTAGGGGTATAAGGAACATATCTCAGAAAAGTTTTGGATTTTTTTAATAATGTTTGGGTCATGTTAGGATTTCAATTCTAGTAGCTCATGGTGATTTCATCGTATCGCACCATGTATAGAAATGGACACATCACCACATCATTCTAGCCCTCTAATCAACATTCCAATTACGAATTTAATCTTTTGAGGGGTAGTTAGGTCTTTTCCCATTACCCTAAGTCATAAAAACATGATATTAAATATTGGTTAAGGCATTATTTGACCATTCAGCTTTAATTTTATCTCAAATAAACCCTAATCTCCTTCCAAGAACATAAAAACTCAATTACATTCTCTTCAAGATAAACAAGAATTTAAGTTCTCTAATCCAAGAATTTCAAGAAAAGCTTTCAAGATCATCTCTAAGGGTTTCAATATCAAGCTTTCTACACCTAGTCAAGCCTATCAAGGTATGCAGGGCTATGAACAAGGGTACCTTCCACCTTTGTGCCAAATTGCATGATTTTAAGATTCACTTTTCTTATATTATGTTAGGGTTCATACCCAAGTTTCTATAATCTTGAAGCATGTGATTATCATGATATTTTTATAGCTTTAAGTATAACAAATATTGCTTATTTTTATGTTTTAACTTATAAGATTCATATTATGAATGAGATTTCACTATATTGACTTGATATTGCTGAAGTATTTCAAGATTTGTATTGAGTATAACGTTTTTGTTATGAATTACCATGAATTTAAAGCATAAAATTTTAAGCCCTAAGTTAAGTGTTGAGATTTGAAGAATATTATTCTCTTAAGTATTCTTTGACAAGTTTATACTAAGATTTAAAGCAAGAATTGATCTTTTGATCCTAAGCTAAGATATGGAATCCAAATTTATTTATCTTTATTATAATTTAAAGAAAAGAGAAGCATAACTGGTCACATTATATAAACTTTTGTGCTATTCTAAGGTGGATTTTCTAAAGTATAAGCATATAAGTAAAAAGGGAGTAGTATTTAGCACCGAGTTAGGTATGAGTCCAAGGTCGTATACCGTAGAACTACATGCCACCGTAGGTTTAAATCCTAATATGGGTTAAGTATAGTGATTTCTCAATTTAAGGTTCTATTTTAATGGCAAAGGAAGAACAACTCTTCCTAATGTGGGTAAGACGTTAGACTCTATGATAGCTCACATGGTTTATGTCAGTTAGAAAAACCTCCCTAAGAAAGAATGAAAGTAAACCTCTTGGAACTAAGTTTTATGGCTCACAAAATTTATTAGTATGATTTATTATTCATGTTTATTATTTCGCAGTTTTGGTTTTACTCAAGCTCAAGGTCAGTCATTTACACTTAGCATGCATATTTAAAAATCTAAGCACATACTGAGTTATTATTTTACTTATGTATTCACCCCAATATTCTATGTACATCGCCAAAGTACTAGTCAACTTATATGTCTATGCGCTACATTGTCTTATAATGTAGGTCCTGGTGCTTATCTCCAGCAACACAATTAATTACGAGCATCTCCATAAAAATCTCGATGTTTGGCGAGTCTACATAGTTTGAGGACCTATTTTTATCTGAGTTTGATATTGATGAAGTATTTTTTCCATTTAATTTCTATTAAGTTTGAGTTAGTTAGGGCTTGTCCCAATGTCTCTCTAGTTAGAAGTAGAGTCTTGTCCAACTGGATTCTATTTTAGATTAAAGGTGGTTGTTTTTAGATTTCCAAGTTCAAGACTTATATTTAAGATATTAATTTAGTTATTTGAAGATTTCATATGCTAAGTTTACCTTTAAAATATGTTCCAATGTTGTTAGAAGGCTTAACGGTCTAGTTTAGGACTACATAAAGTCTTGAGCACCCTGTGGTGTCCTAGGTGTACTTCAGGGGTATTACAAACTTAGTATCAGAGCCTAAAGTCCTAGGGAGTCACACAAGCTATGTTATATAGAGTCTTGATCATGAGTGTGAAGTGCACCACATTTATGATCAAGAGTCGATGGAATAAGTTAGGATTCATCATTTTTTTATTATCTATCATGCTTACAGTTGTCTCTATTTATTTTAACTCATGCTTTAATGTGACAGAATATGCCTCCTCACTAATCCAATGCATGCAAAAATGGTGACCAACTACCCTTTCCCGCTAACTTTTTGAATGAGAATGTGTCTCATGCTAAATTTTGGCTTGTATTTTGGGCATTAGCCTAAGCTGTGAATGCCAATGCTCAGGGTAACCAACAAGCAATAATCCCACTTTAGCAAAATAGTAATCTAGTTGCAACCAAGATTCATGATTTTATAAGAATGAATATACCTGAGTTCTTTGGGTCAAAAGTTGATGAGGATCTACAACTCTTCATTGATAAGGTGAGAAATATCACTCATGTTATGCATCTTACTCAGGATAAGAGTGAAGAATTGGCATCTATAGGCTAAAGGATATTGCTTATGATTGGGTTGTGATATGGAAGGAAGGTAAATGTGAGAATGTTAATCCTATAAGTTAGAAGGTATTTTAGAATACAATTTTTGATAAGTATTTTTGCATGAGATGATAAAAGCTAAGTTTGAGGAGTTCATGAACCTGAGGCAGGGCTTCATGACAGTGAAAGAGTACTACTGCCTTAAGTTCACTCAATTGTCAAAGTATGCTCTAAATTTGGTAGTTGACCTTAGATCTAGCATGAGTAAGTTTGTTACTAAAGTATCTAATTTAGTAGTCAAGAAATGTAGGACTTCCATTCTTATTGGGGATATGGATATTATTAGGTTTATGACTCATGCTCAGTAGATTAAAGAATAAAATATGAAAGAGAGAGAGAAGAGAAATAAGAAGGCTAGAATTAGAAAATTTATGTATGGTCAACCAAGGTATGGAGGGGAAACTATTCACAATTTTAGGGTCATTCATCTTTGCCAGTGCCTTTTTTAGCAAGTGGACCTGCAACTAAAACCAAGTAGGAGAAGTAGGGTAGGACTTCAATTTCTAGGTCTCAAAATAGTATAGGTGGAAGGCCTAGTTATCAGACATGTGCAAAGTAAGGCAGGACCCATCCAAGTGAGTGTTTGATGGGAAAAAAGGGGGTTTTATGGATGTGTAAAGTTGAGTCAATAAATTAAGGAGTGTCTATATGCTAAATAAAGAAGTATGCCCCCAGACTCAGCCTACCAGCGTACTAGCTCCACCAAGTTTTCATTTTCCTCCTCAGGGCGCATCATCTAGTACCGGTGGCGATCAGTGCTAGGATTAGGTCTATGCTTTGCCATCCTAACAGGAGAAGGAGAGTTCCCCAGATGTTGTTACTGGTATCCTACATGTCTTTTATTTTGATGTATATGTATTATTAGACCTCGGATTAAATCTATCTTATGTTACTTTATTGGTTGCAGTAAATTTTGGGATAGGTCCTGAAAAGATCTCTAATCCCTTCTTAGTTTCCACCCTAATGGGTTAGTCAATTCTTATCAGGAAAGTCTATAACAAGTGTCCTATCACTGTCCTACATAATATTATACCAGCAGATCTAATAGATTTAGAAATGGTATATTTGATATCATTCTAGGCATAGATTGGCTCCATTCATGGTATTCATTAATATATTATTGCACCTATGTGGTGAAGTTTTAGTTTCCTCATGAGACAGTCTTTGAGTGGGAAGGTAGTTATGAATCTCCGAAGATTCATTTCATATCTTATCTTAAGGCTAGAAAGTTTATATTAAAAGGGTGCATTTATCATTTAGTTCAATTCTAAGATTCTATGTCTGAAGCTCCAATAGTTCAGTTAGTCCTATAGTCAATGACTTTCCCAAGGTTTTTCCTAAAGATTTTCTAGGGGTACCTTTTGAGTAGATAAATAGAATTTCATATTGATCTTTTACCTGATACACATCCCATCTCTATTTTCTCGATATCGTATGGCTCTAGCCAAACTTAAAGAGTTTAAAGAGTAGCTTAAAGACCTCCAAGATAAAGGTTTCATAAGGCCTAGTATTTCTCCTTGGGTGATCCAGTCCTATTCATGCATAATAAAGATGGTTATATCTGAATGTTCATTAACTACGACTAGTTGAACAAAGTCACAATCAAGAACAAATATCCTCTTCCTAGGATTGATGACTTATTCGACCAGCTTTAAGGTGCAAGTTATTTCTTTAAGATAGACCTCAGATTCTGCTATCATCAGCTTAGAGTAAGAGAATATGACATTCCAAAGACAACCTTCAAAACTAGGTATAGTTATTTCAAATTTCTAGTTATGTACTTTGAACTAACGAACCCCAACACCCTTCATAGACTTAATGAACAGAGCATTCAAACAACACTTGGACTTTTTTGTTATAGTCTTCATAGATGATATTCTTGTCTATTCTTATAGCGAAGATGATCATGTAGACCATCTTAGAATTGTACTGCAGACTCTTAGAGACCATCAGTTGTTTTCCAAATTTAGTAAGTGTGAGTTTTAGTTAAGATCAGTAGCTTTCCTTAACTATATTATTTTCAGTGATGGAATAAAATTTGTTTCTCAATAGACCAAATTAGTAAGAAACTAACCAGGACCATCTCTCCATCAGATATCAAGATTTTCTTGGGTTTGACTGGATATTACCGATGGTTTGTTGAGGTTTTGTATTCTATTATATCCTGTATGTCTAGATTGACAGAAAAATAGTCAAGTTTCAGTGGTCCGATTCTTGTGAGAAGAGTTTTCAGGAGTTAAAGACTCCTCTCATTTCAGCCCTAGTTTTGGCGCTACTAGATGGTACTAATGGATTTGTTGTTTACTGTGATGCTTCCAGAGTTGGTCTGGGTTGTGTTTTGATAAACATAGTTAAGGTCATAGCCTATCTCTCTATACAACTTAAACCTTATGAAAAGAATTATCCTACTCATGATATTGAGTTAGCAGCTGTTGTTTTTGCCTTAAAAATTTAGAGAAATTATCTTTATGAGGTGCACGTTGATGTGTTCACAGATCAAAAGAGTTTTCAGTATATATTTCAAAGAAATATTTAAATATTCATTAGAGAAGGTGGTTGGAGTTGTTGAAAGATTATGACATGAGTGTTTTGTATTATCCGGGAAAGGCTAATGTAGTGGCAGATACCCTTTGTAGACTATTAATAGGTAGTGTTGCTCATGTTTAGAATGATAGAAAGAAGTTAGTACAAGAGGTTCATTAGTTGGATAGACTAGGTGTTTAGTTGGTTGATTCAGTTAAAGGTGATTTTTAGGTTTAGAATAGTTCGGAATCTTTTTGGGTTTCGAAAGTGAAGGAGAAACAAGATAGGGATTCCCGTTTGGTTAAGTTGAAAGAGTCAGTCAAAGATAAAAAATTCAAGGTTTTCTCTGAAGGGGGAGATGGTGTTTAACGATACCAGGGTAGACTGTGTGTACCATGTGTTTATAGTTTGAGAATGCAGATTTTGGCAAAAGCATAGGTGTTCATTACTCTATTTACTCAGGAGCCACTAAGATATACTGCGATTTGTGGGAAATTTATTGGTAGAGTGTCATGAAGAGGGATATTGTAGATTTTGTAGCTAAGTATGCTAATTGTCAATAAGTTAAGGTTGAGCACCAAAGTCCTAGTGGCACTACACAGGAGTTCAGTATTCCCACTTGGAAGTGGGTAAAGGTGAACATGGATTTTCTGATAGGGTTGACTCGTTTACGTCGTTAGCACATGATTGATATGGGTTATTTTAGATAGAATGACCAAGTCCTCCTATTTCTTACCAGTTCATAATGCCTATAAGCTAAGGATTATACCAAGCTCTATATTAGAGAGTTGGTCAGATTACATTAATTCTCACTGTCTATCATTTTTTTATAGGTGTACCTAATTTACATCCCTCTTTTTAAAAGCTTTTCAGAAGGATCTTGATACCCAAGTTCACCTCAGCACTACTTTCTATCCTCAGATAGATAGTCATGTAGATAGGACCATTCATACCCTAAAGGACATGTTGAGGGCATATGTCATTGATTTTAAGGTTAGTGGGGATGATCAGTTGTCGTTGATCAAGTTGGCCTACAATAATAGTAATCACTCTAGTATTCAGATGGCTCCGTTTGTGGCTTTTTATAGAACGAGATATAGATCTCCCATTGGTTGTTTCAAGGTATGTGAGACTGCATTGATAGGGCTAGATGTGATTTTTGAAGCTATGGATAAAGTTCAATTAATTTGACGAAGGTTAAAAACAACCTAGAGCCATCAGAAATCGTATGCAGATTAAGAAGGAGAGATCTGGAGTTTGAGGTTGGTGATCAGGTTTATTTGAAAATCTCTCCTATGAAGGGAGTGAAGATATTTGGCAAGAAAGGAAAGTTAGTCCCTGATATATTGGCCCTTACAGAGTCTTGAGTCATTTTGGGAAGGTGGGATACGATCTTGAGTTGCCTTTAGATTTGACATCAGTGCATCCAGTGTTTCATGTATCCTTATTAAAAAAGTGTATTGGTGACCTAGCTGTTGTACTTCCTTTAGAAAGCACATATATTCAGTATGGCCTTTCTTACGAAGAAATTCCAGTTGAGATCCTTGTTCTCTAGATTTGAACACTAATGAACAAAAAAGTTCTCTTGGTCAAAGTTCGTTGGAAGAACCAGTACATTGAGGGAGCCACTTGCGAAGCAGAACCAGATATGCAAACCAAGTACCCTTATCTTTTCTATGCAAGTTCAGACTCAACTTAAGGTAATAGTTTTCCTTAGATTACTTCATTTCCATTCTCAGTTCAATCTCTACATAATCATATTCATGTCATTTGATGCATTCACGAATCACTTCAGTCATGTAACCATGTTTTCAGTTATTCAAGTTCAGGACGTAATCTTTGTTCCTCAGTATTCTCAGCTTAATCAATCTTATTTGAGAACGAATGTTCCCAAGGAGGAGATATTGTAATACCCCACCCCATATTATTCTTAGCTTAGTTCAGATCCTAGAGCATGCATAAGAGGCTTAATACCTAGAAATTTAGCTAAGTGTTGGGGGACTTAGCCATTTTTAAAACCTCCTAACTTTGAGGATTTATAAATTGACCTTTCGGACTCCGAGACAATGGTTTTTGAGTTAATTCATGTTCAGTGATGTAAGGATTATGTCTCGGGAAAATTTTGGATTTTTTGGATGAGGTTTGGGTTGTGTTTGGATTTTGGTTCCAGCAGCTCATCACGATTGCATTGCGTCACACCGTGTATTGCAATGGACACATTATCACATTGCACTAGCCCTCTAATCATCATTCCATTTATGAATTTAATCTTTTGAGGGGAAGTTAGGTCTTTTCCCATCACCTAAGTCATAAAAACACGAGATTAAATATCGATTAAGTAATTATTTGCCCATTATCCTTCAATTTTATCTCAAAGAAACCCTAACCTCCTCCCAAGAACATCAAAACTCAATTAAATTCTCTTGAATATCAACAAGAAATTAGGTTTCCTAATCCAAGAATTTTAATAAAAGCTTTCGGTATCATCTCCAAGGCTTTCAAAAT